>CAWUFW010000889.1:0-687557 GCA_963921515.1 Calotriton arnoldi | reverse complement strand
GTGTCCCTCCGCTACTTGGCCGCCTCCCCTGGCCTGTCGGGATGCCTGGCGGAGGCGGCGCTACGCCGCCATTGAAGCGCTCACGACCTGCGGCCTTCAGGATATGCGGGGCAGTGGTGAGTGAGGGCCGTTGGGCGCACTGGACTCTGCGGCCTAGCACCCGCGGCGCTGTGGCCCATCACCCGGCGGAGCCACTGCCATCTGTGCCCGGAGGCGGGCCTTCGGGGAACTGCGGCAGCCATCTGGACCCCCGGTGAGTGAGGGTCTACGCGCGGGCGGCGTGCCGACAGCCCGTGGCCGGGCTTCTTTCCCGCTGCTTTGACCGAGATGACTCAGCTTTGAAGGAGGGTGTTGGCGCTATCCACCGCCTGCGATCCCCCGATCTGTACCCCTCGCTGGGAGCGGGTGGTGCCTCTGGGACAGTGCGCCACGCACGCAGCTTGCTGGCCTGCGCCTCGGAAGGGCCCCACACCCTGCATTTGAGGCGAGCTGCTCTAGGCCTCTCCCGGCAGCGGCCTGCCGCGTGAGCACCACGAACCTCGAGGGGCGAGAGAGCACCACGGAGCATGCTGGGCTCCTTCAGAGCAATAAATTCGGCCCCACTGAACACCTGTCTCGCAGCCCAAGTCCACAGCCCCTGGACTGCACAGTGGGGCTTCCGACATCTATTACACGTAGGCGCTAGTGGACTCCATCGCTGCTGACCTCACACAGGGGGACCCACAGGCACAACACAGCACCATGTCCTCGGCCCGGACGAGGAAGGAGAGGTCCCTCAAAGACTTGCTCCTTAAGCAGTCCAGCGGCCCTGCTGTAGCAAGCACAGCGCCTGGGGACCCGAGACAGTCGGAGTCGATGGAAGGGGAGGACGGCCCGGCTACAAAGGCCTTCATGATGGAGCTGTTTTCCGCTATTAATGAGGACATCCTTGACCTGAAGGGCCAGCTTTCCGCTGATCTCAAGGAGGTCCGGCGCGACATAGATGAGGTGGGCGAGCGGTAGCCACCCTTGAGCACGAATTGAGCCGGGAAGACGATCTGCATCAGCTGCAGCAAGAGGTGAGCCGGCTACAGGACCAAAACTTGGACTTACAGGCCCACGCAGAGGTTCTCGAGAATCGCTCTCGGAGGAATAACATACGGATCCAAGCGGTGCCCTGGCGTGCAGAGGGAGACGACCTCAGATCCTACGTCTTGGCTCTCTTTCAGCAAGTCTTGGAAGGCGACGGCGCTCAAGACGTTCAGATGGACCGGGTACACCGTGTGGGCTTGCCCAGAGGAGATAAGGCCCCTCCGCCGGACATTCTTGTCTGCGTCCATGACTTCCAGCTCAAGGAGAAAATCCTACGCAAAGCCCGGGCGGCTCACCCAATCCAGTTCCGGGGCCACACCCCAGTACTTTTCCAAGACCTGGCAGCGTCCACGTTGACCAAAAGGTGAGAATTCAAAGTGGTTACTTCCCATCTCCGCGACAAAGGAATCCCGTACTCATGGGGCCACCCCTTCCGTATTATCTTTAAGCACCAGGGTAAGCTGCGACAGATTCGCTCTCTTGCCGAGGCTCTTGACCTACTGGGTTAGGAGAGCGCTACGAATGCGGAACAGAAGGAAGGCCCGAGAGATCGCGCCGCACGGAGATTCTCACGCTGGGAAACAGTCGGTAAATCGTCCTCCACCTTAAAGCCTGACCCAGAAACGATGGCCAAGGAACGTGAAGCCGTCCTTTCCTCCTCTCTCAGCCTCAGGAGCGTCCGGCCACTCCTTGAGTTTATCATGCAGTTCTTCGGGGGGGGTGTCATGGAGTGAGGCCGGGGGACACTTGTTACCGCTCCTTCTTCCCGACAAGCGGAATGTTTCCCCGCAGCCCTTGGAACACCAGGTACCCTGTCCCGCGACTTGCTGCCGAAGTCACGAACCCTTGGGGTTTTTTCTTATTGACGAACTTGCGTCCACTGTTACAGTTTGGGGTTGATTTGCAGAGGGAAGTTTTTATTATTTCTGAATGTTGTTGTTTCTTTTTGTGGGGTTTCCGTACCAGGACATGTGCCTCTATTTCCTCCTCATTGGCCCTCACTCACTCAAGCTCACCACCAGCGCTTCTCCTCCTTGTTTGTCACGGCTGCGCATCGCATACTAACCCCCATACTGAATGGTTAAAGACCTGAAGATTGTAAGTCTTAACTTCCGGGGCCTGAATCACCCTGTAAAGCGCGCTGCTATCCTGTCTTTACTAGAGCACTCTGAAGGGGATATCTGCATGCTGCAGGAGACCCACTTGTTATCTAAGGACATTAACCGCATGCGCACGCGACGATTTCCTCGCCAATACTGGTCTTCAAGCGCAGTAAAAAAGAACGGGGTGGCCATTCTCCTGGGGGCAAAATTTGAAGGCAAGGTGCTCTCTACTTTTTACGAGTCCAAGGGCAGGGTCCTAGCTCTCCGGATACAATGGGGGGCCACGCTTCTCACTTTGATTAATATTTACGCACCTAACACACACCAAGAGCCATTTTTACTTAAGCATGTTGCAGAAGGCCTGGCCTCCCCTGACTGCTCTAGTGGTGGGTGGAGATTTGAACCTGGTTATGGACAACGACTTTGACCGGTCCGGCCAGCGATACACACAGGTGGGTGCCCTCTCCTTGGAGGGTAAACAATGGCTGGCCGATAATGGCCTTCACGATGTATGGCGCCTTAAGCACCCGATCGCGCGGGACTTCACCCATTACTCTGCGGCTCACAAATCTTATGCGTGTCTGGACATGCTCCTTGTTTCCAACACGCTTGTACCCAGGATTAGTGAAGCCTCTATAGACACGCGCTCCCTGTCCGACCACGCCCCTATCTCCATTCACATACAACCGGAGGGGGTTAGACCCACTCCTGCTAGATGGCGGCTGAGGGTGGGACTCCTACACTCACCTAGTACTGTAGAGAGCGTACGCTCGAAGCTAACGGACTACCTCCACCACAATGACACTGGGGACACCTCATTAGCGACCGTCTGGGAGGCTCTCAAACTGGTTATTCGCGGGGAACTCATAGCGATCTCCTCAGCTGATAACAAAAAACGTAAGGAAGCCCGTCAGAGCCTAGAACACGAAGTGGGGGAGCTGGAGGCGATACATAAGCGCACGTGGGCCCGAGGGTCTGGAAGACCTTGGAGAGAAAGCGAATGCTTCTTAAACGCATAGACCTTGATAGGGCGGAATACGCTTTACTTCGCCTCCGCCACAAGTTCTATCTGAGTAGCGATAGATGTGGAAGGATGCTGGCACAGAGATTACGCACCAAAGCTGTGGCTATGACCATCTCCTAAGTGAAGCGACCTACAGGCGAGGAGGTTCACTTGGACTCTCAAATCGTGGAGGAGTTTCGGCAATTCTATCAATCGCTTTATAGCGAAGAGGTGGTGGGCCCCACTGATGCAGGCGCATACCTGGAGTCCAGCAAGTTTTCCCGCCTCCCTAAGGGGCAGGCATCCTGCTGGAGGATCCCATTCGGTTGGAGGAAGTCATCTGAGCTATCTCACAGCTAAAACTAGATAAATCCCCGGGTCCCGATGGCTACCCTGCCCTGTTCTACAAAACATTCTGTAAGGAGTTAGCACCTCTCTTGACTCGGCTTTTCAACTCTTTCCTGGACAGTGGTGCGGTCACAGACTCCATGTCCGAAGCCGCGATCTCAGTAATCCTTAAGCCTAACAAAGACCCTGGGCTTTGCAGCTCTTACCGCCCGATCTCGCTGCTTAGCATCGATGCGAAGCTCTTCACGGGCATACTGGCGGCTCGACTGAACCCTCTAATGGTGAGCCTAATCGATCCGGACCAGGCGGGGTTCATCCCTACTCGCCAGGCCGGCGACAATACAAAGCGCCTTCTGCATCTCGTGGACAGTGTCCATCGCTCCCGTAAGGAGGCTGTGCTCTTGTCCGTTGACGCCGAAAAGGCGTTCGACAGGGTGCGCTGGAAGTATTTATTTGATACTCTGCAGGGCTTCGGGTTTGGACCCTGCTTTGTCCAATGGGTGCAATGTATTTACCATGCTCCCCGGGCGTTTGTCAGAGTAAATGGAGTGTCCTCGACCCCCTTTGAGATCGCCAGGGGCACGAGGCAGGGGTGTCCACTCTCGCCCCTCCTATTTGCCCTGTACATGGAGCCCCTTGCTCAGAGAATTCGAGATAATCCGGACATCCAAGGTCTCCGATTCGGGCGAGATACTCACAAAGTGAGCCTCTACGCGGACAATGTCATCCTCTCCCTAGCAGAGCCGCTCATGTCCCTTCCCGCTTTGGCGAGTGAATTAGAGTCCTTCGGACGCATCGCCGGCTTTAAGGTTAATTTTAACAAATCTCAGGTGCTCAACTTGTCCTTGCCCCAGGCTCAGGTAGATTCCCTCCAACGGAGTCTCCCCTGCACTGGTCTAGCGACCCCGTGCCCTATTTGGGCATTCTCCTGGCCCCCTCGCTCCCACGAACTCTGGAGTTGAATTACTCGACTCTGGTAGACCAGACTAGGAAGGCGCTGGATGGATGGACTAAGCTTAACCTGTCCTGGTTCGGGCGCATCGCCGCGGTAAAGATGACGGTCTTGCCGAGGATCCTGTACCTGTTCCAGACCCTGCCTCTAGTTCCTCCACCCAAAGCTATGCGGGCTTTACAGCTGGCCATAAATACATTTATCTGGGGCAATAGGAAGGCACACCTCTCCGTAGCACAACTGTCGCGCCCCAAACACGAAGGCGGGGTGAACTTGCCGTTGGTCCACAGGTATCTTCAGGCCGCCCACCTACGGTATGTATTGGAATGGAATCGCCCCCTCTCCGAAAAGCACTGGACCTCTATGGACCAGGCGGTAGCCGGAGCGAATGTCTGGCGAGAGATCTGGCTTCCTCGTCGATCGCGATCATGGGGTCTCTACTCCTCCCCAGTCACTGCAGCAACAATGAAGGTGTGGGACGCGGTGGCTCTCACGAGAGGCCTTACAACCTTCCCCTCCCCGATGACACCGATGGTTGATAAACCTGATTTCCCCCCGGGATGTAGGTCAGAGGTTGCTCAGCGATGGTGGGAGGCGGGCTGCAAGCGCTTAGGCCACCTATTCGACCTCGAGGCATTATTCCCTTCACTCGAGTGCGTCAGGACCTCGACCTTCCCCGTACAGACGAGTTCTATTACCTACAATTACAGCACTGGGCTACCTCTGCGGCGTACATACCATACGTTTCGCTTACCCCGTTCGAGAAGTGGATTGCGAACAAGAAAGATGACAAGCATCTTATAGCGGAACTCTATGTTCTTCTTGCGCCATGCCAGTCAGGGAATCGCTCGAGAGGCCAACTCTGCTGGGAGGCGGAATTGGGACGGGCTCTTACGGACAAGGAGTGGGACAACATCCATTATAGAGCCCATCATACGGTCTACAATACCGCTGGAGCCGAGTCGGCGTTTAAGGTAGCATCTTATTGGTATCTCACGCCCGCTCGTATTCATCAATGGGACAAGAACCATACAGAGGAATGCTGGCGGGGCTGCGGCCTGACGGGCACCCATGCACATCTTCTTTGGCACTGTCCGCGTCTGGAGAGATTCTGGGAGCAGGTGCTCAATGACATTGACACTGCATTCGAGACTGAGATTCCTCGCTACCTGGCCTACAGTCTCCTAGGACTTTCGAACCCGATAACATTCCCGATGCGGTCGCTGCGAGGTAGGCAGATGGCATTAGCGCTACTTGCAGCACGCCAAGCGATTCTGGTACATTGGGGCACGGCTACTGTCCCGGAACACACAGCATGGCTTCATAGACTTTGGATGACCCTAGCTATGGAACGCCTTTCTCTGGTACAAGACCAGAAGGGCGAGAAATACGCAGAATTATGGGCTCCTTTCATTGCATTATTATCAAAAGACCTCCGGGAAGTCACTTGCCCCAAACTCCTGCAACTCCTCAAGCTGATCCCTCAAGATCAGGAATAGGGTGCTCCCCATCTGGGCTCACGGGAGGCTTTGGATCGAGCCTGACGGGTGGGATCGGGTCACTGTCTAGCACCTGAAGAAACATGGTACGGGCGCCCCTCTTTCCTCTTTATTTTCCTTTTGGGGGGAGGGCGGGATGGTGGGTTTTTCTATTCTTGCATAGGTTCCTGTTCTCGGATCTGTATTGCCCTTTCGATGGTTTCCGTTTGTGTTTACTTATCAGGCATGTTTTCTAACGCTCCCAGCCTCCGGGTTGTAGGCAATGAAGCTGTGTACGTATATATATATCCTATGCATCTTTCCTAGCCGCCGTCCCCTGTGGCTGTAGGCGAATGGCTGTGTATATGTGTTGGTATGCCTTCTAAAATGAATAAAAAGATCTGTTCCATAAAATTAAAGGACAGGGCTTCACTCTAGCTAAAATATAATATTCACAAACCAGAATTTTACAATCACATTTCTTACTGCTGATACATAATTGTGGATAATCTACATGCACGTGAAATAAAATTGTGGCATCTAATCTACATTCATTTTAAATTAGTTTCGCTGGAAAGGATTCTTGTAAATTCATTTTAGATGCACTGTCAGAGTATTTCTGTAATGTTCTCACAAATTGAACTGGCAGGGAACGTTGTCACAAACCAATTTCCTTGTACTGATAGGAAAACGTCAAACTAGGTAGGCGCTGCTTAACAGAAACGGACTTAAAGATGGTCTCCGAAATTTGCATCTGCCACACTTGGATTCAGTTGATCAACGACGAGCCTATGATTAAAGCACCTCCCGCTGTTTTTGCTGTCTCTGTTCGATGGACATGTTTTGGTATAGCTGTGCAGGTAATTGGTAGCTGTTCTCTTCATAAGTGAAGCATTGAAATGGATTCCTTGGCTGTGTTGCGTTAGCTGGTTGCATTTCTCTTGACAATAATTCGCCTCACGACTACCATTATATTGATTCACAACAAACCTAAGGATGACGGGAAATCATTTGCCAAAGCTTTTGTAAATTCTGTTTATCATAGTGCATATGAGATATGAAGAAAGACAAATTATAAATGATTTATTGGATTTGAAATGTAGCTATCTCACTGAGAGAAACTGTCTCGTTGCACTTTGGCCCAGACTCCAGCTCACAGACATAGCCTAATTTCCCTGAGGGTTCCTTGGTTCACCTTTGGCAGCTGGGCAGATCAGAAAGGCACTCCACAGAGAAAAGAAATTGGGGGTGTTATGTGCAACAAGGAACCAAACATCAATACAGTTAAGAAATAAAGAACACAGAGGTCCACGCCAGGTTTAACTAAAAAGATAAACATAGCTGATTGGTAAGGGTAAGCACTTTTATTGGCAAAATGTAAGAATGTGTTATGTACAGTACTACTGGCCTTTAAATATAATGCTTTCAGCATACATCACCTGATATAGAACCAGCTAAAGTGTATTTGATATAGTACTACTGTTTACCCACCTGGAACTTGAACTATTCCACATGTTTTTCTCCTATGTTAGCAGTATGAGCTAGCACCTGGACTGTAATTCTTCACGTCTTCACCCCTCTTGTAGTTAGCATTATGCGTTTAAAAGGATCCTTGAGTTCTTGTCATTCTAGATGTATGCAGCTATACTAGCTTCATGCTGCTTACCTGTCTCTGTTGTGACCTAGACCTGGAAAGTATCCAGTAGTTTAAGCAACAATCCTTCTGAGCCAGAATGTCAAGTGATTTTACCGTTTAACCAACACTCTTTGCATGTCCTCAAATGATCTAGCTGAGGTGACACCATAAAAGTAACGTAGTGTTGTATTTCGCTTTAGGTGTCCGTATATAGGTTTTCCTGAATCATGTACTTATATAGGCACAATTCGCATTGCCCTTATATAGGCATAGAATCCCTGTCCTTATTTAGGCATTAACCGTGCACTCCAAATACAGGCATGGTCACCGACATCCGTCCACCCTAACGTCACAACGAGTTCTTAGAAACCAGACCCTTAAGCTCTTGGGAGTTCCCCTAGCACAGGATTATTGATTTCTCCAAGAACTCATTTATTATGCATGAACCGCTATTCCCTAAGGGTTCATTCCTGACGTCTTCCTCTGTCCGACTTCACGTCAATGCTAACATTCCAAGACACCTACCAGGTATAAATATACCTTCCCTTGCCCAAGCAAGTTAGGAGGAGACCTCGACTTTAGAGGAGCCCGTATCCCGGCCTGACGCACTGAGAAGACGCTGTCATCCCTGCTCGCAGAGAATCCAGCTTCCAGTGTTCTGACTCCCTTCGCAGGGTGTTAGAGTTCCAGATCCGGAAAGAGATTCCCACCTCTCTCATTCTCAAGGTATGGAGCTGACTAGAACCTAGAGGGACTCTTGGCATACTAGACTTAACATACTCTTAGTATATCATACTAGAGAATACTTCGCCTACTTCTTACCTTTCCCTACACCTAGATTAGGTTAGGTACATTGGGGTAGAACTAGCTTAGAGACGCATCGTATGAGTACTCGCATTTTTAGCTCATGTCATTTATGTACGTGAATATACGCTAAAAGATAATGCTAGCGCAGTATTATTTATTTCTACTGCTTATGCTGTACATTATTTATCTTGCATACTGTCTTGTGATCATAACAGCACATATCTCTTACACGAGAAACAAGACTGTTCAATAAAACCTTTTATTGAAACGCCCGTCTTTCCTTTCTGTGTAACTCTGTAGAAACTAAGCATGCACGATTGACTGAGTGAAACTGTTATCTATTGTTTCCACGATTCTGAGACGTGTTCCGATTCTAATGGGAAACAAAGTTGTCATGTTTTTTGGTTGCCAGAACCTACTCCCTTCTTGTTCTCAAGGAGTTTCTAGTGGCCTCTGAGCTAGCTGGCACAAGTAATTAAGTTTAATATACTCGATAGGGACATACCGACCTCAGTCCTATGTCAAGCCTATAGGGTATATTATTCCAATGCGCAGAGCCTATTAGGGAAATAGGAACTACACTACATGGCGCCCAACCGTTTGGTAAGGCAGCAATTAAACGCTAGATACTGAGTAACTCAGTCGTGCTTTTCTCTCAGAGACCCCTACTCACATACTCCATAAGACGTCTGGAGTGGGTAGGGTTAAATATCCGCCAAAGCTAAATAGGAAAAAAAACCTATATATTAGCTATTTTGGTTTGTTCAACGTTGAAGGATACAGTGTTCCAAAATATTGTGCACCTTATCTTTTGTTTCCTTGAAACTTGTGCTACATTTTTCAAAAAACAAATGTCCATACGCGGGGACAATGACACCGGGAACGGTGTAGCTGCGGCTGAACAAGTCGTAACAGCTTTTAATTTTACCGGTTTAAATGAAACCGAGGAGGGTGTTATAGACATCGCTCCAAACTTAAGAAGAGCCATCACTCTAAAACTTATAAAACACGGCCTACCACCGACAGGAGGTAGAGCAGTTTTCGTGATAGAGGCACACGAATCATTTCAGACAGAGGTATTCTATTCATGGATAGTATTCCCAGAATCAAATCCAGTAACAAAAGTGTTTCACTTCTACAAAGAAGATGAACCACCAGAGGAATATATTCCTTTCGAGGATATTGAAATTCCACTAACATACCAGGAGCATCAGCTCTGGTTCAAAGGCGCCCTAAAACATCACAAAAACATTACCAGGCTCGGTCCACTAGGTAGACCAGGAGCAACATGGCCGATTCTAGCCGGCTACACACCTCATCCTGACATTGAAGAGATGTCAGACGAGGAATTACTTACTCAACTTACAGAGTTAATAAAAATTTACAGACAATTAGTCCAATATGTCATGCGGACTCTCACAGTCCAACCACCATTGACCATTCCAAATCAAACCCCTCAACAGGGAATACACTAAAAATTACTCCACAGACTTTACAAGCAGTCATGGGTAAAATGCCCACAAAACGTGAGCAAATTCCATTCTGGATAGCTCAAAAAATTACTCAAATCGAAGCAGTATTTCCTAATACTAGCCCTTATGAGAAACACA
Organism: Calotriton arnoldi; assembly: GCA_963921515.1. Lineage (NCBI taxonomy): Eukaryota > Metazoa > Chordata > Amphibia > Caudata > Salamandridae > Calotriton > Calotriton arnoldi. Next base: position 677,549 of record CAWUFW010000889.1, on the reverse strand, counting down.
GAATACTAACAATCTGTTTACCAATGGGGATCACACCACAACTGGAAGATTGCACCACTTGGGGCGCAGTCTTTGCTGCCATCTATACTAAAATACATGGTGTTCCGTCAATTGCAGTAATACCAGATGTCCTGAAACAAATTCAAAACGAATACGGGGCAGAGCCTGCTCTGAATTTAGGCATGAAATTACTGAAAAAGTTCGACCAGGTCTGAACAATAATATTATCTAATATTAAAGGGGAGTCAGCATCAGTGGCGATCCGCCAACGCTTAAGGGAATTTGATGTAACAGAACATCAACATGAACTACCCAGAATAATAGAACAATCTTATGCAGAATTAGGCAGAGATAGTTTGGGTGGAAGACCATTGAAGCCAAAACTAGCTGAAAGTCCTGAAAAGGACTCTATTAAACAAACTCCTACATCTTCTAAAAAGAAGTGGGAAACTAATAAACAAAATTCAAACGAGAAACGTTCTCAATCCCGAGGTAGGTCTCCTCAAAAGGAGCCCTCTGAAAGGAGGTATAACCTCAGGAATAGGGATAATTTAAGAAAACCTGACAGGTATCAAGATACTGATACACGTTCCTCTCGTACCTTTCAGATATCGTCACAGACATCGGAAAGAAGAGGACGGTCAGAACATAAAGAAGAACGCGTGAAGTCCAAAGAAGATAAACACGCTCAGAAAAATAAATCAAAACCTCAATTCTCAAAAAAGAAGGTTGCAGGTCTGAAGATCAGACATGCAGAGGATACTGAGAACACAACTCAAGAACGGAGAATGGGCTCAGACAATGCTGGACAGTGCAGCAGAAGTCCCAATAGCTCGCCAGAACCTGAAGGAACTTCTGGAGATAGTGGACTTGAATGAGTACATCACTGTAGACACCAGGGTTAGTACTCCACAAAAGTTATATGAAATAACACTCCGGATGGAGGGAGACATACCAAGACAGGTGAAAACACTCTTTTGGGAAAAACTTTCAAGGGGCTATGACATACTTCTAGCAGAAAAAGACTGGCCACCACAATTTGTCAGGGAGTGCCCACATGGTGAAGACATTATTATGCCTGCCTTCTCCAACCATATTCCAATTCACCTAAAATATACTTATGCCAGGAAATGGGCAGTAGCCCAGGCCCCAGCATTATACAAAAATCATGTAGGATGGGATGAGGACTCACCTCACCATAAAATACATCTAAAAATGAACCTACTGCACAAAGGCAGTACCCAATAAAGCAAGAAGCTAAAAAACAGGTCAGGGAGATCTTAGATCAACTTGAATACCAAGGGGTGATTGAAACATGCACCTCCTCAATGAACAATCCTTTGTTTCCTGTCTCCAAACCAGACAATACATATCGTCTAGTTTTGGATTACAGACACTTGAACACTTGTTCTAAAACATTTGCAGTGCAAAATGCACATAGTACAGCATTAATGAATAACATTGTGCGTAAAAAATATAAAACCACATTGGATATTTCAAATGGTTTCTTTTGTCAAAACATAGCACCTGAAAGCAGGTACTTAACAGCATTCTCAATAATGGGTACCCAGCGTCAATTTTGTAGGCTCCCAGAAGGGTTCAAGAACAGCCCGGGGTTATTCTCAGCGAGAGTAACAGAGTTACTACAAATTTATGATGAGGCATTGTCATATGTCGATGACATCTATCTGACAGACGATGACCTAGATAGGCACTTGAACAGGGTGAGTACCATTATATTGGGCTTCGCCTCTGAGGGCTATAAATTCAATTTTTAAAAATCCAGAATTGCCCATCTCAATGTCCTTTTCCTAGGATATGAGCTTTCAAGTGAAGGCAAGAGCTTGGCAGCTAACTTTCTAGAAAAGTATGCGCTGCTCCAACCTCCAAAAACGCTGAAAAATTTACAATCCATCTTGGGTTTCCTAAACTTTGGAAGAACTTACATTCTAAATTACGCAGAAAGGGTTAAACCTCTCTACGAATTAATCAAACCTGATTTCTCAATCAAAAATTGGACACAAGAACACACAGAAATCTTGCGTTCACTCCAAGCTAACATGTTAGCAACAAATCACTTACAAACACGCGTAAGTCAACGCAATTTAGTGATCCGAATAATTTCGGGTCAATGCGGATTCACCTATTTAACATTTAATGAGGGTGAAAAAGTACCAATAGCATACAAATCACATTTGTATACACAAGCAGAAATGCGCTTCACTTCAACAGAAAAAATACTGACAGTAGTTCAAACTGCAGTAGCAAAAGAAAGAGCTCTAGCCCAAGGGAAAGGCATTATTGTCGTAACTCCAGTACCAGCTTTAGAAGCGGTCACAAAAGCGAGCATTCCAAATGCAAAAGCTTTACATCCTAGATGGATACAATGGGTTAATTCTCTTGCTGCACCAGATGTTGAATATGTTTTTGATCCTGATTTAAAAACACAAGCGTTCCTGCAATATGAACATGAATGTCCTCTGCCCACTGAAATTCTGCCTCTCGATCAGTATGAATTAATAATTTACACTGACAGGATCCGCACAACCCGCAACAGGGAGTAAGCAAGCTTACAGTGCAGCGTGCGCGATCATTAAAGGTTGCATGCGCGATGGCAACTTCAGACCTATGGTCACAAAAACGCAGTCTCTAGGAGATTGCACAGCTCAGCGAGCTGAACTACAAGCATTCAAACTGGCACTTGAAAATACAGATCGCGAATTCCCCACACTAATCGTGTGCGATTCTTTTTACTGTGTGCAGTCGTATAATGAATATATACAAAATTGGCTTGAAAATGGGTTCAAAGATGCAAAAGGTGGCACAATAAAGCATAAAACGCTTTGGGAACAAGTAGTTCAGTTGAAAACGAACTACCAAAGGCTCACGTGATCCATACACTGAGTCATCAACGTGATGGCGTTCACTTTGCAGGGAATTCATTGGCTGACGAAGCCGCAAAGGGGGCTGTTCAGACAGCTTCCGTAGCTGCGATCACTCGTTCAAAAACGAAAATAGACAGTGAGATAATGTTGGCTGTAAATGCTACAAGCAAAGGCAGTGGTGCAGCGTTACCAAAAAAGTTTCCACTCAAGTACTCTTATGTAATTGATGCGAACAACGTTCCTTTTGCTCTAATCCCTGGAGTGGGGGATAGGGTAATTCCAAACAAAGAACGTAGATTATAATTCTAGCAGCACATGAAGGGATAGCCTCTGCCCATGCAGGTGTTTCTGCAACAGTATCTTTACTTAAACAAAGATATTGGTGGCCTGGCATTAGGAAACAGACCAAGAACTATGTTTTAGAATGTGAAATATGCCAACAGATGAAAGTCTCCACAGTGAAACGTCCTGCGCAGACACCCCTGTTAATTTCAGACAAACCATTAGCTTGTGTTTACCTGGACCACTGCGGTCCCTTGCAAAGGGACGGTAACTATAAATATATCATGGTTGCAGTGGATTCGTGCTCAAGGTTCCTATGGATATGGCCTCAGCGCTCGGCTGACGCTCGAACTGTTATAAAAGATTTGCGAGTCTTTATCGGCACATACGCAATAGGCACACTACATTCTGACCAGGGCCCTGCGTTTAGCTCTCGGGCTTACAAAGAAGCCATGGCCAGTCTGGGCGTTGCATTGCGGTACTCCTCTCCATTTCATCCTGAGGGAAATTCTGTTGTGGAAAGGAAAAACCGGGACATAAAGCAGTCTATAACAGCTAGGGTATTAGGTTCGGGTGATGGGTGGGTCAAACATCTTTATGGGGTCCAACGCTCATTAAATAATTTGCCAAGAAGTTCTCTAGGGGGGGGTCACTCCATATGAGGTCCTATTTGGGACAAGAATGTGGGTGCCCGATCTGGAATGTAGAGGCACAGTGGTGGAAAATAAACCCTTTGATATCAAAGATCGTTTGGCTGTTTTACAGGACCTAAATGAACTAAGATCGAAACAAAGCAACGTGTTCCTGAAGCCAACCACCACTGGGGAAAAACCGCAGTCCCAGCAAGGCCTGTCTGGATTCCAAAAGTTGGGGTTCTAGTCAGAGAGAAGATTGCGGACAAGAAGGAATTTGGATCTTCTTACAGACAACCAGTACCTGTCCTAGCCGTACACGGAACAAGAACAGTACTTCTGCCGCCCCTTGCTGGAAAAAAGGAGAAAAGATTTGTGTCCATCGACCTCATCAAACCACAGTATGTGCCAATACTAAATAGTAGGCCTCGTGGACTCCAACCTAGTAGCAGACGCACTCCCCTCGCTACTATCCAAGAGGTTCAGACTGAAAGACTGATAACCATCGAGAATTCAGCAGTAACAGATGAAGGACTGAGCAACAATGCTATGGAACTCATCCCTCTTGAAACACAAGTAACAGTTCGTCCAAATACACCTGTCTACATCAATGTAACAAGTGATCAACTGGTTCCAGCGATTTCAACAAATCCTGATGCAATTTCAACAATTGACAGAACTGCTTCTGGCTATTTCATTAACTTTGATACGTTTTCTGAGGATCTGAGTGAGCCTGAAACGACGCCAGCATCAAAAACTTTCAAAAAACAAGTACAAGACCTTTTTCATTTCCTGAAAGAGACTTATCTGGTTTCACCATGGATTGAACTATGGAGTATTTCTGGAATATTTTTCTTTCTGCTTTGGCTAGCACTATCAGCGTGCTTATATGGCAGATTCATCCGTTTGGACATTGAAAGTAAACATGTGAACTTACTTTTAAAACCACACAAATCATCCCATCGTGAAACAAGAGACTTGTCAGCAGTGAACATCACAGCCGTTCCTATACAGGATGGTATAGTGTGGGACAAAACTGATTTCGACATATTCGGCCCGACTGAACAATTGAACATTCCACATTTATTTAAAATTTCACTAAGTGATTTTGTTTCGCCCAGTACCTATTCTGATGATTGGGACTTTGAGACTGTAAATAATATGATGTTTGACCTAGAAAGGTCTGCTGCATTTTCTAATAATGAATATTTAGAGGGTTCATCAGACTATGAACAGCTGTATTGCTATAACCACTATGGTCATCATTTCTTGCATAAATCTGCAACACCTAGAAATGTGTTTATGTTTAACCAATGGGAGCATTGTCCTACACCACCAAAAGGTAGTTCAAAAACATTTGCTAAAAAGTTTCCCTATTTTTCAGGGTACAATACATCTGATCCGGAAACATTTTACTATAAAAATGTAAACAAAACAGGACAGAAAATTATGTTAACTAATACAAAACAAATTTATTCTGCAGCCTTTATTACCCAACTGTCTAGACATGGATTTGACTTATGGAAAAGACACAATAGACACAAAATCTGTCTGGGGTACTAAAGATTGGCAAGTGCAGGGGATAGAAGCTTTGTTTAGAGCGTGTATCATCCCTCAGCAAATAATGTTTTTGAATGACATTGTACAACAAACGTCTTGCCTTGGTTTAGCCAAGATCAAAGACATGAAAACACCTTCTGTACCGATACCTGCCAGTAATAACAATACACAGGCAGCGGTTACAGTTGACCAAATATTACAATTCAACAGAACAAATCCTGATTGGAGAAAATGGTTGATCTGGCCCACAGACACAAACACCTGTCAAGAAAGATTCCTGAATAAAACACAGGGCTTTACTATTCATAGGCCAGACCCAAGATACGTCCAAAGACAACATCCGGGGGTAGTAACAACATACAGTGTAGGAAAATTATGCCTCGATTGGCTGCAAAAATCTACACTTAAGGATGTGAAACAACACTTATCTTTACTTAAAGAAGACGCAGACCTTAGGGAATTCTTGCTAGGACCAAGAAAACTGCGTCAAAAACGTTTCATATATGCCGGCATCTATGCTGCTTATAATGAAGCATGGAAGGTGTCACAGGTAGAGGCCGCAGAACGAATACGTGAACTTGATCGTATTAATTTGGAGAAAACTCTCTCTCTGGTCGACAATGGGTTAACAACTTTGTCATCCAGGATTTATTCATTGGACAACATTGTATCCTCTGCTATTGACATACTGGAACAAGATTTAGCCATGTTACAACAAGGCCAATCTCAGTTACGTTCTATTATGTTATTAAGCTGGACGCTGCAATCTTTGCTGGCGGGCTATGTGCCTTGGCGTTTTATCAACACGTCGTCTCTGTTTGCAGAATACAATCTAACTGATAAACAGATTGAACTGGCACAAAGGGGAGCAAAGTATACAGTGCTGAGCATTGAAAAACTGGAGAAATTACCATTTACGGTAGCAGAAAAACCAGCTACAGAATGGCTTATTCATGGCAAAATCACTCTGCCTGTCACTACTTTTCAGTTTCAGTATTGCCTCAAACAAATGCAAGCAGGCAAATATGAAAGGTTGGGTAAAGAATACATTAAGACATCCTGGGATTTACCATACACATACAGATGTTGGAGTGGGGATCGTGAAGTGTTTCTTAGCGGTACACACTGTGAAAATGCACTAAGCGGTTCACTAATTTGTCAAGACATTTCTTTACACGGGGCTTGTAATGGTTCTGTGGCAAATTTGTCCTGCCACCAGCAAGGTACACCAGCTGCTGTGATTAATCCAACGTTTGGCCAACTTTCTAATGGGAGTTACCTCATGTTGAATGATCAGAGTTGCTGTGGCATGCTGCCAGGCATCCCATATCTAGTAACAGTGGACTCCAGGGTCACTTGCTGTATGCAAGTATTGTTTGCCCCAATAGACACAGTCAGGGAGTCGCCTTTATGGCCTTCGTTGAATGTCTCTTTTATACGATTGATACTTTAAGCAGAATGAAAGCCATGCTTATACAAGAAACTGTGCCTTTGACCTCGGCCAAAGAAATCTATGATTTGCAAATTGCAAGGACTTCGGCTGAGATACAGGCTTTAATTCGTACAAACTGCCCTATACATTTCGCAGAAATGATGGGACGTATCTTTAACATGTCTGATACGAGCGGGATTGTACATGTATTTAAGACCATCTGTTCAGGACTGTTAGCACCTTTTAAAGAAGTCCTCGGAATCATCCCAAACTTCGCACATTCGGTGTTTGGTGGTGTGCCGTTAATTCTAGCACTTGTTGCAGGAATCCTATTTTTATTCCTACTACTACGCTATGGCAAGCCTATTCACCGGCATCACTCCCAGCGATGTGGAGAAAGCTATCCTAGAACGGAAGTGCTGTGAGCGCATAGTGCAACTATTTGGCATACCTCGTCTACGGGAACTTAATACAACATGGTTTCTGTCATTCAGACCAATCTGGCAAGATTGCATCTTACCTGTTCTACGCTGCCTGCTTTGCGGTGAAGAATGCGTGCTAGACACCTGTCTAACACTCCCATCAGTCATGCCAACGGATATCGATACTCTGCTGGACCCGATAACGGCCCATGCTCTGTGTTGTCCCCAGAGGCTACCAATCCTGATGACAGCATTCATTGATATCTCACAGACGCTTCCTGCTGCTGCTGAGGTGCGAGATGGATCGACAGGCACACAGGTAACAACGGACGCGAACATTGCTGCGGCATCCTATGCTGAAGGCGATGCTTCTCATCTCTGTGCGATTAACCTTCTGAATGAGGTGTTCCAAATGTCACCAACATCGGTTGACGATATTTTGTCTATTGAAATAGATGATCTAATGTTTACACCAGACCCATACACTGACTTTGATTCGGCTCACAGTGTACCAGGGCAACCATGAAATTTGACCTTCATATTTTCAAAACTTGGAACTTTTCCCAGAATTGAACTTTTTCTCTTACATTTTTTAAATGACATGGCAAAGAACAATCTGCTTACAGTAGAACTAGTCTATAAAACGGACTTCTTTGAATACTTCCAGGGACACATTGTCACCTTACTTGTCTAAAATTTCATTTGATACCATGATATGCAATGGCTTTGATTTTTGAAAACTTATCAACCATTTCGTCTGTTTCATTCACGTTGCATTTTACTTCCATTATATGCTTAGAATGAAAACGATGCTTTAAATGTACAGTACCTATTGCATTTCAACAAGTTTTGAGCTTCTTTTAAAATGCTTTTAGAAATGTTTTTTGCAACATGTGGTACTCAATTTTATGTTTAGCATTTAAATATTTAGCATTTAGTATTATCGTTCATTCGAAAGTGGAGTGGGTGTTGTATTCCGCTTTAGGTGTCCGTATATAGGTTTTCCTGAATCATGTCCTTATATAGGCACAATTCGCATTGCCCTTATATAGGCATAGAATCCATGTCCTTATTTAGGCATTAACCGTGCACTCCAAATACAGGCATGGTCACCGACATCCGTCCACCCTAACGTCACAACGAGTTCTTAGAAACCAGACCCTTAAGCTCTTGGGAGTTCCCCTAGCACAGGATTATTGATTTCTCCAAGAACTCATTTATTATGCATGAACCGCTATTCCCTAAGGGTTCATTCCTGACGTCTTCCTCTGTCCGACTTCACGTCAATGCTAACATTCCAAGACACCTACCAGGTATAAATATACCTTCCCTTGCCCAAGCAAGTTAGGAGGAGACCTCGACTTTAGAGGAGCCCGTATCCCAGCCTGACGCACTGAGAAGACGCTGTCATCCCTGCTCGCAGAGAATCCAGCTTCCAGTGTTCTGACTCCCTTCGCAGGGTGTTAGAGTTCCAGATCCGGAAAGAGATTCCCACCTCTCTCATTCTCAAGGTATGGAGCTGACTAGAACCTAGAGGGACTCTTGGCATACTAGACTTAACATACTCTTAGTATATCATACTAGAGAATACTTCGCCTACTTCTTACCTTTCCCTACACCTAGATTAGGTTAGGTACATTGGGGTAGAACTAGCTTAGAGACGCATCGTATGAGTACTCGCATTTTTAGCTCATGTTATTTATGTACGTGAATATATGCTAAAAGATAATGCTAGCGCAGTATTATTTATTTCTACTGCTTACGCTGTACATTATTTATCTTGCATACTGTCTTGTGATCATAACAGCACATATCTCTTACACGAGAAACAAGACTGTTCAATAAAACCTTTTATTGAAACGCCCGTCTTTCCTTTCTGTGTAACTCTGTAGAAACTAAGCATGCACGATTGACTGAGTGAAACTGTTATCTATTGTTTCCACGATTCTGAGACGTGTTCCGATTCTAAAGGGAAACAAAGTTGTCATGTTTTTCGGTTGCCAGAAACTACTCCCTTCTTGTTCTCAAGGAGTTTCTAGTGGCCTCTGAGCTAGCTGGCACAAGTAATTAAGTTTAATATACTCGATAGGGACATACCGACCTCAGTCCTATGTCAAGCCTATAGGGTATATTATTCCAATGCGCAGAGCCTATTAGGGAAATAGGAACTACACTACAGTAGTGCAGTTCAAACATCCCTCACCCCTTTTTTTTTTTTGTCCCCAACTTTACGGATCACTGTGAACTTTCAAGAAAGTTGCTGAGAAGGATGACGTTTTTAGGGAATTTTAGTGAAGATTCATCAAACGGCACCAAAGTTAATAGCAAACCAAAAAAATGATCTTCCTATAGTAAGCAGGTCTGTGTAGTGTGGGCCTATATTGCCATCACAAGGGGTTCTGGTGATATATCTAAACCACAATGCCCAAAGCTGAGTGGTTCATAAATGTTACCTGAACCCCTCTATGGCAATATAGGACCATATTACTCATGTTGCTTGTTATGAATGTTTTATATTACATAATTCATTGGTTTTATTATAGCCTTATAGCCCGCCGTAGCGGGCTATACCGGCTATTAAAGGACTGTCGGCGAGGGCCTTTAACAAGGGAGCGGGACTTTAATAGCCGGTATAGCCCAGCTACGAAGGGCTATAAGGCTATTAGAACATTCTGCCACTAGAGGGCAGAATGTTCTAACAAATAAAACAAAGGCTTCAAGGAGCGCAAGGAGATTGAAATCCCCTCAGGCTCCCTGAAGCCTTTGTTCACAGCCACAGCTGTGAACAAAGAAACATTGGAATGTTGGAGCTCCGGGCTTAAACCAGCCATTATAAGCCCGGAGCTACTCCATTGTTTTCAATGGAGCTCCCAACATTCCAATGTTCTAATATAGCCTTATAGCCTGCCGTAGCGGGCTATACCGGCCATTAAAGGCCCGCTCCAGCTTCGGCTCTTTAGCAAGGGAGCGGGACTTTAATGGCTGGTATAGCCCAGCTACGAAGGGCTATAAGGCTATTAGAACATTCTGCCACTAGAGGGCAGAATGTTCTAACAAATAAAACAAAGGCCTCTCAAAGCCGGAGGGGGTTTAAATCCCCTCGGGCTCCTTGTTCACAGCAACAGCTGTGAACAAAAGCAACATTGGTATGTTGCTCTGTGGGCGTTTACCGGCCCGTAGAAGCACGGAGCACTCCATTGTATTCAATGGAGTGCTCCACATTCCAATGTTCTAATACACAGTAGAGATCCGTAGTGCCAATAACATATGACCCAATAGCCAGTCTCATTCCATGATAAAAGGATGGATGCCCACTGCTCTCTCTGGAATCTTATGGTTAGACTGAATGGCACAATGTATTCAATTGGCTGGGACAATCTATGGCCCTTTGTACAAGGCTGGATGGCTCAGAGTTTTTAGCATCGGTGGCTGCGTCTCTGCACTGTCATGGGCACCCATTGGAGCCACTAGATCAGTTGTGACTTGACAACTGGCATTTAGAGTCGGCGCTCAACTGTAACTTTAAACTCTGGAATGTAATGTCTACATTGATGATTGAAAATGTTTCAGATTTAGGGCAAGCAGCCACAGCCGGTGGCTCATTTCTTTACGATCTAAGGTAGAGGGGGAAAGCATTTGTGTGAAAAGAGGCAGATATAAACTCCAACCGAGTCAGGGATGGTAGTGTTTGGTAAAGATTATCTGTTCTTACCAGACTCATAGTACTGGAGTGCTCTCTGGAGGTCCTCAACTCTCTTGGTGATGCAATACTTACATACATACATGTAAAATGTTTTGGGTCAGTTCTGACCACCAGGGTTGCAAAACTGTAAAACCATCTTGGATTCCAGGTATCTCACTTCCTTGGGATGACCGCCACAACATCTGGGCCTTTCATCCCTTCCGCACTTCCTGGCCAGGAGCCTGCTGCTGTCGGCACCAGACATAACACCTTCCTCTTCTTCTAGGCTTACAGCTCCAGGCTGTCTTCTGGAACTTTGACTTGTTCCCAACAATGTCACCACTTTCGAAGGACAGCATGGCTAATCCCACCTTCCCCCCCATCCAGGGGTAGGACCATCTAGGTGGTCCTACCCCTGTATCATATTCCAAAAAGGAAGGGGGCACCGGGTTCTAAAAAGGGGAAGATTGGGTGTAGGATTAGAGATTGAGAGAACACTCATTTGCAGTAGGATGGTTTGTATAAAACCTGGTCTGGACTCTCTGAGATACAGGGTTGCACAGTGTCACAATACAACTCGATTTCAAGAGAAGATCTAGAAGACAGTAAGTATCAGATAATGGAGAAAAAGTTCTTATAGCAGGTAAGTGCTATAGAAACACTTGAGGTGGCTTACCTGTCGTGAGGTGAAGTTCAGTGTGAAAGTGATGGCTTCTTTTTCAGCCCCAGTGCATGGCATCAATGATAGGACCTGGAGCCTTTCATCTTGAAGACTGTACACTCCATCACTCACCAGTCTGTTGGCCCCTGTACTTGAAATTCCCATTGAGCCTGTGTGCCTGCCACCACCTGTCAGCAGTGGATTTCATACCTTCATGTCAGACGTAGCACAGGCATATGGATCCCTCCCAGCCTCAGCAGTTTAGGTTAAATGTTTCCCTCCTGTACGTTCCTCAAGACTAAAGCACTTTTTGCCATTCTCTCATATGAAAATGTAAAGATAATTTTATACCAGTTTCCAGGTGGGAAGTTTTGATTCCGCTCATTTTTGTTTACTTTCTGATTTATTCTCTTCTTTGTAAGGTTTGGGATGCTGTAGATACGGGCACCTGTTTGAAGACTTACTCCTGCCACAGTAGTGCTGTTCGTGATGCCATCTGGTCACTGTGTGGAAGAAATATTCTTAGTGGTGGCTTTGATTCTGCGCTCTACTTGACAGACATTGAAACTGGTAGGCACCCAACTATTGCTTGTGGTACTTAAAACCTAGAATGTCAGATAATGTGCTTTTACCATTGGCAGCTAAAATGTTGGAAAAATGACTTTATTTGATATTTTGTCATACTCTGCATTGTTTTCTTTCATAATACAGCATATCCTCAATTGATTGTTCACACCAACCAATAATTTGATTTTCAAGATTTGTTTCACATTTGATTTAATTTGTTTTTAGTATTTGTATAGCCGATAATTGTCACTTTACATTGACCAACTCCTTTAGAGTATTAAAAGAGAGTTAGACATGGTTGCCTTTTGGCTCTCCAGCTGACCTAGCGCTTTGGAGTTGTAATGGGAGTTAGGACACGTCTCTTGGCTTCCTTATTTTTTCATTTTGCTAGAACTAAATCTATCCCATACCTTTTGTGTGTAGACACTGATCTGTCCTTGGTTAGAACCGACATCTTTCTCTACAGACTGTTACCCACATTTGAAGTCTATTATGCATTCAAAAAATTGAAACCTTTGTCACAAGGTCATTTTTACGTTGCCATTACTGACAGCTTTATATGTCAGCACAAACTCAAATCTTCAATTATTCAAAGAAGTACAATCAAAAACACGGAAAGAGCTAATAGGCTTTAGGTCAGTGTAGTAGTTAGCTCGGTTCGGAAACTCACTGCGTGAGTGTTCCGTGTGCGAGCGTTGCTGGCTGGCAGTTAGAGACAGACTCTGCCTGAGCCCTGTCTGAGGTGGTTCAGCAATAAAGAGAGTGAAGAAACCTACCTTGCCTCCGTCTTTCTTTACTACATTTTCTGTGGCGACGAGTGCTGAACCACCTACATGGACACACCAGTCTTCGGCATCGAGGGGTAGTCAGCTGTCTGATGAATGCTGTCTGTGCCATTGTGATCCTGATCGTCAGACGAAATTGAGTCTTGGCCATTCTTACTGCTGTCAGGTGTGGCGCCAAGCACGAGGCAGTACGCTCCATTCGGGAATTCATTTGTCGGCGTTGAAATGCAAGGAAGACAGTGTGTTGCAGCTTCCTGCATGACGGCGTGACGCCGTGGTCGACCTCTCCAGCATGGTTAATGTACAGGGTGTCAGCGGCTTATGAGTAGGCATCTTTTACAGGTACTGTGTCATTAATGTAGCTTTGCCGCGAGCAGCTGCGCGTGTGTCCACTTCAGAACCTGCTCCTCAGCCTGCTCGAGTACTGTGCCAATTGGTTAATTTCGCTGCGAGTAGCTGTTCGTGAGCCATAAAATTTTACTTCACTGCGAGCAGCTGCACGTCCTTGTTTCCGGCCGTGCCTGACGTCAATCCTGCCTATGAACCTTTGGTTCCTGTGTCTGCTTGCGTCTTTCTGTGTTTCCCTGACGATGACAACGACAGTCTGCTCTTGCCGGCTATTGTTTTTTATGCGTGTTACGCTTCGGTGACATGAACACCTGTAATCTTTGTTTCAACAACGCATGCTTGTCGTATCTCGGTGACATTCACACCGGCTAACTTGCAACATTTGCTTTTCTGCCTGCCACAGTTTTCCAAACACGTGTTACGCTTCGGTGACACAAACACCTATAAACTTTGTCTCACCATTTTTTCTGTCTGCCACAGTTTTCCAAACGTGTGTTACGCTTCGGTGACACGCACACCTGTTAACTTTGTCTCACCTTTATTGTGCATCTTTGCGTGTCAGACTTCGGTGACACGCACACCAGTTAACTTTATTTTGCTTATCTCCTATTACCCTATCACCGGTGATATGCACATCATTCATTCTGTATTATATGCCATAGTGTGCTTGTACTACTGGTGCATTTGATGCTGCATTCTATTTCTATGTGCTAAGTATTGTGCTTTATTTCAAACACTTTTCTTTTCAGCGTTCCTGCGTGAGGTGTTTTCCTTGCCTTTTGAGACTTTGCCCCACCCTTGGTCGCTGGAAACATGCAGGCAGTGGCACCTCCACCTCCATTTCTAGAAATACCTGGTGAACCCCCCATCAAATGGAAACAATGGTTTGATGGTTTCGAAACGTACTTAGCTGCAATCGGCGCTATTAGTTTCAGAGCTGAGAGGAGGAAATATCTTCTCCTTCATTCACTGGGGTTTGAAGGTAGGGCCATTTTTAACATTTGCCAGAACCTTTAGTTGAAGGAAATGACATCCTCGCATATCAAGGCACTGTAAAAAGGCTTCAAGCTAGGTTCGATGTCCAGCCAAGTTTGGTCGTGTTGCGTCATAAGTTTTTTCTACAGACACAGAATGCAAATGAGGATGTAGACACCTACGTTACTGCATTGAGATGGTTAGTTGCAGAGTGTAAGTTTGAAAATTTCGCTGACCAATTGGTAAGAGACCAATTCATTTGTCATTGCAATGATAAGATGATCAAACAGAAGCTGTTGTCGATTGGCAATCCAACGTTGGAGGACACGATAAAGATTGCCAAGAGCATTGAAACTTCCCAGTTGTCGGCCAAGGAATTAGAAGCCAAGAACAGTGAATCTATTTCTGTTGTTAAAATGAAGGGTGTAAAGGAAGGTAAGGATATCAAACCGGTTGACAGACCTCGTGCTGGTTATGTTGACAAACAGAATCCGCTTTTTTCCCAACAAAACATTTGTTTCTGGTGTGGGTACAGAGCACACGTGAAGGGTGGTAGACAGTGTCCAGCAAAGTTCGTAACCTGCAGGATTTGCAACAAACCTGGTCACTTTGCTAAGGTGTGTCAGTCCGCCAAGGGCAAATTGTTGTCTTGTGTCAAAAGCATTACTAATGACGAACTGGTTGAGGAGGGAGATTTAACCATAAGCAAAGATCTTAGGGATATGGTTATGGTTGTGCACAGTGAGGAAGTTAAAGTGGGTAATCCTGAACTATGTGTAGATCCGTATGTAGAGATCATGGTGGGAGACAAGGTCTTAAAATTATTGGTAGATTCAGGGGCGCGCATCTCCATGATTACTCAAGAGCTGTATGACAGTACGTGGCCAACTAGACTACTCTTAGCCCCTGATCGTAGAGCGGTCTCCTTTGAGGAACGTGAAATCAATTTGTCTGGTTACATAGAAGATATTATGGAGTTCAGAGGAAGGAAGATAGCAGGGAAGGTATATGTAGCACACAAGGGCTTAAACATCTTAGGCTGGTTCCACCAAGGCTTATTTGGGATGGTGCTCAGACCTGGTACCAGGGAACAAGTGTTGGTGGTGAGAGACAATTTGGATCTGGAGAGCGTGATAAACAAATTTCTCCATGTGTTTTCAGGTGAGTTAGGGAAGGTTAAGGATTTACAGCACAGGATCATAGTAAAGGAAGGGGCTAGGCCCATCAAGCACAGGTTGAGGAACGTCCCTTTTAGTATAAGATATGATTTAGAAAAGGAGCTAGATTCCTTGTGCAAAAGGGGCATCATTGAACCTATTGACTCCTCCTTGTGGCTGTCTCCTCGGGTAGGTACCCGCAAACAGAATGGCGAATTAGGAGTTTGCATTGATCTTCGCTGTTTGAACAAGGAGATCTGGGTGGATTCCCACCCGTTGCCTAATATCAATGAACTGCTGGCAGGGTTGAAGGATGCTAAAGTTTTTTCTAAATTGGATTTAGCTTCAGCGTACCATCAGGTTGAATTGGCTCCAGAGTCTAGGCACCTCACTGCTTTTGTTTCTCCTTTTGGTACTTACCAATATTTTCGTATGCCCTTTGGCCTCGCGTCTGTGGCTTCGGTTTTCCAGCGTTTGATGAACAATATGCTCAAAGGAATTAAAGGGTTGTCTGTTTTCCAGGATGACGTCTTAGTCATTGCACCAGATAGGGCAGCCCATGATGCGATTCTCCAGGAGATTTTGTCTAGGTTTCAGTCAAATGGTGTGGTTTTGCGGAGAGGAAATTTCGCCTTCTAACGGATCACAAACCTTTGGTGTTCATTATAAGTGGGAATAACGCTAGAGGGTTTACACCACGCATTGCTCGTTTATCTTCCAAATTGTTGCAATTTGACTTTGAACCAGAGTACATCCCTGGCAGTAAGAACGGTTGTGCAGATTATCTCTCACGCTCATCATAGATTGTTGATCGAGACACTGAAGGGAGTGAGGAAGACAAGGAAGAGTTTATTGTGGCAGCTGTTGACCTTCCGCAAATGTGTGCGATCTCTGAGAGTGAGTGGCACCAAGCTGTGAGCAATGATGCCTCAATGTTGACTGTCATGAAATATGTGGAGACGGGTTGGCAGAGGGAGAGAAATCTGAGTTTTGAATTCAAGACATATGTTCAAGTGGCGGATGACTTATCCATTGAGGGGGGCTTGTTAATGAGGGCTGACAAGTTGATTCACCCCTGCGAGTTTGAGAAATGGCATCATTTTACGAGCCCATGAGGGACATTTGGGAGAGACCATGACTAAGAAAAGAGTCAGGCTGTCTTTCTGGTGGCCTTCTATGGATATGGAGATCGATGATGCTGTCAGGGAGTGTGTTGTTTGTGCTAGCTGTGATAAAACGGTGAAACTATGCACTGCACCCCTATCTCCTAAGGAGCTGCCGTCTGCACCATAGGTGAAGTTGGGTCTTGACATAGTTGGACCATTCAATGCGCTTGATGTTTCTTCAAGGTTTGTGTTGGTCATGATGGACTACTATACGAAATGGCCGGAGGTGAAGTTTGTGAGAGAAGTGACGTCCAAGACTGTTGTTGAGTTTTTGCAGGATGTGTTTTTGAAGGAGGGTTTCCCGGAAACTCTTGTGACAGACAATGGGACACAATTCGTGTCTAGTGAAGATGAAGTGTTTTTACAAACCAGTGGGATTAAGCACTTGAAAACTCATTAAACCACCCTCAAACCAATGGTTTAGTAGAATGCATGAACAGGATGTTGAGGGAGTGCATTCAGTGGGCAGTTTTGAACAACTGTGTGGTAGCCAATGCTGCCAAAACCATGCTTTGGTTTGATCACACCACTCCTCATGCAACCACTGGGGTCTCACCTTTGAGCTGTTGTAGAGCCACCACCAGTTTCTGTCCCAGTTGGATGAATAAGTGGGTTAAATTTGGACGGTGGACAGATGCGAGTGTGAGGAGTCGTGTGGGTATGACACAGGAGAAGCAAAAGAGATATTTAGACGAAAGGAAAATAGTTAAGGACATTAAGGTGGTAGTGGGAGATTCTGTTCAAGTTAAAAATCCCACACATGTGAGGAAGAGTGGATCCAAATTTGGGTCACCCACCAAGGTTGTGAAAGTGAATGGCAATTCGGTGAAACTCGAAAATGGCCAGTGGTGGAACAAGTGTTGGTTGGTCAAGACCAGAAGTGTTGAAGGAAGTTGTGGGGGGTAACAGTGTGGATGGTGGAAAGTTACCAACTGAGGGGGAACAGATGTGTATGAGACGCAGTTCAAGGGTGAGGAATATTCCTCTCCGCTTTAGGGAGTAATGAGTTTTGTTCTTTTAATTCTTTGGTATTTTTACTGTGTTTTTCTTTTATTCTTATTTTGTTTGTTCCCTGTTTATTTTCCTTCCTTTAGCTCAGGTGGTTCCTTATGTCATGCTTTGTTTTATTTAAAGGGGAAACCCGTGTAGTAGTTAGCTCGGTTCGGAACCTCACTGCGTGAGTGTTCCATGTGCGAGCGTTGCTGGGTGGCAGTTGGAGACAGACGCCGCCCGAGCACTGCCTGAGGAGGTTCAGCAATAAAGAGAGTGAAGAAACCTACCTTGCCTCCGTCGCTGTTTACTACAGTCAGCCCTTTTAAGCCATTGATTTGTATGTGTTTCTCATGGTTTGCCGTTGCTTGGATGGGCTGTCTATCAAGGCTATGGCATTTCATGGATTTGTTACGTTATTTTATTTAAGTTCCCATTAGGTTTTGAGGATGGGGCTCAAGTAGAACTTTGGTTATAGTAGAGCCAGTGACTGTTCTTAGATGTATTGACTTTGCTGACACAACACTTTAATTGCAAGTAAATTACATTATGTTTAGCTGTTTGGATGTTTACAGCCCAAGTTGTTGCTTCATTATGCGATCTTCTCGTAAGACAGCTGGGAGCAATCAAAGTTACTCAACTTACAAAATAGGCCCCTAACAAAACAAAACAAATATATAGGGTCATGGTTTGCTCAAATGAATAATACACCTTATCTCCAACGCTGTAACAATGTGATGTCACTAATATAATGTAGTTGTAGTGAGGTCAGTAGTGGAATTTTGTGTTTAGAATAGGTTCTAGGCGATGAATGTCAAGAAATGAAGACCATTCATTTATGATGCCTGTAGTTGTGTTGCCAATAAAGCAAATGTGTTAGAGCTCCTGAACTGATGGTATATTCTCTGAGTTTACATGATCTGTTTGCCCCAGTTTGGCAGCGAATGTTAATAACAGCGACAAGTGCACAGAAGACAAACGTCAAAGAGAACAAAGGAAGCAACAAGCTTTTAAGAACATAAATGTGAGAAGTGAGACACTTCTGGTAGGAACTAAAGGCTTCATATTGAACTTTTGCAATAAATATGCAATTAGAAACAAAGCAGATAATGCTTCACAGAAGTATTTAATGGTGGATGTTGTGTACAATAAAATATTAAGTATAGAAGGAACTCAGTTCACAAATATTTGCAAACATCACACTTATCATGGCATTGCTATAACTGTAATCTTGCACATGCTCAAGACAAACATCACAAGATAAAGGAAAGTCTTCAGCTGTCGCCATCTTAAAGTCAGTCGTGAAACAATGTGAGATTTCATAAAACCTCCATGGCCATTTTGTCGTCAGGCATCTCCATAGACTTAAATAAAAAACGGCATACTAAAGTCAGAGAAATAGTGAGACAAGCTAAAAACAAAGGGAACAAAATACATTTTCAATATTTTGTAGACCTTTACTATTTGACGTAACAGAACAACAATCCAATGCACAAAAGTGGGAAAAATGGAGAACTGAACATTTTCTAAAATCAAATTGCACATGGTATACCGATGAACAAGCAAAATATCTGCTCCTCAATTTAGTTGGAGATGATGCAGGATACCTAATTATAATATTCCAATAACAAGAAAGAAGTACATTTACTGGACTTATAAAATGTTTGCACAAAAAAATTGATCCACAGAGAAACCTGGAGTTTGAAAGATATACTTTCAATTTAGCTTGTCAGGAGATGACATGTCAGTTGGTGGATATGTCACAATGTTGAGCAAATGTGTTATGTTCTGTAAATTTGAAAAAGTTAGTAACAAAGAGGTAATACTATTAAGGTTTATACATCGATGCAACTCATTCAAGTTTAGGAAGTAACTGCCAGAAAAACAATTGATTTATAAACAATTTTACAAGTGGCTTGAAATGAATTTCAAGCAAAAATGCATGCTCCAAATAGGCAGTAAGAGAGAATGAGAACAATTGACAGAAATTCAAAAGAGAAAACAAAGGTAGAACAATTGAAATTCAACAAAAAGGATCGCACTTGTGTTATAGGTGTAGTGTAAAATTGTCATACTCAGGTACTTGTTTGTGACTGGGACAACAATGTACAGTGTGCGTGAAATTAAATCACTTTGCTGCTAGTGTGTGCAGTTTGAAACCTGAAATCGGAAAGAACGTTAATGTCAAATCGTGGAGGAAACCATCAAGGGAAAGGGTCAGACATATTAGTCAAATGTAAAGATTGGAGTATGATTACAAGCAAGATTCTGAAATACCAGAGCATTTATGTATGATTTAATAAATTCAAAAGGGGAAGAAAATGCTGGACAAATCTATTTATTACAAACGTCATGCATAGTAAAAGCTACATCTTTTGGCATGGTCGAAGATCAAAAAAGTACCATTTGTTCTTGACATTGTAGACACATGCAATATCAAGTGTGTCAAAGAATATCATAAAATACAAGATAAGGCAATTTTATTTCCTTCTAGTGTAAGCATTTTCCAGTAGACACATGTTTAAAGAACATTTCTACAGAATTCAACCTCTAGAACTGTATTCAGTAAAGAGAAAATATATGTCTTGCAAGGTGAAGTTCCAGATCCATGCTTGATAAGCAGCAATACTGAGCAAATGATGGGTCTGTAAGCTATGACTTTTAATATCTCAACAAAGTATTCTATATTCAAAACATTCCCAAATTTGGTCAAGGGTTGATGAAAATTGAAAGCAAAGGCAACAACATTACACATTCATGAAGTAATAAAGCATGTTGCACGGAATTATGTAAGAGTCCCTATCCATTTGCAAAAGTACATGGTGGAAGAGGTT
This sequence comes from Calotriton arnoldi, assembly GCA_963921515.1. Lineage (NCBI taxonomy): Eukaryota > Metazoa > Chordata > Amphibia > Caudata > Salamandridae > Calotriton > Calotriton arnoldi. Next base: position 657,171 of record CAWUFW010000889.1, on the reverse strand, counting down.
GTCATTGTTACAGCAGGACATCATTGAACTGGCCAAAGGTGCAACACTTTGGGTGTTTCCTGTAGTGCGTGTTCCGAAAAATAATACAGACAACATCAGGATATGTGTGCACATGCAGATTCCTTACACAGGGATTGAAAGAGAGAGGCATATTTGACCACACTTGATGACACTATTAGCCACCTTAATGGAGCTGCTGTGTTCTGAGAATTGGACCTTTGCAAAGTAGAAGAAGAACATTTTGTTGCCAAATTATTTAAAATCATTGCAAATAACGGTAAGGGGAAATTGCAATTATTGCCTTTCCCCACAGCCATGGTATTCAGGTCCTGGAGTTAAGCCACAAAGCATATTGGATGGCAGGGCAACCTTACTTTGGAAACGTCCCTATGGGATGTCGAAGCATTGGTGCTACTGCAAGGTTTCGAAGGTGGGAAAAATTGTATCTCCAGGGGATTTCGAAGCTGGGGTACGTGTGGACTACGGGGGAGCCGATCCCCTTTGAGGCACTTCAGGCTGAGTACGAACTGGCAGGGAGCCAATGTTTGATGTATGTGCAAATCACATACCTCCTCCGTGGTTGTGTAGGCCAGGTCGAGGAGATCCCGGAGGAAAGCCCTCTAGAGTTTAGGGTGATGTGCGCCCCACTACACAGGCATACCATATCAGTAACACATTCCTAGCTAATAGCACCCCGCCACTCAGAGTCCTTAAAGACAGATACGAGGAGGATCTTGGCAGACTGGAAGATGAAGAGTGGGGAGAGGCTTGCCGCTACCCTGGGAGGTGGCGATATGGACAAACTTTAGGCTGATCCAGCTCAAAATACTCCATCAGGTGTATTTCACAAGGACGCAGCTTTTTGCTATGAATAAATGCCCGTCCGACAGGTGCTCAAGGGGATTACACACCAGCGCACATTACTACATACATGATCGGAGTGTCCCAGCCTGCAACCCATTTTGACAGGTGTCGGAACCAGGATGTCTGAGGTGAAAGAAACCCCACTGAAACTCACGTCTAAATTAATAAAGCTTGGCATCTGGGGTTAGCAATCATTGGACAAATACTCCTATGTATTCTGTAACGTAGCTGTAATGATGGCCAGGCGTCATGTGATCCAGAAATGGAGCTGTGCCAGGGTTCCAAGGGTGGAGGACTCGGTAGTCAATATGGACTGGTGCATGAGAGCAGCAGAACAGGTTTACAAAACTCAGGCCTGTCTGAACAAGTTTACAAAAATATGGGGTGCTTGGAAAGCCCAGATCGAGGGCATTGACTGATATTCTGAGTGGTGCTAGTGGTTTGGTGCTTTGGATGGACCGTGGAGGAGTCGCACCGGGAGGACAAGGAGCACAAGGGACTGGGTAACCAGCCATGACTAAGTGGGACGTGACCGAGGCCCACGGTCCGGGGAACTATGTGTGATACTGGGTAGAAAGAGTTCCAATTGGTGGCAAACTGTCCTCACAGTTTGGGGTGAGGGGGTGGGAAGGTGCACTAGGGGGAGTTTGTGTCTTTTGAAACCTCAATAAAAATATATTAAAAAATAAATATCATTCCAAATACAAGACCAATCTTAAAAACATGCAGCGGCTGACAAATTGATCAGTCATAAGGTTCACAAATATAAAACTTGTTCATTAAAATCATAAAGCAATCTGAACTGTGGCGGTGAAGTGCAAAAAGGGTCGCTATTGCTCATTGCAGGCCATTTCCTTAGCAACTGTTCTCATCAACTTGAAAAAGCGGAACATCATCTGTTCGGACACACCCTTTCAACAAACATCCACTGCATTTGAGCACGATTGAATGAACAGACATCTAAATATTGGTTTTAGCCAGTATTTTCGAAAGACTACTTGATAGGGACAGATAAAAATTACTTGAATTTGTGACTCAGAAGCCTCCCCAAACAGACAGCACAATCGATCCGGACCCATCACAAGTCTGCTGTACCAAAAATCTCTTAGGGGGATTAGCCCAAGGCCATATCTCATCAGGACAATTTTCCACTTGAGTGGCCAGAGGGCTGCTTCAAATAGTGAACGACTGCCGACATGTCATAAAGAGGATTTGCGTGCTTAGTGTGAGATTTCTTACTCAAGTCCTCACGATCCAATTTGGTGGATAAAAATGTTGCTTGTTTATTCAAGATTTTGGCAAAGAGTTTATCTGGAAATCCTGTGCTCCAAAGGACCAAGGATTCTAAATTCTTTAAAGATCTTTCCAAATAAATCGACCTCCTGTGGCTGGCTTTCATTATGGCAGCCCATAGGTGGAACTTCAGGGTGTTGCCCTCTGCCCTTCTTAATTTGTTGCAGTACAAAAGAAATCTGGCTTGAAGAAGTAATTTACACTTCACCAGATCGAACGCCAGTCTTAGCTTTGATTGCAAGCCTTCGGAAGGCAAAATACATAGCTACAGGTGTTACATTGTATTGTCTCCAGCTAATCCCCTATTTTGTCTTTAAAGACATTCATGTCGTACATGTATTTGGCAAATGTTTACTGTGCATAACTTTGTGGGAGTTAACTTGTATCAGAATAGGAGACATTCTTTAATAGACTCCAGAAGGTGATACGTAAAGAATTTGCTGAGTTCCCGATTTACGTTTTGTGTGGCGAGGCCCGACCTCTTTCATCAAACCATCAAATATTTTTAGCTTGTGATTCTCTCGAGGTAGTCATTGTCAGTTAACCAGTGATCCTTCCTCTTTATTCTTGTCCCAAAGACTACAACCTTTTGGAGAAGGATAAAGGTTACATTGGTTTTGATCTTGTTAGCCCTGCAATATCTTTCTGGATTGTCCAGTTGCCTTTGGAGTTCAAATCCAGTTTGGCCTAACAGGATGTTATCATTGGCGGAAAGCTTAGGCAGGAAAGCTCTTGTTGACTGGGGGGCATTACTGTTATTGGCCAGTTATAGATTAAAGCCTAGAGGCACCAATAAACAGCCCTCCTTTAATTCCTTGTTTGTGAGGATTTTCCCTGTGGTAATCCACTGGGATGTTAATCTAATCTTTACTGATGTGTTTGAGTATAGGTTGATGATTATATTCAGCAAAGGCTGGGGAATACCCCATTTGGTAGGTTTTGCCCATAACTTACCTCTGTTAACATTGTCGGAAGCCGTAGTAAAGTCTATGAAGACGGCTTTACTGTAAACCAAAATTTCTGTGAGTCAGCATAATTAGTTGCTTTTCCTCTTTGCCTTTTTGTATGTCCCCCCGTTTTTCCCGATAAGAGATACAGAGTTGTTTAACTTGTGTTCCTAAGGCTTGGTCACCGTGACTGTGCTTCCAGTGCCTCATAGTTCTATAAAGTACTGTCTTTAGCTTCTAAGTTCTAAATGATAACTAGAGGTTGATTCTGGGGTGCATGACTGCCTTTGATTAGAAGTGATAGAACTGTCTGATGTTTTGGAGGCCACTTTGATTAACTCTGTAGTGAGGTGAGAATATCTATTAATAAATTAGGAGGAATCCTGCTCTTCATTTAAATGGTTCTGAATAAATTGCTGCACCCCCTCCAGCAACTCCCCTGACTGTGGTATGTGCCATTTAAGTTTCTTAGTTGGTTACACCACAGCAAGAGATCTTTATATTTTTTGGCTCAGATAGAACTCTTAATCGCAAGATCTGATAACTTTTTGCAAAAAACGTCATTTAGAAGAATGGGAACGATTACTATCGGCCAGTCAAGTTTCGCAGGCCTAGGTTGTGTTACTCATCAAATAAGATTTTCCCTTTTTTGTCGATCTTAATGTCGGCAACTGTGGCCAGTGGAATATTCCAGTATATATCATCTATATCATGCAATTCAAGCTCACTGTCACCTTTAAATGGGAAACAATTGAAGTCGCCTGTAAAAATCCGCAGTGCATTTGGGTTATTACTCATAACCAGCTGAATGGCTGTGATCGACTTTTCTGTGGTTTCCTTTTTCTTACATTTCTTATATTTTTGAGGGTTAACATAGATGTTACATATTATTATGGGTTTTCGATTAGTGGTTAATTGAGACTTTAAATGCCCTGTACATTTTAATTACAAAATTAAGATATCATTTAGCCTTGGTTGGAGTTCAATTGTATCCACAGCAATCAACTTATGGATCTACATGGCAAGGCCGCTGGATGGGTGGCCACCACAGTTAGATGTAATAGTTGGGGAGGAAAAACTTTGTAAAATCCTACAGTGGTAGCGACTCCATAATCCATGTTTCCTCTAAGCAAATGATGTTCATTTTTAGCTCTGGTAGCATCTCTGGCTTTTGTAAGGCTGCCTTAAGCCCTGTGATGTTCCAGCAGCCCAGGGCTGCATAACTGACCAGAATTTGTTTGTAAAAAAGAAGTCAGTTAGAATCTGTTCTGCAATACTCCAGGAAGCCTGCCCCCGTCTTCCTTTGCTGCAGCCTTGAAGGGGGAGACTCAATGACATCTCTCACCATTAGCCAGTGATACAGAGATTTTCAAATTCAAGTCAAACCGCTGATTTGCTTCCTCTGCAATCACACCTTGCAAAACACAGTGCTTGATGGAAAGTTTTTCATCCTGCCCCCAGGGGCGGCTGGTGACATTTGAAAGTGGTGAGGCGTAAAACAAATCGGATGACTGATGTGTATCAAGTGAGCGTAGCGAGCTAGCCCAACTGTCATAAAGGCTGGTTTGGGGGGGGGGGGGGTGCGGGGTGGTTCTTCCCCTGAGAACATTTTGAAAACAGATTGGGCAAATGGTGCATTTTCAAGCAAATTTGAGAAAGTAAGAAGGTTAATAAGGCACTTGTGAAAGCGTAGTTATGACATCAATAAAAAAGATTTCACATGAAAATGATATAGGTAGCTGCTTATTCAGTATAACCACAGAATGACATCACTTTTCTCTAGGATATACACCAAAATTACAGCCTGCATCAATGATTGTCATTGCTTTTATATACTAAAGTGTCACATCACACACCAGTCATTGTCATCATATGCACAGTTACCCCATAACATGGCAGACATACGTCTCATGTAACTAATTAACCACCACAGACCATTCAGTGCCTTAGGATGCGTCTCATATTTCCCGCATATTCCGCCAATGCCATGATGTACTCTAGGGATTTCCCATTTGCCAATCAACCCCATGGTGTGCCCCTCATACCCCGTCTGCCATTTAGTGCCATGATGTGCCTCAGAACTCTGACTAACAACACTTCGAGCCATATTGTACTCCAGAGATCACCTTTTAACCATTCTATGGATATAATGTGCCAGCGTTAGCCTGAAATGTCATTTAAAATCGTGATGTGCTCCAGGTAATCAATGGCCATAACGTGCTACAGATATTTTTCCCTAATCCAGTTAATGGCATGATACACCCCAGGTGCACGTCATATGCCAACCGACCTCTTGATGGGCTCCAGTTACTGTGTTGGGCTAGTTAGCTCCCTTGGTGCTCCGGTATTCTCCTGCAAACCTGACAGCACAGTGTAACCCACACAGGCTAGTCAATTAAACATTTTGCACAATCCATGAATTAATGTATTCCGATCCACAGTCATGCATGATCTCAGCAGCATAAACACGTACCAACACCTCTCACCGACACAGATATAATAAACGGATAACACAAACAGGCAGGCTAAGTTAACGTTGTAATGTCATTTAGCATGGGCACTGCCATCGAGCTATTCCTACACGCCTCGCTGCCTCGATCACCCAGGAGCTGCCTACTCTATCCACTTCGTACCCTATCTTCATACGCCCCCGACCTCCTCCACAGCCCAGCTGCTGTTGCTCGCCGTTAGCCGTACCCGTGACTAGAGGCAGTCCAAATCTCCAGGATAAAACGTGAAAGCGTGTGGACGTTTTTATTAAGTTTCTGCTTGGGTAAAATGAAAAAAATATGTGGAGAAAACCAAATAAGCCGGTAGAAACTACGATCAAAGTATACAATTGGGTGTGCTAATGAAGCATCAGAGTTCAAGGCAAGATGTTTTTTTCAATCTATGCTTGAGAAAAATTAGCACTATGGCAGTGCCTGCTTGCCCTCACTGTAGCCTCACAGATGCACACAGAGCATGTGAGATAGCAGTAAACATAACAAAGCTTTTTAAGTTAGCATAACTAGGCCTCAAATCCCTCTCGTTTGTTATACATTGCACACTTCTAAAGTTGACATATTTTCTCATTTCTCTGCCTGAACACCGAGTTGCAAATGTGTCCTTCAGCATTTCATAAAACACCTTTAATTCAACCCGTTTCATGGCCCCATTTGTTGTATCTTTAAAAGTATTCTTCTTTGTGTTCGTGATGTTCCTGGAAGAAGGAGTGGAGCTCGACTGCATCTTTACAAGGCCACTTCTGGCGTAGTGGAGGTTGTGTCTATATTTTTAAAAATGCCTTTGCTTTCTCTTCTATACAAAATACAGGATTATTCAATAGTAGTATATTAAAAGTGATTTTTCATGTGATGTGTATTTCTGTTTTAACATTTGATATTGTGATGTAACTTGTTTCACACCACCTTGATAGTATGATTTCTCGGTTTGAAAATACATAGCACTGTATTTGGGGTCTGAGCCACAAACCTCCCCTGGTCTTTCTGGAGACAGGCTTCATGCCAGATTCACTACCGATTTAAACCTAGAATAATTTCAGAACCTTTTTTTATTCTTTAGAGACATTCCTTATGACTTTGTATTAGAATATTTCACTATTGGTTGATACGGATTTGAATTGACTAACCATTTGCCTTTTGCAAGGTTTCTTTAATGTCTGAATAAACCGTCATGGTTTGTTCTCTTTAATCTTGTCCAGATTTTACTGAGTGGCTTTTTCCTATGTGGGTTTTCCTGTAGTACAATGCCTATCGCCCTCATCCCATGGGACTCACACGGGCCCATTCCGACGTATCAGTTCTTTTTATGGTAAAGAGCGGGGACACCCTCATGATGTAACCCTCAGTTTCACCTGTTTGATGTAAAACGTCCGTACACGTGGTCTTGGATGGCCAGTCCTCCGGGTGTCGGGTGTACAGTCACTACTGTGCTGCACCTTTACCACCCGCGTTAGAAGTGGGATCGCTGCCGTCCGCTCTGCCAATCTCCCATCCCCTCCTTCTGGCTGGGCTCTGCCTCGAAGCGCTCCGGCACGCTGCATCTGTCGCCGTCTTCTCTGAGGCCACCTTCTCCGGACTTTCAGAAAATCTAACCCTGCCAGGAGAATGGATTTACTTTTCAGCCTTGTGGTAAAGATCAAGTGTAGTATCCCTGGAGTACCTAAAGCAGAACTGTGTGCACAACTGATAAGTAAAATTAACACATCGGAGCGGCAGGTGCGTGCCGGGTATTATCTTCTGTATATAACCCACCTAGCAATCTAGGTCTCCATTTATTCGGGATTTCAGCCACTGGCAGTCGCGGCTCGCGGAGGGTGGGGGGGGCGCGCGGGGGGGGGGGGTGTCGCTTTAAAATAAATAAAAGAAATCCTACCTGAGCAGCAGGTCTGCCGTCCGCGCTGCCTCGGGGCCGTTGGCGCCTACAGCCCCTCTCTGCCAATCCTGGCGTTGCCAGCAGCGCCAGGATTGGCTTAGGGCACGGTTAGTACTCGCCCGCCTGCCCATTAGGAGACCGAGGTTTGAGCCTTTGCTCAACCCTAGCTCTCCTAATGGGCATGCGCAAACAAGTGCAAACACAAGTGCGCATGACTGGGCACGGCGCGAAAATTCGCTGCCCTTCCCCACTCATGTGCACTTGTGCTGCTGCTTGTTGCCCTGGGCCCTGGTCCGTCTGACAATCATGTCAGTCAACATGACGCCGGACCGCCCACCCCTTCAGACTCTGAAGGGGTGGGCGGTCCGACGTCATGCTGACTGACATGATTATCAGTTCTCCTCGGCGTCTTGAACTTAAGTAAACTGATTCAGTTTACTTAAGTTCAAAGACGCCGAGGGAGCTGCGGGCGGGGGGGCTACGCCCCAACGCCCCAATGGACGCACCGCGCCTGCCTGCCCCCCTGTTCAAACACTATGCCGAGCACTGGAGTCATGCACTTGAAGAAATACTGCTGGATATCTCATTTGAGGGGAACAGGTAATTTGGTATCCCATTATGTGAGCTGACTGCAATTGTCCTTCAAGCATGTAACAGTTTTGCTGTTTGTGAATGTGGCCACTGTTCTCTCATTGCTTTCCTCTTCTTGGGAAGGCTTAAAGGCAATCCTTTCTATATCAGAGCAGATCGAGTTAAGTCGAGGGAGGACTCTGCAGAGTTTTAAGATATTGCTCCTATTTAATATCTCCTCACGCCCTCTGTACCGGTATTCTCGATATAGAACTATGTCAGTTTTCTTGCTTATATCAGCCAAATTTGATGTACTGTTCGTTACTACAACATCTGTTGCCATGGTTGTCCCATCAGGTGGCATTAAGTTAGACTCACCATTGGCAGACTTCATTGCATCCCTAGCCTTAGACTCCAAGGACTACATCTTCCTTGGCGACCTAAATTTCCACATCAACGACCCCAACATTAAAAAAACACCGCACACCTCCTCGACAGTATGAGCAGCCTTGGATTGACCCAGATCGTCCACGACCCTACACACTCCGAAGGACACATGCTGGACCCAATTTTCACCTCCAGCAACCGCATTAAATACAGCCATACCACAGAACTCACATGGACCGATCACTCGATCGTCCTCTTAAGCATCTACAACCCCCGCACGGCCACCCCAAGATGACCAATTCCCCCCACAGAAGGTGGAACACAGTCTCAAGAGACCAGCTGGGCGAATGCCTTCAACACCTCCAACCCTACTACCGCCACCAGCCTCGAACAGGGAGTAAAAAACTTAAACACCTGGATCACTAATTGCTCAGACAGCATCGTCTCCATCAAGAGCAACATCCAGAGAAAATCCTCCAAAAAGGCCAGCTGGCACACCCAAGAACTCAAAACAGCAAACCAAGACAGCAAACAGTTGGAGAGGAGATGGCGCACCAACAAGGACTCCTCCGACAGGTCAGCCTTCAAGACCTCCCTCAACCTGTACCACCGCCTGCTGAGGGCAATAAAGAAGACAGCCCTTGTTGCACGCATCGAAATCAGGCCAAAAACATCAAGGAACTTTTCAACCTTGTTAATGAATTCTCCAACCCGGCTGCCAGCAAAAACAACATCACACCCTCAAAGGAGCTGTGCAACAACCTCGCCCACTTCTTCCTTGACAAGATACACCACCACTGTAACCAACACGAACCACACACTGACTACTTGGAGCATCCGCTCCACCCAGGACACCACCTCCACCATGAAATCCATCCACTCGGGAGCTCCAACAGACCCATGCCTGCACTACATCTACAAGCTCAGAAACAAAAGAATTGGCCAGAAACTCACCACCCTACTCAACACCTCTATCACCACTGCAACATTTCTTACTCAGATGACACCAAACTCATCTTCTCACTCACTGACGACCCTATCACCACCAGAACCAACTTCCACAGATGCATGACAAACGTCGCCAACTGGATGAAGAAAAACTGCCTGCAGCTGAACACAAACAAGACAGAAGTATTGATCTTTGGCAACAGCAGCAACACATGGAACGACTCATGGAGCCATCAGACCTAGGACCCGCACCCATTCCCTACAACCACGCCAGAAACCTAGGAATCATTGACAACAAGCTCACCTGGAAATCACAAATCAACGCCGTCTCCTCCGCCTACTTCCCCACTCTGCGCATGCTACGTAAGATCTTCACGTGGCTACCCCTACACACAAGACGCACCGTGACACAAACCCTCATCACCACCCGACTGGACTACAGGAACTTCCTCTACGTAGGAATCGCCGCACATCTTCTACAGAGACTTCAGACTATAGAGAAAGCCGCAGTCAGACTCATCCTTGGCCTTCCCCGACAAACCCACATCACACCCCACCTCAGGCAACTCCATTGGCTCCCCGTACAGAAGAGATGCCAATTCAAGCTGCCGACCCATGCACACAAGGCTCTACTCAACCAAGTACCCACCTACATTAACCACCGCCTGAACTTCCACCAACCGTTGAGAAGACTACTTTCCGCTTCCCTTTCCATTGCCCATACTCCCCACATCTACCGAAGCAGAAGTGGAGGACACTCCTTCTCCCACATCGCAGCAGAGACCTGGAACTACCTCCCCACGCACCACTGGACCATCACCTCACTTCTGGAATTCAGAATGGCCCTCAAGACCTGACTGTTCGAATAAGCCTCTGGGACCTGCAAGCGCCTTGATATCCTACCAGGTGATTAGCTGCGCTTTATAAATCTTAATTGATTGAATGACTCACCGGTTTGCCCAGGAGATATGGCAACTCGGTGTGCCCATACTTGAGCGCTCCACCCTGTTCGCCGGTGCAAATTTTGTCATGTTTGTTTACTGAAATTCGACTACGATTTGCTTCATTTTTACTGCTAGAAATTTCCAGGGAAGTGTAGTCAATTTTCCCAAGGAGCTAACCAATGATTTGCACATCAGTTTAACTATGGGCTGGCTAAGATTATTTTCTATAGGGATCCACCCTCGGATAAATGTCAGAGAGAATTAACTCACAGGTCACGTGTGTTTCCTACAGTGGTTGGAAGCACACAAAGCTTGTTTAAATACCCCTCACACACCAAAAGGGCCCTTGGTGTCATGCTTCATCAAGGGGGTCTTCCCGCCCCGCTGCGGGACGGGGCGTGCTACGACCTACGACTACGTGGGAGCACTGATTTTAAATACTATGTGTGGTGTAGGAAAAAAGTGAGTGGAAGGGTCAGGGGTGAATAAGAAAAGTGTGTTAAAAAGAACCTGGCTCCTAAGGTCTAGTAACTTTAATAATCCTTGGAGATGGTACTATTAAAAGCGTGGGTTAGGAGGTGTCTTGGTTTAATGAGCGGTGCCTCAACATGTTTCGAAGCTCACAGGCTTCTTCTTCAGGACAGAAACAGATCCCTTCTGTACTCACTATATTAATGAAACAATGTTGATAGCGTCAATGATGATGTGATGTGAAATATATATACACGTGGTCTTACTAAGTGATAAGGCAATAGATACGCTCTAGATACAGTACCTACTGGGTTTTCTAAATTGTAATCTGAAAAGAAAAAGCACAATATTAAAACTGCAAGACATAGGTTGCATCCGGCAATAATAGTGGTGACCTAAGGAAAAAGTGAGATATATGGTGAGAAAAATATCTATCTTCTAGCCATTATCGTGTAGCAATATGGTTGTGCCGTGTTCTGTAGGATGAAAATAGAACAATACATGACAAACAAACAAAAAACATGAAACACACACTCTATAATGTAGATATTCCATGGTCTGTGGTAACTGCAGTCTGATTTGACCACCGTATATGTGAGATATTAAATCAAGTTAGTGGCAGGTAAATGTACATCAATACATACATGTATAGGAAGGAGACAATGCTCCATGAGCCTTTGAACGGGTGGGAAGGGTGCCTCTAGTCAAATTCTGTTGGGGAGGGAAAAAAACGGCAAATGAATACACGAAGTCAGAGCCTTCCGAAGGTATCGTGATTGATCCTTCTCAAAAAGTTTAGATACTCTTTGATCCTGGACTAAGCATCCGCAGTCCTGACAAATACCATGCATCAAGGGTTAGACTAACGTATTTTAGTGCTGTGGTATGCATCAACGCACAAAAATATGCATAATCATGCATTATTAGCACCTTGACACCCCCTGCGGTGCTGCGAGGCGCAAGCTGGGAGTGACCGCGACGGTCGAGTGGAGCTGCATTAATAGCGGCGAGTGCTGTTCACATAGTGCTGCAGGGACCCACACATGTACTCAGTCTCTGTGTGAGTACTAGAGTTTTAATTGCAGTATAATTTAATTATTTAAGCAGCACTGCCTGCAACTGCTCTCACTATGTGTGCTGCAGGCTCTGAGCTCAGCTGACTGCAATTGATTCAAGCTGAAACGCTGCTGCGGCCACCTTACAGGCCGTGCATGTCACATGGCCTGCTGCCTACCACATTATCCTATCCAAAGTCATTATTGTCCACGGCAGTGCCCTTACGAGAATCCAAGGAGTGGCACCTTGCCTGCTGTTGTTTTTCTGGCAACTGGCACCACCCCACTGATGTAGTGTCAGCCACTGACCTTTTCTGTGGCAACAGGCATTCTGATGGCAACATGGTTTGTTTATCTGATGCCACCTGCCACCAGAGTGGGGCTGGCGCCTCTGTATTGTAAGTACCACTGTAGTCTGCCATCTAGACTGAAAGAGTCTGGTCGGCACAGGCAAGATGTTTTAAATTTCAATTAATTCTTACCGGCACGAGCCCTCAGGAAGGCATTGCTGCCAGCGGCGGCTTATCCGTTATGGCGGAGGAGCATCGTCGTATCCCCCCCCCTGTCAGCAGATGCAAAACTTGAAAAATAAAAGGATCATAAAACAGGTTTATTATCATTTTTTTTTTGCAGGACGAGTCTTGGGGGTGTGGCTATCTTGATGATTCATGGAGGAGGAGTGGTGGGCACTGCTACAAGTGCGCATGTGGGTTTGTTCGGCTGTCTTAGGACGGCCAAACCAACATGCGCACTTAGATGTCTCCAACCTGAGCTGCATTGCCGGGTTGGAGACAGCAGGCACAGGATCCCAATCTCTCTGGGAGCACAAATCCAGGCTGCTCAGGCCTATCCTGGCACCTCTCTCATGCTCAGCTATATGCAAATCAGTCATGTCTGAACTGGGGTGGTGGAGTGAGCTAAAGAATGATCATGGATTAAACCCAGATCATTTGACTGCGGGTGAGTGTTTGATTTGCTCTAGCGCTCCGTCCATCATCCCCTTTGGTACCTCTCTCATGCTGCCAGCAGCATGAGATGCATCTGGATTGGCCGTAGGGGAGTCTGGGAGCCAAAGCCTGTGCTGCAGTGGAGCCAGAGGAGCAGAAGAGCGGCGGGCAGCAGGTAAGTTCCTTTTTGTTTGTTTTATTTTGTGTTTTTATTGTCCTCCCCCCCACCTCCACCCCTGCTGCCTCACCACTTTTCCCTGGCACCAGCCGCTACTGATTGCTTCTGCCGCCCAGGTGGGTCTCTGCCCGCCAGTAAATTAAAGGCCACCTGTGAGTCATGTTCTTGTGCTGTGCTGCTCGTGTGGGTGAAGGGGTGCAGGGTGTCAGCTTTGTACAGTCAGTGAGAGCAGGAGCTGACAGCAGTGTCTTTAAAAGGCATATGGCACAACTCTGAAGCAGCATCAGGGGCGTAACAAACACCCCCGCAGCCCCCGCGGTGCGGGGGGGCCCCCAGTCTTCAGTATGTGAAGGGGGCCCCCTCAGCTCATCTGTAGAGAGCTGTGAGAGGCTTGCTCTAAAGCAGCTGCAGTGTGCAGCCTGCTCTGAGCTCCTAGCGCTGACCCAGGACTGAAGAGAAACAAAGTAACAAGTTACATTGTTTCTCTTCAGTCAGAGCCAGGCCCGGAAAAAGGATGGGGGTGGGGGCCCTCAGAGACAGCATTCTCCACAGGGCACTGCTCCTCTGAGAAGGGACGAGGCAGCACAGAGCTGACAGGGGCAGGAGAAGGATTGCAGCTCCAGGAACAGGATCTGCTGGGACGCATTGTAAGGTAAACAAGCATTTGCAATGCAATTCGTTTCGCATTTGTGAGAGTTAGAGCTATTGACGTTGTAAAGGACAATGTATTTTACCTATGCATTTTCTGTTTGGGGTGGAGTGAATGTGTGTGGTGTCAAGTGGACATATATGGTTTGGATTGGAATTGTTAGTTGTGGAATTGTGTAGTGTGGATTAGATCTGTGTAGTGAAATAATGTGGCATGGTGTGCAGTGTAATTATGTGGATAGTAATTGTGTGGTATTGAGTGTACTGGAATTATGTGGAGTGGGATTGTGTGTCATGGAGTGGGATTGTGTGTCTTGGAGTGAGATTATCTGAAATGGTATTTTGTGTTGTGGAGTGGTATGTAGTGGAGTTTACTTATGTGGTGTGCTGTTAAATATTGTAGCATGATGTGGAATTTTGTGGTGTAGATTGGATGTATGTGGTGTGTTGTGTAATTGTGTTGGTTTGAATTATGTAGTTTGTTGTTGAATTATGTGGTGTGGAATGGAAATGTGTAGAGTTGAATTTGTGTGACGTGGAAGTGTGCACTGTTGAGTGAAAATTGTGTTGAGTGGTATTATGAGGCATGGTGTGAAGTGTAGTTATGTGGAATGTTGCTACGTGGCATAGACTGGATTTATGTGGAGTGTATTTATGCAATATGGAGTAGAGCATAATTATGTGGAGGTAAATTATGTGGTGCTGAGTGGTATTATGTGGAGTGTAATTATGTTGTGTGATGAATTGTGTGGGGATGAATTGTGGAATTGTGTGACGTGTGGAATTATGTGGCATGGTGTGGTGTATAATTGTGCGGAGTAGAATTATGCAGCATGTTGCAGAGTTGTATTTTGTGGAGGGTAATTATGTGTTTTGTAGTTGAGTGTAAATATGTTGTGTGAAGTATAATTATATAGGTTGAAGTGGAATTATGTGTAGTTGAATTGTGTTGTGTGGAGTGTAATTATGTGGTTTGGAGTGGTATTAAGTTGTGTGGAATGTTATTCTGTGATGTGGAATTATGTGGTATGGAGTGAAGTGGAAATATGTGTTTTTTAATTTTTAGGATTGTAATTATGTGGTATGGAATGTTGTAGGGTTAAATTATTTATAGTTGAATTGTGTGGCATGGAATTATGAGATGTTCAAATGTGCTGTGTGTTGTAGAATTAGCATAGCTGCCAAGGTTTCAGATTGCCATGTGTGACATTTTCATAATTTCAGTGTAATTATGAGTGACATTTCAACGACTATGAGTGACACTTTCTTGTGAGCAAATTCAAGCAATGAAGAGGAGATTACACCCATTTGAGCAACTAGAAACTCTAAGAAAGTCACTGAACTAAAGTGCGCTAACAGCAGACTACTGAAAACTGAGCAGAGTCAGACTGCGTGAATGTCACCCATTATTACAGTTAAATTATGAAAACGTCACACTTACCAATCTGAAACCTTGGCATCTATGAGTGAATCAATGTGAAAATGAGCTCAAATTGAGGTGTATTCCTCTGCACCCTCATGGTGACCAGCCTGCCAGGTGTCTTTGCAAATTTGCAAGCGCCAGGCAGTTTTCCATCAGCTACATGTTAATGTAACTCTACAAAATAAATACATAGGATGTTCTCCTGCAGAAATCAGAGGTTTGCCTGCGCCAGGTTACACTTACTCCAGCACTTTAAAAGTGGCAGTTCATTCAAGGTCCAATCAGGCCTCCCATAATGTCTGGTTACTCTGCGTAGAAATGCTGCAAAGTTTTTTTTAAATGCTAATCTGTTGTCAGATTAAACCTTCCAAAAAGAGCTGCTTTCATCTATGAGTAATCAGTCCGTTTCTGGGATGCTAAGATCACAGTAAGACCCAGTGACCTACCCTCTAGTGCCTCCTCAGTGATCTTGTCTGAGGTAGGGTGCAACTGGGATCTAACATGTTTTCTAGACTATGTGGTCTAGACTGCCCTGGGCTGAAGTGTTTCGTCCATTTAGCCAGGAGTGTGAGAGGAGGGAAGATCCGAGCCTGAAGCAGTGTGTGCAGTGGTGCCTGTGATGCTCCCAGACTAGAGTTAGGCCACAGCTACCTACGCCACGGTAGGCACCTAGACCCTCGACACAATCAGCTCGTCTGCGGAGCAAGGTCTGTAGGTGCATTAATACAACACCTGCTGGACGGAGGGGGACCTGAGGCCTCTTCTGTGTGTGTGTAAATTGGGCCTCACGGGCCTGCGACCAGCAGGCAGAGGCCCGAACTTGAGAGGCTGGATGAGGCAATATAGTAGACTGTTAGAGCATGCCTCTCGATGGACTCTAGTCAAAAGAGGAGCATTGAGGACCGCGGGAGGGCCAACAGGCGTTGGATGGCTGCGAGGTGACTGACCACAGTAACAGGTGGAACTACGAGAGATGACTGGAGGCGCTAACCCTCTGAGGAGCAATAATTCATGGCGGTAAGGGAAGGGAAGGTTATGTCTATGCACTCCAAGAGTGTAATGTGCGGTATCAATACAATGTCACCTGGGTACAGTAACGCTTTCGGAAACCATTGTCACGCATTTAGCAATTACTCAATGTAACACCCCTAATCAGTGCAGCTATATATCTATCTTGCATCTGAAGAAATCAACGCTCTGACACAGGTAAGAGTTACCAATACACCTAGGTCACAGGAGTTACGGTACCTTCACAATTAACGTTTTTGTTTTTCATCCCGGTATGTCTGCTGCTGAAAGTAGCTATTACCGCCATGTGAAAGTTTCGAAGAAAACAAGTAGGAATCAGCCTGGAAACAGACTCCCGCATGTTATTCCTTTAATACTTACTCATCGTTATTTCCGTTCCCCCAACAACAAAACAGCAATGAAATTGGGCACTTCAGCGCTGTGTCAACGTCACCGTGTCATCGTGTTGGAATCTTAGATCCCGGCTCCTCCATGCAGAGCGGCCATTTTTGCACATCGCTCCCTGCAGGGAGGTGGAGGTTATCCCGGGTCACATCACCCACTCCAGAGCTCCGGTGCCCTTCTCAAGCCCCTAGCTCCCGTCAGGAACCAGTCCTTGCAGATGTCGCATTCGAAGCGGCAAAATGTTGTGGGCATAGAAAAGGGACATTCATTCCAGGACTACCACACAGGCAGCTGTACTGCATAACGAAATTTACCGCATCGCGTTTAGGAGACAGGGGAAGCACCAGAAAACAGACGGCGGCCACATGGAAATAATACTACACCAGCATTGATCAGCAGCACTGGTACCCGAGGAGGCGAGGATGCCTGTTATGCGTGATTTTGCATTTCAGTGCGGTGATGCGGATCGCCACACTGAAATGCGTTAGTCTAACGCCAGATGCGTGGTACTTGGCAGGGCTGAATTAGCTGGCGTGGATTTGGACAAGCTGTGCACGCTAAAGCTTTTATGTCATGGGGTATAAAGTGGACGTTTGTCTATTTTTCTTTGTAAAAATAATATGGGCTGTTTCTTTACCTCCCGGTACATTTCTGAACAATTTGTTAAGCTAAATTGTATTGTTGCATTGTGTGCGCATGCAGGGAAGAACGAGTGTCTGGCAGACATGCAAAAAATCATCCTACGTCTCAGTATTAACTTCCACACTTCTAAGCAGTAATTCCAATCCTAGAATGAGTTACCTGTTTGCTTTACAACGACAGTTAGTAAAACAAGTAAGTGCTTTGCGAGCCTGTATAAGTAGCAAAGGTTTTAAAGGGACTTGTTTTCGTGCAAGGTATTGGTTTTCCCAGTTCACGAAGGGATAAAAAACATCTCCAGATAATAATAGGGTTGACAGGATGGTGCGATTGCAGAATATTGATACGTGTGGATCTGGTGAGGACTGTGGACAGCAAGTGCTTGATACGCTACTTGCATAAGGAAATACTATATATTTTTTTCGTTATCCTCCATTAGTTATTAGTAAGGAAGGGGGAAGAGAAGCGTTCAGCGACAGCATTCGGTTAGTCTTAGGGAGACAAAGAATGCTTTGGTCTGTGGTAGATGCCACCCAGAAGTCATAGGTATATGTATCAGGAGCTGCCATTGAAAGGAAGTGGAAATGCGCTTTAGATGTTGCCGGTATTGATGGCTACTGTGCGGTTGCAGACTTCGCTGGGCTGACAGTGGGTGGGGAAATGCTACGTTGTCACTGTAGGTTTAATTACATGAATCGCGCATTCTCTCTGGTGTTTGTCCTTGGGGTACTTGCTGACAGGTGCTACACATGGGATCAGGTTTGCCTTTGACAGGAGGTATGGTTAAGTGGGGTACATAGTGTAAATTAATGTTGGTGTGAGGAAACAAAAATCGGACCCTTTGTACATTTAATATTATTGTGTGCATCATGCAGAGGATGAAAAGTAGCAGGAATGGCTTTGATGCCGTAGAGGCTAGCAGGAAGAACTGTTTTGGGGTGGTCAGTTGAAGAGATTGTTTAACATGTTTTAAACTACTACAGTGGCATTGGAGAAGGCAGCAGCTGAAAGGCTCTGTCTTTACTGGTAGGCAGTGGTTAGATGGGGACCAGCCATCAGTCTTTCTGTCGGTGGTGGACAGGGGAGCAGTGGGCGGCGGTCACAGGTTCACAGTGACATCCGAGGGGTGATTTTAAAGGCGGGCTGAAAAGCATAACTGCGGGTTTCGTAGGGTTGAGAGTAGAGTGTAATGGATGCGTTAGTAGCAGGCACGAAGGCAGTGGTCTGTGTTTGGAGGTGGTCAACTGAGCGGGCTTCGCTTGAAGGTGGGTCATCAAGTAGGAGGATGTGTTTGGTGGGCCGGCTGGAGGCAGTGTTATGTAACTTTTCTGGAGGGCGCAGGAGCAGTATTTACTGATGTATGTAAATCGCCCGATGAAAGGGCGGATGTGACCAATGGAGGAACCAGAATCCTTTTTTTATGGCTGGGGTGAGCCCCTGCAGTATGGCGGGTCGCTGGCCTGAGAGTTCTTGACTGACGCGGAGAATGGGGGGCCCCCTCCATGTACTTTGCAGGGGGGCCCCCTCAAGTTTCGTTACGCCACTGAGCAGCATTCCACGACATGAGCTCTCACTGGTCCGCAGCTTACAGTAGTTGCATACTGTACAGAGGGGGGCATGAACTGTGCCTGCCGCCTTCCCCTGACTGATCTGCCAATAGTCAACTCACTCCTGTCTCCACATCAGCGACTGTCTGAGCTGCAGAGCACAGCAGCTGTCAGCAGTGAGTGTGAGTCCACAGACTGCAGGGACGACAGCAGCAACAGACATTATTTTCCAAGCATTGGCTCTGTCTTGCTAAGTGAAAGTTAACAGCCAAACTACTACAGGCGGAGCGAGAACTAATAGAGTGCTGTGCTTCAGGGCTGACTTTAGAATGCCCTTACCAATGCACCCAGTGCAGCCGCACCTGTCGCTGAAATGAGGCGCTGTGGTAATAATAACTCATGGTAAGCACCTGCTGCAGAGTTCCCTGTGTGTCCAGCAGTTTTGAGGCCACAATAAAATGTCATGGTAACTCTGATGATTAATGTTCCTGCTGGAGAGGGATCAGTTTTGTCTAGTAGCAATTTTGACTCATCATAAAAGTAGCGCAGAGGGTCAATATGCCTGTTGCAAAGAACATGTACCATGCATATCACAGTACTGTATTTTATGTTGATAGCTTAGTGGGTTGCTGCTTTTGTCACAGACATTATTTTGTTACTTGCAGGTCTTAAATTACAATCCTAATGTATCACAGTGACCTACGAACTGTCATCAAAGAGCTCAGCTGCATGTAAACTGCATGGTATAGGTTAGAACTTTATAGGTTTCTTTCCCACTCTTTTATTATCCTAATGTTGCTAAAAGGGTGTTTGTTTGGGTAGAAACACATTCTTATTATTAAAGCCATCCCCAACCTATGTGGTAAGTCTTAAATTCGAGCCTCGTCTGGCTGAAGAGCGCCAGTATGCACAGCCCAAACGGTCCATTATCAATCACATTACGCCAACTTTGCTTCATTCAACTTTTATTTCCAACTCAACGGAGCGCATTCCAGGGTCGCACGCCAAACATAAGAGCCTGGAGCACCATATGATAAAAATGGCGAAAGTAATGACGGAGTGCACTCTAGAAAAACTGTGGAATGTTTACTTTTTTCCGTCCAAATTGGAGGTTGCACCCGATGTCAAGTGGATAGAGTCAACGTCTCTTAAAAACATTGGAATTAGAACTCCCGATTCACTTTTCTTCATGGCTAAATATGCTGATCACTTGCACTTTGGAAATTCATAGACAATAGAATGATAAATGATGGATACATAGGGAAGCGTTTGAGATGGACTTTGATTCATACAAACTGATGATTGACTTCGAAATCGAATGGGGCATGGGAGGGATACTGCAACATGAAATTTGTGTTTTATGATTATTGACAGGAGTGGGGATAATACACAACACATTATGTGTTAGATGGTTCTAAAAGAATTTTAGGGGTATAGTTTCCAGAGGAAGCAGTTCTTGAAGTGCTTCATCTTTTAAAGTGTTTTTTCTTTGTCTGTTTCACCTCATTCTCGGTATCACGTGGTATGAAAGGGTCACGAGTCAGTTTTTTTTATTTAAAAGCACGGGTGAGTTCCGCGCATGTTTCATCTGTGAAACACTTGGGAGGAGATGATTTGGAGGCGTCTATTTTGTGGCAGGTAAATAGGTTCTCATTTGCGCAATTATTTATTTGGACACGAGGGTGAACGACATGCAGGTTGAGTGGGGACACGAGGTGGGGATTGCATTGATTACAGGTGTGGGTTTTTTGTGGAGACACTTAGGTGGAGTTGGAATTAGGTTTTCCCCATGGGGTATTTTCGTTTTATTCGAGTTGTAGTATGTTGAGGAGGGTCACTGTTATCTAATACTCTATTTGAAGGATAAAATGCCCTTCGATGTGTAATCTTGTCGATGATTTTAAAAACAAGTTGTTGAATGATGATGTTGATGGCATGTTTTACATTATAGTTACACCCCCGAGGAAGGGCGCCGATGCCCGAAATGCATTGGGTATTTATCTGCTATACTGTGCGATGAAGAGCAGTGAATCACAGCGGGTTCGAGGAAAGCCATATGGCACCTGTTGAAATGAAGAAAAAAGAGATGAATGAAACTGGAACATAATGGGATTAAGTTGGAAATAAAAGTTGAATGAAGCAAAGTTGGCGTAATGTGATTGATAATTGACCTTTTGGGCTGTGCAATCTGGCACTCTTCAGCCAGACGTGGCTGGAGCTTGGTTTGATGTATTCATGTGCATGGGCGGAGCGCATTCCAGGGTCGCACGCCAAACATAAGAGCCTGGAGCACTAAATGATAAAAATGGCGATAGTAATGACGGAGTGCACTCTAGAAAAACTGTGGAAAGTCTTAAATTCTGCCAGACCAAACTCTCTCAGAATATCCTACCTAGTATTATGGTCCGACACCTTGTAATCTGCATTGTCTTGTGTAACATTTCCTAGTCTGATTTACACACATATTATTCATTATCTCTGTATAGGGTGTGTGATGTGAAGTGCTCTGACACCCTACACTGGTATGAGTAGTGCTATAAAATAAATGAAATGAATGTGAGAGGTCACTGAGGGGGCACCAAAAAAGATTGCCGCACCAGGCACCACCAGCACTAATGCCTGCTCCGAGAGAGTGAGTCAGTGATGTCTGTCACTGTGCTGTTTGAAACTGGTATCATACTAATGTGGTAGTAGTACTGTATAGACGGAGGAAAGAAGTTTGATTTCTAACTTCTGAGTTGCGAAAAAAGGTGTTTTTGTAGCCAAGTTACAATCGCATGGCAATTTTACACTGTTTGGAGACGATTCTGCAAGGAATAGGACACGTTACAACGCAAATATTTACAACGCATGCTTTTACAACGCGGTTTTTACATTGCAACATCCATTACAACGCATGATTTTACAACGCATGCCATCACAACACATTTTTAGAAACTACATTTACAACGCATTCCATTACAATGCATACCATTACAACCCACACCATTACAACGCATAATAGTTTTAGGGCATCAGTAGGGTAAGTGTTGGATAGTGTAGGGGTAAAAATTACTATTCCCACTCCAGTGAGTGCAACAGTAGGGTAAGTGTTGGATAGTGTAGGGGTAAAAATTACTATTCCCACTCCAGTGAGTGCAACAGTAGGGTAAGTGTTGGATAGTGTAGGGGTGAAAATTACTATTCCCATTACTTACCTTAAAATGCGTTGTAATGGCATGCGTTGTAGTGACATGCGTTGTAATGGCATGCATTGTAATGGCTGCGTTGTAATGACATGCGATGTAAAGGCAGCTGCGTTGTAACAACCGCGCTGTAAAGGTAGTGCGTTGTAATGACCGGTTGTAATGGATGTTTCCCTTCTGCAAGCAGCTCAGCTGCAGTGGTCAGAAGAGATGTAAAATAATGTAAGATGTGAGGAGGTTGTGCAAGTTAGTAGGAACTATTTCACTTTTAGAGAAAGGTGAAGGAGTAATATATGCATGGCAGAAAGCTGAATAAGAGTGGGGTAGTGGTGTTGGCACCTGTTGGGGAGGATTCCAGTGATGTTTCAGAGTGCATCACAATCACTGCAGATCATGTCTGTTATGTAACCAGAGAGAAAAGGAACTGAATCCTGGTTGGCTCAAGGGGGATAGTGACTTGTGTATGTATAGTGCTATGAGATTCCAACCCGAGGCTGAAAGCACTTAATAGTTTTTCGTTGCTCAAACAGGTGCAATTTCTGGCATTTATCTGTTTTCATGGACTTCATTGCTTGGTTTTTCTCACAAGAAAGTGTCACTGTAAGTGTCACACATTTGATCGTTGAATGTCACTCATAAGTATACTGAAACCATGAAAATGTCACGCATAAGCATTCTGAAAACATGGCAGCTCTACATCCATGAAATTTATTTGGGGCGTGGCCAAACCGGCTATCATGGCGGACATGCTGGGTTAGAGCTCCCTCCACCAGTGCATGCATCCTGCCTGCTACGGCGCGCCTAACGGTCTGAAAATCGACCCTACAGCCATCGGAATACCGTGGGAGTCCAGCACCAGGTCCCCTACCTGCCAACAACCAAGCGGAGCAGAGAAAACGAGCTCCAGACACCAACGGCCCTGAGCACAAAATGGCGGCCGCCAGACTCCGGGACTGACGCCCGCCCTGCGAGCTGGCTCACGGAACGTGGCTCCGGCAGAGACCTCCCACGGTGGCCAAAACCGCCCCCATGCAGAGGTGAGGAGGGGGAAAAACGGGGCACGACTGACAGCCCGACAACGCCCGACTACCGGAGCCCGCCAAAAGCTCTAGCACCCCTCCCCCCGTGTCGGCAGTCGGTGGGTGCGGGAAAGGGGTTAACTGTGCAGAATATGTGGGAGCCGACAGTGGAAACGGCCCGCGCCGGCTTCCTTGGGCACACAAAGACCGCTGTTGGAGTGAGGGCCGCGGCCGTGAAGCCGGTGAACCCTCGGCGCCCAGACGTGCCTGGAGTCAAGATGGAGGCCAACCCCCAAGCGGCGCCTGATCCACACCAGACCCCAACAGCAGCCTAGCCAGAGGAGACACAGCGAGCCAGGGGAGACCTCCCTCACTGGTGCAGACTATTCCTATTACAGCGGTGAGGAGGGAAAGGAATGATGTATATTAAATAGCCCCTCAACCTTCGTCTACTGCAGCCTGCCTAAGTTCTGGCTCTCCCTCCCACATCAGATACTAGTGGGAGCGGGATTGAGATCAGACACGCAAATCGTGTAGGGGTCGGCAGCGAAAACAGCCCACGTCAGCACCCCCGCGACCCCAGAGACCATTGTGGGAACATGAACTGTTGCCGAGAAACCTGAATAGGCGTGCCTGGACTTAATATGGCAGCCAGTGCGACAGGTCCGGCGTCCTGAGATTGCCGAATACCCCAGCGGACAGCAAGGAGTGCCCCAGCGGCAGCGCCTGATTCATACCAGGCTTCAACAGCAGCTCAGCCGGCGGTGAGACACAGCGGGCTGCGCACGGCAGCCTGCGGGCGCGCCCTGGTCCCGCCACCCCCCTTTTCCACCTACTGAACCTACAAGTGCAAGACTGCAGGAATCTGCACGGCGCGGGGAAACACCGAAGAGCGAGAGGGATAACAGGCGCCCTAGCGACACCGCACAGGACACGTCAGGACCCAGTCAAAGATCGGGCAGAGCAGCGTGGAAGAAAACCAATAGGAGGTGCGTGAGGACTCGTGAAAGTGCACCAGTCGGGCGGTCGCAGTGCCCTTCCACTTACCACAGAGCGGGAGCGGAACCCAGACACATCGGGTGATTAGCCGGCGGCCACCAAGTATCACTACAGATTCCTGACCAGAACATTGCCCCGGAGACGACGTGCAAAGCCATAGAGCCTGAGACAAGGAAAGGGGCCCATGGCAGGGTGAGCAGAGCAAGACGAGGGTCGCGCGAGAGTCACCTTATAGCACGCCATCCAGCGCAGAGTCTCGTCGCGCAGCGCCCTTCCCCTGCACAGAAGTGACTTGACTCCCCAGTCAAGTCCAACGTTCCTCAGGCCCACAACATGGGCAGACAGGGCGCCGCCACGGGTCCGACGCCACCGGGGACGACACATGATACCTCTACGGGCACTAGACCCCTTCTAAAAGACACCATGACTCCACAAGAACTGACCCTCTCTGAAAAGATGGACAAAGTACTGGCGGCCATCTAACACTCGAGGGTGTCAATGGAAGAGAGGCTTGGAACCATCACTACAGATATCTCCTTGCTCAGAGACGACCATCGCAAGCTCGTGGACAAAGTGTCAGAGGGCGAGAAAGTAATTGCCTCCATGCAACCCTCAGTTAAAACTCAACAAGAGTCTATACAGACCCTATTAGGGCGCATGACAACCATGGAGGAACGCATGGATGACCTCGAAGGTCGCTCGAAGCAGTGCAACATCCGAGTCCTAGGACTCCCGGAGGGAGCTGAAGGCATGGACCCCGTCAAATATGTGGAAACATGGACCAAGTCCTTCACGCCTGCCACAGATCAGACCGCATTCTTCTCCATCGAAAGGGCGCACAGAGTACCGGCACAAAGACCCCCACCGGGAGCCCCGCCTCGCCCGATGCTGGCGAAATTTCTACATTTTAAAGACCGGGACGCGGTGCTTAGAGCAGCCAGACAGCACGGCCCCATCCACGTTGAGAACAAACAAATAATGTTCTTCCCGGACTATGCCAGAGCGGTGCAGCGCCAAAGGGCCACATTCCTCGATGTCAAGCGCTGCCTGCCAATGGAGGGAATACAATATTCTTTACTGTTCCCAGCCCGACTTAAAATCATGTATAAGGGGTCCACCATATTTTTCACAGGCGCAGAAGAAGCTCGCGACTGGGCGGATCAGCACTGTCAGAAGTATCCCAACGGGAATGAAAAGGTCGACAGACGTCCAAAGACACAGCGCGGCATCAGGCGCCGCCCGAAACGACAGAGCAGAAGGACCACCCCCGGCGAGAAAGTCCAGTCCATGGGATCCCCAGATCTGGAACAAATCATAGCCGAGTTACGGAAGGCCCTACAGGCTGCCGCGGAGCTTCGACCATCCTCGCCTACCACAGACTCAGACGGAGGTCCCCATATCTTCTCCTCAGGAGAAGAGGAGGGTAGTGACGGAACGGCATCCCGAGTGGACTCAACCCCGCCGTTGGTCACTCTGCAGACTGCAGATACATTGATATGATTAATAACCAGCAGATAACACACGCAGGGTAACCCAGTAAGTCACACCACAATGACACTCAAGGTACGTGGCGAGCCGAGCAGCTCAATAAGCGATAGCTTACTTATCCCTAGACCACCAGGCGCGAAATGATCCTACAAATACCACTGGTGAGTGACGCCTGACAGCAGCGCTTTGCCCCCGCCCCCCCCTGATATTACACAGTTCTCTTCGAGCACTAGAATGAGTTTGGACGTATCGCCGTTTGCGATAGGTCCCCAGTATTGGGATAGTTCCCCATCCCCATCGTTCTCCCATAGAAAGTTACCCTTCACTGCACTGCACATGCAAATGCGCAAAGTTGGGGTGCTACAGGCACAATTAGGCCAGGAGATCAGACTTCGCCAGGGATATGGGTTACGACACGGCGTGGTGTCCAGAGACCACACCCTCCCTGGATCCCCCATACCGCGACATGGCACATAAGGGAAATGTCACCATCCTCACCTTGAATGTGCGAGGAATGCACACGGCGTGCAAACGCTATGCAGTGTATGCATATGTAAAGCGGCAGAATGCGCAGATCACACTGTTGCAAGAAAGACACTTAGTATCGAAAGAATTAGACAAGCTACGCCAGCGCTGGCGCAGGATCTTTTGTGCCACAACATATTCAGCCTATGCGCGGGGGACCCTTATATGGCTGCGCCCAGGGATTCCATTTCAGGAGCTATCAAGATGGCCGCTGGACAGGAGCTCCTCTAGTGAGCTCCGGGTTGGGGATCACCAATTCGGTGGATATCCCTGTATAACCCCATCGCTCATCGCCCTGCCGTCCATCCCCACTCCACGTCTACTTAACCGCTGTTCTTTTTGCTCGGACACCACTTACCCCCATCGGCCCTTCTGCCACGGGACGGAAGCCTCGCCACGGCCGGCTGACGACGGGGAGCCTGCGTTGTCCGGTGATCTTCGGGACGAGATCCCCGCATGGCCCAGCAGTGTAGCGGCAGCTAGGAGTCCGGGTCCTTGATGCTGGTTCCTCCGTGTGGGGGCCCGCGCTAGGTCTGGCCACGGGAGGCGACTATAGGAGACCTGACGGATTCCCTGGGATTGAGATCTGGGTCCGGGAGCTCTTCGTCGGATCCCCCGCGCCCGCTGATCGCAGGGGGCTGATCAACGGAGCAGCGAGGCCGGGAGTCGACATTCACAGCACCGGTGAGTCCCAGATAACTGCCCATGCGGATTGGCGCCTGTCACCCGCGGGGGGCGACTCCCGGGGGCACGATTCTGGGGCAGGGCTCTGGTCCCCGAGAGTGCAGAGGACGTCGACACATTGTCAGCCGATCGAGGGAGCGATTTGTTGTCCCTGTCGCAGCGGAGAACTGGCCGATTGGGTGATCACGTACCGGATCTTACTTAGAGGCTGGACGATATCTTCTTAAAGGGACCGCTTAGGAGGGCACAGATATTTTTAACTTTGTTGTTCTGCCGTTTCTGATCGTGTGAGCCTCTGCAGCGTGGTATGCTCCAGCGCTCGTCTTTTGGAATCACGCACCGGATCTAACTTAGAGGCTGGACGATATCTTCTTAAAGGGACCGCGCACGACCAAACAGTCCCAGCTGCATTTACTTTCCTCTCGGCTGTGTCTCTACTTAGGAGGGCACAGATATTTTTAACTTTGTTGTTCTGCCGTTTCTGAGCTATTATGAAGCCCTGTAACTTTCCTCTCGGTTTTGTTCCTTTGTGTTGAGGACACAGATAATTTATCTCTGTTGCTCCGATATCTCTGGGCTCTTCCCGATGTCCTGACGCCATTGGAGAATTTCCCCATTTTGTTTCTCTTAGCCCTTAATTATCTTCTAGTGAACTTCAAAATGGTGGCTATCCTGTATCCTGTAGCCCTGAGGGGAAGACCACCATGGCAGCATCACCCGTAAACCAAGGTCTCGACATGGAGAAAGGTCTCGGTCTGTAGATTGTGCACTAAAACTAAAAAAGGACTACTAAAAAAAGGACTACTATGAATAGAGGAGCAAACCTCGACTTACGTGGTGGCCATCTTGGAATGGCTTTTTCCACTCATTCTGCCCACTGAATGTTATGAAGGCTGGATTTGGTTACTGGGAATTTTTTAGTATACATTCGCCCTTGACAAAGCTGGTGTGACCGGTTTCCTCCCTTGCCATCGCTGTTCTCCTCGGTTTACGTTCACCATGGCGGCCAACACCAGCATCCCGATTGAAGGATCGCTCTCTAAAGTGGGCCTCAGTGCCTTTAAGATCACTTATCCACCTAACCTCACTAAGAACGCATCTAAAAAACTCAAACACAGCTAGATAAAAAGAAACCCGGAAAAACTTATATCAGATACATATTTCAGTATGTACAATGGCAACACCATGTCCGACCTAATCTTCTTCACGAATAAGAGAGCCCAATGGAGGAAAACTCTCATATCATTTTTCCAGTGCAAACCGATAAGGAAAACACCCCTTGGATTTAGTCTTTCTATCACTTCCTCTCCTATCCATAAAATAGATCTCACCATTACCATCTATAACAATGGGATCGTTCTCATTCAAGCTTCTAACCGAAACCTAGAGCAGTTCGACAAACTCTTTTTGAAGATCAAAAGCTTAGTAGCCAACAACTCAACCTCAGGGCGACTAGATACAACACTAACCACCTCAAGTTCACTCCAAATCATTGCTCCCAGTCCCCCTCAGATTTACATCCCTCCTCTCTCACCACCCTTCCCTTGCCCCTGCCGGTTGCTGAACTGTTCGAATTACATATTTCGCGACCATTAACCCTATCACCACTTCCAACCTCCTTATCAATACTTCCTGGAACACCTCTAACACTCAGTGACCAACCCCCTCCTCGGGAATCTCCCATTATCGCCTCTGACCCATCTAACGCACATCGGCACCCTACCCCCTCGGCAGTTCTCCACACTCAATCAACCTCCTGGTCTATGCATCCTGGAACACCGCTCATATTCAGGGACCTACCTTCTCCCAGGGTATCCCCCATTACTGCCCTGGACCCCTCTAACACACTTAGTCACCCTTCCCCCTCTCCAGATCTCCACACTCAATTTCCTTCCCTTTCCCAACACCCAGACATGTTGGCACGTTTGGACGATATCTCCCGCCAGCTGCAACTTCTCTCCCTCGAACTCCACGGTTTGAAAGCCCTCACACTTGAATATCTCCCCTTGTTAAGCCCCCTCCTCTCTAGTCCGAACTGGCCCAGAGCCCCCGCCAGCGCCACTGTCACAGCTCCCCATGACCATCCCCTGTCACCTACCATCTCCAACTCTGTTCACCTACCTAACGCAGCCTCTCGCCCAAGAAGCGCGTCCTGTCTCACGCCCAATGAAATTGACTGCCTTCTCAAGACTTATTCGTCCAACAAAGACTTCAACACGAGTCCAAAGGGAATAATTCAAACCATTCCTTCTAACCCTAACAGAGAACCCCACCACAACCTCCGAGCCATAAACAACGATAACCTCAAGAGAGTGAACATCACTCAGACTTCTCCCCCCCCATACTCCGGCTCCACTCAAATGCATACTACTCAATTGTAGGTCTGCTAGCAAACACGCCTCGGAGATCTTCGACCTCATACAACAGAATGAGATAGATATCATTATCCTCACAGAAACTTGGCTCAACCCTTCGTCCACTCCAATTCTTGACCTCCTGGTGCCCCCCACCCACGACATAATTCGTCTTGACAGAGTTAAGAAGCTGGGTGGTGGCCTAGCTTGTATACATCGGAGCACGCTTGCGGTCTCCCTTTCAGAGTCCTCTTCTCCAGTAACTTGCGAATACCTTTGTCTCAACATCTCTAGTAACAATCATCTGGTTTGCAAACTACACACATTCTATCACCCCCCCAGGCGACAATCTCCCCTTCATTGAACAATTAATGGAAATCATCTCCGGCAATGTTGACTCAGTCCAGTCCCACATCTACCTTGGGGACTTTAACCTTCACTGGTCTAACACTAATGACCAAGCAGTCTCATGCCTCAATTCCTTCTTGGATGACCACGAACTGATTCAACATTGTGACCAGCCTACTCACATTAAAGGGGAAACTTTAGACCTCATCATCTCCAAAGGTCATACCATCTCATTGGATTCCTTCATACCATGTGATTGGTCGGACCATCACATCATTTCCTTCCATATTAACTCTGAGGTCTATCAGAGTAAGGCTCAAAAAACCAAACCTAAGATTTGGAAAAGGGACCTCAGAGATATCAACACAGCTGACCTAGCAACCCGCTTGTAATCAGGCCCTCTCTCCCCAATTGGACATACTTGAAGTCCATGCTCTCACAGACTTCTACAACTCTTCTATTTCCAACATCATGGATTCTATGGCCCCACTCCAACAAAAAAATGCACCTGCAAAAATATCTAAACCTTGGTTCAATGGCAACCTAAACTCGGAACGTCGCAACCTAAGGGCCATAGAACGTTCCTGGAGAACCACTCCATCTGCGGACCTTCTAAAAAACCTTAGAGCAGCCAGAAGTTCGTATAACAAACAAATCAAGACAGCGAAGGCGGAGTATTTCAGATCCCAACTTAACCAAGCGGCTAATCGACCCAAGAAACTGTTTGAACTGGTTAAACAACAATCGGTGGTAGCCCCTAACCGATCGGCCTCGGAAGTCAGACCTCCCTCATGTGGTGATCTGGCTGCCTTCTTTACTGAGAAAACTAGACTTATTAACATGGATCTGGAAACCAGGAGGGCGCTACTGCTACCTAATGAACCTGCACTCCCACTGGCCGTACTAGACAAGACAACACCATGTAGCTGGGGTATCAAGAACAACGCTTCCTGGGACACCTTTACCCCCTTCAATAAAAATGATATCAAAAAGGTTCTTCGGAGTATCAACCCATCTAATCACTTCAGTGACCCATTACCACCTACCATCTTCAAAGTGATTAAGGATGAAATCTCCCCATTCTGGACAAAGATCGTCAATGCATCTCTGTCACAAGGCACGATCCCAGAATGCCTAAAAGAGGCTCAGGTAACACCTATATTAAAAAAAACACAGCTGACAGTACAGATCTTAACAACTTCCAACCTATCTCCAGCATCCCCACTCTAGCCAAACTCCTTGAAAAATGCGTCCAGTCACAACTATGTGCGCACATCGAAAATTTCCATCTCCTGGACCAACACCAATCTGGCTTTCGTAGTGGGCACAGCACAGAATCGGCTCTTACCCACGTGATGGATGACATCTTAATAATGCTTGACCGAAATGAATCCTGCCTCCTTATCCTACTTGACCTTTCCTCCGCATTTGACACTGTCAATCATGACAACCTCCTATTCATTCTGGAGCATAGGATGGGCCTTTCTGGTCAGGTGCTGCATTGGTTCTCGTCCTTCCTGCAGCACAGGACCCAAACAGTTAAAGCGAACCACTCTCTCTCCCAGCCATCCCCAGTCAGCATGGGGGTTCCCCAAGGGTCCTCCTTATCTCCCATTCTCTTCAATTTGTTCCTGGAACCATTAGCTAATGTTCTAAAATCATTGGACATTCGCTTCCATATGTACACAGACGACACCCAACTCTATCTGAAAATCTCCTCCCCGGATGATATCACTTCACTCAACTCCACCCTACTGACGACCCAAAACTGGTTAACTGAGAACCACCTACTGCTAAACACCTCCAAAACAGAATTCCTCCTCATTTCTCCCCCGAAACATACTCCTAAAATCGACCTATGGATGAACCAACTCACCGCCTTCAACTGCTCCCCCGCATTATCGACTCAGCTAAATCTCTAGGAATTACCCTGGACAAGCATCTGAATATGAAGACTCACATTAGCAACGTGTGCAAGGGAGCTAACCACCTTCTGAGAACACTCAGGAATCTCAAACCTTTCCTACCTCAAGCAGATTTCAAGCAAGTGGTCCAAGCGCTTGTCCTGCCGAGACTTGACTATGGCAGTGCTACGCTATGTGGCCTCCCCAAATACACTTTGGCCCCCCTAAAGGCTTCACTGAACGCGGCGGCCAGATTGATTACGGGCACTAAGCGAAAGGCACACATCTCCCCGGTTTTAAAATCTCTAAACTGGCTACCTTACGAAGCTAGAATACAACTGAAGATTGCCTGCCTATCACACAAAGCCCTCCACTTCAGAACCCCCATCTACCTTGCACAAAAACTAGAACTATCCGGAGGGGGTAGACTGTCAAGGAGTGCAAATTCCCTCCTCTTAAAACCACAGATCTTCCGCAAAAAGAGAACATGCCAACGAGCCTTCTCTGGCTCTGCTCCAAAAATTTGGAACTCTCTTCCACCTGAAATTCGGAGGATCTCTTCCAAGGATGCTTTCAAACTGGAAGCAAAAAGATTCCTCATGAATAAGTTCTTACCTTAACATGAGGGACATTTGTTAGCTCTAAGCGCATCGGACATACCATAGCATTTGTTATTATCCCTGTATATGTTTATTATTTTGTTTTGGTTATTATTCCGGTACATGATTATTGTATTTACTCCCTTAAGTCATTATGCCCCATCGTCTAGCCCATTCTTCGTTCACCCAGGTGTATAAATGATCTGGTAGGTGTTCACCATCTGATTCAATGCCTATTAGACTCCCCATTTGACTCATGTTTTGATTATTGTTTTGGTATTGGTTTTTATTCCTGTATATGATTATTGTACTTATTTATTTTTATTTATTTATAAAGTTTTATATAGCGCGAACTTGATCCCGAAGGATATCAGAGCGCTTTACAATTTGAGGGAAAAGGAGGTAACAAATCAAAACATGAGTCTAATATGGTGAATCTAATAGGCATTGAATCAAATAGTGCACACATAACAGATCATTTATAAACCTGAGTGAACGGGGAATGGGCTATACGATGGAGCATAGTGTCATAAGGGGAGTAAGTACAATAATCATATACAGGAATAAAAACCAATACCAAAACAATAATCAAAACATGAGTCAAATGGGGAGTCTAATAGGCATTGAATCAGATGGTGAACACCTACCAGATCATTTATACACCTGGGTGAACGAAGAATGGGCTAGACGATGGGGCATAATGACTTAAGGGGAGTAAATACAATAATCATGTACCGGAATAATAACCAAAACAAAATAATAAACATATACAGGGATAATAACAAATGCTATGGTATGTCCGATGCGCTTAGAGCTAACAAATGTCCCTCATGTTAAGGTAAGAACTTATTCATGAGGAATCTTTTGCTTCCAGTTTGAAAGCATCCTTGGAAGAGATCCTCCGAATTTCAGGTGGAAGAGAGTTCCAAATTTTTGGAGCAGAGCCAGAGAAGGCTCGTTGGCATGTTCTCTTTTGCGGAAGAGCTGTGGTTTTAAGAGGAGGGAATTTGCACTCCTTGACAGTCTACCCCCTCCGGATAGTTCTAGTTTTTGTGCAAGGTAGATGGGGGTTCTGAAGTGGAGGGCTTTGTGTGATAGGCAGGCAATCTTCAGCTGAATTCTAGCTTCGTAAGGTAGCCAGTTTAGAGATTTTAAAACCGGGAGATGTGTGCCTTTCGCTTAGTGCCCGTAATCAATCTGGCCGCCGCGTTCAGTGAAGCCTTTAGGGGGGCCAAAGTGTATTTGGGGAGGCCACATAGCGTAGCACTGCCATAGTCAAGTCTCGGCAGGACAAGCGCTTGGACCACTTGCTTGAAATCTGCTTGAGGTAGGAAAGGTTTGAGATTCCGGAGTGTTCTCAGAAGGTGGTTAGCTCCCTTGCACACGTTGCTAATGTGAGTCTTCATATTCAGATGCTTGTCCAGGGTAATTCCTAGAGATTTAGCTGAGTCGATAATGCGGGGGGAGCAGTTGAAGGCAGTGAGTTGGTTCATCCATAGGTCGATTTTAGGAGTATGTTTCGGGGGAGAAATGAGGAGGAATTCTGTTTTGGAGGTGTTTAGCAGTAGGTGGTTCTCAGTGAACCAGTTTTGGGTCGTCAGTAGGGTGGAGTTGAGTGAAGTGATATCATCCGGGGAGGAGATTTTCAGATAGAGTTGGGTGTCGTCTGCATACATATGGAAGCGAATGTCCAATGATTTTAGAACATTAGCTAATGGTTCCAGGAACAAATTGAAGAGAATGGGAGATAAGGAGGACCCTTGGGGAACCCCCATGCTGACTGGGGATGGCTGGGAGAGAGAGTGGTTCGCTTTAACTCTTTGGGTCCTGTGCTGCAGGAAGGACGAGAACCAATGCAGCACCTGACCAGAAAGGCCCATCCTATGCTCCAGAATGAATAGGAGGTTGTCATGATTGACAGTGTCAAATGCGGAGGAAAGGTCAAGTAGGATAAGGAGGCAGGATTCATTTCGGTCAAGCATTATTAAGATGTCATCCATCACGTGGGTAAGAGCCGATTCTGTGCTGTGCCCACTACGAAAGCCAGATTGGTGTTGGTCCAGGCGATGGAAATTTTCGATGTGCGCACATAGTTGTGACTGGACGCATTTTTCAAGGAGTTTGGCTAGAGTGGGGATGCTGGAGATAGGTCGGAAGTTGTTAAGATCTGTACTGTCAGCTGTGTTTTATTTAAATATAGGTGTTACCTGAGCCTCTTTTAGGCTTATGACACTATGCTCCATCGTATAGCCCATTCCCTGTTCACTCAGGTTTATAAATGATCTGTTATGTGTGCACTATTTGATTCAATGCCTATTAGATTCACCATATTAGACTCATGTTTTGATTTGTTACCTCCTTTTCCCTCAAATTGTAAAGCGCTCTGATATCCTTCGGGATCAAGTTCGCGCTATATAAAACTTTATAAATAAATAAATCCAGATCATTAGACACGGAAGGCAGATATGCGCTCCTACATGGGCTTCTAGATGGCCAGCCCGTGGTACTGGGAAGTATTTACGCGGCGAACACAGATCAGGGAAAATTTTGGGACACGCTCTCACGCCCATTAAGTGCGTACACCCAGGCCCCGTGGATACTGGGAGGGGACTTTAACTGTGTACAAGACATCTCCCTAGACAGATCCTATCCACCGCACCCAGCCTCCCCCATAGTAGCGCAGGCCACGCGTTTCGCAACCTGGGCAACACATTGGGCCTTCACTGATGCATGGCGCTCCAAACATCCGGATCTCCGACTCTACTCATTCCACTCAATCCCACACGATCTTAGGGTGCGCTTGGACTGTTTCCTCTGCTCCCCCCCATCCTACCCAAAATACAGGAGGCCGAATACCTGGGTAGGGTCCTGTCCGATCATGATGACCAAACGATCACCTTAGCCTGGCGCCCACCTAGGCCCCCGGTCCCCACCTGGCGCCTGCCCAAAGAATGTTTAGAGGACCCAGTATTCAGACAAACGCAAGTGACACACATACGGGACTATTTCAAAGAGAATGAGCACACAGCGTCCACTCGAGCAGCGGAGTGGAACGCATTCAAAGTAGTGATCAGAGGCACGTGCATACAACATTTCTGGGGTACGCAAAACCCTTGAACGAAGCATAGCTGAAAAGGAGCGTGAACTGGCCACATTAACGCAAGCAGCCGATAGAGGGGAAGCCACATTGACCCAAGCCACAGACGCCAAAACAGCGTATGCAGAGGCACTGGCAGACCTCCTCAGATATAATTTTAGGGCGCACACAACGAAGATGCACAAGGAGGGCAATAGGGCAGGTGCGCTGCTGGCCTGGCTGGTAAAACAAAACACCACCCTACCCTCGATCACTGCGATTCGCAACACAGACAGCACCTTAGTATACTCGCAAGCGTCCATCCTAGACGTCTTTCAGCAACACTACACTCAATTATATGCGGCCCCCAATGCAGCGGACCCGGAGTCCCTACACCGCTTCCTAAATGCACTTCCCCTGCCCAGTATAGCACGGACTGATGGGCGCAAGCTCCACAAGAAAATCACGGCGTCGGATGTCAAGCAAGCGATACAGGCGCTGGCTACATGCAAGGCACCCGGCCTGGACGGCTTCCCGTTGGAGTTTTATCGTACATTTTCCACACATCTGGTGCCGCAATTGGTAAAAGTATACCAGTCGGCCTTAGAGGAAGGAGAACTACCACAATCTATGAGCGAATCAGTAATAGTCTCCTTTCCCAAGCCGGACAGGGACCCCCACCTTGTGGGATCATACCGGCCTATAGCCCTGCTGCCAGCAGACTATAAAATCTTTGGGAAAATATTGGCAGAAAGATACTCCACACTCCTCCCTACCCTGATACATCCGGTTCAGTGTGGGTTTGTGCCGAATAGAAACACCTCCTACAACATTAGGCGCCTTTTTCATGTCCAGGACCAGGCGCGTAATCACTTCCCGCGCGCGGCGTGCCTGGTCTTGGACCTTGAGAAGGCTTTCGACACCCTAAGCTGGCCATACCTCCTCCAGGTCATACAGCAGATGGGAGTGGGACCTCGCCTGCTTGCATACACTAAGCTCATATACACTAATCCGTCTTCCAGAGCAAAACTAGGGCCTTACCTGTCGTCATCGTTCCCAATCCTTAGAGGCACTAGGCAGGGTTGTCCGCTCTCCCCCCTACTCTTTGCGATGGCGATGGAGCCACTCGCAATCCGCCTTCGCAGGGAGGGAGAAAAATGGGGCATACCTATTGCGGGGACGATCCACGCGATGTCACTATACGCCGATGATGTGCTCATCTATGTTCGTGACATCACATCAGACCTCACCCCTATATTAGACACCCTGCGAGACTTTGAAGTGGTGGCGGGGCTAAAGGTCAACTGGACTAAGTCCACAATATATCCACTTTCAGGCGACCTCCCTCCCCAGCACCTATTAACGGGTGGTCTACACATACCATGGAGTACCCAAGCAGTCCGTTACCTAGGAGTACGGCCATACCACACGCCCCAGGACATGTACGAGGGAAACCATCGTAGGGCTCTGGCTGGGGTTCGGTCTTCTGTGAATTTCTGGAAGGAACTCCCTCTAGCTCCCATAGGGACAATTGCGGTAGCCAAGATGATACTGGTGCCACGAGTACTATATTTCTTTACCAATCTTCCAGTGGTCCCTCCCCGCTCCTTCTTCCGTGAGCTAGATGCCCTCCATGTCACATTAATCTGGGGAACAGGGCGCAGACTAATAGCCCTCGCCAAACTACAGCTGCCTATGGATCAGGGAGGAATGGGTGCACCCTCTTTCGAGGCGTACTTTCTGGCAGCCCAGCTACAATGGGTATCGCGTTGGACCGCAGGTCGCGCAATGACGGAAACACACACAATGGCAGGACAAATTACAGTCCCAACCATACACCGTATGCTGCTGCCAGGTGCTGAGCCCATTCAAGACTGCCCTCTCCAGGTGGCAGTGGCGCGCACATGTTTGAAACGCATACACACAAAGAGCCACCACCCCTAAGCTCTCCCCCATACAACCACTGATAGGCTTTCCCAGAGGCCGGACACATTACAGAGAGCATGCATTACGCATATGGACTGAACATGCAGTCACTGAAACAGGCGCCCTGTTTGCGAACGGGCAGCTGCAGATATTTGCTGAGCTCGCCGCCGATACCGATCTTCCAAACAATTTCCCACACATAGGCAGCTATTGATAGATTGCCGCCGAATGTGGCATATAATAGACACGGAGCCACCCACACGTCCGGTATTACATGCAGTCTTGCAGATGGGTCCAGTACGACACTTAGTGACATGGCTATACAAAGCGGTGCGGGCGCTGGGCACGACCACCCTCACCCCTCTCCGAGAAAAATGGGAGGAAGAACTCCAAAGGCCCCTCCACGATAAAGAATGGGAACGTGCACTGGAGTTCCCAAAAAAGGTGTCCCGAAACTACAGTTTCAAAAACATACAATACCACATTTTACACCCTGCATATCTAACTCCTGAACGCCTCCAACGCTATTACCTTAACACGCGCTTTACCTGCCCTAGGTGCCAGGAACCTGGCGCGTCCTTCATCCACATGTTTTGGGACTGCCCGACACTCCACTCATACTGGACCACGATTCATGCCACCCTATTGGAGATTACAGGACTCGCAGGTCTTAACACTTGGGAGGCCTGTGCGCTAGGCATAACCAGGCGCCGAAAGCAACAGAAAGTGGAGTCGCATTTTGCCTCCCTAGCGATCCTGCTCGCGAAAAGATGCATAGCTATGCATTGGAGAGCCCCGGGAGGACCACCAATTGAGGCCTGGAGGGGAGCGGTAAGCAAGTGGGGGGCCACAAAAGAGGAGCTGCTTAGATCTGAAGAAATTCAGGGTACTCGTAAGCACCACATCTCCATGCAATGGGCGGCATTACTCCACGCCTCCAAACAGCATGCAGTAGATGCACCATCTGCGCAGGCCACCCCACGCCCGACCGAGGGGGCACTCCGAGTGAGCGTACAGCACGCAACCCCCAAAAATTGATCTTTAGACAGGTGTGGCCCACAACCTGGATTTGAAAAGCAACTAGCACATCCCACATAGACGCCTGCGTCCCACACCCTGAGCCGCATGAACTAAAGACGGACACCGACTAATTGACCTACTAGCCCTCACTAAAACGAGTCATTTCCCATGCAGTGAATCCCAGTTCTAGTTACCCATGTTGACGAGTTATGTTCCCTATTATATTCAGGCACAACATTCGGTGGGTGGTCTATATCACCGGCGCAGCAGGGCAGCACATGAGAGACAGAACATCATGCAGGAAACTATTCAAGGTCGAATGAAGTAGAGTGACACACTGTTCCCAGAGACAAAGACGCTCAAAGAGTCCTAACTTATGTCCATACCTACTGTTACAATACCTGAGTAATGCATGGCATGAATAAACTGTACTTTACATCTTCCAATAATCTTTTATGCTGTATGTACCCTGCATGACGATAAAATGCCAATAAAAAGAATTTACAAAAAGAAAATCCATTAAATTTATTTTGCGCCTGTCTTTCTTTTTTATTTAGTTTTTTAGCTGTTTCATATTCTTCTTTGACATTTTGATTCCTTCTTGCTCACTCAACTTCTTTAGATTGCTTTGTGTCCTCCTTTGTTTCCTACGACTTTGACATTTTCTTCATTATCCACTAGGGGCATGAGTACTATAACTCGAAAACAATTGGCTCACTGCTGAGCGTTCGTTTTTATGTTGTGTATAACTGTTTGCATATTTCAGGTAGTGTGGCCAGCTTATCGATGTGCAGTAGTAATGCAGTAGCATGCCTCTTCAAGATTTGAAGGATCTCAATTTGGGTTTGAAGCTTACCTGAATAGTTCCGTACTGCTAGTGCGACCAATGCCTACCACCCACACTGTTGATGATTCTGCCTCACACTTCGAGGGTGCATTGCAATGTGTGTGTATTTTGTGCACAGAGCCATACCGGCCCTAATGGCACTAGTGGCTGATTTAATAACTTTGCCTTTGTTCAGGAGCGTCTCGGCCTGGAGGGTACCCTTATGCCAGCCCCCTTTTTATCTTCATTCTCTTCATTGCTCTGCGCGGTTGGATATTTGTAGGACGAGTAATTAAGAAAGTTGTTAAGAGAGTTATCCAGAACAATCTCAAGAGGGAAACAAGGGCCTGAGGGGGCCCACTCATCATCACGCAAATTCATTGCACTCTTAGATGACAAAATCAGTAGGCCCCTTAGTAATCTGTGATAGAGGCAGGCCGCCTTAAGTTTGGAGACATTTGAGTCTGCTGACAACTCCATTTTGTGATGTATTATACTTTCTGTACTCTGTGACTGCTGGGGGCATTAGATAATCTTTCAGAGTCAACACAGTTCTCTCTATTGGTCTTCAGCACCACGTTACTCCAGTTTAAGTCATTTAAATTGAGCCTTCTGCTCTCAGATTGTGTTCAATAGTAGGTCTTTCGCAATCCTCACTTATTTGCAGATCCTCATTGTTACCATGTGCACTTAAAAGAGGGCTCATGGATTTAATAGAGTTTTTAAAATAATCTGATATGCCCTTCGTCTGCTTGGGTACTGAGGCTGGCGTGAATGGGCCTGCATAGTCAGTAGTTAAAGTGTTTCTGAGCTTGGAGTTCTTATTGCCCGTAAATGCTTCTCTTGGCTGCTTCATAGACTTTAGTTTATGTGGTTTGCTCAGGCGCTGATGTGCTTGCAACAAAAATGAACTACAAGTTGTCATAGTAGAAGACAATATTATCTATTATGTGTAGAAGTAATTGTTGATTAATATTTCAAGAAGGAAAGAGTGATAAGTGATATAGAGTTCGCGCATCTTCCCAAACACCTAACCATTCAAAAACAACAGGATAGAACCCCTATCGTGCTTGGCCTATCTCTCTTTACCCACCCATGGGGATCACCCTATAGAATTCAAAGGACTCTCACCCACTGGGATTCCCAGTTGCATGCTTCATCTTAAGGTCCTCTTCCATATACCTAATGTATCTGGACAGGCTCAACCTTATTATCCAATGGAGCTCTTTGGTTATTGGGTGTGATCCCAGATATAAAATAGTCTACGGTGTCCTGAGAGTTGATTTTATTTTTCAAAGCGCACCCTGACAGAGTTAAAAACAGGTGGTGATACAGTAAGGAAATTAGTATCCTCTGTATTCCTGGTTCAACATGTTTCAACCACAACACTAATGCCTCACCGGGCTAGTGGGCTTTTGTCAGGACCTCACATGGATCCTGTTAGTATCCTATTTGTGTGCATTCAATTGTGAAAATTCCATTCTCCATACTGACTTCCAATTTTGCTTCGATATAACTCACTGGCTTCCTAGGTATATGTAGACGAAGAAATGCACAGGCTTGCAAACTGCTTTGTGGTTGAGGTCAAGGTAGTTAAGCAGGTAATCAGCAAGTGTCCAGCAAGGTCCCCCAGAGTCCACTGAAATCGCCAAGAAAGTAAAAAAGCACAAGGACATGGCTAGCTGAGCGGAAGATGTCAATTCTCAGGAGCCAGGAGAAGGGCTACTGCTGGTTCAGGCCCCAAGTAGCTGCGGGCCACCTTTTCTGGGGAACCACCTCACCTCCTTCGTCGCTATTGAAAACCGCTGCTACTCCGCCATCACCCGACGACAAACCTGTCAAGCCAACCAAGCCAGAACACTGCCGTAGCTCGGGACTAAATCCCATAAAGGGGTCTTCCTCAGCCTCATCTCATTCAGCTAAAAGCCCAAAGGATGTGTCTGAGCTATGTTATTTACTTGAAATGGCTAGTTACTGTTCGTGGTATATTAAGGATTATGCCAGTTCTGGTACCCCATTTAGAGAATTGACTAGGAAAGGAGTATTGTTCTGTTGGACCAAAGACTTTCAAACAAATTAAAGAATTAATATATTCTGCGACTTACTCAATATATTTTCATCCTAATCTATCCACACTGCTAGCAGTAGATGCAAGCCCTGTAGGTTTAGGTGCTATACTTGTACAACATCAACCAAGACGAAACACCCAGATACGTAATGTTCCGGATGACATATAAAGGAAATATCACAATTTCAGGTAGGGCAAACCTTTTGTTATAGTGACAGACCATCAAGCCTTTACAACCATTTTTGGAAATCCTTAAGTTAAAATACCTTCTCCTATAAAAAGGTGGGGAATGATGCTTATGGATTATAACTTTAAAACTGTCCATAGTCCGGGTAAAGAATACAACCCTGCTGTTTACTTGTCTAAACATCCATCTGAAGTTAAAGCAGATACAAGATTCATATCAGAAAAGTACACATAATCATAGAAAGAGATTTGATAGAGACAACAATGAACGATGAAGCAAATCAAGAGCTGAAAGAAATAATGAGTATGAATCGATGGACGCATGTCACCAGTACAACAGCATTTGGATCTAAAGTGAGAAAGAATGACGTTCATGCTTTCAAAAATTATTCATACTGTATTTACTGTTGCCCTGTCAGGTAATCTTTTGTAAGTTACCAGAATAATAATCTCACATTTGTTATAAAGGTGTGTGATTGACATTGCACACGAAAGCCGTAGGAGATTATCTGAAACAGTGAAATTTCTGCTCTGAAAAAGTGTGGTTCCTGAGATTGCTAGCCAAGTTGATGAAGCTATTGAGTAATTTCCTCTATGTCAGCGTATCAGAAAGGAAAACATATCTGAAGACTTATATGTCTGAGTTGCAAGATGCAACATGTTGCATGTTAGCAGCAGATTTCTATGGACTGTTAGATTCTGGGCAGTAGTTATTTGTCATTGTTGATGAGTATTCTTGCTTTCTGATAATTACAATGATATCTTAATCTTCAGCTTTAGTTGTGCTCCCTATACTGGATGCATTTTTTCTACAGAGGCTGTACCAAATTTGCCCAAAACTGACAATGGACCGCCGTTTATTGGAAGGGAATTTAGAAAATGTTTGAAGTACATAGGAGTATTTCATAGGATGATAACATGGAATAGTGGACAGTTTAAATGAACAGCAAAATTTACTTAAGTATCCGTCAATCAAAGGTCTGTGTCAGGAGTTAATGTATTACTGGAATACTCCACGTGGTTCAATGGGTAAATGTCCATCAGAGTAGATATTTGGGCAATCTCTACAGACTCAACTTCCACATCTTCATTCTGAATTTCCAGTTGAGCATTATGACATAATGAATAAAGATTAAAACTCTAAGGAGAAAATTAAATACTATGTGGCAGGAAGAAGAAATCTGTAAGAGCAAAGATATAAAATTGAGAATTAGTGTTTGTACAACAAGTGAAAAATGTACAGTTGTTTTCATCCTACTCCACTTACGGTAACAAGAACAAGTGTGACAGTGATCATAGCACAGAATGAAAACAGGAAAATAACCAGAAACAAGCCTCACTTCAAAGCATTTAGAACTGAAGAATCTAGGGACAATTCAAATAGCAGAAGTGTTCAAACTCAAGAGCTACAACAAAAATTTGCAAAAGGAGACCGTGTCTGTAGAGATTGAATAATATGAATGTGACAACCCGAAAGGGCAGAGTGTTATGTTTATAAGAACTCATTGCACAGCGCTGGTGCATAATTTTGTTTCTTCTACTCATTTCTTGTTTTCTTTCTTGCTTCTAATAGTGTGCTGTTTGTGGAAAAATTGGGGCAGGTGTAACAATGTGATACCACTAATAGAATGTAGCTCTTGTGAGTTCAGACGTTGAATGTTGTGCTCAGAATAGGGTCTTTTAGTTTTCAGTTGGTAGAGGGCAGGGAATGAAGACCATTTATTTGCGATACCTAATGCCTACTGTTTTGTTAACAATCATGAAGATTTGTTGACGCTCCTGAACTAACAGCATGTTCTCTG
Organism: Calotriton arnoldi; assembly: GCA_963921515.1. Taxonomy (NCBI): domain Eukaryota; kingdom Metazoa; phylum Chordata; class Amphibia; order Caudata; family Salamandridae; genus Calotriton; species Calotriton arnoldi. The sequence continues at coordinate 614,511 of CAWUFW010000889.1, read as the reverse complement.
CATTTACATGATCTGCTTGTCACAAACGGTATCCAGGTGCTTTTGCCATCAAATCACAAAATGTGAAAGTGTCTTTCATTAACTCTTTTGGAAGCCTTTGCGGCAAAAGTGAATCGGGGACCCAATACAGAGCAGAACTGTTGGCTTTTAAAAATACTATAATGCAAAGACTTTCCCAGATTGCTTCGATTGGGAAAATATCCACCTAAATCCAGCCCCTTGAGGCTTTTGAAATTGTAATTGGGAGTTAAACGTATAGTGCACACAGTGGTCATAAAGCTGGTATTAGGCTGTGAAGATTGTGACCAAGCCCTCTATCAAAAACGTTCATAGCGGGTCGAAGGGACCTAATGGTTCTTGAAAGGGCTGCTCGTCTCTGATGACCATCCAATATCCACAATATACTGCTTTCTCTTTGGCTTAATAACATTTTGGCAGACACAGAAACTATAACAACTTCTTCCCTCTAATAGCAACTGAGCAAATTCTCTTTCTTCCCAGAAGGTGATGGAAACTCATCTGACCCAACTATGGAGTCAGAAAGGCTTTTGTAGAGTCTTGCTGGTGCTGAGGAATACTGCTTCCCCCAAACCTCTGCCTGAGAGATTTAGAAAAGTCCAGAAGAGAGGAAAAAGCAGCAGCTCTAATAACAAACCATGCCATTGCACATGAGAATGCACAGGATGTAGTGAAGCCAAACCAAATTAATTAGCACAGCGAACAATACCTTTAGAAAACTAGACTTTATGATGTACAATTCGCTAGTCAGTATAAAAGTGTTCTAGAAAAAAGACAAAGAATATTGCGGGAATAACCAGTGCAGTATTGACATCAGTGAAATCCCTGATAACACCCTGGCCATAAATGGTTCTACCTAACTAATAAAGCAGAGAGATATGGGGGCAGCACGATAAAGAGTAGAACATCTGGTTCAACCCTACATAGAATATGTGTTGAGGCCAATAAAAGGAGCTTACCCTAACCCCAGGATTGCATAGGAGTACCAGGGGCCACTGTGCGAGTCAATTAGATAATGCTTTGCATTGTTCAATTTCTGACCTTGACTAACAGGAGGATGTGACCTACCTGAAGTGATGTCGACCACAATTGAAATCTCCCTCTGGGATCCATGGAATATGTACCCACCTAATAAGTTGGTCCGACAGCCTGTACCGAAATGCAGATTGTTCTGTGTTTGGGGTGAAGATTCTTCCCCGTAGCACTAGTTCCAGAATTCAAGACCGGGATTTGAGCAAAGTCAAGTGTCCCATAGCTAAGGACCACGATTTTACTCAGAAAAATTACAGCACAATGCTCTTGCCTACACTTATAACAATCTGCTACATGATTGCTTGTGATTTCAAGGGCTCGCAGGAAAATACAAGAAGGCATTCCCTTTACATCCTCACAGTCAGTACTTGGAACCCTCTTTTAACAGACCATCTGCAACTCAAAAATCCTGAAAAGCTCACTTGTTTCCCTAGTAACTCGGCAGAAAATGTGTTTTTCTACCAGTGTTCGTAGCAATAAGACACCACGAATGTAGGTGATATATGAAATTTTGATATGTATTAACATAATTTAAGATGCTCACCTGCCTGGTTACATTTGAATGGGTAGTTATTGTGTAAGGGGAATTCCTGGTTTCATAGCTTGTCCAGGAGAAGGATTTAAAAACAGTAAGATTATTTTAGTAAGCATTTGAGACTGTTTTTCAGACTTTTGTTCAACGAATTGGGGAGCGTTCTACAAAACTATATGCAGCATTTGGTACTTCAAATGGCCAGTGCTGATCCCATCAAGGGACATGAGGCTCATACAAGTCAAAGATCGAACTGCAAGGGAACGGAGCTGCACAATGGAGAGCGATTCACTGTTATCCCTTTAACTAAGAACTGATCTGTCATGTTTTAAATCTGCGTGGTCACACAGGCATTCATAGTGTAATGGGGGCTTTTTTTGACACGGAAGATGAACTTAATTCTCATCCCTAATCTGATCACACACACCTTTCTATTCTGATAGTTGGACTTGGCCCTTTCTGCATGGTCATCCCCAAACATTTTGCCTTAACCCCCCTGTTTTCTGAAACCCGTTTCCATTGGTTTTAGGACTGCACACTTTACCACTGCTAACGAGTGCTAAAGTGCCTGTGCTATCTCATTTAAAAATGGTGAAATTGGATAATACCCACTTGGCACATTGAATGTACTTGTAAGTCCCCAGTACAATGGTATTACATGTACACAGGGCCTGTAAATTAAATGTTAGTAGTGGGCCTGCAGTCCTTTTTGTGCCACCCACTTAAGAAGTCTTGGAAACACGTCTCAGGCCTGCAGTTGCAGCCTGTGTGTGCAGTTTTAAACTGCCATTTCAACCTGGCAAAATAAACCCTGTGCCAGACCTAAACCTTCCTTTTTAAATCATATAAGTCACCCCTAGGTTAGGCCCTAAACAGCCCATAGAGCAGGGCACAGTCACAGTGTATGTAAAAAGTTGGACATGTACTTTTAACTTTTACGTGTCCTGGTAGTGTAAAATATTTAAATTCGTTTTTCACTACTACAAGGCCTTTCCTTCCCATAAGATAACATTGGGTTACCTTGTTACATTAAAGATAAACTAACTTTCAATTGGGAGTAAGTGGGAATGTCGAGTTTGGTGTCTAAAGAATTGTAATTTAAAACCCTCTTTAATGATAAAGTCGGATTTTAAGTCACAATTCTGAATATACCACTTTCAGAAAATTGGCAATTTCTTGTCCTAAACATTTGGTGCCTGCAGCCTGTATCCTGGGTCACATGACTCAGTATAGCTGGCAGTTGCTCTTTGTGTATTGTTCCCAGACAGTGAGACAACGGAGGAATAGATGGTGGCTGGATGGGCCATCTCTGACTTGATGAGGGGGGGAACTGTCACCTACCATACTTGTACATCACAAAGTTCTGCCTGACCACACTCACAAAGTGTATGACACTAGTCTTTTGTGGCCCCAGGCACGCTGGTGCCAGGGCAGGGAGGCAGGATATTCCAAGCACCTCTGCGGTGGAACCCTGCAGAACTTTCTGCTACTTCAAAGTGGGCACCAGGTATAAATAATGGCCCCTCAGACTCAACACTTTAGTACACCTCTCGAGCTGTTGAAGACTCAGAAGGACTGTTGTGCTGCTCTGCCAGAAGGACTGCTACTCTCTTGTCTTGCCATCCTGCTGACTGAGCGAAAGGTCTGGACATGCATCTTGATCCCAGGACCACCAGTGTGACTTAAAGGGATAGTTGGCTTGCCTCCTGAAAAAGCTCCAACCACCTCAAACCCAGCACCTGGACTCAGTCTCCTGTGAGTCTTGCCCCCACTCCCCTACCCCCCAAGTGGTGTCACCCCAGTCCTTGACCCTTGGAAGTGGGCCTTAAGGTGCTCTTCCAGCATCACTGTGATCAGAACCGACACAGCGCAATGCATCTCCTCGCAGCTCTACTTCAGAACCAACGCAGCATGATGCATCCCCGATGCCAGACCTCGCATCACAGCCCACAGTCTCCTTGGAACCTCCGTTGCGTGACTCATCCTCAGTGCAGCCCTTCGAATTGCAAGCCCCTTATCAACAACGTGCTTGACAACGACGCAGTACTCCACATCACAGCCCTGTAGCTTCTTCAGAACCACTAGTGCACAATGCACCTTCAGCGCATGACTGCGCATCACAAGCCCCTTGTTGAAAACATCCTCAACAGCGGTGCAGGACTTCGCAGCCTCACAGCTCTTAAGAACTGCCGCTTGCGACAAATCTTGTGCACGGAATCTCGCAATGCTCTGCAACCATGGTTTAAGTTACTTTGCACAGCAGGCTTTACTTGGTCTTTGTTTCCGACCCGCTCTCCATTACGGTTGGCCTGAATGTGTTTCTTTGTCCCGGTCCAGTGCAGCAAGATAACCTCAGTTGGCGCTTTGTGCCGGGAGGAGCCGGCTTGGTAGTTCGGGCTGGATTGTTCCCATGAGGAGCAGAGTCAAGATAGATGTGCATATGGCTGGGTCCAAACTGTGGTGGCGAAGTAAGCAAAAGAACAATGAATTTAACCTAGATCTCTTGACTGGGAGAGAATGTTTGATTTATTCAACATTCCGCACATCATTTGCTGGAGCAGCACTTTTCGTCCTAAGTGGGATGGGCATGCCCAGATGTGGGTCCCCTGCTCGCTGTGCCACTGGATTCAAGCTAGCCTGGCTGATAAAGCGTGATATACACCAAAACAGGTCCCAGGATGCTTGTTTCCAGTCCAGGGAGCACCTGGCTTGGCAGTTCAGGCTGGACTGCTCCCAGAAGGAGCAGGGTCAAGACTAGGCCTGGGCGGAAAACTACGCTACGCTTGCGTAGTTTGCGCAACTACGCGCTACACGAATTGCACGTAGCACAGTGCAAAAACGCGTAGCGTAGCGGGCATTTTTTGCTTGCTCGCGGTCCTCAAAGTCAAGTTGGCGACCGCGAGCGAGCAAAATGACATCCCGGGAGACTTTTTCCTCTTTTGCGATCAGCAACATCAAGTTGCCGATCGCGAGCGTGGAAAATAAACCTCCCGGCGAGATTCTCAACGCGGGAAGGTCAGGTTTCTCATTGCGAGTGGTCGCGTATGCTCGCGACCGCTCGCGATGAGAAACTACCAGTCCGCGTTGAGAAAACTGCCGCTCGAGTACAAATCTACTTGAGCGGCAGAAAACGACCGCTTGCACTGTGCAAGATGCCGTTTGCAATGATTGCACAGTGCGGACAAGCATCCGGCACTGTGCAATCATTGCGAACAGCATTTCCTACTGCACTACGCAGTTCGCGTAGTGCTACGCGTAGCTCGCGAAGTGCACTTCGCGTAGCTACGCGTAGCGCTACTACGCGAACTACGCCCAGGGTTAGTCAAGACTGATTTGCATATGGCCGGGTCCAAACTGGGGTGGCGTAGTGAGCAAAAGAACAATGGATTTAACCCAGATCTCTTGACTGGGGGAGAATGTTTGATTTGTTCAGAATTCCGTCCATGATTTGTTGCCGAAGGACTTTTTGTCCTAAGTGGGATGGGTATGCCCAGATGTGGGTCCCTTGCTCACTGTGCCCACTGGATTCAAGCTAGCCTGGCTGATGAGGGGTGGTATACTCCACAACCGGTCCCAGGATGCTTGTTTCCGGTCCAGGGAGGACCCTGCTTGGCAGTTCAGGCTGGACTGATCCCATGAAGAGCAGGGTCAAGACTGATTTGCATATGGCTGGGACGAAACTTGGGTGTCATAGTGAGCAAAAGAACGATGGAATTAACCCAGATCTCTTGACTGGTGGAGAATGTTTGATTTATTCAGCATTCCGTCCATTTGTTGCCGCTGCATGCTTTGCTTCTAGGCACTATCGTTTTACTTAAAACGTTGAAATTGCATATCTCAAGTTCCATTGATTGGGTTTTTGTTGTTTTGATCTCAAATAACTGATTACATTTTACGTATTTGTTTCTAAATTGGTGTGGCATTTTTCATTCGTTGGGTTTTCAATTTATTACTGTTTGAAGTGTTGCATAAATACTTTACACATTGCCTCTAAATTAAGTCTGACTGCTTTGCGCCAAGTTACCAGAGTGTTAAGCACATGTTAATTTGGAGTTTGCTTGTGTTTCACCCTGACAGAGTTCGAGATTTCTGATTGAATAGGTTTTCACCCCCTACCCCCACCCTCTCAACCAAAAACCCAATTGCCAACATTGGTGTTCAGCGGTAAGATTAGGACTTGTGTTTGTGCAGTGCCAAACAGTGATATTTTGTGACACTAAAAATCCCTGATAAATAATTTGATGCCATTTCAAGTTTCTTCTAAATTCTTCTTGATTGGCCTCTTTGCTTTTTGCAAAAATTCCCTCTCATTCTACTTGACTGTTGTGCTTGGAATCACACCTGCAAGGATTGAGTTTGAGCTTGCTAACATGGATGCTTACATTGTGGCTGAGCTCAAGTAGTTCTGCAAGGAGAGAGGTCTTCTAGCCAAAAGCAACACAAGAAAGCTGGGGCGCCAAAATGTGCTGAGAGCCTGGGCGGAAGTCCGCCAGTAACTGGCTACAGCAACAGAAGGGGATAATAATATGGAACAGCAAGGAGAGGACCTGAGTTCAGGTCCTGAAATGCAGCACACAGGGAAGGGGATGTCTTGCCTCCAGAAGTGAGCAGAGAGCAGTGTGTCCTCCGAAGGTTTGTCCTCAGAGGAGCTGGTGGACAGGAAAAATGATAGGGAGTTTAATCTGCAAATAGTCAAGCTTGAGATAGAGGAAAAGAAACTGACCATAGAAGCGGAGAAAGAGAAGGCTGAGGCTGAGAGAGCCTTGGCAAAGGAAAAGGTTGAGGCTGAGAGAGCCGTGGAGGAAAAGAGACCAGCTATGGAGGAGCGTAGGGTGGCCCATGAGCTAAGTCTCAGAGAACTGAGCATCAGAGCTAAACAAGTGGACTCCAGCTATAATGGGGGCCGCATACCCACAGTGCCTGTAGGAGACAAGAGGGTCCACATTCCAAAGGATCTGGTGCCTAACTTTGTTGTAGGAGATGACATTGACAAGGGGTTTGAAGCCTATGAGATTGCTCTGGAGATGAAACGGGTCCCTGAGGAGGATTTGGGGGCCAGTCTCTGGCGGCACATACCTAGTGCAATGAAGGATGCTCTGCTAGCCCTACAGAAGGGGTACAGGATGAGGTTTTCCCCCATGAAGAACACCCTTGTGCAGAAGTATGGCTTCACCCCAGAAACGTACAGGCAGAAGTTTAGGGGCAACTGCAAACTGCACCATCAGTCCTGGGTGGATTGTGTAGATTCCTTTTTGCAAGGCATTGGATGCTTGGTTGAAGGGCAGTGAAGAAAAAGATTACCAAGGGCTGTACAATTTGGTGGCAAGAAAGCACATGTTCAGTCTTAGTTTTGCAGAGCGGTGCCAACACCTGATTGATAGCAAACTCACTGACCCCAGAGAGCTTGCCAAGGAGACGAACCCCTGGCTCAGCGCCAGGAACCATAAGAAGGTACCTGGCAGTGACCCAAAAAGGGTGGGTCCGGTTCCCCTCAGCAGAGTTAGGGGGAGGTCAAGAAAGATACAGCCCAAGTCCCAGAATAAGGGGGGGAGGAGGGAAGGTTTCCAATGCCCCTTCTGAGAAACAGGGTGGAGGTTCTGGTGGGCAGTGGCCCTGGGCGTCCCATTTCCAATACTTTGATTGTTCTGCATTAGGTGCCTCTACAGGGTTGGCCAATATGGCCTTAGGGGTAAATATTTCCCCCTGGTGTCAGGAGAGCTGGGAGGAGCGACTGCCCAAGACGCCCTAACAGTTCAATTTTCTGGGGTTACCACTCCCAAATGGAGGGTAAGGGAGCTGAGATGGTGGGGCAAGGTGGGAGAGGACTCACCTCTGATCTCTGTTCCCTAGGCTGAGCGGCCAGTCTCAGGCTATCATTCCTGGACTGGTAGAAAGGAGAGTTGGAGACGTGTGCCTAATACCCAGGGATGTTGCTTCGCACTCTGAGAAAGCTTAGGTCGGAGATTCTTGGATGCCCTGGGGCCTGACTCTTGACACTGATAGCTGTCAGTGGCCTCTGTTGGTTGCTGTCCTTATGGGCAGAGTTTTCCTTGGGTTGGGGACAGAAGTGTGAAATGGGCCATATCACTTTGTTAGCCATAGTGTTACTATCTGTCCTCTAGGATGCATCTGTGAGCAAGTTAAGGTTAGGTGCTGCACAGATGGATCCATAAGTGAGCAGAAAGGTTTCCCATAGGTCAACCCAGTGGCTTGGTAGAGTGTAGACAGAGGGATCCAACTGAGTTCAGGGAGGTGTAGAACTGACAATTGCACCTGCATAACAGTGCATCCATCCATGTTCTACCTCCTAAGCAGGGAAGCCCATCAAGGTATTGATTAGTCTATCCTGGCTTTTGGCTGGAGGGAGGGGGGGTCGTGTTGGACTTGGCTCTTTCTGCAGGGTCATCCCCAAATATTTTTCCTTAGCTTTCCTTTTTGTCTGAACCTATTTTTGTTGGCCTTAGAACTTTGTGCACTTTACCACTGCAAATCAGTGCTAAAGTATGTGTACTCTCACCTTAGCATGGGGAAATTGGCTTACACCCAATTGCCACGTTTAATTTACTTGTAAGTCTCTAGTAGAGTGTTACTAAATGTCCCTGGGCCTGTAAAGTAAATGCTACTAGTAGGCTTGCATACAGGGGAAGAACTGTCACCTACCACACTTGTGCATCACAAAGGCTCTGCTTGAGCACACTCGCAAAGTATTTGACACTAGTCTTTTGTGACACCAGACAAGCTGGGGCCAGGGCAGGGAGGCAGGAAATTCCAAGCACCTCTGGTGTTTGGAAACCTCCAGAACCTTCTACTACTTCAAAGTGGGTACCAGATATAATTAACCTACACCCAACTCTTCTCAATAATCAGACCCAACTCTTCAATACACCTCTGGACCCGCAGAAAACTCTGAATGACTGTTATGCTGATTTGCCAGAAAAGACTGCTACTCTGGTGTCCTGCTGCCTGAGTGATAGGACTGGACCTGCATCTTGATCACAGGATCACCAGAGGGACTCCTAGGGTTAGTTGGCTGGCCTCTTTATCAGAGCCTCAGGGACATAAAATGCTCCAGCCACCTTGAACCCCTCAGCACCTGGTCTCAGTCTTCTGTGAGTCTTACCCCCCCAAGTCGTGCCACCCCAGACCTGGCAACTTGGAAGTGGACCTGAAGGTGCTCTGCCAGCCACTATGTGGTCGAAACCTGATTCAGCGCAACATATCTCCATGCTGCTCCACTTCGGAACTTCCACAGCACCACACATCCTCAATGCCTGACCTGGCATTGCAGCCCGCAGTCTCCTCTGAACTGCTGCTATGTGACGCATCCTTGATGCAGGCCTTCACATTGCAAACCCTTCATCAACTGCATGCTCGATAACGACGCAGGACTCTGCATTGCAGCCACACAGCTTCTTCAAAACCACCAGTGTGCGATGCAACCATGTTGTGGAACCTTGCAACGCTCTGCAACCAGGATTTAAGGTACTTTGTTCAGCGGGCCTAGCTTGATCCCTGTATCCAGCGCACGCTCCATCACGGTTGGCCTGAACTTCTGACTTTGTCCCGGTCCAGAGCAACCAGATAACCACAGTTGGCTGTTTGTGCTTCTAGGCACTTAAAAGTTTGAAATTGCATTCTCCATTTTTACTGATTGGATTGCTGTTCTTTTGGTTGCAAATACTATTTTCTAAATTGGTAAGCCTGACTGACTTGTGCCAAGCTACCAGAGGGTTAAGCACAGATTAATTTGAGATTTGCTTGTGTTTCACCCTGTCAAAGATTGTGTTTTCTGCTTGAGTAGGGTTTCAGCCTCTGCCCCCCAACCAGTAACCCAATTTCCAACGCTGATGAACATTCTAGTGGAAATGTGGAACCCCTTTTACATTTACATATGTATGGGTACTTATATGGTGCAAGCTTAGCTATAAAGCAATGAACAAGTAATAGTTATAAAAGTGTGTTCCTTGTAGAGAAGAGTCTACAGGTTCTTCCTGATGAGTTAGAGTGAAGAACTATATTGGATGTGTAGGTAGGGAATTTAAAATTGTTGGTGCATTGCAAATGGTAATTCTCGTAGCCTTAGTATGAGGCTGACCTAATTATAAAAATGTACTTTATTTATTTTCCTGAAGATCCTTGCAAGCTTGTTATCTTTAAGTGGGAAAAATATCGAAGGAGCCCTAGAATCTGGATGTAAATCAACTGGGTTGTCTACTTCTCGAGCGAATGGACATTTCCTTTATTAGGAAAATGTTTCCCTGGCTTCTCCATTAAAAGCAAGGTGTAGACAGTGAATAAGTTAACAAACTTAAGCTAAGAAATTGTATTGTACATGAGTGAATGGTTCAGACATGATCATGAAAAGGAATCACGTTGTCTACACCTGCCTAGTGAAGACCGACATGACGAAGCCCTGTGTAATTGGTGTGTTTGTTGTACAGAAGTCCCTGTCTTGTATGAGGGCCCTCCCACGAACTGAGAGTACAGGCATTACATATGCATGTGCACACATCCATCCACCCACACACACACCTACTCACCAACATCTTAATATACATCTGACTATCCACCACAAACTCCGGTTAGCGCGCCTATGATTGGTTTAGGAATCCTGTTTCAACGTGGCGCTGACGTCATTCATCTTAAAAATGATGTCTTTTAACGATCTGATATTTTCTGAAGTAGTGAGCTACATTGTATCAGCAGGGATTGGCTGAATTGCAGCAATTCGACCCAGAGGAAGCTATTTAGAAATGTACAGTGTGATGGTGGATTAGAAGCAGTGCTGGCACAAAAAGGTCCTGTCGGCGATAATAAATTGAATTTCATTGTTGAGTAAAATGTCCGATTTGCAGATACACAAAGAGCTGTGTACATTGTAAATGTACATAGTGTACTTGAATAGATTTATGTCTAGTCAAGTCAGGACCTCAAACCAGAATTCCAATTTATTGCAAAACTATATTAACAGTGTATTTAACCTTAATCCTATACCCTGACCTTTGCTCTTTCTTTGGTCACTTTGAGTACATTGTACTTTTGCATTGAGATAAACGTGGTCAGATTGCACCAGCCTCGTTGTATATACCATAATCCACTTGAAGATAGGAATTGGTACATTTTTAAGGTGAGCAGGCAGATTAACATTTTGTGCATTTTTTTACGATTCCTGTCGTTCAGCGCCGTCACAACTCAAATATTGTCATGGTTATCTGTGATCTATCCCAGACTGCAGTACCCTACCCAGGTTTATTGTCTGTAACTTAAGACAAGTGGGTATGGGGAACCATTTAATATAGCATTGTCTACAATGAACGTACTATCTAATGCTGGCCGATTACCTATGCTCTCAATGTAGGTAAGCCCCTAGCACCGAACAAACAATGCCTAATTGATTTTAGTCTGTATTTTGATGGTTACACCAAAGACAAAACTGCTTTCAATTTCACCTAGGTTTTGAGACAGCATTCTGCTGTTCAATTTAATACTCTTCAACAATACTGATGCTTCCGTCTCTTTCTAATTTAACTGACAATTGTGCACATCTCGAAGTGTACATATATCGAGTTTTGATTTGCAGTTTTATATAGGATGCCCCTGCCTAGGAAAAATCGAGATTCACTTTCCTTGGACGATTTTGACAAAATGATGGCAAAAAGGCTGCATTTTCCACATATTTTCTCTAAAATAGGCTCAAATGTCAAAGCTGTTAGAGGGAGTTTTAAAAACGTAGCTATGCAATTTCACACGGCCAGTCAATTTTATAAAATGTATATTAGATCTTTCTTCACTTCTACATTACACTTAATTTAATTTTCCTTCGTGGCCCCTAAGAGAAAAAAGAGTCATAATTTAGTAATGATAAATCCACTTGGCAGAGGCTTGGTGAAAAACTGACAGGTTCTGTAGAATTTGCAATCGCAGGCATTTAAACAGCAGAGGTAGACCGAGCTTGGAGACTCATACTGCAGAGCTACTGCCCAGGTTGCAAAGACTTTACAGTGTCAGAGAGTAGATAGGTTTAATCCATGGTAGATGCTCAGGGCTCCTGTCGTGTAGTCCCTATAAACCTATATAGGATCTGTGCGTTTATACAACATAGACTGTGGGATTGGTGTCCAGACTGATTCCAGACACCCCCACAGGGTATGTTCGCCTGTATACCTAGCTAGCTCACAGTGCCACAGTAGACTCCTCTCACCAAGGAGAGAATAGTTCCTGGCAACTATCGAACATGACAACTCTGTCCCATCAGGGATCGTGGAAACAGTACAGTACTTTTCGCTCAGTCACTCGTGCTCACTTTGTTTCAGAGAGAGATACACAGAATAAACGGTGGGGATGTTTTTCAATAAGCATTTATTAAACCAGCATCATTCTAGTGTAAAATAGGTGTGCTGAAACAACCATAAAACAGAAACAGATATAAATGATTATAAGCACCAGCAGAGTAAAGGATGGTAGATTCCTACCATAGTGCTAAAGCAGTGAATACAGGCAGGTATATAAATACATGACAGTAATACAGTGTATTCCTACGATGCAACCCTAACTAGATGTACCTAGCATGCATCTAGGTGTAGTGCCAAGAATCCCCGTAGGCTGAAGCCAACCCCATTACCTGAACTGAGAGACTGTGGGACCCCGTCTTTGGACACCCCACGAGGGATGTCAAACCACTGCGAACTGGAGTGTCTGCATGCAGGAACCTCAGCGCCTCGTGTCAGTGTGTCAGTTTGGAAGTCTTTCTCCTCTCCCTGCCAAAGATATGGTGTATATCTACCAAAAAGGTACCCTCAGGGTAGTCTACCTTGCTGTGTCATGTCAGCCGAGGATGACGGAAGGGATGACCCTTATACATAGTTATTATGTAGAAGATGGTTATCCTGCTGTGATTCTGAGAATCTTCATGCATAATAAATGAGGCTAGTTTTCGGGGAAAACCACACGACATTTTATGCAGCGCTTAACTAGGTAAAAGGTCAATACCAACACCCGTTATGTAGTGTAATGTTACGGTAAATGTAAGTGAAATGTTGGGAGAATACTGGAGCCTATATTGGGGTACCCTATGAAAGTATTAAAGGCTTGCAAGATATTCAGTTACTAAACGCATGGATATTAGCTCTCATGCATATTCAGTGCTGTCAATCACACTGAATGTGCGAGTGCAGGGCAGTGCCTGGCACTTACCAAAATAGCATTGGTGCTTAACTGGTACCACTTACTAGGCCCCATACACAAATAAAAAGCAAGAATTGCAACATCCGATGCAGACCATACAGGCATACTAGGGTTACAAATTGAAGTGATAGATGCTCCCACCATGTTGTCAACTAGTTTGGCTCTGTCACTGGTCAAAGAAGAAAACAGGTTGAGCCAAGGAGAAATGGCAGCTAAGGGGAAAGATAGGACAGTGGTGTGCAAGGGGGTTAGCAAGCAGGGCCCATTCATACTAAGGGAGTGGGGACCAGTGTGGCATAGGCAGGGGGTTAGGGTTGAGGTATCAAGTGTAGGGAAAGCATGTTTATTTCTGCAATGCTTCATTCCCTATGTGACAGTGTTGCTGGTATCACCATTTGTGGTCCGAGCTAATCCCACAGTTTTAGTCTGTAAACTTGAACACTAACAGTCAGAAATTAGATGCTGAATGAAGTGGCTGCCTAGTTTGTAGCCAACATTGCTTACAACAGTGCAATGAAAATTGTCGAGTCTCAATGGAGAACTAATTAGATCAGTGAAAAATACTGCAGGATTATGTGCTAAGGCATGCAGGTTACGGGAGCATGGACAAACGTATATATAATTCTGTGGCAGTCACACAAATGCAGTCGACACACATTTCTTTAGCTAGTCTGGTATGTTGGTGTGGGACACACGGAGGACGCCATTAAGTCGGCTGTGGTCGGCTGTGGCACGGTGCCGGGACTTGTGATCTGATCATTGAAATACTACATTTTAGAAAACCATTGGCAGAACATATGCCTAAAGTTCATTTGTTTACAGAAGTTGTACCAGTGGTACAGGACCGAATAAATGCCATTGAACTACTCATTTGGATATCCTTGATGCATCAGTGTAAATTTATGCCCTGAAGAAGACCCAACGCATAGGGATGAAAGGCGTTGGCTGTGTCAATGTACGATTGCTATGTTCAAGCAAGAAATAAAGAATCAACTTTTTAATCACATTGGTTTGTGACATTTTGATTCAAATTTTAGTGAAAGTTTTTATTTTCATTTGGTGGGTGATATTAAACCACCATTGCCTTGTATATAACTATTTGGACTGCTGTTGAAAGAGTGTTTCTTCCTCATGCTGTTGTATATGTTGGTGTGGGAATCTTGGGGTGATGTTGTCACTCCTGCATCAGTGCTTGAATTGTAAAAAGAAAAAAAAGAAATGCCAGGGCCCTCGTCAGAAGGCCACTGCAGCTTGCACCACCCATTGCCCCTGCCAGTGCAGCCAGTGACACTACCAACACAACTACTAACTATCACACACCTACAAGTTTGTCAATTCAGACTATTCCAGGCCCCCACATCTATAAGAATGGCTTGGGCAGCAGGCATTAGTCATTTTAATGTATATTGACTTAATAAATAACTGATATTGTGCTCATCTGTAAATTAGATAAACAGCGCCCCCAAGTGGCAGACTATCATAAGTGCCAGTGCCAAACACCAGAAACCAGTGGCTCAAATTAAGTACTGAGCTGCATATTCCTTTGTATGGGCTTTTTGAAGCATCTAAAAAGTCCTTTAGGGATAGGTGTGGAGTCAGGAAGGCATGAGGATGTAGCCTAACAGCTAGGGTGGTCGACCTCAAATCTGGGGAACCGGGTTCGAGTCTCGTCAATGACGCCCAACATCCTGTGATTCTGGGCAAATCACTTAATCTCCCCGTGCCTAACAAAAATGAGTGTGTCCTCATGTAACGCAACTGGTGCTCATGTAAAGCATTCTGATACCTGATTTCGGGTAAAGTTTGTGCTATATAAAACTTCAACAACAACAAAAATATGAGTAGAGTGCTGCTGTCATTATCAGAGCAGTTGAGTGCTTACTTTGTGGAATAGAAGATATGAATTGAGGAAGAGTTTGATCCTGCACAAGGTATGTAGCTCATATCTTAGCTATCTTACACTTCGGAAAATGTAGGGGCTAAATTAAATTAAAAGTACTTTGTGTTTATAAAGTCCACACCAAGCAAATTTGATGTCTTTACATAAACAAAGTTCTGATGTGGATTGCAAATTGCAATTGGCATTTCAAGTCTCAATGAAGAAAGGTCTGCAACCGTGGATTTCCCTCCTCCCTACAACTTTGAAGGGAATGCAAACACTAATGTGGTCGCAAAACATTGAATGGTCACCGACATCCTGGGGTGGCCATTCTGCCATGTAAGAAATTGGGTTGTTAGTTAAGGGGGTGTGAGTACCCACCTTAAGCAACAAACACAATCACTGTCAAGATAAACCACTAAAATTACTAAATTATCTTGAGCTCACCCCCTTGCAGCTATAAGATAGAGCAGACATGCTTAACTTAGAGGCAATGTATAAAGTATTTATGCAGTACCAAAACAGTAATAAAGTCATAATGCAAAAAAAGATCCCAAACCAATTTAGTAAAATAGAGTAAATTTGAATAAATATAACGACACCAAAACAACAAACATCCAATAAAGGGGACTAGAGATATGAATTTTTAAAGTTTTAAATAAAAATGAATCCAAAAAGCACCAAGGGCAAACCTCGGTCAACTGTTCATGGTAGCCCATGACCTAGGTGTTATTTGAGGCCAACTGTGATGGAGCGCGGGTCGATTAGAGGGCCTAGGTGTACCCACCCCATAAGTGTGGCCAGAGATATTAGCAACCCCTCCACTTTGAACACTACAAACCAGTTCTGGAGGCAGCTCCTTCCTTTCTGGGATTGGTGCCTGTCTGACTTGGGGAACAAAAGAATGGGCCTGTGAAGGTGTCATTTGACATTTACCTCTGACAGGGGAGGTCCCTTTGAAGTAAATTAAGTTCATGGGCACTGCCCAAATAGTTATCCTGCCAGATGAACACAAAACGCCTCCCCACACCCAGGCCTTTGTCTCTGCTCTGGGAGCAGTTTCCACACATCTTTAGGGTTTGAATGCTGAGAGTGCTGCAGCTGGAGGCTAATGCAAATTAGCCTCCGGAGGATTTAGGCATGGATAAGGTAACTTTTAAAAAGTACATTTTCCTTAATATTTATTAAACATTCATCCCAATTCACCAGCGAATTGGGCTTTTACTAAATATTACAAAGGGTCCAAGAAAGGGCGTAGGGAATCATCCACTATACCAGCTTAAGCGGGGTCGCTTGGGACAGATTAATAGTTTTACGGCCGTTCTTAACTTTCATCTCTGGCTCAAAAGTCATTGGAAGTTAGAAATGTAAACTTATAAATACTGAAAGAATAAAGTACTAGGACATAACTGAGTGTCAAAGAGGCTATTAGACCTGACAGCCTTAGGGTGGTCTTCCCCCAACCTTTTACCTGCCTCACTCCGTTTTTGTGGCCTCGTTTTTGCTGGCTTTAGGACTATGCGCACTTTACCACTGCTAACCAGTGCTAAAGTGCCTGTCCTCTCTCCCCTAAACATGGTAATATTTGTTCACCCCCAATTGGCATATTTAATTTACTTATAAGTCCCTTGTAAAGTGCACTACATGTGCCCAGGGCCTGTAAATTAAATACTACTAGTGGGCCTGCAGCACAGATTGAGCCACCCGCATAAGTAGCCCCTTAACTATATCTCAGGCCTGCCACTGCAGAGGCTGTGTGTGCAGTTTCACATTATAAATCAAGGCCTGTTAGATCCTAACTTTAGTAATCCAACCACCTTTGTGTCTCGGGCAGTCCCCCTGGGTCATTGCGAGAGGGTGCAGTAGCGTTACTCAGGTTCTGGCAGAGAAAGAAACATGAGGAAGTCAGGAGATTGATCTGACCTGCAAAGTTTAGCTGATCATCGAACATGACTCCTAAGTTTCTGACCTTTACAGTAGGGTCAGGGCAACGACCTGCCTCTGCTGGCCACCATAACTGGTCCCACAGTGATGGTCCTTTCCCAATTTCCATGACCTCCGTTTTATCTGTGTTTAGTTTCAGGTAATTCAGATGCATCCACCCAGTAATGTGCTTCAGACAGTTGTGAAATCTCCCAGCCACAGTTTCTACACTTGAAGAAATAGATATAGCTAACTGAGTGTCGTCGGCATAGGAGATCAACGAGTAACCATGAGCTTTGATCAGCTTAGCCAGAGGAGTGACGTAAACGTTGAACAGGGTCGGCGACAATGTTGAACCTTGCGGGACTCCGCCCGGGAGGGAAAACATCTCTGATTCAAAGCTATCCCAGTACACCCTCTGTTCCCTGGAGGTAAGAAAAGAGTTGAGTAGGGTTAGAGCCGACTCATTAATTCCTATTGCCTTCAGCCTCTGCATTAGTACCAGATGGTTAACAGTATCGAATGCTGCTAAGAGGTCTAATTTCATCTTTTAAGTGTAACTCCCAATTGTAAGAGATACACTTTTCAAGTTTAGTGTGACTGAACTCACAATTTAAAATCACAACCTATGGTGCAGTTGTATTTTAAATTCCAGTTTAGCAAATGCCACTTAGAAAGTTGGCATTTACTTACTTTAGCTATTTGGTGCCTTCTGCCTAACTCTGGAAAGCACATCTGGAGTGGGTGACAGCTCTCTTCCTTCATTCCCTCTACACAGTCACACAAAAAGGAAGGGTAGGTGTTCCTAAGTGGTCATCTGCATGTAGATGGGCCACCCTGAGCAGCATGGGAGGTATGAACTGACACATCTGAAAGGGTTGTGTCCTGTCCTCACTCAAAGGATTATTTACCACCATGTAGTGTGTCTGGAGCCAGGACAGTAAGGGAGAGCCTCTGTGCACTTTAAAGCTTTCTTTGAAGTCCCCTCCCTTACTTCAAAGGCACCACTGGGTATAAGCACTGGACCTCTGGCTCTACCAAATCAGTACACTTCTGGACCTGTGACCACTTTGCCAGGAAGAAGAGTACCTGCTGTGCTCCTCAAGGCCTGCCACTCTGCTGGAACTGCTGTTTGCTGAACTCTCGCCTTGCTGTGTTGCCCTGCTGGCTGTTGTTCTCTCTCTGCCTGGGTGAGAAGGGCTGAACCTGCATCACTTGAACCCAGAATCACCCCAAGGACTTGCTGGCTTGCCTTCCGTTGCCTAAGTCTCAGGGACACAAAAAACGTAGAACCCTCCTGTTCAGCCCTTGGGCTCATCTGCTAGTGAGTCTGTCCTCCCAAGTGGTGCCACCCCAGTCCCGTGCCCTTGGAAGTGGACCTAGGGGTTTGCTCCAGTGGAACCAATGCATCTTCTGCTGCGAGAGCAGAATCATCGCATTGTCGCTGTTGCGGGAACCGGACCGTTGCATCACATTCAGAACCACCTCTTCAGAACTGATGCACCGCCGCACCTGCGTGGAGATTATCGATGCATTGCCTTTACATTGTGGAGAACCCCAATGCATCGCATTCGGAACGGCTGCACTTCGGAACCAATACTTTACTCACGGAACCGATGTATCGGCGCAGTTGAAAGGAGAAATTTGGTGGAATACCGCACCTGCGTCGGGATCACCGACGTATCTCGCTGTTGCGACCAGGATCAAGGTACTTTTGTTCCGGGGACTGCGTGGGTCATGTGCCTGGCCCATGCTCCATCGCGGTAGGCCTGAACTGTTCACTTTGTCCCAATCCAGTGCGACCAATTAGCTCTTTAGGCGCTCTTTGCTTCTAAGCGCTATATTTTGAATTTAATCTTTAAAAATTCTTATCTCACCTTCTACTTGATGAAATGTTGTCATTTTGGTCTCATTTTATTTATAAAATCATAATCTATTTTTCTAATCTAGTGTGGGTTCTTTTGTGGTGTTTTCACTGTGCTATTGTATGAATTGTTCCACAAATATTTTACACATTGCCTCTTAAGTTTAGCTTGACTGTTCTGTGCCAAGCTACCAGAGGGTGAGCAAGGATAATTTAGACTATGTTGTAACCTACCCTGTCAAGGATTGTGGTTCCTGCTTGGACAGGGTGCATACCTTTGCCAACCAGAAACCCAATTTTTAAAATTGGTGGCAACGGTGGGATAGGACTTGTGTTTGTGCCGTGCCCTACAATAGCTATGTGTACACTACCCATCTACATCCAATACCACTGCAATTTTTTCATTTTTTCCTGATTTGCAAATTTTGATTCAACCTCTACATTGTGTCTCTCGCTGGTGCTACAAATGGAACCATGGAGTTTGAGCTGGCCAAGACGGAAGAGTATACAGTGGCCCTGTTGAAAAGCTTCTGCAAGGAGGTGGAGGTACATGCCCAAGGAGCCACCCGTAAGGTGGAGTTTCAAAAGGCACTGAGGGCCTGGGCAGAGGCCCGCTCCCAAGAGAATGATGCATTGGAGGAGCCTGAGAATCCTCTTTTGAGAAACCACCAGCAGCAGTTGAGTTGGACACCCCTGAATTTGAACTCCCTGTGAGAGCAGGAAGCAGTGTCTCTGCCCATGGCCTATTCCCCGAGGAGCTGAGGGAGAGGAGGGAGGAGAGGGAATTCAAGCTTGCGATGGCAAGATTGAAAATGGAAGCTGAGGAGAGGAGGGCTGAGGCTGAAAGACCCTTAGCAGAGTAGAAACTACTTCTGGCTCATGAACTGAGTCTAACAGAGCTGGAGATCAAGGCCAGGCAATCAGAATCCAACAGTGATGGTGGCAGCATACATGCAGTACCTGATGGAGACAAAAGGTTCCGTATATCCAAGGATTTGGTGCCCAATTATGTGGTGGGGGATGACATTGATAAGTGGTTTTCTGCTTATGAGGTTGCATTCAAAGTTCACATGGTTCCTGAAGAGCACTTGGGGGGGGGGGGGAGGGGTGGGAGGGGTCCTGTGGAAACAAAAGCTTTCACTTGGGAGGGACATACTTCTGACAGAGGTTGGGGACCAAACAGAGTACACTCCTATGAATACCAGTTTGATTGCCAAATTTGGGCTGACTCATGAAAAGTTTCGCCAAAGATTCAGTGACAGCCAGAAGCACCCCAAACAATCCAGGGTAGATTTTATTGATTACTCCAGTAAGGTACTGAATGGCTGGGTGAGGGGCTGCAAAGTTAATAATTTTAATGGGTTGTATCATTTGATCATGAGAGAGCAGATGCTCAGTATCTGTTTTACAGAGTTCGGCCGGCGCCTAGTAGACAGTAAGCTGACTGACCCCAGGAAGCCTGCTGAGAAGGAGGACCTCTGGGCTAGCACCAGAGTGTCTAAAAGGGTATCTGAGAGTAACCTCACAAAGGTGGTCAGGGTTCCCAATAGAAGAAAGAGGGGGGAGGAAAACTTAAATACAAGGAGTTCTCAAAGGGCCCTCAAAATAAGTCCCAGTGAAGTAGTGGTAACCAGTCCCAATCTGATCCTAAGAAGAAAGATTCTTTGACCATAAGACCGGGAGGTGTGTACCCAAATGTACAGAATGCTATAAGTATGCTCACGCTAAGGACGACTACAAATGTCACAAGAGAGCACAAACCCCCCCACTAGTAGGCAGACATCTGGGTCAGCAAGTGTAGCACTTGGGAAGGAGGTAGACTCAGATTGTTTTGAGGAGTAGGTAGAGGTAACCCTAGTATCCCTGGGGGGATATAAAAATGGTGCCGAAAGCCCACATCCCTTCAAATAGTTTAAAGTATAGGCAGTGGGTCACCATTAATGGGCAGCGGGTGGAGGCTCTGCGAGACACAGAAGCCAGCATGACAACTGTCAAGTCTCAGCTGATGTCTGCAGAGCAGGTCCTACCGAACATATTCCAGAAAGTCGTAGTCGCCGACAATCGCGAGAGCCATCTACCAGTGACGCTGGTTCCCTTAAAGTGGGGGTTCTCTGAAAGTAGCTGTGAGCCCTGCCATGCTTGTAGAGTGTCTGTTAGACAATGACCTGGAGCACACTACCTAAAGGGAGGTAGAGCTCAGGTCTCACTTAGAGATGATGGGATTATCTGAGTGGTTCTGTATCACCCCCGAGCCATGGCTGCCCGGAAAGGGAGCCAAAGATGTCTGGAGCCTGAAACAATAGCCCAGACAGCTGCCAAGGAGAGGGGAATGGGCACGGGAAACTCAACCCTGAAGTTCTTGTAGTGGAAGTTGACAGGGTCCCTGAGAAGGAGGCCCCCAAGCCAACTGCAAAAGACATTGTCGCCCTAGTTGACCTATCTGAGATTGCCAGCTGGCACGTTGAGAGTGGGCCAACCAGGGAGGAACTATGCCAAGCGCAGAAAGAGTGTCCCACTCTTAAGGGCTTGAGGCACCAGGCGTCTGCTCATGCAGCAGGTGAAGCCTCTGAGGATCATCTAATCTAATAGAAGAAAAATCTCCTTTACATTGAGCCTAAGGTTCCTGGTGCTGGGGTAACCCATGTGCTGGTGGTCCCCCAATGCTACCAGACCTTCATACTAGGCCTGGCTCACAACATTTCCCCGGCAGGACATTTGGGGCAAGACCAGACCTTTGCCAGGCTTGTCTCCCACTTTTATTGGCCCGAATGAAGACATCCCCAGATGCATTCTCTAGGTCCTGTCTCACTTGCCAGGCCAGTGGGAAATCGGGGAAAAAGCACAAAGCTCCCTGGATCCCATTACTCGTCTTTGACACCCCCTTTGATAGGGTGGTCATCCACGCCATTGGACCCTTGAACCCCAAGACAGCCTTAGACAACAGGTGTGTCCTGGTCTTGACAGACCATGCCACCCGCTACCCAGAGACAATCCCTCTAAGGTCAGTGGTGGCAAGAGCTCTGATGGGGATCTTTACCCGTGTTGGGTTCCGCAAGAAGGTAGTGTCAGACACAGGCACTAACTTTATGTCAGCGTACATTAAGTCCATGTGGGATGAATGTGGTGTGACTTACAAGTTCACTGCACCCTATCACACCCAAACCAATGGTCTAGTTGAAAGTTTCAACAAGAACTTGAAAGGCATGATAATGGACCTGCCTGAGACCATGAGGCATAAGTGGGACATCCTCTTTCCATGCATTCTCTTTGCCTACAGGAAGGTTCAACAGAAAGGAGAAGGGTTCAGTCTCTTTGAACTCCTCTATGTACACCCTGTTAGGGGGGTCTCTTAGCCTTGTTCAGGATGGGTGGGAGAAAACTTCCAAGAACCCCCTCCCCCCTAAGATGTGGTTAGCTACATGCTGGTCCTCCGCAACCAGTTGCACTGCTTCTGGAAAAAGGCAAAAAGTAACTTGGAGGCCACACAAGAGGTGATGAAACTGTGGTACGACCAGAAGGCCACATTGGAGTATCAGCCTGGCTAAAAGGTATGCGCCATTGAACCAGTTGAGCCCAGAGCTTTCCAGGACCGCTTGATTGACCCATATGAGGTAAAGGAGTGGAAGGGGGATGCCACCTACCTGGTGGACCTCCAGACCCCTTGGAACCTCCTAAGGGTGCTTCATGTGAACCGACTGAAGCCTCACCTGGAGAGGTCTGAAGTGCGTAAGCTCCTAGTGACATATGGGAGTGAAAGAGGAGAGGGAACCTGTCCCTGACCTCCTCTCTGCACAGGAAAACGATGGGTCAGGGGAGGGTGAAAACCTGACCCCAGAACAGCAAGGTGACTGTGACTGTTACCAGTTACTGGAACAGTTTTCCACATTGTTCTCCCTGACCCCTAGGCTCACACATCTGTGCGCCCAACATGTCAACACTGGGGACAGTTCCACTGTAAAGAACAATATTAACAGGTTGTGTGACAGGGTGAGAGTCCGCATCAAGGAGGAAACCTCCAAGATGCTGCCATTAAGGGTGGTTGAGCCCTCTAATAGTCCTTGGTCCAAGCCCGTGTTATTGGTACCAAAGGCTGCAGGTGCCACACTAGAACTCTGGTTCTGCGTGGACTACAGAGGACTCAACTCAGTCACCAGGACTGATGCACTCCCTGATGAGCTGATTGACTGGCTTGGCGCTGCCAAATTCCTCAGTACTTTTGATTTGACATCAGGGCACTGGCAGATCGCCTTGGCTAAGGGGCAAAAGAGAGATCAGCATTCACAACCCCAGAGGGGCATTAGCAATTCCGGGTGATGCCATTTAGATTGAAGAATGCCCCTGCTACCTTCCATCAGTTGGTTAATAAGGTCCTGGCTAGTAAGGAGGCTTTCTGTGCCGCCTACTTAGATGACATCGCCGTCTATAGTTTCCAGATTAAAGGATTACCTGCATAACCCTCATGAGGTGCTTCGGGCCCTGCAACAGCCAGGCCTGGCAAGCAAGTGCCAGATTGGGCAAGGTTCCGTGGTGAACTTGGGACACCTAGTAGGTGAAGGCAAGGTGCAGCCTCCCCTCCAGGCCAAGATTGAAACTTTCATTGCCTGGCAAGCACCTAAAACTCAAACAGAAGTGAGAGCCTTCTTAGACCTCACTGGTTACTACAGACGATTTGTTAAGGGCTATGGCACCATTGTTGCCCCCTTAACTGAGGTGGACAGAGGCTTGGAAGCCATGTGCAGAGCACCTGTGCTCAGGGCCCCTGGCTTCTCCAAGGAATTCATCATGCAGACCGATGCTTCAGAGCATGGCATAGGGGTAGTGCTAGCATAGCCGAAAGAGGAGGGTCAAGACCAACCGGCAGCTTTCATTAGCAGGAAGTTACTTCCACAGGAACAGAGGTGAAGTGCCATTGAAAGCGAAGTTTTTGCTGTGATCTGGGCACTAAAGAAGCTGAGACCATACCTGTTTGGGACTGATTTCCTGGTTTAGACAGACCACAGATCCCTCATGGCTCATGCAGATGAGGGTTGAAAATCCCAAACTGTTGAGGTGGTCTATCTCCCTATAGGGAATAGACTTTACAATGGAACATCGCCAGTGGGCAGACCACGCCAGTGCTCTCTCCAGATTCTTCTGCCCTAGTGAAGAGAGCTACCAAAGGGTTGGGTTGCTCGCCCCTCTTTCAGCTGGGTTACACCTAACAGCCTTAGGGTTGTCTTCCCCCACCGTTTTCCCTGCCTCCCTCCATTTTTCTGACCTTGTTTCTGCTGGTTTTAGGACTCTGCTCACTTTACCACTACTAGCCAGTGCTAAAGTGCCTGTGCTCTCTCCCCTAAACATGGTAATATTGGTTTGTCCCCAATTGGCATATTTTATTTACTTTTAAGTCCCTAGTAAAGTGCATTGCATGTGTCCAGGGCCTGTAAATTAAATGCTACTAGTGGGCCTGCATCACTGATTGTGCCTCCTACACAAGTAGCCCCTTAACCTTGTCTCAGGCCTACCACTGCAGAGCCTATGTGTGCGGTTTCACACTGCCATGTCAACCTGGCAAGTAAACCCTCTTAGAAGGCACACAAATGAGGCCTGAGGAGGTTTAAAGACCAGCAGGGTGCAACTCCCCTCTACCACAATGAGAAAACACACAGCTGAGCCCCTGGGTCTGGAAATCAGAAGGAGCGCGGGGGAGTCCCTTTTAAAAGACGGTTTCCCTCACCCACCGGTAGGTGGCAGGCTTCATCATTGGGTAACCTCCTTGCACTACAAACCTAGTTACTGTGCGGGCTACAACCCCCTCTCTGAAAGGGAGGAGCTCAGGGATGTTTTCAATATAGGGAAGAGGTATCCTAAAACCTTGAGATGAGCAGGGTGTGGAGGGAGTGTGGTGAAAAAGTGAAAGTGAGCTAAAACTAACTCTTTGGTGTGTCAAACTTTAATGGGACACCCACAGGTCAGGATTAAAAAGGTTGAGCTATGGCAGGAGAATTCAACCTGTCATAGACTAGTGGTTGACATGTTTTAGCCAAGCACCCTCCGTGGAGGTGTATCGGCTTTCTTCAGGACCAAAACGTGAACAGGTGAAATAACCATGCATACCAAACTGAGTAGTGGTAAGAAGAGTATACAACCAGGCTGTTGGAGCTATTACATGCTAACCTCCAACCTTTTTCATCCTGACCTCTGGGTGTCCCATTAACGTAAGTTAAATATGCCAGCCAGTGTTATGCCAATTCAACCATGTTTAAAGGGGGAACACCAGTACTTTACTACTGGTTGGCATTGGTAAAGTGCATGAGGTCGATAATCATCAAATTCTGGGCTGAGTGATTACATCATACGGCATGTGGGTTACAGAAGCTTGGAGAAACAGATGGGGCAAAAATCGCAAAAGAGTAATTTCCTACATGCCTTGTGCGTCAGCTTCTATCCTACTTTTGACAATTGCTGTTATTGTGGAAACCAAACCGTAATGCTTTGGACCTCTACATGATTCCTTGATGTTCCTTTCACAATGTATCTCTTTAAGAGACATCACATACTGGTTCACTTGAAAGCGATTGCAGGGGCTTACAGCAGCTGTCCATAGTAGGCTTCCATCCCTGAATCGCTGTTGTGCACAATGAATCGCACTGCGAAAATCTGCCTCTTTATTCATGAAGCGGGCTGTGTCTAACTCCCTTGCCACAATCCTTGTTGCAGTATAGGGATAAGCTGGTCCTAGCATAACACGGCTGTTGAACTGCATCGCATTTTGACCAGCGTTTTCCTAAAATCTGTCTTAAAGCTGATTGTGGGCTATTAAGAACAAGCATTGCAATGCAATTGGTCGCGAGTTTGAGCTATTGGCATTATAGATGACAATGCCTTTTTTTAATGTTTTGGTTTTTAAAATATAAATGAAAGGCATTGTCATTTACAATGCCAATAGGCTAAACTCTCGCAAATGTGAGAGCTATTGCATTGCAGGCGGTGAGACAGAGTTGATTAAATTTTACTAGCTGCGCTTGAAGCGCAGCGTCCCACGTCAATGAAGCGTGTGCTGCAGAGATGTAGCACTGGCAAATGAATCGGCCGGGAACCCTACAGCCTGTGGCAAGTAAAGAAAGCACGTATAAGCAGAGGTGGTCACAACTGCGCACGAGAGACCCTCCTGCAGTAAGAGAGGCACATTAAAGAAAATAGTGCTTACAGACTAAAGAAGGCATACCGTGTAACAACCAAAGTAAAAGGGCCAGTCCTCATGGGAGGTTACAAATGAAGACAAGGCGGTACTAAGGAGGGACTAACAAGCCTCATCCTAACAGAGTCCCCTTTTTTAAAATAAAACCAGAGTTCCCAAGGAGAATTCTCAAGGCAGCGGTTGCTTATATGTGTTAAGACTATACACGGGAGATTGCAACTGTCTTGCTCTTCTCTCACTCTCTATTGTGTAAAAAAGCCTAATAACGAATCAGAAGCCAGCATTTACGAAGGACAATGACACAAGCCAATGACAAATATGGGCGGACAGTGGGCGGGGCTTCAAAGCCATACTCCACGCCTCGCAGCAGCGCATGCGCTGCCCAGGCTCGACCTAAAAAGGAAATAAGTCGGTAAAAAATAGGTAGCAAAAACCTCCCAAAATATTCTGTGAGTCCATTCATTGTTATGTGCAGCACCAGTCATAAACTACTTGAATGTGCCTTTCCCATTTGTTATTTCTTAATAAACACTTTTTTTCAGTAAGCAATTTAATATGAAGCCCATTTTCCGGAGCTATTTTTCAATAAGTTTTGTTAACTTTTAAGACTGCTACCATACCCATGTGAATATCATATCTATATTTATGTGACTTTATTTTGGTGGAACTTTTATTTTGTACTCACTAATGGTTTGCTTAGCAAATGAGTAACAATATTTACAGAAGTCTACATAGTGAAGCAGCACACAATGCTATAGATTACTGTTGAAAAGAATATTTCTCTTAGACTGTCCATTTTTCTCCTGTTAAAATAAAACGCAATACGTTGAAACCAAAAGTCTGTAAGACGCAGCCAGTCCTCTTGCGAGGGCCCACTTTTTGCCCTTTGCCTCTCATGACATGGCGCATTATATTATTTCGCAGTGTTCATGAAAGCACAGCTTTTTTGTTTCCATGAACACTGCCAGTGCGCAGGTCAGCCCTCTCTGTCATGTCTCCTGGTGCCTAATGGCAGGAGGAGGGCTGAGTGACGGTCCATGTACAGAGTGTTGTTTAAAAACAGAACACTCTGTAGTGGGTGTCTGGATTTTGCATGTGAGGGGTGTAGTTCTACTACGATCCCCTCCCACAGGCACAATACATTTTATTTAGCAGACATACTTAAACATGCCTCAGACAGCATAGTATATCTGCTAAAATGTGGCTGTCAGATGCACACCAGTACATCCCTGAAGCCAATGAGAAGCCACGCCGAGCAACAGGGGCAGGATCCCCAGTTTCTTTTAGAGCTGTGCTTCCAGTTCTATTAAGAAGCTTGGGGAGAGATTGGGGCGGTCCTCCTCTTTTCAAACCTGGACTGCTGCTCTGTCTGGCTTCTCATTAGGAGTCATCGCTTGCTGCTTCTAATGTCCAGCATCAGATTTCAGCTTTGCCTTTGAGTTGCCAGCAAAGGAATCAAGGCAAAAAAAAATAAAACGTGGTTTCACTGTGCATATGTGTTTGTGAGTGATTGAGAGTGAATGAGATTGAGTGAAACTGTGTGTTTGAGAGTGTCAATTAGAATGAAAGTGAGGGAGAACAGCGGTGGCTCCTCCGCTAAGGCGGAGGAGCGTCGCCTCACACGAAAAATAGAATGATAATAACATAATGTTATTATCATTTTATTTTTATGGTATTGGCCCAGTTTTGTTTAAGGGACTGGGCTGTCAGCCAGTAGGGGGAGGAGTGGTATGTGCACTTAAGTGCACATGATGATTTGGGCCGCCGTCTCGGGCCAGCCACACCATCATGCGCACTTTGCATGTTCTCAACCTAGGCTGTATTACAGCTTGGGTGCCTGGGTGGAGAACATGCCAAGGCTCCCACTCCCTGTCTGAGCGCCGAACCACGGCGCTCAGACCAATCACAACGCTGCTATCAGCAGCGTTGTGATTGGCTAGGGGAATCTGGTAGCCTGGGTGCTTCCTGTTCCTGCGTTGTCGACGGTAGAAGAACGGAGGAGAGGCGGCAGCCAGGTAAGTGCAATTTTCTTTTTAATACACCCCCCGGCCTGACCCCCGCCTGCCCGACCACCACGGCCCCATAGCAGCTGCCACTGAGGGAGAATCTGAGTTTGAGAGTGCATATGAATAGGTGAAAGTTAGTGCGAGGGAGTGTGAGCGCATAGAATGAGTGACTGGAAATTGTGAGGGAGAGTGGAAGCGAGGTAGCATTGTTGCTATTAGTGGTGCAGCAGGTGCAGCGGCACAAGAGCCCAGTCAATCAGTTTGAAAGGGTTAGTCTGTGTGAGTGTGTTTGTAATTGACAGTGATACCAGTGAGTATGAGTAGGTTTGTGTGTAAGTAACAGTGAGTGTAAGTTAGAATGAATAAGTAAGAGATTGTGAGTTAGGGTGAGGGAATAGGAAAGTGGATATGTGAGGGAGTGAGTATGAGTGAAAGTGAGACGTGTGAGTGAGTAAGCGTGTTTTTGCTAGTTTTATGATTATGAGCCTGCTGCTTGTCATGGCATATTAAATATAAAACTAGGCTTATGGTGGCACCCAAGGTATCATGCTGCAGCAAAATGCAGTCCCGGATGTACTAGATGAAATTTATGGCCTGTGGAAAAATGCTGACACATGCATGCTGGAGGAAATTCTTGGCATGAGTTGCCTGTGGCAAAGTGCTTGTGCTGGGACGTTGCAGGTAATTCTTATATGGTAATGGGGCACTTATGGCAAAATGCTGGTGCTGGCATACTGGGAAGGATTCTTTGCCTCAGAGAGGGCAGCCATGGCATGTTTAGGCTGAGGTAGTAGGTTGGGGGGAAGCAAACCATGATAAAAGGCTAACACTGGAGATATGTTTTGACACGGTATATCTACAGTGTCAGTAGCAAAATTCTGCTACTGGATTATTGTATGCAATTCTTGTCTTAAGGGGGTACCCATGACAAAGTTCTGACACAATGAACTCCTGGAAGGCATTACCCCCTACCACTTTCAAAGATTACGAACCGCCACTGCAACTGTCATTTCAACCAACCAGAGCTCTTCCCCAAAGTGGCCAGTTATAGCATGTAATACTAAAATGCATGCAAATGTGAACAGTTTGTACATTTTTCTGTCAATACAAGTCTATGAAGAGCAAACATTTGATGGAAACTTGTTGCTTTCAGAGAAACGTATCTAATGAGCTAATGGCTAGGCCTGGGCGTAAAACTTTGCTCTGCTCGCAAAGTTTGCGGAATTCGACAACTCTGCGGAGAATGTGAAGTTACAGATAAACTTCGCACGCTGCAATGGAGCTGAGGTTTTGTTCACGTTGACGTGCTCATCATGACCTTTCACTCATGCGGGGAGCGGGACAAGACTTGCTGGGCACTCGCAAGCGCCCAAGAGATTTGCGAGCCGCCCGCGAGCTCCAGCAAGATTTTGTGCTCTCTAATGCAGCTTTATGCTGCGCCAGTGACTTCCGGCGCTTCTTTTGTGTCGTAGGCGAGCGTGATAGAGCACAGCTGAAACCTGGAGAAGATTCTCTCCTCGAGAAGCAGTTAAATCTCTTTAAAAAGACACCTTGGAGTTACAAACCTTCTCAAATGGACTGTTCGCGTTGGTTTTTTGTGCAAGAAGCTCTTTTTTATTTAACTTTTTTTTCCAAAAAGGAAGAAGTGCCTCAGAGACTCCATTGTCCTGTTCCTGTTCAGCAGGCTCCTCCCAGTGCTGGTCACTTCTCATTTGGATTTGGAGCTTGAAGGATCACCCTGTTTATTTGCTGCATATATACCATTGGATGTGAGGACTTTGTTTTAGTGATATCACAAGTAAGTTCCAAAACGGTTGTATAAGAGTGTTGTTTGTTTGATAGAGGGCATACACCAGGATTTATTTGTACTTTTATCTGATTTTTAAAATGTAATGTGATGGGTGGCCTGCAGATTCAGTAGGGGCATAGTTATTTTTTTGCATGTCATTTTTCTTCTTTTATAAAGGAAAAATATTGCGCAGTTCAGTACATTTTCTTCATGTTTTTTCATAAATTTGCAATATTCATTTAATTCACTGTGGCCTAGTCTGCCAATGGGCCTTCCAGCTAGCAGACCCAGTACTAGTCATGAGTGCATGAAACAACTATTTCTGTGGTGTCTGTTGAATTGAAACATCATGTAGGTCATGGGTGGCATTGAAATAAATTACAAAATGTTTTTTTTTGGGGTGTTTCACATTTTCTTTTCTGCAAACAGTGTATAGGTGGAATAATCTATTTGATGCCTTTGGAGGATGTGTGTTGTAAAAATGCTTAGCCCAGTTAATTTTCGTTTTGGGCATTGCTGAATTAATGCTGTCTTCTCCTGTGTTACCATGCCTCCTTTGTCTGGCCAGTGTGAGTATGTTTGCCACAGGTCACCTTTTGTCTTTGTTCCCCATGTCATGTGGCCAGGGGGCATTTTGTATATAATATAATAATAATATAATATAATAATCCGGTATTTGTAAAGCGCGAACTACTCACCCTTACGGGTCTCAAGGCGCTGGGGGCCGTCGTGGAAATTAAGTGAGCTATTGCCCAGAGTCACATGGTGCTGAGCTGATCTGCCACCGGAGCCGGGGATCGAACCGTGAGCCCTGTGCTCCGAAGTCAGCTGCCCTGGCCGCTGCACCACACCTCTCCACTATAGTCAGTGTTCATAGGCCATCATGTGTTCTTTGTTTTTTCATGCCTGCTAAATGTTGTTTGACCATGTGGCTGGTGGCCAATTTATGTAGACAGCTAGTGTGTTTTTGCCATAGGCCTGAATGTGTTCTCGGTTGTGGCACTGGTCTAGCGTGCTTGCCTGTTGTTGTTTGACCATGTTGCTGGCGGCCATTTTGTGTAGGCAGCTAGTGTGCTTTCGCCATAGGCCTGCATGTGTTTTTTTGTTGTGGCCATGCCTCCTTACTGCTTGTTGTTGTTTGACCATGTGGCTGGCACCCATTTTGTGTAGCCAGTCTGTGTGCTTTTGCCATAGGCCTATATGTGTTCTTTGTTGTGTCTCTGGCCATGCCTCCTTGCCGGTTGTTGTTGTTTGACCTTGTGGCTGGCGGCCATTTTGTGTAGGCAGCCAGTGTCCTATTACCATAGACCTGCATGTGTTCTTTGTTGTGGCCATGCCTCCTTGCCGGTTGTTGTTGTTGTTTGACCATGTGGCTGGCAGCCATTTTGTGTAGGCAGCCATTGTGCTTTTGCCATAGGCCGGCATTTGTTCTTTGTTGTGGCCATGCCTCCTTGCTGGTTGTTGTTGTTTGACCATGTGGCTGTTGGCCATTTTGTGTAGCCAGCCAGTAGGCTTTTGCTATAAACCTGCATGTGTTCTTTGTTGTGGCTATGCCTCCGTGCTGGTTGTTGTTGTAGTTTGACCATGTGGCTGGCGGCCATTTTGTGTAGGCAGCTAGTGTGCTTTCGCCATAGGTCTGCATGTGTTCTTTTGTTGTGGCCATGCCTCCTTGCTGCTTGTTGTTGTTTGACCATGTGGCTGGCACCCATTTTGTGTAGCCAGCCTGTGTGTTTTTGCCATAGGCCTGCATGTATTCTTTGTTGTGGCACTGGCCATGCCTCCTTGCCGGTTGTTGTTTGACCATGTGGCTGGTGGCCATTTTGTGTAGGCAGCCAGTGTCCTATTGCCATAAGCCTGAATGTGTTCTTTTTTGTGGTCATTCCTCCTTGCCGGTTGTAGTTGTTGTTTGACAATGTGGCTGGCAGCCATTTTGTGTAGGCAGCCATTGTGCTTTTGCCATAGGCCGGCATTTGTTCTTTGTTGTGGCCATGCTTCCTTGCTGGTTGTTGTTGTTTGACCATGTGGCTGATGGCCATTTTGTGTAGGCAGCCAGTGTGCTTTTGCCATAAGCCTGCATATGTTCTTTGTTGTGGCTATGCCTCCTTGCTGGTGGTTGTTGTTGTAGTTTGGCCATGTGGCTAGTAACCATTTTGTGTACGCATCCAGTGTGCTTTTGCCATAGGCCTGCATGTGTTCTTTGTTGTGGCCATGCCCCCTTGCTTGTTGTTTGACCATGTGGCCATTTTGTGCAACCATCAGTTTTCAAAGCCATTTTGTATGTAGAGGCTTAAGACTTTGTTTGTGTTCATTTTTTTTTTTTACTTTTCCCTGATATCAGTTTAATAAATGAATTTGCCTAGTAGCTCAATGCTCATACTAAATGTACTGTATGAACACATTTTTATATTATTAAATACTTTTTTGCATTTTTCATCTGCACCACTCCGTACCTCCCAAATCCCATTGGGCTTCTCATAGTAATCCCCTAGTACATCAGCAATTATATTTTTAATTTTTTAAATAATTTTTTGACATAATTTTTTTTATTTTATGACATTTAAAAAAAATGTGTTTTGTATGTTTTTTTTAATGTCATTTTCTTTTTCACATTCTCCATACACCCATCAGCCCCATGTCTGCCAAAGGCGATAGCTGCACAACAGCATTAATTTTCATGGGGTTATTCCATTGTTACCTGCACCTTCCTGAGTGCCCCATCTCAACTTGATGCATATAAAGCAAACAGTTACAGCTGTATGTTGTTGCTCTTTCTTATTCTTCCCGAGTGTACATGAAAGTTTATGTTGGTCTGTTTTTACTTTGCATTTGAATGGATACACTGTACTGTTGTTAATTATTTATAGCTTAAGTAACCACGCTAAATGATATTGTTTGTACTACTAATTCAAACCTCAACAATGCCACGTTTCACTGATGTTCTTCTTGCTTGTTTGCTTTTAGGTGCACAAGAGAAGAGACATCACCCACAGTACTGCCAGATAGAAGGCCTATGCACGTGACCACACAACACGGGCATCTCTTCAGCTTGTGAAGCTAAGTGTCACTGCCAACTGCCAGCTTCAAGATGGCTCCAAAGAGAGGTGCTACCAAGAAAGTAGCCTGTGATTAGAAGGAGCTTACCACCGCTGGTATGTCGCCCCAGACCTTTTTCGGGCAAAAACATGTTCCTGCCACACCGACCTCCGGGGGGCACGCTAGTAGCAGCACTCCCGCGCCAATGGCTCCACTCCAACCTCGGCCCAAACCTATGTGTGGCACAGAGGCATCCACTCTAATAACAGCAACACCGATGAGCAGTGATGTTGAATTGGAGTTATCTCTTTCGCAAAGTAGTACCCAATTATTGCTGGAACCTCAGGTAAGTGGACAACAACAGCCGCAGCCAGCAATAGTAGTTCCTCCTGAAGTAGGAGCACTTCAAGATATTCAGCTTCTTGCTGAGGAAGTAGAAGAAGCCCCTCTTTCAGAAGATCCATTGCCTTGCAGATCTCCAGCAAGAAAAAGGAAGGGTACTCCACCATCTTCTTCTCCAAGCCCCCTTCTGATGATCAGGACTCCAGTTGGATGCTACTGAGACAAACCAGGAGAGGCTAGTGAAAAGAAAGGTTCTTGAAAGCCTTAGAGTTATGGATGAAGAAGATAAGTATGACAACGACCCAGTCATCTTGGATAGTAGCCCAGCCCAAGAGGAGACCTACGCTACTCGATCTCAACCTGCTCTGAGGGATGTGGTAAAGATACCACCACCGCCTGTTCCATATTTGCAAGGCCCCTGCGACCTACATGCACAACCACCTCACTAGAAGTAGGCACTGCAGAGAGGCAAACGTCAAAACACCCCACCTACTGCCACTTCTTCCGACATTGGCAGTGACACCAGTTTCACAAAGTTGACCTCCCGAGTTTGGGACTTCTTTACGGTTAGCAAGCAGGAGCTGTAAATTGCCATATGCTCGATTTGCAAAGCATGTGTTAGTCGGGGTAAGCTTTGTACAAACTATGGTACCGGAGGCCAAACAACCCATTTGAGAAAACACCGCCCAATCCACTGGATGCCACACCATAGCCTAAAACTGCAAGTGGTGTTGATGAAGGTGGTGAGAGCAGGGAGTCTGATCCGATCTTGGTGGAAGGTGAAGGTGAAGAAGAGAATGACAAATCAGCCCTGTCCCCAGCAATGCAGTAGTATCGCCCACATCTGGAACATCACAATGGCACAAGATTCAGAGTCAGGTCGAGACACCAAGGCAAGAGCATACAGTGACTGCCCCGCTGAGACACACATTGAGCCTACCACGTTCTGCTCTCAAGAAGTCACCTGCATCTGTGGCACCAGAAAAGACAAAAAATCCAAGCTACTATTCCTGGCATGTTTAGGCAGGAGGGGCAGTACGGACGCAACTACGTTTGTACAACGGGGAGCTGGCTAAAATGTTAGAGCTGGACCTCCTCCCCTTTTCTTTTGTGGAAGGAGTGGGTTTTCTAGAATTTGTGGCAGCCATCTGGCCGAAATGGAAGGTTTCCAGCTGGACTTATTTTGCCAGAGTTGCTGGTCCAGCACTATATCACAACGTGCTGGAATTGGTTGGACTAGCTTTACAGCAGAATCCTGTTCACACTGTCCACCTGGCGACAGACATGTGGCCCAGTTGCCAAGCCACTGACTATGTGTGCATCACTGCACGCTGGATCTCTTTTGTGGGGGTTAGAGAAATTATATATGCAGGTGTTGACTCTGCTGAAATTTTTAATGGTGTTCGGAAACATGCAACAGTAGCCATGCTCGCCATGGAGAAATCCCATACAGCTGCAAACATCTTGGAAGACCTTAACAAGTCTATGAATGGCTTTGACCCAGAGGGCTTAAGATTGGATTTGTTGCCACAGACTATGGCAGTAATATAGTTAAGGCCATGTCAGATGGTGGCTATTTCAGGGCCCTATATTTGGTGCACTGCATTAACATCATTGTACAGGACTTTCTCAAAAAAGAAGTCCGATTCAGTAACCTACTTGTACAGGACTTTCTCAAAAAAGAAGTCTGAGTCAGCAACCTACTGTCCACCTGCAGAAGAATTTGCACTCATTTCATTCATTCTTTTAAAGCCCGGAAGCAGTTGAGAATCATTCAGCGTGATAATACAATGCCAGTTGAAACACTCATACAGGAGGAGCCAACACATTGGAATTCGACTTATTACATGTTGCAACGACTGTTTGAGCAGTACAGACGGATCAATGAATATGTCATGCAAAGAGGGGATGCAAATGTGAAAGGCAGATAGAAGAGGTCATTAACTACTCAACTCCCGCTGTATCTGCTAAAGTGGGGTGTTCACGAGTCAACGTCCTTGCAGTGAGTATATTACTAATTGTCAATAAGCAAGCAATGTGACTTACAACCGCCTGACTCTGCCACAGATGGGACCCACCCTTCGACTGCAGCTGCTGTGTCCGCTCCGCAGGCGCTCTCGTTGCTTGCCCCAGCACAGGTGGTCTGTGTGGCTAGAAAAAACATTGCACATTTTAGATGCCAGATACGCCTCCCCCTATTTTTTTTTCTTAGTAAAAATACAACCACAATACATCACTACAGTTTGGTTACAGTATCTTCTATCAAAATATTACGTTGGGCATTTTGTTGGCTGGCAATGTTTGAAAAGGCAGGTAGTCAATCCAACCAAAACCTTTTGTAATAGAGGGGCAGAACTATGATGAATCTGAGTCATTGAAACGCAATGAAGGGGTGGAATAATTGGTCAATGAAGGACATATGGTCTTGGTTGGCAAATGGAATGGGGCCATCGTCATACTTCCAGCCATGCTGCGCTGTCATCAACTGCTGGTATACTATGATAATAATACATACACAACATTGGGGGTCCATCATGACCATGGCCACTCTCTCATTTTACTGTTTAAGCATGAGCAAGAAAAGAAAGCCTTCTCAACAAACATGCGTAGAATACCTTACTTGGCCGCAATCTTCAAGGATAGTGTCTAACCTAAAATGGATTCTCTGAGTCTGTGGAGAGGTAAAAGTTAGGGAAATAATATTAACAGGAGGACTTACTGTGGCCAGCAGAGCCATCTGCCACAGCACTTGCTGAGGCCCCCGCGGCTCCCTCACCTGCCTCTGTGGTTCCAGGTCCAGCCCTCTTCTTTCCCCTGGATGCTGTTGTAAGAAATAAATAGAAGGGAAAGGCAAACACAGAAACATTGAACTTTTCTAAATCAGATCGTTTATAGTACTAGTAGCGTGGACCTATTCCTGATTTCCTAAACCTAACCCTATTCCAAATTTCCTAAACTACATTTTGGAACTACTATTAAATTGCAATGAATGATCTTTGCTTCTCATCTCAGTCTCAATCTCTCAACTCACTTTGACGGGCCAACTCAGTCTGCATTTTTTCAGTGCATTGATGCATGCATACTACACGTCTCTGGGAGATTGCGTGGGACTGTACAAACTACAAAAAATAAATGTTCAGAGAAGTGAGAGAACGCTAACTCACTAATACTAATAATTACCACTATCTTAGTGACAGGACAGAGGACTGTCTGCATGACTTCTTAAATAATCAGCCCAAGTGAGTGCCAACGAGTAGGATTAGGAGCGCCTAGCTCCTCACTAGATGAGAATCACATAATATTTGTAACACAAACTTAATTTACCTCTGAGTGTGAACAGCATGCTTTCTATTTGGATTTTTTTTTTTAGCATAGAAAACAACAAATAAATAATTATTAGTCACCGAGCCCCTCAACCTCCATGCACAGCAGGTCGAGAAGATCCTGTTCCCTGTCCAGGATATCGGCCCACTGGTGCATCAGCTGTTGTTGGGTGCGCTGGACCCTAGAGCTGCAGCGCACAGCCCGGCGCACTCTCTCCCAGTGCTGCTGACGCTCTAGGGGGCCATACCCACTGCCAGGCCTGCCACCTGCTGCTAGGGTGGAGGAAGGTGGTGTTGCACATAAAAAACTGGCGGTGCCACCTCTGAAAAAATGGCGTGGGCTTCACCCCTTCACAGCTCCCAGAACCGCGAGGTAGGGGTGGTTCAGGGGGCCTGGCGCTGCCGCTCCCCTACTCTTCCATGGTGCTGATGGGAGGGGGGGAATCAAAACAAGAAAAGGAAGGAGGGAAGAAAAGAAATGTGTAATTAAAGCGAAAAATGAAAAAAGTACAAAAGTCACACTTTTTTTTTTACAAAAAACGTGAAGTACACAAAGACACACACACTAATATAATAAAAATGAGGGGTAGATAGGTTAGTTAGGTAGAGCATTAAAGAGATTAAAGAAAGATTGAAAAAATAGGCACAGCACAAGACAAGATGGCCTTGCCCATGCGAACGGCGTGGTGCCATACGCATGTGATTTCCGGTGCAAGAACGCACATTCAGTTGACGAAAACGTAATACGTCACGCACACTGGTGCGGCGAGTAACTCCGTTCACTCGCGACATAGTTTTTTTGGCACTTTGCGGAGTTCTGTGTTGTGTGACTATGCAAACTCCACCCAGGCCTAGTGGTGGCAAGATCTTCTCATGGAGAAAATGCGAGAGGTCCTTAAATGGGAGATACAAAACATGATAATCATGCTGACTACAATAATTCCTTAAAATCACGCTTCTGCTTGCCAATATTGAAAGCAAGGCTACATTTTACTAGGACATGCTGGACATGTGCAAATGTACTACTCCAAATAAAATGAATGATTTCTGGCCCCCTAGAGTCACGAAACTTAGCGAGCATATTGAGGCTAAAGGACACTTCAAATTAATAAGAAAACAATGTCCATATTTATTATAAAATATATCCGTGCATGTTGTAATATACAGTTGCAGGGGAACATTAAGAATTAAAGCAATAGGAATACAAGATTATACTTTGACACTCCAATTAGTCCTATAAGGAAAGAACCTACTTATGCCCTCATTACGACGGGCCTCTCAAATCCGGTGGGGCCGGCAACAGCAGTTACCAACCCTATCCGAATAATGAGACCTGTGGGAACATTGGCGATCACTTAACTTTAACCTAGATATCTTTCTGCTAAAAGCAGACAAAATCTCTGGTGAAAGTCTTGTCCAAATGAGGAATTACCAGGGGACTCAGATTGAGTAATCCCCCGGTCATTCCTTATTTTTCAGTAGACCATCAATGAATGTCCAACTCATATTGGGCTGGATAATTCCCACCCCCATAGAAACTGGTTCCCACGGTATTGGTAACTCCTGGGATAGGGAAAATCCGGCCTCTTTACTGGGCCACTCATATTGAGAAGTTTACAGTTAGAAGCAGGAGAGTATTACGCTAACAGAGCTCCTTGAGTTAAGCGCCCACTGCAGAGACTTTTCTGTAACCATGAGTTAGAAGTGTGAAGTAGGACGGGGCCCACTCAACCATTCACCCTTTCAAGGGAAATAAATTGGATCCCGTTGATTCAGATAATATTCCTCTTATTTACAAGGTTATACAATGCCATTTCGGTAGCACGTCCCATATAAAACAAATTAATATGTACTAGTTCATAATCCTGGCACATTACCACATTGTTCCCGTTTGCTGAAGCATAAAGGACCATAATTGACAAGTACATTTCTGTGAATAGTGTCATTATAGCTTTGGCTGTTGGCTTTGTCTTAAAGCATTATGTTAGACACAAGCAGAATTTGAAGGGCGTCTTATAGTATCACTCAGTGACCGCGCAGAACATACCTCCAAATTGAATGCTCCAACAGAATTTCTCTTTACACAGTCTGACCTCTATATTTTGTTGCCAATTTTAAATTTGTTTACTTTTTGTTGAGAATGGAAAGAACTATTACTTCATAATTGCCTCTAAGCTGTGTACAGGGTGTTAAGAGTGGCTTAACAAATTCCAAGTTTGTATGATTATCCCGTAGGAGGCTTAGTTTGCTTTGTGCATGGGAATTTACATATGTAGTTGATCTCTGAATACATTTTTCACGGTCTCTGTCAGTTTCTTGAAAAGCTTACATTTATTGAAAACCTGGAAGGTTATATCAAGAGATCTGCCCTTCTTGACTGGCAGGGATGACCAAGAGAAATGATATTTCAAATAATTTGCAGATGTATTCATTGAGTCATAACAATAATATTAACAAATAAGTTATATCTGTTTTCAGGTCATTCAGTCTATATCAGTTTTATATTTATGATGAATTGTGGTAACCCATGCATAAAACACTATTAAAGTCCATGTAGAAACTTTGTAAAATATTTGACAGGTATCATAACTATGTTCACCATCAGGTGTGTTATTTCCTATACAGAGGATAGAAGTCACTGCTTAGTTTATTAAAATAATAAAAAAGAATAAATACATAGAAATACAAACAAATAAATAAAAAGATACATACCCTGAATTGCCTGGAGTCATTGTTTTCTGTTATTCTAGACATTGTTGTTTTAGGGATAGAGTCTATTGAGTCATGTATTGTGGCATAGAATAGTGCAATTTAATTTAACTCAATGACTTTTGTTTTGTAAAGAATGTTCATATTACGATGGTTGAAGCTTTCTGTCTGGTAGATTTTTTTAAATCTTCCTTGAAATTAGTTTCTTTTTGCCTATTCAGTTACAGTGTTAAAAAGCTGGAATTGTTCTTGCATATTTCAAATGACCTGCAAAAAAACCTTGTCCAGCCAATCATAGTGAGTTGTTTCAAAAGACAGTGTTTTGGTCTCTAAAATGACTTACTAATTATCTAAGTTACAGAAACTTATTGTTATAGCTGTCCCTTTTCTTTACTCGGAAAACACTAAAGACTCTCCCAAGATGTGCTTTTCTTAAGGCACTCAATCTGATTCCAGTAGTGTTCTCCTAGAAGTGCAAAGTGTACATGTTCAAAAGTCCTATCTTCTTACAATGGACTTCTTCTTATTGTGGTGACTTGTTGAAAAAGTGAAAATGTTTTTCCATATACCGCATAATACCTACTTAAAAATATGTTATTCAGAATCTTTCCAAACAGTCCTCTTAATGTAGATCTTACTAACGTTTCCCTCTTCTACTTCCAGAGGCATAAGTCATCAAAGACCACTTCATCTGTAAATAATGTGATCTTTGACACCCCCCAGACACAGTAGAAAGGGAAAAGGAACAGCCAAACCTCTCCGAGCGAGTTGCATCTTTAATGAATGAATGAAATAATTTTGTAAAGCGCGCAATACCCGAGGGCGTCTTAGCGCTATGATAATCTTCTACACTGTATTGTCCCTATAGTTCATTCTGTATAGTGCTTTTATATTTACAACTCAGATTGTACTTTATTAAGAGTTGTACATATAATTCAACAGCTAAATGTATCTACACTTACACCTTAATTATCAATGCGACAAAAGATAATTTTCATAGCTAACATTGTTTCTTTAAAACTTTGACTACATTTACAATAATGTGCTCTGGATAAGGAAGAAAAATCTCTAAATGTTCTTATAGAAGTACTAAATATTTAGACTTCCAGAAGCCATACTCATCTAATTTGTACATCTTTTCGTGTCAAATTATGTGAATTCTTCAAGATCTCTAAAATATCGATCAGGTGTCTTTAAGTTCTGCTTCTCAATGGGTGGCTCTGAAGTGGACAGTAATAGCAACCACTAACCCATTTCCAAGCCACACACATTGGAAAGCAATATCCAGTAGCTCTACCCCAACTCTCAACATGGCCGATACAATTGTGACGGCTGAGACTTGTTGTTTTGAGGGCATCTCATCAAACAAATATTCTTTGCAGGAAAACATCAATTATGTTAGACCTCAGATTATTTTATTGTGTTGCAAGCCAGGCTTGGGTTTATGAAAATGTTTACCTTGCTCATAACACGCCTACTTTGCTGATTCACCATTACTTTCAATGAAACCACATGAGACAAACAAATAGATTTTACTTCCGCTGTTTGTGCTTCCCATCTTAATTCAGTAATCACCCTTATTTTTGGTTCCCAAAAGTCATATTCATTTTGCTGAGAGAATGTTTCATGTAATTGATATGAGGTTTAGTTGGCGGTTTATATAAACACTGTTTAACTGCTTCATCTCTGTGAAAACAGGTTGGTCAAGTTGTGAAAATAGAATCAGTATGCTGATGATGTATTCATATTAACATGTTATTTCATACACTCCCTGGAGAGACTATCCATTATAGATGTTTGAGCTGTTCCATTTCAGCAAAAGTAGCTGCCACTGCTATTTAGAGACAGTGGCAGCAATCCAGCACTTATTTTCTGGAACATTATCATAGCTGCCCACCTTCCGTCTTGGAAATCGCTCTGTGAGTGATTTTAAAGATTGCACACTTTCGTATGTTTCAGGTGATAGACCTGTAATTGTAGATCACAAGCCTTAAGGTATTCATAAAGCTATTGTGCTCTTCCATTGATCGCTATCAACTTTAAGGGCCAGATGTACAAAGGCCTTTTGCATTTCTTAAAGGGCCGAATCGCAATTTCAGCCTGTTAAGAAATGCAAAACAGCCTTTTCCTATGTACAGAGGCCTATAGGGAATCGCAAAATGCGATTTCTACCCTCTAAAAAATAGTATTTTGCGATTCCCTAAATAGGAAATTGCAAAATGGGATTTCCTATTTGCAATTTCTTAACACATGTACGAAGCATTTCCCAAACGCAAAATGAGCAGTTAGAAAATGCAATTACGATCAACTCCAAAGTCGATGGTAACCATGTGCAATTTTAACAAGCATTGGCATAGCCAATAGGTCTCGCCTTTGGGACCTTATAAGTGATTAGCCAGAGATATTGCCTTTGCCAATGTCTGTAAGCTATGCTGTAGAGAAGTGTGACTGCTGTGCAGCATGTTGACAAGTTATGATAAAAAAGTGTCATAAGCATTTTTGTTACCTTATATGTGACCAAGCCGGCATTATGTACAACTGAACGACCATATTAAAAAAAGTAATTACAATAAACAAAAATCTTCAGTTTTCCTTTGTGCTTGCAATTCTGGCAACTTCTTTCTGCCTGTTCCAATGGTTGTTTGTTATAGCTTTTTTGTTGTTATGGGGGGTATAAACAAAGGGAGGGTGAAGGTTGGGAAATAGTACCTGTATTATAGCACTAGCAGCGGACGGACGCTGAGGAGAATCAACAGATGGCAGATTCCGAGAGCAGACTGAGGTGGTGGTGAGTGATGTTGAGGTTGTGGTGACTGGTGCAGAGGTGGTGGTGACTGGTGCAGAGGTGATGCTCAGGTGGTGCCGAATGATACTCAGGTCTTGCTGAGTGATGCTGAGGTGGTGGTGTACTGGTGCAGAGGCGATGCTGAGTGATACTGAGGTGGTGCTGAGTGATGCTGAGGTGGTGCCAACTGATGCTGTGGTGCTGAGTCATGTGGATGTGGTGGTGCTGCACGTGTGCTCAGGGGGTGCAGAGCTGGTGCTCAGGTGGTGCTGAGTGATGCTGAGTTGGTGCTGTGCTGAAGTGGTGCTAATGCTGAAGTGCTGCTGAATTGATGCTGAGGTGCCGCTGAGTGATTCTGAGGTGGCGCTGAGTGATGCTGTGGTGGCACTGAGTGATGCTGTGGTGGTGCTCAGTGATGCTGTGGCTGCGCTCAGTGATGCTATGGTGGTGCTGAGTGATGCTGAGGTGGCGCTGAGTGATGCTGAGGTGACGCTGAGTGATGCTGTTGTGGTGCTGAGTAATGCTGTAGAGGCACTGAGTGATGCTGAGGTGGCGGTGAGTGATGTGGAGTTGGCGCTGAGTGATGCTGAGGTGGCGGTGAGTGATGCTGAGGTGGCGTTGAGTGATGCGGTGGTGCCGCTGTGTGAAGCTGTGGTGACGCTGAGTGAAGCTGTGGTGACACTGAGTGATGCTTTCTGACACTGAGTTGGCACTAAGTGATGCTGTGGTGGCATTGAGTGTTGCTGTGGTGGTGCTGAGTGATGCTGAGGTGATGCTGAGTGATGCTGTGGTGGCACTGAGTGATGCTGGGGTGGCTCTGAGTGATGCTGAGTTGGGACTGAGTTATGCTGTGGTGATGCTGTGTGATGCTGAAGTGGTGCTGAGTGATGCTGTAGTGCTGAGGTGGTGCTGAGTGATGCTGTGGTAGATCTGAGTGATGCTGTGGTGGTGGTGAGTGATGCTGTGGTGGTGCTGAGTGATGTTGAGGAGGCACTGAGGTGGTGCTGAGTGACACTGTAGTGGAGCTGAGTGATGCTGTGGTGGCGCTGTGTGATGCTGAGCTGGTGTAGAGTTGAGTATGCATGGTGTGATAGAGCACTGTCTGCTAGGTTTCGACCTGAAGAAAGGGTTCAGATGCCTGTGTGTCTGTCCTAGAGATACTTCCTGCATAAAAAGTATCCGTCTCTGCTAACGTTTCCTCACCATGACCAGTGACACAGACGCCATACACGTGCTATAATGTTGGGTTGCCTTTTGCTGCGAGTTACAACACAAAATAGAATTTATAAAGACAAATCAGTGAAACCGCCTTCCTCTTACAGCGCACCATTATAATCTTAAACAGCTTTCTTCTAATTAGACTGAGAGGTAGAAATGGATGCTAATCAACGTCTATTTTAGGCAAGCTAGTGTCTATTCCATAGCAATCCCATTTTCTCGGTCGACCAGTGCCGCACTAAAATTAGGTACGAAAATTGAGAAAGCAAAACGACAAAAACCTAACAAGAGTTCAAAAAGATCAGCCAAAATCAGTTCCACCTCCACTAGATCAACCAAGGCCCAAGCGCAGGGTGATCACCTGAATGGCTGGCACAATAAGGCACAGACCGCTCAGTACAGAAGGAGGACCTTTCTGCAACATTGAAATGCGCACACAGTGTGCCTGAAAAAAAGCTCCAGCATGCCAAGCATGCACCCACAGGCGGGCATCACTCTAGGGATTGCTTTTTTCACCTTCCTTGGGTGATACGGTTGGGTGAAGGAAACTGAGGATGGGCACTGAAAATCTGGCAGGCCAAATGAGGGACAGACATAATGCATGCGATATGTAACAGGACCTGCAATTTACTCCGGAAATATCCTAATTCTAGATTTTCACCCGTGATAACTGGTTGGATGATGGCAAGAATCCGTAATGGTTAACGGCGTGGTGTTCTTTCACGTGGAAATGTAGGTCACAGAACATTAATGGTAACTCGACAAGAGTAACGGTCTTGTTTGATTGTCAGATTTACAAGGCAGAAACATAACCCAGGAGTACATTCATTACTGCACATAGCGGCTTTATTTTACCTTCCCATTCCTAGTTTTCTGGTTTTGAAGTGGGTATCGGTGCGGTATTGAGTTACTGCACCTAAAGTCTACACACTTTCCTTTGTTCCGAACGTTTTTCCATGCACATTTAATGAGGCACTGCTTTGCAGAAAGTACACAGGGAAAAATGGCAAGTTTGCGAAATTAGCACTACCGGCTGCAAACAATCGCGTCACTCAGAATGAGAGCACACGAAGAAGCCTCGCTCACGGGCAATGTGTAAGGTACTGCACGGGTTTCAAAATCTCGCTAACGGTACCCATGCTTCTCGGGTCCTCCTTTGCAGAACAAGTTGTCATCCAAACCGACTCCTCTTCAGATTAACTACAAACAGGGAAAGAGCAAGCAACTTTACTTAGCTCCATTACCTGTCTAATGGTTACAATCAGCAGGCCTCAAACCATCCTAGCACACAGCAAGCTAATAAAACGCATGGATCAGGTGGCACATGATAAAACCTTCTATTCACACAGCAGCAGACTGCATCAAAGATGAAATACAGAAAACTACAAGCAAGCCTCGTGCTTATTTGAAAAGATAAAACATGCACCACTGGGGAGGTGAGAAAGGGCAGATGGGGTAGGCATGTAGGCAGACTAGAACACAAAGCCAGAGGG
Source organism: Calotriton arnoldi (assembly GCA_963921515.1). Lineage (NCBI taxonomy): Eukaryota > Metazoa > Chordata > Amphibia > Caudata > Salamandridae > Calotriton > Calotriton arnoldi. The sequence goes on along the minus strand of CAWUFW010000889.1, from coordinate 570,201 downwards.
TTCGAGGTCATGGCACCAAGCACGGAGGGCCGTGACTGCGGATACCAAGTAACGAGGGGTGGGACTGGGTTACAGGTGACAAATGTACCCTAGAGAAGTTACTATAAACACTGAACTGACACGGCAGGGAAAAGGACTTAGAATAACACAGAGAGGGCTGGCATTGAGCCCTAAAAGGCTTATGATCCAGGGTACGGGCTGGGAGAGAAACCGCAAAGCACAGGCATTGCTTAGAATCGGCCACAAAGCACACAGAGCTGGGGAAGGGCCACAAAGCGCCAAGATAACCGTGAGCATAAAGAACCAAGAGAGCCACTGGGGTGTGCAAAGAACCAGGAGAGCGGGGCACAAAGAAACAGGAGGGCTGGAAGGCTCACAGAGAGCCTAGAGGTAAGGGGTGGGTGGATATGCCAGTTAAATACCCAGTGTGGCATCACACATTACAAGGAAGATCTAAAGCACCACCAGGGCCTGGGGGTGTAGCACGTGGAGCACCACGATGCCCAGCAGGAAAGCATACAGGAGGGACATTAAGTGTTAACAAGCATTGGCATAGCCAATAGGTCTCGCTTTTGGGACCTTATAAGTATTTAGTTATGCAGCACAATATCCTAGGTGCAACAACATCAGCTGTTGCATGGCTAAACCTTGTACCTTATAAGTGTTTAGCCATGCAACAGTTGATGTTGTTGCACCAAGGATATTGTGCTGGGTAACTAAACACTTATAAGGTCCCAAAGGCGAGACCTATTGGCTATGCCAATGCTCGCCCCAACTTACCTATAGGCATTGAATGTGTATAAACCAAATTCAGGTGGGGCTAGGAGAAGTCGACCACCTCATATTGAGTATTATGAGATGTGTACAGGTAAAGGAAGGTTTGTGGAGAAAGGATTTGACGTGCTGGTTAGTGCACTAGAGATAGGTTTTGCTGACCTCTTATGTGTTGCCCTGTGCCAGGTGTGCAAGCACCAGAAACCCAAGCAGGACATTTGCACTATGCTGCCTTCTGCAGAGCGACAAGCATGTGCAAGGCTGAGGTAGAAGGGGAAGATTTTTGACAGACTATGTTGTTATCGAGACTTTAAAATGAATGCATTGTAGCACAGGCAAACTTAGTTGATTGTATTGTCCTGTTTATTGTTTAACTGTTTGATGTAAGCGTCCGTGGCGGCATTGGTGCTAACAAGAATGCAGCCTGTTATGATGCTGATAACAGAGATAAAAGTATGTAGAGTAAATAGGGGGCAGGTAGGATGTGTGAAACCCTATAGGCAGATAAGTGCCGTTTGTTAATGAGATACTTATTGAGGTTGTGATAGTAAGTCCAACGTACGACAACCTACTGTCCTGCAAAGAAATTTGTAAGTAAACATATGTTTTTTTTGTAATGAAGAACAGATTATTATTGTTGAACAAGTTTCCAATTTATTAACATATTTCACATATTGACAATGCCAAATTTCGGTATTTAATATCATAAACTATTGACATTTCAAATTTATGCATGGTTAATTAAAATCATTTCTTCTGTTGTAATATCTTTTATTATTTTAATAATTTTCCCATTGCAAAAAATAGCTTTGCATGTTTGTGGCAAATGGTGTATAAGAGCATCTCCTAAGTCTTGTATATCTGCAGTAAGCATAAACCAATCGATGAGAAGTTTATTGCTTATATCCATTGATTGGAACGTTTCCGTGTTTTTTACTTGTGTAGTAATAGTACTTATTTTGCCTTCTGTTTTTTCAATGCCATATATTGTAATTTCGATGGTTTCCGGTGGTGGTTGTGTTACCTGTGAATATAAGTGAAAAAAAAGTATTACTATTGGTGTTGATAAGTTTTTTTCCCTGAAAGTTAGTATAAGAGGGGTAGAGGGGTAGTAGAGGGGTAGTAGAGCGGTAGCAGAGGGGTAGTAGAGCGGTAGCTTAGGGGTAGAGGGGTTGAGGGGTAGTAGAGGTGTAGAGGGGTTGCAGAGGGTTAGAGGGTTATAATAGAAGTAGAGTAGAAGTAGAGGGTTAGAAGAGATGTAGAGGGTAGAAGAGTGTTAGAGGTGTTGAAGACCTGTTAAGGGGTAGAATAGTGTTAGATAGGTAGAATAGAGACAGAGTTTTAGAAAAGAGTTAGAGTAGAGGTAGAGGGGTATAATTGAGGTAGGTGTTTAGAAGCGAGGTAGAGTAGAGGTAAAGGGGTAGAAGACAGTTAGAGGGCTAGAGGGGTATTAGAGGGGTAGAGGTGTAAAAGAGGGATATAAGAGCGGTAGAAGAGGGGTAGTGGGGTAGAAGAGGGGTAGAGGTGTAGAAGGGTGTAGACGGTGGTATAAGAAGGGTAGGGGCTAGAAGTATTTTAGAGGGGTAGTAGAGGGGTATAAAAGGGGTTAGAGTGTTTGAAGAGTAGTATAGGGGTAGAGGGGGGTAGTCTAGTGTTACAGGGGTAGTAAAGGGGTAGAGGGGTAGAATACTGTTATAATGGTAGAATATAGTTAGAGGTGTAGAGGGGTAAAAGGTTATAAGAGGGATATAAGAGGTGTAGAGTGCTAGAGGTGTAGAAGAGGTATAGAGGGGTAGTAGAAGTTTAGAGGCATAGTAAAAGGGTATTAGAGGGGTAGAAGGGGAGTAGCGGGGTAATATAGGTGTGGAAGGGGTGTAGAGTTTTTGAATAGTGGCAGAAGATGTTTAGAAGAGTGGTATTAGAGGGGTAGTAGGGTAGAGAGTTATTAGAGGGGTAGAGTGGTAGAAGAGTGGCATAGGGGTAGAGGGCTAGTAGAGGGGTAGAGGGGTATTAGAGGGGTAGATGGTTCGAAGAGTGATAGAGGGGTAGATTATTTATTGAGGGGTATTAGCGGTGTAAAGGGTTAGAAGGTTAGAAGAGGGATAGAAGCGGGTTGGAAGCGATAGAAGTGATAGTTAGTGCAACCGCCTTAGATGTAGTTTTTGTTTTTTTTGCAAATTTTGTACTCACTTGAATTTGGCTGTGCCTTTTCGTATTTAATATTTTCTGGCCATTGAATTCATGTACAGTGACATGTGTTAAAGTAACGTATTCCCCGATGTTGGTCTCAAAATTTGTTGCCTCTCTCCATAATGTCACCTTTACGAAATCCGTCGAATCTTTTATGGTTATCGATTTAAGGTTAGTTGTTTGCCCGTTGATGAAGACTGTTTTAATTGGTTCCTCCTTTAAAAAAAAAAATACATAGTTAAAATGTTCTTTTTTTTTTTTTTGAGTGTTAGTGAGAGAGTTAGGGGCCGATTCCGATCTCGGCCGGTAGTGCTCCGAATCGGATTCGGCTTTACCGGATCCGATTCGGAGCCCTGTTTCCCGACCGAACCGTACGCGGGTCCGGCCGAGCGAGTACGATGCGAAATCGCCGACCGACTCGTCCGGGCGTCCCGACCGCTCCGACCGACTCGCTCCCGGCTCGAACCGCTCCGACCGACTCGCTCGGACTCCGACTCGCACCGCGCAATGGAGACGTTCCCCGGCCGGGTAAGTACGATGCGCGCCCGCGAGCAGTCCGACCGAGCCGCGCACTCCGGCTCGAAAGAGCTGTCGGAGCCGTACTTTGGGGGTCCGTGTCGGACCCCCTGTGCACGCGTAGCCGCGCGAGTCGCACACAGGGGGGACCCATGGGTCCCCCTACCTGTGCGTGTACGGCGCGAATCGCTTCGCCGCGTACCCGCTGTAGGGGGCGCCCTTGTCCGACTCGCACCCATTGAGTCAATGGGAGCCCGCGTACGCGTTGTACGACCGGCTCCCATTGACTTCAATGGGAGTCCGACCGACTCGAGTCCGATAACATACGGACGCATCGTACTCGTTCGGTCGGACTGCACGGGTCCGATTCGGTCGGAAATCTCTCCGGGTCCGGCTCGGTCGGAGAAATTTCCGGCCCGAATCGGAATCGACTCCTTAGTGAGTTATTTACAGCAATAGGTCATTAGTTATGCAATGTAAGCATTTTTTAGTAGTTGTTGCTAGTGAGTGATTTAATGTGAGAGTGTTAGATGTAGATATGTTTTTGTTAGTTAGTGATAGAGTTAGTTATTGATAGGGACTGATTGTGTATTTAGTTAAAGATATATTGGATGTAAAGATATAGAAGGAGAAAGTGAGCTTTAGAGATAGAAACCTTGAATTAGATGTATTCATATATAGTTAGTAGAATAGTGAGACATAGAGAGTGGTATAGGATGTTTTTTGAAGGAATAGGGTGATGGATATAAATGATGATGTATGGGTTGTATTTTAGTTTGGGTTAATAGTTAGTAGAGGAAGATTCAGTTAGAGGTATAGTAAGTTATAGTGCGGTTGATACTTACTTCTGCAATAGTTCCGCAAACTGTCATAAGGCTTTTTAAGCTTGCTTCTTTTACCGCCTTTATTGGTGATGCTGGTGGTGGTGGCGGTTGCAATATTTTTTCTGCTTCTTTGACTATAAACTCAGAGATTGGCATTGCATTAAATGTTGTGATTTTTGTTTGTTTGGTTATGAGGATTGAATTGTTTTTGATTAAGAAATTGCGTATTAGGAGTCCATTGTTTTCTTTAATTTGATTGTGTAATTCTTCTTGATAACACGTTGCTTTGATCTGTCCAGTTGCATCTGCTAATGCCAAATGAAACAGGACTTTGTTTTCTTGCTTAGCATTTTTGTAGTATGTTTTTGCAGAGCACTTGATAACGTTGACTCTGATTGGTTTTTGATACGGTTTGTTGTCTTCTGCTGGCTTATTAATAATTTGTTGAATAGTCAGCATCTGAAATGATAGAAAAGTTATTAGCATATTAAATTGATACCCATAAAGCTTTATGATCGCTGTAATAGCATTCTAATGTTCCATAGTTTTGCAATATTTCATTTGTGTATATGTGGTCTAATAAAGTTTGGTAGTTCGTTGTGTAACTGTCTATGATTTGTATGCATCCTAATTTTTTTTTTAAGAAATCAAGAAGTTCAGTAGTGGCAGCAGTTTTATTTTTTAAATCTACGTTAAAATCCCCCATAATGATATATTTGTAGTTTGGGTAAAAGTTTGTTATGTTTAGAATTGTTTGCAATAGTGATTGTATTAATATATGTGGTGGTTTGTATACGATTACCAGTAGGTAATCAATATTATTAATATGTAATGTGAAATGTATAATGTCAATCCCTTGTTGTGTTTCATAAATAGGTTGAATAAAAATATCCCTTTTGTAGTAAAGTATCATCCCATGGTTTGTATTTTGTGTATGGAATTTATCAAATATCATATGATGATATTGTCCTATGAAAAAATCTAGTTGTGTGGCCTTTTTTGTAGTGTTTATCTCAGTTAAACAAATGATGTCTGCTTTTAACATGTTTCTATCCGATAACATATATCTAAAATGTTTCTGAAGTGACCGTATATTGTGTGCGATAATATTAAATTGTGTATTGTATGTTTCTAATTGTGGTACAGAAATTTCTAGTGGCATATGTGTCCTTAATCTTTGCATTTCAAAATGTACTTTGGGATGTACTATATTTTTCTCCTCATTAAAGTTTTGAATATATATGTTTTCTATAGATTTTGCTCTGCTTAAAGCTACATAATGCAAATGATGAATCTTACTGTTATTAAAGTGTATATAAAGTGGTTCTATAGTTTCACCTTGTGTCCTATGTATAGTTCTTGCAGATGCTTGGCGTAAAGGAAATTGTTTGCGTATAATAGTTATACATTATTTAGTATATTGGAAATGTCTTGCTATAGGATGTATTGGTGTCCATGTATCCAATATTTGTGAGTGATATAAGTGTTTATTAGCTTCGCGTGTCATTTTCCCAACAGTTTTATTATCAAATGCCACCCAAACAATAAATGGAGTATTATTAATGATTTCAACTAACTCTACTAAACCTGAAGCTCCATTTGTTAATCCATCATTAACATCAACATTACAAGTTAAATCATATCTTAGCTTTAAAGCTATGTGTAATGTGTGTGCAAGTCCCATTGTTTTAGTAGGATCTTTTGGTAATTGTTTTAGTATAGTTTCTTTTACTTTCTCCGCAAGATCTGAACTGACGGTATCCTTAGCTATTGTTGTGAAAACGGGCTATTGTTGGCTATGTTGTCCTAAAACTTTTTTGTTGATCTCATTCACTTCTATATTAGTAGACATTATATATGATATTATTTTGCTAAGGCTGTCATTTGGTTGTATTTCTTGCCGCTTTATGTCTGAAATATCTTTTTCAGTATGTTTACCCTCTCTTAATCTGTTTAGTAATTCTGCAAAGTGAAGGTCATTTTTCTGCCGCATTATTTTTGTTAGTTCGAATAGTTTGAAATGTTCGACCCATAAGTTAGTACTTAAAGGTCCATATGAATGTTTTCCTTCTTCAAAAATATAGTTGTCGAAAACTGGTTTTAATTGGTAAAAGTCTCCAATAGCTAAAATCGAAATACCTCCAAATGGTTGATTCGAAGCTTTTATTTCTTGTAGCCTGTTATGTATAAAACTGAACATATTTCTCCCAACCATAGAAATCTCATCTATAATTAGCACTTTAACATGCATCAGTTGAATTTTCAGAGCAGATCTATGTTCATGAGTTAGCGGCTTATAATTCATACTTTGTGAGACAGGTATTTTAAAAGTGCTATGCAGTGTTTTCCCATTAATATTATGTGCTGCTTTGCCTGTTGGAGCTGTAAGCAATATATAAATATTGTCTGGATTCTCACCAGCTTTGGTATTATAATAACGTACTAATGTTTGATATAGTGCAGTTATTAGAAAGCTTTTTCCAACTCCTGCCCCTCCTGTGCAAAAAATATAGCATGGAGTGTCTTTAGTTTTCAACCAGTGCAAATGATGGTAAACAAAATTTAATTGCTCCTCAGTTAAATTATGCATAATGTCATAGTATTTCCCATCAGGTAAAATAGAATTTGTTAGGCTTTGTTCTTCAATAATGCTTCTAATACCTAAATCTAATGACAAGTCATATATAATTGGTTGTTCATTATTGTTCCCGTTTGTGGGATTTTTTCCAGAAGGTATTATTACTGGTGATAGAGGAGGTGTTAATACTATTTCATTAGTGTTTTCAGTATTAAGGTTTGTAATATCCCCATGATTATTATTATAAATTTTAAGGTGCATATCTACAATGTTTTTAACTTGTACATACCTTTCATAGTATGTGTTGTTATTTAATATTATTTTACTTTCTTCCCTCCATGGATAGTGAAGCATTAATATTTCTCTATAATAATTTTCGGGCTCATTGTTTTTGTTAAATCTGCAGTAACGTATAATTTTACTACGTGGGCGCTTACTTAAGGTATATTTTGTGTCTATGTGTATATTTTCCCCCTCATCTTTTGTGCTTTCTATTTCTATTTCTTCCTCATCTGAACTGTAAAAATTTGTTTCCATAAGTAAGTTTTCACTGTCATTTTTATCCCTTCTAAATTTCCTTGTAGGAGTATAATTATAATTAGACGCATAATCAGCTAATGTACATTTTTCTAAAGCTTTTGGCCGTTTGCAGTATTTGACTATAATATTCTCACATTGGATGTCAACTGATGTATCTGGCAAAGCATTGATAGTATCTATATCGCTCATTAAATACGTTCTTTTTTCTGGAGGGCTAGTATTAATAAATTCAAATGAGCGTGAACTTTTCCTTAATAGAATTTGAAGAATGAGGTAAGCGGCTTCCTGAGCACTTATTTCTGTACAGTTTAGGAATTTGTTTCCTATGTGTTTAAGTTGTTCTTTTACATTAGTATTGCAATTTACTTCTTTTGCAGCTTGTGCAATGAGTTTGCTCATTCCTCTTTGTGATTTACTGATATAGGAAATAATGTAGACAGCACAAGCATAAGCATCTAATATAAACTGTAAGTCAATGTTTGCTCTCCAAGCTTCCAAAAAAGTAGAATTATAGTTATTAATAAAACATTCTCCTGGTGTTCTCTTTAAAAAAATAGTTGTTTTTTCTATTATTGACCTTATACTATTAATATATTGCTTATTATCCATTTTTATCACGTCTAAGAATTCATAAAAATTTAGCGCATTAAAATTAGGACTATTCATAGCTTCATGGATGACTTGGATATTTTCTTTCCACTGTTTATCGGTTTCGTCATGTGGTAAAGATTCTAGTACCATTGTGTCTGACATTGGATATTTAGGATATTTATATTTGCATGTCCTTCTGTTTTTCCTTCTACAGTTTTTGGTGTGTCCATGCCTTTGTAGAGAAATCAAAGGCTGTAATTGTGGCTCTTGCGACTTACTGCATGTGATATATTTATCAATAAAGTTAATTACTTCCTCTACGGTTGCCACACCGTATATTGGAGCATTTTCAATCCATAGTAATGCATGTATATGTGGTGAACCTCTCTGTTGAAATTCTACTCTGTAGAAGTAGTCAACTACTTTCCCAATGGGATTACTTTTATGCATTAAAACGCAACTAAATAATTTCCTAACTTGATAGTCAAAATGCCTTGCACATGTAATTGGATCTTGTTGTATTAATTTACACTTAGTTTCCCAAGGCATCTTTAGAAACTCTTCTTCTGTGCATTCTTGTAGTTTTTCTACTCGTAATAGTATATTTATTAAATGGTGCCATTTAGTTTCTGCCGCAGATAACGTTAGAAAAAAAGTTGGTATTCCAAGTTGTCTTATCATAGCAAACAGATCTTTTTTGCAACTTTCCCAATATGGTGGGGAACTGCGGATAGTTTTTAAGATTTTGTAACCTTCATTATACTGTAAGACATTTTCTAAATTATATTTTATGTCTTTTGCAGTAATACATTTTCCACCGGTAAAACTTTTCCTTAACGAAATGTTAATTTTACCTTGTATTTGTTTAATATGCAATTTTTTTAGTTTAAAGAAAACATTAGTTATACATTTGGCTACTCTTCTATCAAAACTTCTTAATTCCCATTGACAAATGGTACTATAATGTACAGGTACGTGTCTATCATTATTGTTAGGTCTTCGCTCACCACAAAAAATTGACGGGAAAGCTAAAAATTCTGAATCTTTGTCTTCATATAAACCTCTTGGTGTGTTATGTTCTGCAGGTGCTAAACTTAAGATATTAACATTATCAGTGGTAATTGTTTCGTTTGCTAACATAGTATCTAAATTTCCAGCTTCTCTGTTGTCTGCAGTATCTGAAGAATTATCTGTTTCAGATGTTTCACCATTAGCGTTTGTTTCCGGTGGTATATACTCCCAATCTGGATTAATAGTGACTCCATATTCATTAAACATGGCACTATTGTTTGCTAGCCATATAGCTGCCTGTTTTACAATATTTGGTCTAATATTTTCAAAATGTGTGTATGATTTATAAGCTAACTTCCTTTTTAATTTGACCGGAATTGTCATGGTGTCATTAATTTGCCTTGGTAAAATAGTAACGGTTGTCATAACATCTGCAGGTACATTAACAACTGCACCCGATAATGATTTCTGAAACCCCCGTGGTAAAGATCTAATTTGTAGGAAAGGAATTCTAGGAGAAACTAATCTTTCCTCTAAATTATGCAAGTGTAATTGTGTTGGTACATTTGGAAACTTCATCCCATTTAAAAAAAGAACTTGGTGGTATTTTATCTTTAAGAATGTAAGTATAGCAAGTCCTACAAATATAGTTAGTTTTGTTGCTACTAATGTTACATTGGACAAATCTTTCCCATGTGCAAATAGTACGTGTATTCATTAAAGACTGTTTATGCCATAATTGATTGCAAATAGTACAAATGTACTCTGGTACAACTACTATAACCTTATGAAAAGTATTAATTATTCCCCTAATAGTTTGTGCGTTTGTTTTCCTTGTTTTATCCGTCCTGACTACATTGTTTATGTTAGGTTCCACACAACTTTTTTGCTTGATCCTAACTGTTCTGCTGTAGTAATAGCACATCTTTTTTGGGTCGTTTTGGTACTAATTTATTCGCTATATTTATAATATTTTCTGGCTGGCGATTTGCTTGTACTATAGAAATAGTCGTTGGTGAAAGATGTGAATCATCAATGTTATTGCCACCAGTTTCATTTTGCATTATTGCTATAGCTCCCGAAGAAGTGATTAATGTATCTTTACTTGTGTGTAATGTTACTTCTGTTTTATGTACATAAAGGGGTCGATTCCGATTCGGGCTGGAAATTTCTCCGACCGAGCCGGACCCGGAGAGATTTCCGACCGAATCGGACCCGTGCAGTCCGACCGAACGAGTACGATGCGGCCGTATGTTATCGGACTCGAGTCAATGGGAGCCGGTCGTACAACGCGTACGCGGGCTCCCATTGACTCAATGGGTGCGAGGCGAACAAGGGCGCCCCCTACAGCGGGTACGCGGCGAAGCGATTCGCGCCGTACACGCACAGGTAGGGGGGACCCATGGGTCCCCCCTGTGTGCGACTCGCGCGGCTACGCGTACTGGGGGGTCCGACACGGACCCCCAAAGTACGGCTCCGACAGCTCTTTCGAGCCGGAGTGCGCGGCTCGGTCGGACTGCTCGCGGCGCGCATCGTACTTACCCGGCCGGGAAACGTCTCCATTGCGCGGTGCGAGTCGAGTCCGAGCGAGTCGGTCGGAGCGGTTCGAGCCGGGAGCGAGTCGGTCGGAGCGGTCGGGACACCCGGACGAGTCGGTTGGCGATTTCGCATCGTACTCGCTCGGCCGGACCCGCGTACGGTTCGGTCGGGAAACAGGGCTCCGAATCGGATCCGGTAAAGCCGAATCCGATTCGGAGCACTACCGGCCGAGATCGGAATCGACCCCAAAGTCTTTCCATTCGGGTTAAATCTGTCTTTTTGCTGTTATTCCTAACTGCATTTTGTAGAGATTTCTTCATAATGGTACTTATATCTATTGGAGTTAATTCAAATGCAACACATTCCTCAGATGAAACTTTAATGCAGTGTGCAAGTTTTAAAATATAGTCAATTACTCCTTCCAAGGTTTGTATTTCAATAGTAATGCATGTCCCATTAGGGTGAGGCATGCCTTGGTTGTTCCTGCTATGTGAATCAAATACAAAGTATGTTTGCATATATTTAAAAATTGAAACAACATATACACTCATACAAAGTAGTATGCCACAATGCCGATTAATCGTTAATTTTAATGCAGTTCTAAAATCTGGATATAAAGTATCAAAACGTTGTAGAATGTTACCATAATAAGGTTTCCTTAGCGTAATAGAATATATGTTGTTATTGTGTTCTATATATTTAGGTAAATCATCTGGATGCATAAGTGTTTCATTGTTAATGGAATGCATTTCTCTATATAAAGCATCTCCCAGGTCCATAATATAATGTAGATCATTTGAATTCCATGTAATAACCGGTTTGTAAAAGCTATGTAAAATTGCGAAAGTACTATTTGGTAGGCATTGTTTCCCTTGTGAATTGCTATCAAATCTCCCATTACCTTGATGATAACTAGCCTGTAAAATCTTATGCATATTATATGTATTGGTGGTATGTAATAAGTGGTATCAATAGATTATGCTTACTACCCCTGTGATGAAATAGATGGGTTTTTCGCGCTAATACTAATCTGTTTTTAAGTGTGTGCTAAGTATTAATCAATCCCCTTACCTTTTTGCCTGGTTGCGTATTCTCCCACAAAAGACTCTGTAAAGATTTTCGAAAAAATACATTATTGAGATGTAAAATTGTTGCTAATACATAATAAAGAAACATTACTCATTAGTGTACGAGCAATTTTTTTTATGTTGCTATGTGTAAGTGTTCCTTTACAAATTATGTTTTATTTTTTTGGTGAATTGTTAATTTCCCTGAGTGATGCTGTGTTGGCGCCGAGTGATGCTGTGGTTGCGCCGAGTGATGCTGTTGTAGCGCTGAGTGATGCTGCGGTGGTGCTGAGTGATGCTGCGGTGGTGCAGAGTGATGCTGTGGTGGTGCACAGTGATAGTGCCGTGAGATAGTGTGTTTGCTAGTTACAGTGGTAGAGGGGTAGAAGAGGGGTAGAGGGGTAGAAGAGGAGTAGAGAGGGAGAAGAGGGGTAGTAGAGGAGTAGAGGGATAGAAGAGGAGTAGTACAGGGGTAGTGGAGGGATAGAAGAGGGGTAGTATAGGGGTAGTAGAGGGCTTGAGGGGTAGTAGAGGGATAGAGGGGGAGAAGAGGGGTAGATGGTTAGAAGAGGGGTAGTAGAGGGGCAGAGGGGTCTTGTTTTCGGGACCTTATAAGTATTTGGTTATGGAGCAGAACATCCTTGGTGCAAGAACATCAACTGTTGCATGACTAAACACTTATAAGGTCCCAAAGACGAGACCTATCGGCTATGTTAATGCTTGTTATGATATACAGCTGCTGTGACAATAAAATTGATTGAATATTTGCTGACAATTGAAGGTAGAAACAATAAACTCAATTATAGGGTTTTTTTGAGCAATGCCATGGGGCAAGGTGACCTTCAGCACTGCTAATGACATATTTCCCTTAAACCGATACCACAATAAAGGAACTACTGAGACCAATTTAGTGCATGTTATGAGAATGTGCAATATAACATGCTGGATGTAAAGACTAGATCAGTAAGGTACTGGATGTGAATGAAAGGACAGACTTTTAAATATCACCAAAAACAGAAAATGTCCCAGTTTATTAGAAGTTTAGTTTAGGTTGAGCGCTAGTTTGCTATGGGCAGTCCCACCACATTTTAAAATCCCCTATTGAGAAGAAGCATGTAGGCTCCTAATGAGAAGTGTTCCGCAGAGCTCCATTACATTGGCAGGGGGTTACGGAGTGCAAGGATTACCCACGTAATTACTGTGAGTCTGGCATGTACTTTTTAGTCAGATAGTAGTTTACTTTGTTAATGTCCTAAGGTCAAATTAGAATGTATCATGCGGAGCGGAGGAGGGTATGATGTAAGGTAGTTAAGTTGGAAAGGGAGGGTAAAATAGAGTTAGTGGTGATGTTTATAGTAGGCGAGGCGGCTGTGGTAGTAAGCGTAATAAAGTATGATGCGTGTTACATGCGGAGTGGAGGAGGGCAAGGGGTTAGGAAGTTAAGTTGGAAAGGGAAGCCGAAATATAGTGTATAGTTTGCTTTGGAGGAGGTGATGCGGGGGGGGGAGAAGTGTATGTAGAGGGGTCTCGTTTTTGGGACCTTATGAGTATTTGGTTATGTAGCACAACATCCTTAGTGCAACAACATTAACTGTTGCATGACTGAACACTTACAAGGTCCCAAAGACAAACCTATCGGCTATCTTAATGCTTGTTATGATATATAGCTGCTGTGACAAAATTAATTGATAGAATATTTGCTGACAATTGAAGGTAGAAACAATAAACTCCATTATAGGGTTTTTTTCAGCAATGTCATGGGGCAAGGTGGCCTTCAGCACTGCTAATGACATATTTTCCTTAAACTGATACCACAATAAAGGAACTACTGAGACCAATTTAGTGCCTGTTATGAGAATGTGCACCATAACATGCTGGATGAAAAGACTAGATAAGTAAGGTACTGGATGTGATTTAAAGGACAGACTTTTAAATATCAGCAAATACAGAAAATGTCCCAGTTTATTAGAAGTTTAGTTTAGGTTGAGCGTTAGTTCGCTATGGGCAGTCCCACCACATAAAAAAATTCCATATTGAGCAGAAACATGTAGGCTCCTAATGAGAAGTGTTCCGCAGAGCTCCATTAAATTTGCTGGGGGTTGCGGAGTCCAAGGATTCCCCAGGTAATTACTCTGACTATGGCATGTACTTTTTAGTTCGATACTAGTTTACTTTGTTAATGTCCTAAGGGCAAATTAGAATGTATTATGCGTAGCGGAGGAGGGCATGATGTAAGGTAGTTACTTTGTAAAGGGAGGGTAAAATAGAGTTAGTGGTGATGTTTAGAGTAGGCGAGGCGGCTGGGGTAGTAAGTGGAATAAAGTATGATGCGTGCTACATGCGGAGCGGAGGAGGGCAAGGGGTTAGGTAGTTAAGTTGTAAAGGGAAGCTAAAATATAGTGTATAGTGAGCTTCGGAGGAGGTGATGCGGGGGGGGTGCCAAAAAGTGTATGTAGCAGGGGCATTTGAATCGGCAAATTGTGAAAAGCGGTTGTAAGGTGAGCAGGTTTAAGTACATGTAGTGAGGGCAGGTGGGTGGAATACGCGTTGTAAGAGAGTTAATGGGGTGCAGCGAGGTAGTGTGTGCAGCGAGGGTAGTGTGGTAAAGACGCGTGAGAGTGAGAGGTAAGGATGAAAAGCAGAGAAGTGGATGCTGAGTTTGTGTGCAGTGTGGAAGGTTTAGATGTTGAATTGGTGAATAGTAAGAATGAATAGTAGGGAAAACGAGTGAAAGGCGAGCTGTGTAGGAGTGGATGCAGGAAGGGCAGTTGGGTAAAAGACGCGTTGGAAGCAAGTTAACTGTGTGCTATGAAGTAGTGGGTGCAGCGAGGGCAGTTGGGTAAAGAGGCGTGAGAGTGAGCGTTAACGGCGGAAAGCAGAGAAGTGGATGCGGGAAAGGCAGTTGGAGGGAAGCGGTATGTGAAACCGATGAGAAGGTGAGGAGCGTTAAAGGCGAGGGGGCGGCGTTAAGTAAGTAAATGTTGTACAGCCACATTAGAATGTATTATGTGGAGCGGAGGAGGGCATGAGGTAAGGGAGTTAAATTGGAAAGGGAGGGTGAGCAGCTGAGCAGTGTATTATGCGGGGGTAGGTGTTTAGAAAGCGGGTTGGGAAAGAGTGTTTAGATTGAGGAGCGTAGGAGGGTAAGCAGCTGGGGCACTTGAATTGGCGTATAGTTAAAAAAACAAGTGAAAGGCGAGCAGCGTTGGAGTGGATGCAGGAAGTGCAGTTGTGTAAAAGACGCGTTGTAACTGAGTTAACCGTGTGGTATGAAGTAGTGGGTGCAGCGAGGGCAATTGGGTAAAGAGGCGTGAGAGTGAGCGTTAACGGCGGAAAGCAGAGAAGTGGACGCGGGAAAGGCAGTTGGAGGGAAGCGGTATGTGAAACCGATGAGAAGGTGAGGAGCGTTAAAGGCGAGGGGGCGGCGTTAAGTAAGTAAATTGTGTAACTGCAAATTAGAATGTATTATGTGAAAAGCGAGTTTGTGTGCAGCGTGGAAGGCTTCGATGTTAAGGGTAGTGTTAAAGATGTGTGTGAAAGTAGAGTTTTTACTGAGCAGCTGAGCAGTGTATTATGCGGGGGTAGGTGTGTAGAAGGCGGTTTGGGAAAGAGTGTTTTGATTGAGGAGCGTAGGAGGGTAATTAGCCAAGTGACTTGAAGTGGTGAATAGTAAGAAAAAAAAAACGAGTGAAAGGCAAGCTGCGTAGGAGTGGATGCAGGAAGGGCAGCCGGGTAAAAGAAGCGTTTTAACCGAGTTAACCGTGTGCTATGAAGTAGTGCGTGCAGCGAGGGCAGTTGGGTAAAGAGGCGCAGGAGTGAGCGTTAACGGCGGAAAGAAGAGAAGTGGACGCGGGAAAGGCAGTTGGAGGGAAGCAGAATGTGCAACCGATGAGAAGGTGAGGAGCGTTAAAGGCGAGGCGGCGGCGTTCAGTAAGTAAATCGTGTAACTGCAAATTAGAATGTATTATGTGAAAAGCGAGTTTGTGTGCAGCGTGGAAGGCTTCGATGTTAAGGGTAGTGTTAAAGATGTGTGTGAAAGTAGAGTTTTTACTGAGCAGCTGAGCAGTATATTATGCGGGGGTAGGTGTGTAGAAGGCGGTTTGGGAAAGAGTGTTTAGATTGAGGAGCGTAGGAGGGTAAAAAGCCGGGTGACTTGAACTGGTGAATAGTAAGAAAAAAAAAACGAGTGAAAGGCGCTGCGTAGGAGTGGATGCAGGAAGGGCAGCCGGGTAAAAGAAGCGTTTTAACCGAGTTAACCGTGTGCTATGAAGTAGTGCGTGCAGCGAGGGCAGTTGGGTAAAGAGGCGCAGGAGTGAGCGTTAACGGCGGAAAGAAGAGAAGTGGACGTGGGAAAGGCAGTTGGAGGGAAGCGGAATGTGCAACTGATGTGAAGGTGAGGAGCGTTAAATGCGAGGTTGCGGCGGCAAGTAAGTAAATGTTGTACGGCCAAATTAGAATGTATTATGTGGAGCGGAGGAGGGCATGAGGTAAGGGAGTTAAATTGGAAAGGGAGGGTGAGCAGCTGAGCAGTGTATTATGCGGGGGTAGGTGTTTAGAAAGCGGGTTGGGAAAGAGTGTTTAGATTGAGGAGCGTAGGAGGGTAAGCAGCCGGGTGACCTGAACTGGTGAATAGTAAGATAAAAACGAGTGAAAGGCGAGCTGCGTAGGAGTGGATGCAGGAAGGGCAGCCGGGTAAAAGACGCGTTTTAACCGAGTTAACCGTGTGCTATGAAGTAGTGCGTGCAGCGAGGGCAGTTGGGTAAAGAGGCGCAGGAGTGAGCGTTAACGGCGGAAAGAAGAGAAGTGGACGCGGGAAAGGCAGTTGGAGGGAAGCGGAATGTGCAACTGATGTGAAGGTGAGGAGCGTTAAAGGCGAGGCGGCGGCGTTAAATAAGTAAATATTGTAAGTGCAAATTAGAATGTATTATGTGGAGCGGAGGAGGGTATTAGGTAAGGGAGTTAAGTTGTTTGTGGTGATGTTCGGAGTAGGCGAGGCTGCTGGGGCAGTGAGCGGAAGAAAGTACGAGGAGTGTTGATAAATGGGAAGAAGAGGAGGGCAAGGGGTTAGATAGTGTAGTTAACAAGAGAGAGCGAGAAGGTGGGGAAGAGGGGCCGAATGTAGGTACTGTTTTTTGTTCGTTTTGTGCTGGAGGGAAGGGAGCGTTTTCGGGCGTGAATTAGGTGACCCTGATTATGTAATGCAGCATTTGAAGCAAGCGCCGTACTGCGGCCCAGAGCAGCGCGAAGCACAATAGTTATACTGTATGTAAAATGACTTAGAATGTATATTTAGAAAGGTACTTACAAGATGTGTTGTGGTTGGAGTCCGGTATAATTTTTCACTGTGCGAAAGCGGCGCTGTAAACTTTTGTCTCAGCAAATCTGTGTATTTGTCCAACTAAAAAAAAAAGTAGTGTTAACGGGAGCATTTGTTGTATTGTGCATTTATAAAAAGTACGTCCTTTGTAAGTAATGTAATGTTATTTTATTGCGAAATAAAGTTAACGTACATAGTGTAGGAGGCAATAGTTGCAATGTACCAGAGAACAAATAACGTGTAGTGAATCAAATTGGAAGCGCCCCGAAAATTATTTAAACTGTGAATGTGGAAAAACCAATCCATGTGAATTTCGGAAGTTTTTTGACCCCAACAAATGTAAATATTATTTGTTTGATTTATTTTTGACAAAAAAGGAGAGCGTTATCCTTAACTTCTATTTTCTGAAGCATGACAATCCCTAATTTTAAACGAAGTATTATGTTTAAGAGGTACTTACTAAGTTTGTTGCGACAGCGGCAGGTACGATCTTTGCACTTTAAATCTGTGGTTCATGTAGAAAAAAAAAAGCGTAGTGTTAATAGGTTTAAATACGTGTCCTTTTGGTTTGTAAAAACATCGATATTTTACCGATAATGTGGAGTACAAATGCCCTTAAAACAACGGCTACAACTGGACAGTAACAGCTACATTAAATCCTAAATGTACAGTAAGAACATACAGGTTGTTTAAGTTGGTCTGATCATGAAGTGTACTTACTTAAAATGTAGTCGAGCGCAGTATCTCAGGTGAATGTTGTGTTTTCGGCCAGCAAGGAGGTAATCTTTGGAAGCGTATCTGCGCCGAGTTTAAATAGAGGCAAAGGTTATAAAATGTATGCAAGGTGTTTGACTGTGAACAAAGAATCAAAGGTGAAGTCGGATTTGATGTTGCGATAAGATGGAGCCATGTATAGTGTGAAAGAGCTTGTAGTGTGAAAGCTTGCATGTAAAAGTAAATTTCCTTCCCTTTTAACATGTGACTGTAGCCAGTTGGTTATTTGAGCTGGTGCAGCGATTGCACTTATTTAAAATGTTGCTTGGCGTAGGTATAAGTGTGTAACTTATTTCTTAATTTTTTTAAATGTTGCTTGGCGTAGGTATAAGTGTGTAACTTATTTTTCAAAATGTTTCCAAATGTGTTGTTGGGATTTTTTTTTTAGTTTTGGGATCAAGTGTATGTGTGAGTTAACAGTGTAAATTATAATCCAAAACAAAGCGGTGCACTAAACACGTGAAGAACTGCAATTTAAAGAAGCGTTTGAAAGTGTTTCCTTTTTCGTTTTCGCACCAAGTGTATGTGTAAGTTAACTATGTAAATGATAATACAAAACAAAGAGGTCCATTAAATACGTGAATAGCTGTGATATAAAAAACCGAAAACAAAAGCATAGTTGCATGTACCTTAATTAAATGTCCAATGTAATAACACGGAACTTTTCCCAAAAGCGAATACGACATGAAGGACTAGATAGGGATATCTGCAGAGAGATTATTGGAAATGCTCCCGAAATCCCTGTTAGTGACAAATGATATGTAAATGTTTTGCAGAAGTTGGAGGTAAAGAGGATTGAGGAAGAAAGAAAAGCGGGTGTGTAGAGAGAAATAGTGTGAAAGGGTGTATAGAAAAGAAAGTGTGTAGCGAGCAAGTAAAGAGCCAAATCCAGATAAGTTAGAAAAGACAGCCCCAAAAAGTCTACATATTTTAAAGGGTAGAGCGGGATCCATATAGAGAAAGAAGGGGAAACGGACTGAGTGCAGGGTTTGCAAAGCAAACGAAATCGCAGCAGAGTGGCAACCTAAATTAAGGAGGATGTTTCGGTATGGCTTGTGCTCTCCTGGTGCCCGTGGTCTGTTTACTTGTAGCACGTGCAAATGCCAAGCCATTAATCAAGCTGGATGGCTCTTTCTGGCTTCTGGCCCAGTGGCGCCTGTTGTCTGTCCCCTCCTTAGCATTAGAAAATGTAGTATTTGAAGAGGATTGCTTTTAGCTACGATTGAATGCTTTGTATTTAATGTGTAATGTTTCTGTTTGTAACTTAAGTAGTGAACATGTAAAATAATGTATTTCTGTAAGTACATGTTTGACATGGCGTGAAAAAAAGTGTTACTCCTGGTCTTTGTTGCTGTTTTTTTTTTTTGGGCGACTTGCTGAGTTAGAGTATAGCTGAGTGAGAGTATAGCATAGCCAATAGGTCTCTCCTTTGGGACCTTATAAGTATGTAGTTATGTAGCACAATATCCTTACTGCAAATGGACATGCCAACAGCATTTCCTTTCACCAGTATCCGCTTTTCTAGACCACAGACTGAGTTGCTGAATATTGCTCAGGCTGATGGGTGAAGATATAGGATCTGTGTGCATTTTGAAAATTCAAGAAAGAGCATTTATAAGGCTCTCAAACCCAGAAGCGTATGTAAACTTAAAACAAAGCGGACTGTTGCATGTTTTTGGCCTTCGGTTCTTTCTGTTAGCAATGGGAATGTCATGCCGCTTTTCTTGCTCCCGCCTGCAGTAGTTTGCCTACAGTTGTGCAGTTGTGAAAGGTGAGCGAAGAAGGAGGAATGGGATAGCAAGGAGGAGGAGAGGGAAGTGATAACCTGACAGTAGGAGAAACGGGTACAGCGATGCAGTGAGCTGTTAGTAAAGGGAGAGGGTGAAGGAGGTGAGAGAACAGAACAGGAGTGAAGGTGTAGAGTATGGGGAAGCCACGACAGGGGATGAACTGAAGTACAGTGAGCAGGAAGTGTAGTGAGAGAACATGGTTGAAATAGTGTGAGAGCGGTGAAGTGAGGGACCAAGGGAGGGATGGATTGGAGGGGCAGTAAGAGCAGAAGACAATGTCATGCTGTACATGTAAAGCCTCACTTAAAGTGTAGTGCCCCTGATGATAAGTAGTGGCACTGCGTAATAAGGCTCTCAGTACAGAACAGAAAGTGTGTAGCGAGCAAGTAAAAAGCAAAATCCAGATAAGTTAGAAAAGACAGCCCCAAAAAGTTTACATATTTTAAAGGGTAGAGCGGGATCCATATAGAGAAAGAAGGGGAAACGGACTGAGTGCAGGGTTTGCAAAGCAAACGAAATCGCAGCAGAGTGGCAACCTAAATTAAGGAGGATGTTTTGGTATGGCTTGTGCTCTCCTGGCGCCCGTGGTCTGTTTACTTGTAACACGTGCAAATGCCAAGCCATTAATCAAGCTGGATGGCTCTTTCTGGCTTCTGGCCCAGTGGCGCCTGTTGTCTGTCCCCTCCTTAGCATTAGAAAATGTAGTATTTGAAGAGGATTGCTTTTAGCTACGATTGAATGCTTTGTATTTAATGTGTAATGTTTCTGTTTGTAACTTAAGTAGTGAACATGTAAAATAATGTATTTCTGTAAGTTCATGTTTGACATGGCGTGAAAAAAAGTGTTACTCTGGGTCTTTGTTGCTGTTTTTTTATTTTCGGCGACTTGCTCAGTTTGAGTATAGCTGAGTGAGAGTATAGCATAGCCAATAGGTCTCTCCTTTGGGACCTTATAAGTATGTAGTTATGTAGCACAATATCCTTACTGCAAATGGACATGGCAACAGCATTTCCTTTCACCAGTATCCGCTTTTCTAGACCACAGACTGAGTTGCTGAATATTGCTCAGGCTGATGGGTGAAGATATAGGATCTGTGTGCATTTTGAAAATTCAAGAAAGAGCATTTATAAGGCTCTCAAACCCAGAAGCGTATGTAAACTTAAAACAAAGCGGACTGTTGCATGTTTTTGGCCTTCGGTTCTTTCTGTTAGCAATGGGAATGTCATGCTGCTTTTCTTGCTCCCGCCTGCAGTAGTTTGGCTACAGTTGTGCAGTTGGATTGGAGGGGCAGTAAGAGCAAAAGACAATGTCAGGCTGTACATGTAAAGCCTCACTTAAAGTGTAGTTCCCCTGATGATAATTAGTGGCACTGCGTAATAAGGCTCTCAAACCCAGAAGCGTATGTAAACGTAAAACAAAGCGGACTCTTTAATCTTTTTGGCCTTTCGTTCTTTCTGTTAGCAATGGGAATCTAATGCCGCTTTTGTAGCGCTTGCCTGCAGTAGTTTGCCTACACTTGTGCCATTGTGAAAGGTGCGCTAAGAAGGAGGAATAGGATAGCAAGGAGGAGGAGAGGGAAGTGATAACCTGACATTAGGAGAAACGGGTACAGCGATGCAGTGAGCTGTTAGTAAAGGGAGAAGGTGAAGGTGGTGAGCGAACCGAACGGGACTGAAGGTGTAGAGTCTGGGGAAGGCACAACAGGGGACGAACCGAAGTACAGTGAGCAGGAAGTATAGTGAGAGAAAAAGGTCAGAATAGTGTGAGAGCGGTGAAGTGAGGGACGAAGAGAGGGATTGGAGGGGCAGTAAGAGCAGAAGACAATGTCAGGCTGTACATGTAAAGCCTCACTTAAAGTGTAGTGCCACTGATGATAAGTAGTGTCACTGTGCCTTTATAAGAACAAGAGTTTTATAGCAGTCCCGTTCCTGCCCGGTTAGAAATAGAGCAGCATTGGTGAAATGCTTGTATTATATTGAGAAAAGGCATCACTGGCCCATTAAAAGCAAACAGCCCCGCTAAGAAAATCTCGAACCTGTCGGACTAATGGGTGTGATATCCCGGATGACAAATGCCAGTACTGTCCAAATTAAAATACTTCGTCATCGCATAGAAGCGCCTCCTGTGCCAACGCATTAACAAATGCCTGCCCTCTTCTTTAACAAGGGAGAGCGAGAAGCGCGCAAATTAAAATACTTTGTCATCGCAGAGAAGCGCTTTCATGTGCCAACGCATTAACAAATGCCTGCCCTCTTGCAGTTCAGCAGCTGATGTGTACAGGCTCAGTACAACAGCCAGGGATGAGTCATCACCTTCCCGAGACCTGCAAAATTAAAGAACACCGAGGCAGAACTACAGACTTCCTTTTGACACTGCAGGAAAGAATTCCAGAAACAGAATGCCCGCATTTCACTTCTGCATGGAACTAAGAAAACAGGGTGTGTGAAGCTTGTAGTCAGTTTGATGAGACGCGCTCTCTGGTGAGGGAGGGGGAGGAGCGGGTGAGGGAGGGGGAGGAAAGCCAGATGGCGCCTCAGCGATGCGAGGAATGGATGGCAGCTGTGCGCGTGCACGCCATCGTGAACGCAAGCTGGAGGCCAGCAAAAGACACTGGGTTAGCACTTTCAAAACCCATTTACGAAATCTCTCGCCGAGAGCAGCGCAAGCGCTGGCTCAGGCGAGACCTAAAAAGGGACCAGGGAAAAGTAAATAGGAGGTTCGCAAAGCAAAAATAGGGCCAACAGGCACACGAGGCACAGAAAAGCATTAGGGAGACAAAGCAGAGTGTTGGAGCACAAAGCACAGAGAATCAGAGGGACAAAAAACACAAAGAGGGCACGGAGTTTAGAGACGACAATGGAGGGGTTACAACAACAAAAACAACAAGCGCGGTCCTAAAAAGCTATCGCCACGCCACGCGAAGACAATAAGCTTGCAAATCACCTCTCCGCATGCAATAAACACAAAACAAAACAAGTGGACGAACTTCGTGGCAAGCCCTCTGAAAACTGCGAACACAGCAGAACATTTTGCTTTGAACACCAGGCACCTAACCAGATACCAGAAGAACACACACTGCCTCTCTTTCCTTCTTTCATTTAGTTGCTTCCCTGTGAAATGGATCCAAAAAAGACAAGCGCGCACCTCGCGCTGAGGAGGAGAGGAGGAGGCAGCAGGGGGAGGGGAAGAGAGGAGGGGGCCTGCGCCGGATTCCCTTGCGGGAGCGAGCAGGAACCATATGTCAAAGCTCGCTCCCGCAAGGGAATCGCCAAACGTGCACGCGTTGCCATTGAAGGCAATGCAATGTGTACACGTTTTTGGCAGCCAAACTGAATCGATGGCTTAAGGTCTTTTTCCTATCAGCGCATGCGCGCTGCGTAGGCGAGACCTAAAAAGGCACCCCACGATGCTTTTCTTAAAGTGCAATAGAGCCCACACATGCCCCTAGGACATATGTGTGCTCTACATATGCACCACTAGTTTTGGGGTGCATTACGGGGGGGGCTTATGCTAATAGCCAACCTTGGTTTAGCATTTCCTAAATAGTGATTTCTTATTTGTAAATCGCCATTTAGGAAATGCAAAACTGGCCCATTGGTACGAATGGCATGGGATTTCCTAATTGCGATTACCTAATAGCTATTTCTACTTCGTAGGAACTGCTATATGGAAATCAGTAAATTCATACATATCATTTTGCATTTCCAAAATAGCGATTCCTTTGGAGTCGCTATTTAGGAGGTGCAAAATTGCATTATTGTACATCTGGTCCTAAGACACTTACTACTGTTGTTGCCAAATGCTTTACATAAAGCTATTGTGCTCTTCTATTGATCACTATCAGCTTTAAGATACTTAATGCTTTCACATCAAAAATTATGGTGGGGAGCAGTTATTCTAATTTTTCAGAAATAAGGAGCACAATAGGGTTGTGCCCGATTTTGCTTATCTGAAACTCTGTTTTTCAACTAATAGCTCTAGGTGAAATGGTGCGTCTCTCAATGCCTAGATTAGCATTCTGTCATTTAATGACTTTAATCATGGGTGCAGAGGTGCTTGTCACCCATGTCCTTCAAGACTACAGCAAAAAAAGCTCCTTACAAATAATAGTACTTTTAAGACATGAGGAAGGCTCTAGTGGTACCCAATTTTGGCACAGAGACGAGGGGCTCAGCAAATCTATCAGTGGTTCAGTTTCTGAAAATACATTTTGGGAGCTGCTTCTGGGAGTCACCAACACCACTAATGGTGTGCCATAATACCCAGAATGTGAATTTCCTTCAATCATTAAAGTTTTGTGTTTGGCCTTTCGCTTACACTTGGTCAGGTTACAGGCCAATCCAGCAAAAGGGTTGTCTAGATTACTCCTCCTGACATCTGGAAGTGGCTTATGCAGTGGATGTATCTCTCTTATCACACTTAAAGGCTTGGCTTGCTCAGTTTTGCATGTCACTTGCAACACTAACTAAACTATCATGTAGTGCATAAAAGAGAGCTTTAAGGATGAGGAATTGTGAAATGATGTATAGACCAACCCAAAATCAGCCTCATCCACTTCTTGCTCATTACGGCCAGTTATTGATTTAAGGAATACTCGTTCATCCTCCCATGTAAGAGTGAAAGGATTCTGTTTACAATATTTTGAGTGGAATAGCTGCCATTGGTACACTAAGTTGGAAGTTGGTCAAAGTTAATGTCCAGCAGCCAGTATGACCACTGTGATTTTTTATATAGAGAGTAATTGGTGGGTTTCCTGTTCAGGAACCCTATAAATGTAAAAGCATATGTCTGTTGGGTGAATCCTCTGATCATGCAGTTACATAATCTCCCTTGTTCTGCATTTCACTAGTGCACTGATCTGTGCATCTTGGTGTAGAGTAGTCAGTTATGAGGATTGTACATGTAGCCCTTATCACCCATGCAGATTGAGAACATTTTTGTTTGGATAATGTCCTCCCAGCTCACTTAGGGCCTGATTCACAAAGATAAACTCACACGTTTGTGTTAGTTTACGATTGTTTGCTGTTCACAAAGGTATTTTACTAGTAGTATCTTTATGACTGTAGAGTCTCTGCACATGAATGAATGAATATTGCATTTCTAAAGCGCACTGTCATTCGTGATTGAGCATCCTGGCGCTATGCTATGGAACACTGTGAAACACTAACGTAGACAGGAAAGAGTAGATAGGACTTGTAGGCCTATCTTTACTAATAGTATCTTTACAACAGTGGAGTCTCTGGACATAAAAAGATAGGAATTGTAGTCCTATCTTTACTAGTAGTATTTTTACGACTGTGGAGTCTTTGCACATAAAAATATAGGACTCTCCTATCTTTTTTGTGCAGGGACTTTGCAGTCGTAAAGATACTACTAGCAAAATACCTGTGAATAGCAAACAATAGTAAACTTCCACAAAAGTGTACATTTACCTTTGTGAATCAGGCCGTAAGTGTAGGGCTCTTAGCGTGATTTGACATTGGCTGTTTAGCCAAGTGTGTCTCTTGGCCCTCTTATACCCTTTAGTAAATTTGGCTTGTTGGGTAGCACAGGAAAGGGTTGTGTAGGGGGTTGCTGAGAGTTTGGAAAGGTGGGGTTTGATAGCTTGAAAGTCCTCCTTTCTCTCATAGCGCCAGTGGCATAAAATTAGAAAATCCACTGTCACCTCACAATTGAGTATCTGCTGGTCTAGGTCTTGTTTATAGATGGTAATGTTTGCTTTTAATCATTTCTACTTGCTATACTATTGGATCTATGCACATCCCATTAGTCTGTCAATCATCTGAAGCTGATGTCACAACACCTGACTACCAAGACTCTAGCTGCCCAAAGAGAACCTTATTTACAAGCTTGATGCACTTGAATCTCAAAGTTGATGATATTTTTAAGAATGTTGATATTTCAAGCCAATGTATGCGCTTGATGAAGTTTTTCACATAAAACCTACTAACATTTTTATTTAAAGCTATCAGTAATGTAGACTTCGCATTATGATTTGTGGTCCATTGTATTAGAATGCTTGGAATTATTTATTAAAAATGCAATTTACTTACATAATAAGGGATTGGACCATACTGCTAATGTATGTAATGTAAATGAGGGGCACTAGCCTTATTTGACTTACCATTTACTGAGGATTCCGATTTTTACTTGAGGAACTATTCAAAGGGCGGTGCTCTGCATGCCCCACTGCGCTCGCCATTCATTAACATGTTTTTCCATGAGTAGTTCTCAATCATTGGTGGCTAGATTTTTTTAGGGGTGTGGTTCAGGTGGCCTTCAAAGTATGGTTTATTTCCCAGTCTGTTTGATACATTTTTAACAAAATACAAGCAGTCTCTGCAAAGCTTCTCTCAGTGCTGTAATGAAAAATGATGCCCCCCACCCCCTGCAGAGTTGGATGATGGGGCCCTGAGTCTCTTATGTCTTACAGATATTCACTTGACTTCGGCTGACTACGGGACCCCCCTTGAGGGTTGGGGACCTACAGTATGCCCCTTGCTCGACTGACTGTGAGATAAGTAATTCTCTTTTTTACACTTATTTTTTAAAATAATGTTTCCCCTGGTTGTTAGTGCAAGGTGAATCAATCCCACATCTTTAGTGGTGAGACATTTCAATAAATTTCTATTGCTAGTTAAGACCATTTGCAAAATTATATCTCTTGACTACAAAGCAGTCTTGTGAAACTGCTGCTGCAGCAGCTTTGCCTGTCTGCAAGTCAAATATGTTGAAGAGGGATGAGTGCGAAACTTAATCACATACCATTACAGTTCTGCGTCGTTCTATGATACATCTTAAGGTACTTTTGTGTGTAGAGATCTTTATTTTGCTAATTTGCCAAGAATAAAACAATTCTTGTCTTTGCTGGAATTCTCACTACAGAGGACTGAACCCTTTCCTGTGGGGTAAGGCCTAATAAAAATAATTATCAACCTGAATGATCGAGACACTTTTTCTGATCCGTACACAGCCGCGGCTCCTCGGTTAAGGCAGAGGAGCGTCGCCCTACCTGATGTGAGCGCAGCAGGTACACACAGAATAATAAAATGGTCATTACCCTTTTATTATTCTGTGTGCCTCCGGCCGCGCTAGCGCAAGTGTGATGGCGGGGGGGGGGGGAGAGGGGGCAGAAAGATTCCTGCATATTGCAGGATGCCTACTTCAAGTGCTCAGCGCACATGAAAGATTGGCCAGCTGTCTACAGCTGGCTAATCTGTCATGCGCACTTCAGAGCCTGCAATCCCAGTGCTGTAAAAGAGCGAAGGGATTGCAGGCAAAGGCCCCCAGCCTCAAAATGAGAGCTGGGTTAGCCTGCTCAAACCAATCCTGGAGCTGCTGAGCAGCTCCAGGATTGGTTGGATTCGCATGCAGGAAGTAAACCACCTTCCTTTCTGCTTGTCATTGTCGGGAGAGGAGAAAGGCAACATATTACTGAGTTGTACGGCACGCCGCGACCCACCAATTGTTTAAGTTGCTAGCTGCCCCTGTCTGTACGCCATTATTATAGCGAATGCTGATTTCTTCTTTTGAAAGAGTGACTCATTGTTGGCGTCATTCAAATTTATTTGAATATTGATGTCCAAATTCCTGCTAGGCTCTTCTGTGCTTTCCTGGATTTTAGTGCTTTTCAATGATGATGGAAATCTGGTGACTTCATAGTCCTCCATCAAGAGGCAGCTTTTGCAGATTAAGACCCTAAAATGTGCTTGTTAATTAACATTCTGTCTGGCATGGACAGCACAGACAAGCCACTTTTTGACATAGATAATACAGATATTGAACTTGAAATGCATGTTGATCAATGTGACAGAAGCTTTGCAGTGTGTAATCTACTGAAAAAGCCATGCAAGAGTAACACAGGTTACCTTTTGGTTACTGGAGTATTTAGTCATTTGCTATTTTGAACTTATTATGCACTGTTGATGGTATAAACAAGACTTAGGTCTTAAAAGTATATGGTACATAGGTGTGGATGGCATTTGTGTTTATATCACAGGTGGAGTAGGGTTGTCGCAAGCTAAGTGTGTAGCTTTTGTAATCAACCTCACCCACGAGCCCTATCAAAAATTACCTTGTTTAAGCACCCAGTTTCTGGAACAGTATCCCTCCTATGCATCAGGAATACTCCAACCCTTCTCATATTTAGGAAAGAGCTGCAGACACATCTCTTTAAAGAACACTACATCATAAGACAGTAACAGTCCTCTTCCACTCTGAATCTAGCTACCTCCCCAACCACTCTTTGACTGATTCTTTGCTTTTGACCCTGTACAGTGCTCCGCTGCCTTTTAGCTAAAATTGTGCTATATAGAAATGGGGGTCTCTAGTTGGCAAGGGCTTGTACCTTTGTCCAAGTAGGGACCCTGCGTCTTAGTCAGGATAAGGGAGTTACACTCCTAAAATAACCCCTGCTCACCCCCTTGGTAGCTTGGCACGAGCAGTCAGGCTTATCTTAGAGGCAGTGTGTAAAGCATTTGCACATAACCAACAGTAATACAGTGTAAGCACTACACAAGGACACCACACCAGTTTAGAAAAATATCCAATATTTTTATATACTTAAGACAAGACCAAAAATGATAAAAATCCACAATACAGTACTTGGAAATCTTCAGTTATCAAAATAACCTTGAAATAAAGTTCCTTGAAGTTGATAGCTCCGTCTGGGGCTATCACGGCGTCTTGAACAAACAAATCCAAACAGTTCTAGCTGACCGCGGCGTCAAGGGCCAGCTACGGTGTCGGGGAGACCCGCAAAACAGTACCTTTAGAATTGCAGGGCGACGGCGACCTCTCGTTGAGCTTCCGAAAGCACGGCGTCCGCAGGCATCGGTTCCGAAGGTCGGTGCAGAAGTCAAAGGGGCCTCAAAGTCACACGTGTTGCAGATCGAACTTCTCGCGAGTCAGGAGCGCTGGCATTGGCGGGCGTCGGGTGCTGCGGTGCGAAGTGCAGCAGTGCGGCGTGCGATGCCCTCAGGTCACGGTGCGAGCAGCGGCTCGATGGCGGCTTCAGATGGCGCCGTCGGTGAGACCAGGGTCGTGGTGCGAAGTGATGTGGTGCTCGTCGCGGTGCTGGAAGGTCAAGGTGCAAGCAGCGGCGTTGTCATTGCTGAAGCGCTGTCGTTGGCTGACGAACTGGAGTTGATGGCGCCGGCGTCGGTAGGCCAAGGCTGCGGTGCGGGATGAGGACGGTACGTCGTGCAACTTACGAGCTGTGCCCTCGAACCAAGGTGCAAGCAGCAGCGTCTATGTCGGCGTGAAGCAGCGTCGTCGGGGATACCAAGGCGGCGTCGTGAAGCGAGGTGGTGCGGAGTGCGGTGCCCACAGGTCGCAGTGTGAGCAGCGGCTCGGTAGCGGCGTCAGATGGCGTCGCCAGTGAGACCAGTGTGGTGTTGCGGCGGTGCCCTCTGCGGTGCCTCCAGGACACGGAGTCGGCAGCGGCGACGGCGTTGGGTTGCTTTTTCTTCTGTTGCAGCACAAAACACACAGTCCCCAGTGCTGAGGGGAGAAGAACTTGAAGTCTTTGCTGTTCCTGAGACTTCTTGAACAGGGGGCAAGCTCTACTTCAAGCCCTTGGAGATACTCAAAGAAAGAAGTTGTAGAAAGTTCAGTCCAGCCCTTTCACTGCCCAAGACAGAAGCAGCCACTGCAGGCCAACACAGCAAAGCACTCAGCAAAGTGGTATCCTCCTCACAGCTTCCTCAGCTCTTCTTCTTGGCAGTCTTCTTGGTCCAAAAGAGTTCTAAAGTTCAGGGGTTTGGGCCCCAATATTTATACCACCAAATTCTTTGTTCTCTAAAGGCAGAGAGTGTCTTTACCCAGATATTCAGGTGCATGGGAAATCTCCTCCCACCACTCTAAATGCAGACTGGGCCTATTCAGGTGCTAGTAACAACTCCTCCCACTACTCTGAATGCAGCCCAGGTCTATTCAGCCCAGCCCTGACTCATTCAGGAAAGGCAGCACACACATCAACCCCCCGGTGGCCGTCTGAGAGAATGCACCTCCCCAACTCCTGTCACTCCAAAGCCAGATAGTCAATACGCATCCTAGCAGAGGCACACAGGATGGCTAAGCAAGAAAATACCTACTTTCTAAAAGTGGTATTTTCAAACACAGAATGTAAAAAACACCTTTACTAAAAGATGCATCGTTAGATTCTGAGTTAAGGCATACTAAACTTTATTTTCCTATCTGGTCCCAATGGGAAGTTATATTTATAAGATGTTATAAATTAACTCCCATGCTTTTCTATGGGCCAGAGAGCCTTTCAATAGTGAAAAACGAAATTAGCAGTAGTTCACTATCAGGTCATGCCACACACACCAGGGCATGTCCTACCTTTCACATACACTGCACCCTGCCTACAGGGGTACCTTGGACCTACCTTAGGGGTGACTGACAGGTAAGAAAAGGGAAGGTTAGGGCCTGGCAAGTGGGTACAATTGCCAAGTCGACATGGCAGTTACAAACTGCGTGCAGACTCTGCAGTGGCAGGTCTGAGTTACCTTTTCAGGGCTACTCATGTGGGTGGCACAATCCGTGCTGCAGGCCCACTAGTAGCATTTGATTTACAGGCCCTGGCACACTCAGTGCACTTTACTAGGGACTGACAAGCAAATCAAATATGCCAATCATGGAAACACCAATCCATAACACAATTTACACAGAGAGCATATGCACTTTAGCACTGATCAGCAGTGGTAAAGTGGCCAGAGTCCTAAAACCAACAACAGCAGGTCAGGAAAAAATAGGAGGAAGAAGCAAAAGTTTGGGGATAACCCTGCAAAAAGGGCAATTTCCAACACATACATGCATGCATGCGTACTAATGTTTGTGAACTTCAAATTGGCTCAAACAGCCACTGCAATTGCCCGGGCCACTGTCCAGCCCATTGTTTTTCACTGACTTTGCCACTTCATACAGAGACAAGCTGTATGCAAATCAGCCTTGGTCCTTACTCAGTATCAACAGTCCAGCTCAATTTGCCAAGCCAGGAATACTCTAAAAGGGAACACAAAGAAATGCAGACTGATTTCGGCCTAGACGGCCCTCACCATTGAGGTATAGTTTTTATTCTGTGCATAGCAAGTATGAGATCCACGTCTGGGCTGAAGGAAACACAAAGGCGATGGGGTGGAATGCTTGAAAATGGCTCAGCTACTGCCAATCACTTAGGGCCACATTTCTTTCCATCGATTTTCATCCACTATATTGCTTCAGAATCCAGCGACTCACCCTTGGTCCTGCACGATTAGGAGCATCACAGCCCGATCTGGCGGGTCAGGTATTCTCTGAACAGCAATATAAGCAAACCCATACTAGTTAGGCCTCATCACCAAGGCTAAAATAATTCTGGAGTTGCTCGAGGTCTCATCTTGAGTATTAAGTATTGCACCTATCACATTTTGGACTTTTTGAGTAAACAAAATAACAGAAGGATTGCTTTTGTCCAACAGTAGGGTCTCTTTTGTCCAGATTATTAAATCTATTCTATCCAACGTCGCCCCAAATATTTGAAATCGTTATTGCATTTCCAGACCATATGACGCATGGACCCTCATTCTTAATGACAAGTCTGCAGAGAATGGAAGTAAATAGACACCAACTTTCCATTTCAAATGATGTCTAAAATAAAAGGAAGGCTAAGTCTATGGAATAAATGTAAGATTTAAATCAATTTATGCATTGACTGTTGCCTTACAAATACAAATGACCATTTAGAGGATTTTTAGTCTGATCTTGCATCTTCAGTGAAGTGAAATAATTGACCCAAAACTTTTGGAGGTAAGAAAAATGGAACAAATACACGAACGGCCAAAAGAAATGTGGCCGAAGGCATCAGAAAGAGAGCAAGTAAAAGGACAGGTAAGTAGAGGTTAGGTAAAGAAAACAAACAAAATTGGTTATAAGGTTTCCCTTAAGAAAAAAAATAAGGGGGTAGAGGGGATCACCCCCCTAAGTGATTGCAGGTAATTGCAGCACACCTGTCAGTATATTAGTCTTGGACTCTGCAGTTGGCAGGGGATATTCTAGGACGTTGGCTGACTTTCTTAGGACAATGTGAAATGAAGCCACATCTTGGGCTGGGAACTGGCCCTACTGGACACTCCACTTTGGTTGCAGGGCCAAACCCTTGGCCCATGACACTTTGGGAGTTTTGGTAGACTCCCAGGATTTCAGTGATGGCAGCCTAGTTGACCTGTGGCCTGAATGGACTCACTCTGCGGGGCCAAAGTTACCCTCGCACTACACCTACCCCCACAGTCCTGTGCCCTTGGCCCAGACTGCTTCCTCCCACTGGTTCCTGGTTCCTCCATGACTGCAGTGGTGTTAGCCATTTAAGAATCCAGGACTGGGGTGCACAGGATGTTACTGACTGTGCTCGGTACACAGGTTGGGGGGGCGCAGTGGTTGTCTGTGATGTTTCAGCAGTGGTGGGAGGTGTTGTAGTGGGCACAGTGAGCCCCACTGTTGGCTTCTGCCTAGGCTGACCAGATGGGCCTGTACCATCATCCACGTCCAACTCTTCAGGAGCCTTCTCATCACTGTGTGCTTCATCCTGTGGGAGAGAGAATCTATGGTTTCCATCCTCTGTGCAGGTGCAGTGGTGGATCGACTTGTTGAGAGATAGAGAACATTGTTAATGTTGGAAGTGAGGTATCTACATCCACTTTGTTTGTGTCAAGGTAAATGGGGACCTAGAAGGGAACAACATAGGTAGAGATTAGTATTGTCATCTATTTCCATTGAGTTGAAGTTGGTTACTAGGCATTTGTAGACATTCAATAGAGATATAATTGATTCCATCAGCTCATTTGCTGTGCAGATGTGTGGCATTTTGGCTTTAGGGATAGACACTCTGCTACAAACACAATGTCGTTGTAACATGTGTATTTGTCCATTCCAAGGCCTAGCTGTGTCTAATACAGGCAAACACCCAGCTTGGTTATATATTTAGCATTGTTCATCATATGAGAAGTGCAGAGACATGGGGTCACCTGGCACTGCTAATCAGCTGAGTTTTCTTCATGGTTCACATATTTTAGGGGTACACCGTTGTTATGGTGTCACTGATGCCATCTTTAGTTTGAGTTGGTGGGTCCAGGACACCTTCAAGCAAAGTATTCATACGTGTATTTAAGTGGAGCATTGTCTGTACATTGCACAGGCCATGATGAGTGAACATCAGTTGTCACATGAGAAACAATTGAGAAGGAACAAAAGGAGTGTAGCATCTTGTTTAGAGTTCCAGTCACAGGGCCTCATAGTAGTAGTGGTAGCTTTTCAATGTCACTTTAGCAACATGTGACAAGTGGTAACCTGCTTGATAAGTTACCATCAGTTGTAACATGGCATACAAGTGAGAAGGGGCAAAAGGAGTGTAGCAGCTTGGTTAAAGTTGGAGTGACAAGGCTTCATGGTAGTTGTAGTCACTTCTGTCTCATTTTAGCAATGCTTGAGTAATGGTAACCTGCATGAGTAGTAGACATCAGTAGTAACATGGCAGACAAGTGAGAAAGGGCAAAAGGAGTGCAGCTGCTTGGTTATAGTTGGAGTGGCTAGGCCTCATGGTAGTTATAGTCACTTCAAGCTCACTATAGCAACACTTGACAAATGGTCAGTATACTATAGCTGTTGGCAACATGCATTTGAGATGGACCATACTGTAGTGTAGCTCCTATTTCCCTAATAGGCTCTGCGCATTGGAATAATATACCCTATAGGCTTGACATAGGACTGAGGTCGGTATGTCCCTATCGAGTATATTAAACTTAATTACTTGTGCCAGCTAGCTCAGAGGCCACTAGAAACTCCTTGATAAACAAGAAGGGAGTAGTTTCTGGCAGCCGCAAAACATGACAACTTTGTTTCCCTTTAGAATCAGAACGTGTCCCAGAGTCGTGGAAACAATAGATAACCGTTTTACTCCGCTCAATCGTGCATGCTTAGTTTTCCTCAAAGTTACACAGAAAGAATAGACTGGCGTTTCAATAAAAGATTTATTGAACAGTCTTGTTTCTCGTGTAAGTAATATGTGCTGTTATGTTCACAAGACAATATGCAAGATAAATAATGTACAGCGTAAGCAGTAGAAATAAATAATACTGCGCTAGCATGATTTTTAGTAGATATTCATTTACATAAATAACATGGACTAAAAATGCGAGTACTCATACGATGCGTTTCTAAGCTAGTTCTACCCCAATGTACCTAACCTAACCTAGGTGTAGGGAGAGGTATGAAGTAGGTGGAGTATTCCTTACTATGGTATACTAAGAGTATGTTACGCCCAGTATGCCTAGTATGCCAAGAGTCCCTCTAGGTTTCTAGTAAGCTCCATACCTTAAGAATGAGAGAGGTGGGAATCTCTTGCCAGAGTTGAACTCCAACACCCCGCGAGGGAAGTCAGATCACTGGAAGCTGGACTCTCTGCGTGCAGGGATGACAGCGTCTTCTCAGTGCGTCAG
Source organism: Calotriton arnoldi (assembly GCA_963921515.1). Classification (NCBI taxonomy): domain Eukaryota; kingdom Metazoa; phylum Chordata; class Amphibia; order Caudata; family Salamandridae; genus Calotriton; species Calotriton arnoldi. Next base: position 536,216 of record CAWUFW010000889.1, on the reverse strand, counting down.
GCCGAGAAACGGGCTCCTCTGAAGTCGAGGTCTCCTCTGATTTACAAGGGCTAGGGAAGGTATATTTATACCTGAGAGGTACCTCAGAATGTTAGCATTGACGTGAATCGGACAGCGGAAGACGTCATGAATGAACCCTCAAGGTATAACGGTTCATGCATAATAGATGAGTCCTTGAAGAAATCAATAGTCCTGTGCTAGGGAAACTCCCGAAGCCTAAGGGTCTGTTCTTCAAGAACTCGTTGTGACGTTAGGGTGGACGGATGTCGGAGACCATGCCTGTATTTGGAGTGCACGGTTTAATGCCTAAATAAGGACTGGGATTTTATGCCTATATAAGGGCAGGGCGAATTGTGCCTATATAAGGACATGATACAGGAAAACCCATGTACGGACACCCTAAGAGGAATACAACACCCACTCCACTTTCGTGTGTACGATAATAAAAATGCTAAACATTTAAAATGCTAAACATAAAATGGAGTACCGCATATTGCTAAAAACATTTCTTAAAAGCATGAAAAAGCATTAAAAAAACCTATTAAAATGCAAAAGGTACTGTACATTTTAAGCATTGCTTTTCATTTCAGGCATATATTTGGAAACAAAATGCAATTTGAATGAAATAAGCAGTAATATTTACATGTGACAGAAAATGATCGATAAGTTGTTCAAAAATCAAAGTCATTTCATGTCATGAAAATTAATGAACTTTGTAGACAAATAAGATGACAAAAGTGTCTGAGGAAGTACCGCGAAGTCCGTACTATAAGAATAGTTCTACTTCAAGCAGATTGAATTGCCATTTAGTTCGAAAAAACGGAAAAAGGTTCAATTTGGGAAGAGTTCCAAGTTTTTGAAATCTGAAGGCCAAATTTTACTGCGTCTCTGGTACACTGTGGGATGAATCAGAGTCAGTGTACGGGTCTGGTGTAAACATGAGATCATCTATTTCTGTAGACAAAATATCGTCCACTGAAGTTGGTGACATTTGGAACACCTCGTGTAGTAGATTAATTGCACAGAGATGTGAAGCATCGCTTTCAGCATAGCATGCCGCAGCAATGTGCGCGTCCGTTGTTACCTGTGTGCCTGTAGATCCATCTCGTACCTCAGCAGCAGCCGGAATCGTCTGTGAGATCTCAATGAATGCCGTCATCAGGATTGGTAGCCTCTGGGGACAACACAGAGCATGGGCCGTTATCGGGTCCAGCAGAGTATTGATATCCGTTGGCGTTGCTGATGGAAATGTTAGACAGGTGTCTAACACGCATTCTTCACCGCATAGCAGGCATCGTAGAACAGGTAAGATGCAATCTTGCCAGATTGGTCTAAATGACAGGAACCACGTGGTATTAAGTTCCCGTAGACGAGTCATGCCCAAAAGCTGTACTATTCGCTCACGGCACCTTCGTTCAAGGAGAGCTTTCTCCACTTCGCTCGGAGTGATGTCTGCGTAATAGCAGGAAGAGAAATAGAATTCCGGCAACAAGTGCTAGAATTAATGGTATGCCACCAAACACCGAATGTGCAAAGTTCGGGATTATTCTGAGTATTGCCTGGAAAGGTGCTAACAGACCGGAACAGATGCTCTTAAATACATGTACAATTCCGCTTGTATCAGACATGTTAAAGATACGTCCTATCATTTCCACGAAATGTATAGGGCAGTTTGTACGTATTAAAGTCTGTATCTCAGCCGAAGTCCTTGCTACTTGTAGATCATAGGTTTCTTTGGCCGAGGTCAAAGGCACTGTTTGTTGCAAAAGCATGGCTTTCATTCTGCTTAAAGTATCAAATCTTATAAAAGAGACGTTCAGCGAAGGCCACAAAGGCGACTCCCTGGCTGTGTCTATTGGGGCAAACAATACTTGCATACAGCAAGTGACCCTGGAGTTGACCGTTACTAGATATGGGATGCCTGGCAACATGCCACAGCAACTCTGATCATTCAACATGAGGTAACTCCCATTAGAAAGTTGTCCAAACGTTGGATTAATCACAGCAGCTGGTGTACCCTGCTGATGGCAAGACAAATTTGCCACAGAACCATTGCAAGCCCCGTGTAAAGAAATGTCCTGACATATAAGTGAACCGCTCAGTGCACTTTTACAGTGTGTACCGCTCAAAAACACTTCACGATCCCCACTCCAACATCTATATGTATACGGTAAATTCCAAGATGTCTTAATGTATTCCTTACCCAACCTTTCATATTTGCCTGCTTGCATTTGTTTGAGGCAATACTGAAACTGAAAAGTAGTCACAGGTAGTGTGATTTTGCCATGAATGAGCCATTCTGTAGCTGGTTTTTCTGCCACTGTGAATGGTAACTTTTCCAGTTTTTCAATGCTCAGCACTGTATACTTTGCTCCTCTTTGTGCCAGTTCGATCTGTTTATCAGTTAGATTATATCCTGCAAACAGAGCTGATGTGTTGATAAAACGCCAAGGCACATAGCCCGCGCGCAAGGATTGCAGCGTCCAGCTTAATAACACAATAGAACGTAATTGAGATTGGCCTTGCTGTAACATGGCTAAATCTGGTTCTAGTATGTCGATAGCAGAGGATGCAATGTTGTCCAATGAATATATTCTGGAGGACAAAGTTGTTAACCCATTGTCGACCACAGTGAGTGTTTTCTCTAAATTAATACGATCAAGTTCACGTATTCGTTCTGCGGCCTCCATCTGCGACACTTTCCATGCTTCATTATAGGCAGCATAAATGCCGGCATATATGAAACGTTTTTGACGCGGTTTTCTTGGTCCAAGCAAGAATTCCCTAAGGTCTGCGTCTTCTTTAAGTAAGGATAAGTGTTGTTTCACATCCTGTAATGTAGATTTCTGCAGCCAATCGAGGCATAATTTTCCTACACTGTATGTTGTTACTACCCCCGGATGCTGTCTTTGGACGTATCTTGGGTCTGGCCTATGAATAGTAAAGCCCTGAGTTTTATTCAGGAATCTTTCCTGACAGGTGTTCATGACTGTGGGCCAGAGCAACCATTTTCTCCAATCAGGATTAGATCTGTTGAGTTGTAGTATTTTGTCAACTGTAACCGCTGCATGTGTATTGTTATCACTTGCAGGTGTTGGTACAGAAGGTGTTTTCATCTCTTTGATCTTGGCTAGTCCAAGACAAGATGTTTGTTGGACAGTTTCATTCGAAAACATTATTTGTTCAGGGATGATACAGGCTCTAAATAAAGCTTCTATCCCCTGCACTTGCCAATCTTTAGTACCCCAGACAGTTTTTGTGTCTATTGTGTCTTTCCATAAGTCGAAACCCTGTCTAGACAGTTGGGCAATAAATGCTGCAGAATAAATCTGTTTTGTATTTGTTAACATAATTTTCAGTCCTGTTTTGTTTATATTTTTATAGTAAAACGTTTCTGGATCAGATGTATTGTAACCTGAAAAATATGGAAACTTGTTAGCAAATGTTTTTGAACTACCTTTTGGTGGTGTAGGACAATGCTCCCATTGGTTAAACATAAACACATTTCTAGGGTTTGCAGATTTATGCAAATAAAGATGACCATAGTGGTTATAGCAATACAGCTGTTCATAGTCTGATGAACCCTCTAAATATTCATTTTTAGAAAATGCAGCAGACTTTTCTAGGTCAAACATTATGTCGTTAACAGTCTGAAAGTCCCAATCATCAGAATAGGTACTGGACGAAATGAGATCACTTAGTGAAATTTTAAACAAATGTGGAATGCTCAATTGTTCCGTCGGGCCAAAAATATCAAAATCTGTTTTGTCTCACACTATACCATCCTGTATAGGAACGGCTGTGATGTTCACTGTTGACAAGTCTCTTGCTTCACGATGGGAAGATTTATGAGGTTTCAAAAGTAAGTTCACATCTCTTCTTTCACTGTTCACATGGATGTATCTGCCATTTATAAGCACGCTCATAGTCATAACCAAAGCTAGCCAAAGCAGGAAAACAAATATTCCAGAGTTCAATCCATGGGGAAACCAGATAAGTCTTTTTCAGAAAGTGAAGAAAGTCTTGTACTTGCTGCTTGAATGTTAATGATGCTGGCGTCGTTTCAGGTTCACTCGGATCTTCTGAGAACGTATCAAAGTTAATGAAGTAGCCAGAAGCAGTTCTGTCAATTGTTGAAATTGCATCAGGATTTGTAGAAATCGCTGGAACCAGTTGATCACTTGCTACGTTGGTGTAGACAGGTGTATTTGGACGAACTGTGACTTGATTTTCAAGAGGGATGAGTTCCATTGCATTATTGCTTAGTCCTTCATCTGTTACTGCTGAATTCTCGATGGTTATCAGTCTTTCAGTCTGAACCTCTTGGATAGTAGCGAGAGGAGTGCGTCTGCTACTAGGTCGGAGTCCACGAGGCCTACTATTTAGTATTGGCCACATACTGTGGTTTGATGAGGTCGATGGACACAAATCTTTTCTCCTTTTTTCCAGCAAGGGGCGGCAAAAGTACTGTTCTTGTTCCTTGAACTGCTAGGACAGGTACTGGTTGTCTGTAAGAAGGTCCAAATTCCTTCTTGTCCGCAATCTTTTCTCTGACTAGATCCCCAACTTTTGGAATCCAGACAGGCCTTGCTGGGACCGCCGGTTTTTCCCCAGTGGTGGTTGGCAGCAGGAATACGTTGCTTTGTTTCGATCTTAGTTCATTGAGTTCCTGTAAAACAGCCAAACGATCTTTGATATCAAACGGTTTATTTTCCACCACTGTGCCTACATGATCGAGGTCTGGTACCCACATTCTTGTCCCAAGTAGGACCTCATATGGACTGACCCCCCCTAGAGAACTTCTTGGCAGGTTGTTTAATGAGCGTTGGACCCCATAAAGATGTTTGACCCACCCATCACCCGAACCTAATACCCTAGCTGTTATCGACTGCTTTATGTCCCGGTTTTTCCTTTCCACAACCGAATTTCCCTCCGGATGGAATGGAGAGGAGTACCGCAATGCAACGCCCAGACTGGCCATGGCTTCTTTGTAAGCCTGAGAGCTAAACGCAGGGCCCTAGTCAGAATGTAGCATGCCTATTGCGTATGTGCCGATAAAGACTCGCAAATCTTTTATAACAGTTCGAGCGTCAGCCGAGCACTGAGGCCATATCCATAGGAACCTTGATTCAGTATTTGTGGGATTGCATTTGTCCAGAAGGACGCATGCGCGTAGATAGTCTAATGCTGTCTAACAGTGGTGTCTGTACTGGGCAGCTACATTCGTAGCATGGCGTCTGGTGGCTTTCTCGCTGTAATTTACAGTCTATGCAGTTATTGATGAAGATGTGGATTTCTGTATTCATCCCAGGCCCACCAGTACATCTCTTTTAATGTCAAAATTGTTTTAGAGATCCCTTGATGTGACAGACCCTCCCCCAAATGTGCTTCATAAATCAAAGCTGCTCTACGTTCCATGTTTGGAATTACCCTATCCCCCACTCCAGGGATTCGAGCAAAAGGAACGTTGTTCGCATCAATTACATAAGAGTACTTGAGTGGAAACTTTTTTGGTAATGCTGCACCACTGCCTTTGCTTGTAGCATTGACAACCAACATTATCTCACTGTCTATTTTTGTTTTTGATCGAGTGATCGCAGCTACGGAAGCCGTCTGAACAGCCCCCTTTGCGGCTTCGTCAGCCAATGAATTCCCTGCAACGTGAACGCCATCACGTTGATGACTCAGTGTGTGGATCACGTGAGCCTTTGGTAGTTCGTTTTTCAACTGAACTACTTGTTCCCAAAGCGTTTTGTGCTTTATTGTGCCACCTTTCGCATCTTTGAACCCATTTTCAAACCAGTTTTGTATATATTCATTATACGACTGAACACAGTAAAAGGAATCGCACACTCTATTAGTGTGGGGAATTCTCGATCTGTACTTTCAAGTGCCAGTTTGAATGCTTGTAGTTCAGCTCGCTGAGCTGTACAATCTCCTAGAGATTGAGTTTTTGTGACCATAGGTCTGAAGATGCCATCTCGCATGCGACCTTTAACGATTGCACACGCTGCACTGTAAGCTTGCTTACCCCCTATTGCGGGCTGTGCGGATCCGTCAGTGTAAATTATGAATTCGTACTGATCGAGAGGCAGAATTTCAGTGGGCAGAGGACATTCTTGTTCATATTGCAGGAATGCTTTTGTTTTTAAATCGGGATCAAAAACATATTCAACATCTGTTGCAGCAAGAGAATTAACCCATTGTATCCATCTCGGATGTAATGCTTTAGCATTTGGAATGCTTGCTTTTGTGACCGCTTCTAAAGCTGGTACTGGGGTTACGACAATAATGCGTTTCCCTTGGGCTAGGGCTCGTTCTTTTGCTACAGCGGTTTGAACTGTTGTCAGAATTTGTTCAGTTGAAGTGAAGAGCATTTCCGCTTGTGTATACAAATGAGATTTGTATGTGATTGGTATTTTTTCACCCTCATTAAATGTTAAGTAGGTGAAACCGCATTGACCAGAAATTATTCGGATCACCAGGTTGCGTTGACTTACGCGTGTTTGTAAGTGATTTGTTGCTAACATGTTAGCCTGTAATGAACGCAAGATTTCTGTGTGTTCTTGTGTCCAATTCTTGATTGAAAAATCAGGTTTGATTAATGCGTAGAGAGGTTTAACCTTTTCTGCGTAATTTAGAATGTACGTTCTTCCAAAATTTAGAAAACCCAGGATGGACTGTAAGTTTTTTAGCGTTTTTGGAGGTTGGAGCAGCGCACACTTTTCTAAAAAGTTAGCTGCCAAGCTCTTGCCTTCACTTGAAAGCTCATATCCTAGAAATAGGACATTGAGATGGGCAATTCGGGACTTTTTAAAGTTGAATTTGTAGCCCTCAGAGGCGAAGCCCAGTATAATGGTGCTTACCCTGTTCAAGTGTTTGTCCAGGTCATCGTCTGTCAGATAGATGTCATCGACATAGGACAATGCCTCATTGTCATAAATTTGTAGTAACTCCGTTACCCTCGCTGAGAATAACCCCTGGCTGTTCTTGAACCCTTGTGGGAGTCGACAAAATTGACGCTGTGTCCCCATTATGGAGAAAGCTGTTAAATACCTGCTTTCAGGTACTATGTTTTGACAAAAGAAAGCATTTGAGATGTCTAATGTGGTTTTATATTTTTTACGCACAATGTTATTCATTAATGCTGTGCTATGTGCATTTTGCACTGCAAATGTTTTAGAACAAGTGTTTAAGTGTCTGTAATCCAAAACTAGACGATAGGTGTTGTCTGGTTTGGAGACAGGAAACAAAGGATTGTTCATTGAGGGGGTGCATGTTTCAATCACCCCTTGGTATTCAAGTTGATCTAAGATCTCCCTGACCTGTTTTTTAGCTTCTTGCTTTATTGGGTACTGCCTTTGTGCAGTTGGTTCATGTTTCAGATGTATTTTATGGTGAGGTGAGTCCTCATCCCATCCTACATGATTTTTATATAATGCTGGGGCCTGGACTACTGCCCATTTCCTGGCATATGTATATTTTAGGTGAATTGGAATATGGTTGGAGAAGGCAGGCATAATAATGTCCTCGCCGTGTGGGCACTCCCTGACAAATTGTAGTGGCCAGTCTTTTTCTGCTAGAAGTATGTCATAGCCCCTTGAAAGTTTTTCCCAAAAGAGTGTTTTCACCTGTCTAGGTATGTCTCCCTCCATCCGGAGTGTTATTTCATATACCTTTTGTGGAGTACTAACCCTGGTGTCTACATTCTCAACTGTAATGTACTCATTCAAGTCCACTATCTCCAGAAGTTCCTTCAGGTTCTGGCGAGCTACTGTGACTTCTGCTGCACTGTCCAGCATTGTCTGAGCCCATTCTCCGTTCTTGAGTTGTGTTCTCAGTATTCTCGGCATGTCTGATCTTCAGACCTGCTACTTTCTTTTTGGAGAATTGAGGTTTTGTTTTATTTTTTGGAGCGTGTTTATCTTCCTTGGATTTCACGCGTTCTTCTCTATTTTCTGATCGTCCTCTTCTTTCCGAAGTCCGTGACGAGATCTGAAAGGTACGAGAGGAACGTATATCAGTATCTTGATACCTGTCAGGTTTTTTCAAATTATCCCTATTCCTGAGGTTATACCTCCTTTCAGAGGGCTCCTTTTGAGGAGACCTACCTCGGGATTGAGAACGTTTCTCGTTTGAATTTTGTTTAGTAGTTTCCCACTTCTTTTTAGAAGATGTAGGAGTTTGTTTAATAGAGTCCTTCTCAGGACTTTCAGATAGTTTTGGCTTCACTGGTCTTCCACCCAAACTATCTCGGCCTAATTCTGCATAAGCTTGTTCAATTATTCTGGGTAGTTCAGTTTGTTGTTCTGTGACATCAAATTCCCTTAATCGTTGGCGGATCGCCACTGCTGCTGCCTCCCCTTTAATATTAGATAATATTATTGTTGAGACCTGGTCGAAATTTTTCAGTAATTTCATACCTAAATTCAGAGCAGGCTCTGCCCCGTATTCGTTGTTTCTCATACAGGCTAGTATTTGGAAATACTGCTTCGATTTGAGTAATATTTTGAGCTATCCAGAATGGAATTTGCTCACGTTTTGTGGGCATTTTACCCATGACTGCGTATAGAGACTGTGGTGTAATTTTTAGTGCAGTCCCCGGTTGAGGGGTCTGATTTGGAATGGTTAATGGTGGTTGGACTGTGAAAGTCCGCATGACATATTGGACCAATTGTCTGTAGATTTTGATTAACTCTGTTATTTGAGTAAGTAACTCCTCATCTGACATTATATCCAGTTCAGGATGAGGTGTGTAGCCTGCTAGAATCGGCCATGTTGCTCCTGGTCTGGACTGAGCCTGGTATTGTTTCTGTGATGTTTTAAGGCGCCTTTAAACCAGAGCTGATGCTCCTGGTATGTTAGTGGAATTTCAATATCCTCGAAAGGAATATATTCCTCTGGTGGATCATCTTCTTTGTAGAAGTGAAACAGTTTTGTAACTGGATTGGATTCAGGAAATATTACCCATGAATAGAATACCTCTGTCTGAAATGATTCGTGTGCCTCTATCACGAAAACTGCTCTACCGCTTCTTGGTGGTAGGCCGTGTTTTATGAGTTTTAGAGTGATGGCTCTTCTTAAGTTTGGAGGGATGTCTATAACACCCTCCTCGGTTCCATCTAAACCTGTAATGTTATGTTAAAAGCTCTTAAAGCTGGTTGACCCGCAACGTCACCGTTGTCGGAGTCAGGCATTTTGTTTTTTGAAAAATGTAGAACAAGTTTCAAGGAAACAAAGATAAGGTGCACAATATTTTGGAACACTGTATCCTTCAACGTTGAGCCAACCAAACAGCTAATATATAGGGTGCTTCCCTATGTAGCCGTGGCGGATACTTAACCCTGCCCACTCCAGACGTCTTTTGGAGTATATGGGTAGGGGTCTCTGAGAGAAAAAGCACGGCTGAGTTACTCAGTATCTAACGTTAAATTACCGCCTTACCAAACCTTTGGGCGCCATGTAGTGTAGCTCCTATTTCCCTAATAGGCTCTGCGCATTGGAATAATATACCCTATAGGCTTGACATAGGACTGAGGTCGGTATGTCCCTATCGAGTATATTAAACTTAATTACTTGTGCTAGCTAGCTCAGAGGCCACTAGAAACTCCTTGATAAACAAGAAGGGAGTAGTTTCTGGCAGCCGCAAAACATGACAACTTTGTTTCCCTTTAGAATCAGAACGTGTCCCAGAGTCGTGGAAACAATAGATAACCGTTTTACTCAGCTCAATCGTGCATGCTTAGTTTTCCTCAAAGTTACACAGAAAGAATAGACGGGCGTTTCAATAAAAGATTTATTGAACAGTCTTGTTTCTTGTGTAAGTAATATGTGCTGTTATGATCACAAGACAATATGCAAGATAAATAATGTACAGCGTAAGCAATAGAAATAAATAATACTGCGCTAGCATGATTTTTAGTAGCTATTCATTTACATAAATAACATGGACTAAAAATGCGAGTACTCATACAATGCGTTTCTAAGCTAGTTCTACCCCAATGTACCTAACCTAACCTAGGTGTAGGGAGAGGTATGAAGTAGGTGGAGTATTCCTTACTATGGTATACTAAGAGTATGTTACGCCCAGTATGCCTAGTATGCCAAGAGTCCCTCTAGGTTTCTAGTCAGCTCCATACCTTAAGAATGAGAGAGGTGGGAATCTCTTGCCAGACTCGAACTCCAACACCCCGCGAGGGAAGTCAGATCACTGGAAGCTGGACTCTCTGCGTGTAGGGATGACAGCGTCTTCTCAGTGCGTCAGGCCGGGAAACGGGCTCCTCTGAAGTCGAAGTCTCCTCTGATTTACAAGGGCTAGGGAAGGTATATTTATACCTGAGAGGTACCTCAGAATGTTAGCATTGACGTGAATTGGACAGCGGAAGACGTCATGAATGAACCCTCAAGGTATAACGGTTCATGCATAATAGATGAGTCCTTGAAGAAATCAATAGTCCTGTGCTAGGGAAACTCCTGAAGCCTAAGGGTCTGTTCTTCAAGAACTCGTTGTGACATTAGGGTGGACGGATGTCGGAGACCATGCCTGTATTTGGAGTGCACGGTTTAATGCCTAAATAAGGACTGGGATTTTATGCCTATATAAGGGCAGGGCGAATTGTGCCTATATAAGGACATGATACAGGAAAACCCATGTACGGACACCCTAAGAGGAATACAACAATACATTTACATTTTAACCCATATCATGGGTCCTGGATAGATATTTTGATGGAAATGCACTTACAGACATCACTGCAACATGTGGCATGTCCTGGAGTTGGATACATGTGCTCTTATATGCAACAATATACATTGCCCAAGACAAACCAACATCTCAGATACTTTGAGTATTGCATGTTAGGAAAGTATATAGAGAAGAAAATAGTAAAAGCTGAGTTGAGAGCAAACCGAACATTGTGATATTGTGGCAGTTATTGAAGTGTAACTTACCAGAGTCCACTCCCCCCTCCCCTATTGCTGACAAGCCCTCAGTATGCAGGATGGCCAATACCTTCTCCTCCCAGGGTAAGAGTTGTAATGGTGTGCTGGGAGGGCCACCACCAGTCCTCTTAGTGTCCAAGTGGTGGCTCTTGTACTTGGTATGGACCCTCAGCCTGAGGTCGTTCCACCTCTTCCTAATGTCTCCATGTGCACAGGGTGGTACAAACAGCATTCACTCTGTTGACTATCCTGTCTCACATTTCTATTTTCCTACTGAGAGGAGTATGCTGGACTTGGGACCCAAAAATGTGTGGCTCTACTCTAATGATTTCATCCACCATGACTGTCAACTCTTGCTTAGTTAAGCTAGGGTTTTTTTTCACCTGCTTGGTGAAAAACAAAATGTGTGTGAGTATATGAATGAAGAACAAACAAGTGATAGAGGTGGAAAGGTGCAAAAATAAAAATTACAGTTGGTGGAGAGTGCTAAATGGGAAGATGACAAAAGGGGTGCCGTATCTAAAAATGCTGAAAATGGCTAACTATCTTGGAAGCAAAGGATGCTGGTCAGGGATGGGGTGTGTTTTATAATGTAATTTGCAGGCGTGTCCACTTGCCAAAGTACACCAGGTGTGCCGTTTTTTAAATCCATCCAATGGTCACTTTTTTTTTTTTGCCACATACCGCTGGGGTCAACCGCCGTTTGTTGAGCACCGCTGTGAGACCACGAGCACAACTGTGTATTCGTAATACCCTCGGCGGGTGGACTGCGGACCTGGCGGCATCAGTGGATGCATTGACGACATTGCAAACTGCTGCGGTCCCGCCGGGTAGACCACCGTGGCCGGCGTTTCAGGCTGCACAGTCGTAAACGACGCAGATGCGGTTCTCGGTGGTCGGACTGCCAAACTTGTAATAAGCCCCTGTGTGATTTGGCCAGAATCATAGGATGTTGAGCCGACGCCATCCTTGCTTGGACAATAAAACATAGACAAAGCCAACAGATCTCGCATAGGCTAGACCTATTGGCTTGTAAGTCCCTAATAAATGGTACTACATTTACAGAGGGCCTGTAAATTAAATGCTACTAGTGAGCCTGCAGCACTCATTGTGCCACCCAATAAAGAAGCCTTTTAAAACATCTCAGGCCTGCCACTGAAGCTGTTAGCGCAGTTTTAAACTGCCATTTTGACCTAGAAAAATAAACCCTTTTGCCAGGCCTAGCCCTTCCTTTTTAGGTCGAGCATTCAAGACCTCTTGTATATACTTTAGTATATACTTATATGTTTATGTACGTTGTGGGCTTTGGAGATCAGCCCTAGGAATTGTCTGGTTCTGCTTAGGGACTTTTTTTTTCTGTTCAACTGCCTCTATTTAACTGTCTTGATAGAAAACGACCAGGAGAGGTCAGTCAAATACCAGAATTTCTTTCTGCATGTTCAACTGGCTCTGTTTAACTGTCTTGATAGAAAACGACTAGTAGAGGTCAGTCAAATACCAGAATTGCTTTCTGCTGAGGGGCTTTCTTTTTAAATTTTTCTGGCAACTGTCTCTATTTAACTTTCTTGATAGAAAACGACCAGCAGAGGACAGTAAAATACCAGAATCACTTTAGCATTCTCTAGATTCCACTCCATAGAAATTGTCTTCCATGAGCACCCGTAGACAATAATATTTTTTTTAAATCTTGTATTTTCAGTGATATGACCACCGAAGGCCCTGATTGTATATTAAAAACAGAGCTTTGGACTATACCATTTCCCGCTGAAAGGCAATATTTCTCTCCATGTGTTCCCATACCTGGCGTGTCACGCAGTTTGGTGCTTACTTTCCCTCCATGTCAAAGAACAGTAGATGTTTCAGCACCCAGGCTAATGTGCTGCATAGCTAAATACATATAAGGTCCCAAAGGCGAGACCGATTGCATTGCACATGCTTGTTAATACATATAAGTCACCCCTAAGGTACGCCATAAAGGCTCATAAGAGAGGGTGCATTGTATTTAATAAGTTTTACATCTCTTGGTAGTGAACAACTCCTAAAGTAATTTTTCGCTATTGTAAGGCCTGTCTCTACCATAGGATAACATTGGGTTACTTTATTACTTCTAATAAGAAATAACTTAGGTTTAGGAGCAGATAGGAAAATGATGTGTACGCTCAAATGAATTGTAATTTAAAATTGCCTTTAATGGTAAAGTCATAATTTCAGTCACAGTTCTGAAAATGCCACTTTTAGAAGTTGCTAAACTATAGAGGATTTTGGCCCATAATCAGTAAGGCTAGACCAATAGTATTATGTTCAAAACAACATGCATGCCAATACTGATAATACGTCAACATTTATTCCATCAGATCACATGTGACACTCATTGTGACTGAAAAACATTTCATTTTTTTATTCTTTTGTTTCAATGAGAGAATGCAAAGTCAATTTTTTCAAGATTCTCAGTGGTTAACACAAAAGTCTAGTTGACCAATTTTTTCATAGACCACACATATTCAAACACATACATTACATCAAATACATATATTAATCATCACATATATTGGAAAACACTAGACAAGACGTAGACAACAAATTATACAGTTCTAAGAATGAATAAATAAGCTCAGGTTCCAAAAATTTTGAATGTAAAAAACAGAAAAAGAAGAAGAGAAGCCCAATCCGGTTGCAAAATATTTTGGAAAAATTGTGTTTTCCAACAAGATAACTTTGGTCTGGGCAGTGACCGAACAGTGTACTAATTAGGGTACCCAAATAGTTTCATCATACTTTTAAAAAAATACTTTACAAAAATGCAAAAGAGGGTAAGCCTGATAGTATATTTTTAACCACTTGTTTAGTCATGATGTGGTCAGCACGTTTCGAACCCCAGAAAAACAGTTGGGTGGGGTTCTCCTCAGGACCTGGAACTCAAAAAGAACTGGAATGAGAAAAGAAAAGCAAAAAGTGCTCGTGTTATCACTTGCAACACCTCTTTTTACAAACCACACCTTCCCTGTGGATTTAACTCTGCTGAAAATTACCTCAGTTTGAGATTAGCCAATCTCTGCCGAAAAACTAGTAGTAGATCTCTTGAAAAGTGTTAAGGGCCTGTAAATATGCGTGAAACAGAAACACCAAGAAACAGGAGCATAAAGTCAGTCTTGTTTGTAGGCACATACAGGTTATATCCTTATACTGTATATTGCGTTGACGAGTGACACTTACTTGTAGTGTCCGCAGAAGTGTGGTGTGATGTGGACGGTAGGTGTCCTTGATAACTGTAAAGAATTGAAAGAACATTGTTTGCAATGGCTCTTGGTTATCCAATGGCGGGAGGAACGACGAAATAATTGACAACCCACATTGTTTTGATGATGTTAGTGTGTGGACGCTGTAGAGTGTAGAAAAAAGCTTGTGGATTTCATTGTTTTGGTGCGAGAATGCGTCACCTATAGTCCTAAATCTGAAGACGAAAAAAGTTTGGTAGCATAACTAGTATTAAACATTGCACTTGATAAACTCAAGTTAATTGCTTGCATGACGTCAATTTTACTCTTCAAACTGCTTGACACTGATGCACAAAAGCATTTTTTACAGCGCTCCAGACTGAAAGGCCAATATATGTGATGATTAATATATGTATTTATTGTAATGTATGTGTTTGAATATGTGTGGTCTATGAAAAAATTGGTCAAATAGACTTGTGTTAACCACTGAGAATCTTGAAAAATTTACTTTACATTCGCTCATTGAAACAAAAGAATAAAAAAATGAAATGTTTTTCAGTCACAATGAGTGTCACGTGTGATCTGATGGAATAAATGTTGACGTATTATCAGTATTGGCGTGCGTGTTGTTTTGAACATAATACTTTTAGAAAGTTAGCATTTTCTTGTCTTAACAATTTGTGCCTTTTGCTAGTATCCTGGGGGCATGACAGTGGTTAGCGTAGGTGTTGACCTTTATGTATTACTCCCAGACAGTGAGACAAAGGGTGGTTGGGGCAGAGCTGTTCCTTGCCTCAATTACATTTCCAAGGGTTGCCTCCAGCACACACACAAAGGAACCTGACACTAGTCTTTTGTCACCCTAGGCTCCTCAGAGACTTGACAGGTGAAGGGACAAACTTTCAAGAACCAGGTAGTATAGGGGGCTCTTACAACTTCAGAGGATGGCACCCAGTATAAATATTGGACCCTCTGAGCCACTCATCATATCACTTCTGGACCTGTGGAAAACTCAGAAGAACGACTTCTATGCAGCCCCGCTGCTGAAAGGACTGCCCTGCTGCTGGAAGGACTGCCCGGCTGCTGGAAGGACTACCCTACTACCTGAAGAAGGAAGCCTGGACCTCCTCGTTGAACCCATGACCACCAGTGACTCCAAGGGCTAGCTGGCTGGCCTCCTGTTTGAGCAGCAAGGGCATAAGAAGCTCTAGAGACCTGTCCTGTATGTGCCCAGCTGACCAGACTCAACTGGACCTGCCTGTGCCCTGCTGCTGGCCTCTGCTGGAGTGAGTCCTGATCCCCAAGAGGTGCCCCCTCAGGGCCTGGACTGTCCTTGATCAACTGAGGGTTCTCTCTAACTGAGACAACTCGACCCAGGACCTTGCATCACAGCACCTTGCATCTCCTGATTGCCGGCCTCATCTTAACTGATGCAGAGCAACACAACTCGACGCAGGGCCTCACATTGCTGCACCTTGCAGCTCCTGATCAGTATCTTCATCAGAACCAACATAGTGCAACGCAACTCGACCCATTACCTTGCACCACAGCACTTCGCAGTTCCTGATTAGCGGCCTCATCGAACTTGACGCAGTGCAATGCAGAACCCCACATCTCAGCACAAGTACAAACAGGTACATTGTCCAGCAGACTGAATCCCGTCACCCGACTGGCGCTCCATCGCAGTTGGCCTGAACTTCTGACTTTATCCCGGTCCAGCCCAACCAGATAACTACAGTTGGCACTTAGTGCATTTTGGCACTACTTTTATCTAAGACTCTGAAATCAGACCGCATTCTGGAGGAACAGTAACAACCTAAACAACCATGTAGAAGATAAAAGAAACGGAGTAACTGCAGGCACATGGTTCAAGCATGTGAAAGCACTATAATGTGAGAATCACATCGTAGATCACAGCCCTGCTCGAAATGAGCTACGAAACAGACAAGTGACTGACCGAATTGATCTCAGATTTGAGGGACCGCAGGAGAACCGACTCGGTCCCAGATCCACACCAGGGGACACCTGCATGGTCACTAAATTCTTGAAGATCAGGCAAGAATGGGGTCCTGGCCCAAACGGGCTGCTGGGAACCATATTTATGGATGATTATGCCTTTTTGGGCATCCCTGTTATCTCCACTTTACCATCATTGCTTCACAACAGCCACAGTCCTGGATTGTTGGCGAGGATCAATCCTATAACCAATACATAAAAATCGTGATAATACAGACTCAAACAACTACATAATGATTGTGCTGTTAGACATCAGTAGCGCAATATTAATTGACCTGTAGAGCAGGGTCGGAGGATAGGGTATTCTGCCATTCTACCAATCTGGGTTTAGGGAAGGGGCCTCCACCATCGACAGTATTGTGGCACTAGCACCCCTGGCAGAGCAGGCAAATCAGCCCAAAAATCTTTCGCTTTTCGCATGCTTTGTCGACTACACTGCCGCATTCGACTGTGTGGACCGGCATATACTTTGGAACAAATTATATATATATGGGGAATACCACAAAGACTGTTTGACACATTGATCACACTTTACTCCCAAACCTGGGTGAGAATCAAGCTAAACACGGCCACCAGAAAAATTAATACGGACCAAGGCTTAAAACAAGGATGAGTCTTGGTGCCTATGCCTTTTAATTTGTATACCGCCGATTTTGGCCAATCTTTAAAAGAAGGGAACCTGTTAATTGCTAAAATCTATCAGACGGGCCTATTTTTAATGCAGTATGCAGACGATATGATCCTAATGCATCCCACTAAGACGGGTATGCAGAAAGCCTTGGATGCATTCAATTTATACAACACCAAGAACAAATTGGTTGCTAACTCTACCAAAACAAAGGTGGTCATATTCGGGAGATATAGTAACATGTACAAGCATCAATGGAGACTAGGAAATTTGACCATCCAGAGCGCCCTTAATTATTCCTGGGTGAATGGTTCCCAGCTAATGGAAAGCCAAAATTGCACATAACCCACATGAAGTAGAAGGTGAAGGCAATAACATACGTTCTATTCAGACATTACACAAGCCTGTATAGTGCCTCCACCAAGGCAAAATGAAGTGTAATATGAGCTAAACTCCTTCCAACTGTTAGTTACGGACAACACGCTTTCCCAGAGCTTTAGCAGAAAGCATGGGGAATGTGCAATGCTGCACCTACAAGTGAATATTCCAACTGCCTACATACACCAGAAACGCATTAGTGCACCTGGAGTTTGGCCTGAAAAAACTAAAAGCAGGGCCACCTTCATTAAGTACTATCACGAAACACTCACTTCGGCCCCAAACACAATGAAAGAGGAACTGAAGGGCCTAGTCACAGCTGTTAAGAATCCTTGGACAAACTACCTGACTGAAGCATGTACAAACCTGACTTGACCTGGGAAAATTAGGTGCACACTCCAGTCCAGCCTGCAACACTGAATGCAGTCTTGAAAAACACAAATTATGCTTCTCTCCAGGCAGTAAGACATCAAAGCAATAAAAGCTAACTGCAACATCAAGTACATAACAAAATCATACGGAAAAACTTCCATCACCCATATCTGAATAGCGCTGTAGGGAAGACAGTGCTCAAGCAGATCCTCAACGCATGACTCATGGTACTTCCAATTAAAGAACTCAATGGAAGATGGAAGTCCCTAGCCAGTGTCGGCCTATGCAGACTATGTCACATAAAAGAAGAAACCTTGGAGCATCTGTTATGCATCTGCTGGTTCTTTTAAATTCACAATCACTTTAATAAAACCAGTTTTTCTATCAAATGGGGTGCGTACATGCAGGGAAGCAAAAGGGCTACTCCTCTCTACTGAAACCCCAGCAGAGTTAGCAAGATTTGAAATATATTGCTGTCACCCATAGACTTTTATCTGGTCAAGCTTTATGAAATCATGGAATATCACACAATCCACAAGTTGATGGTGGCTATGCCAGATTATTCGTACATCCTATGCCATACACAAATTTAGGTAAATTAATGCACAGATCAAAAAATACAGTTCGGGTTGTTGCTCTCCTGGTATGAACACCCTGCCACTTAGGGTGCAATGGCCAGAACCGGAGAAACCCCAGTTTGGCATACAAATGATAAAAGAGATACAGAAGCACACAAAAAAGTACAAATCATAAAATATAAACAATAAAGAAGTTTAGCAAGATTGGAGTTGTGTTTTGTGTGATTTATTCTTTCCACAGTTGTTCACATTCCTTGTGTCAAATGTAATATCCAGTACAGACAGGCAGCCGACACGTGTTTCGTCACAGATGCTTTTACAGGGCTGAAATGTATGGTAAAAGGTAGTATTCTTAGTAAGCGCGCTGCAAAGTAGTGCCTCACTGTGAAATGTCAGCGTGACGCATACATACGGTGTGTGGGCAAACGCACAGGGTTGCTTAGGAAACCTTGGTAAGCCTGTGGGATGTCAGTGTGACACACCCGAAAAGCATGCAGGCGAAAATTAGGAGTTGAATACAAAGCCTTGATAAGCCTAGAAAACGTAGCAGAGCCTTCTTCGTGTTGCCGACAAGGCTTCCTAAACAACCCTCTTTTTCCCGCACACCATGTGTGTGTCACGCTGACATTTCACAGTGAGGCACTACTTTGAACAACTGTGGAAAGAATAAATCACACAAAACACAACTTCAATTTTGCTAAACTTCTTTATTGATTACATTTTATGATTTTCGACTTCTTTTTGTGTTTCGGTATCTCTTTTAACGAATAGCGCACAATCGCCTGATCTTTTTAAATGCACGCCTGCAGCCTTCTCCCTTGGCAAACAAACAAGGCCGGAGTAATTCTAGGGAAGAAATGCTGAGCATCAAAGTTGCCTGGCCCCTGCTCAAACACGAGGCACTCTACATTTTAAAGCACAATGAACTTTACTTTATGAGACCCCAATTTTGTAAGGAGACCTTACACGATCCTCCCCACAGCTAAATCTGCAGGGAGTGGTCTGACGGCTAGCCTGCTGACTTTGGTGCTGGAAACCAAGGTTCGAGCCTCGGGGTCGCGTCCACATCCTGTGATTCTGGGCAAATCACTTAATCTCCCCGTGCCTACCAAAAAAAAAAAAAATGTGTCCTTGTGTAACATAACCGGTGCTCATGTAATGCGCTCCAATACCTTCGGGTCGAGTTCGCGCTATATAAATCTGCAAAAAAAAAAAATCGTGCAGGAGCAAGCCCACTCTGAGGCACTGATCATGAATATCCACAATGAAGGCACGCCTGCAAGAAGACATCATGTCAATTAAAATGAAAACGGATAACGAGTAGCGGCTTTGAGATAAATGTTTTGATATATGTTTTTCATGTTGTGTGTATCATTTTTAAAACATTGACAACATTTCATTACTATCTCCGATAATCGGCCTGAACATTTCAATATGGAGAGAGTGCACATGAATGTAATTTTATTCAAGTTTTCTATGGAATTCATTTTCCTTCCTTTTGTAACAATTTTAATTAATTGAATCAAATAAATTAATAATACAAAAAAGACACTGAAATTGTATATCTCCAGTTCTATTGATTGAATATTTTGTTGTTCTAGTATCATTTTATTTACTACAATTTACTCTTTTTTGTTAGATTGATGTGGGATGTTTCCTGAGTTTTGTTTTCACTTTATTACTGTTTGTGTGCTTCATAAATACTAAGCACAGTGCCACTAAGTTAAGCCTGACTGCTTTTGTTCGAAGCTACCAGAGGGTTAAGCACTGGTTAATTTAGTGGTTAATTTGGTTCAGCCTGACGAGGATTGTGGTTGTTGCTTAAGTAGGGTTTTAACCCCTGTTAGAAATTGAGGTTTCTGGTTAGCAGAGTATGCACCCTGTCCAAGCAGGGACCACAATCCTAGTCAGGGTAAGTCAAATACAAAACCTAAACTAACCAATGCCCACCCTCTGGTAGCTTGCACAGAGCAGTCAGACTTAACTTAAGCGGCAATGAGTAAAGTACTTGTGCACACTTTAACTACAGTAACACTGTGAAAGCACCACAAAAAGACACCACAGTTTAGAAAAATAGAGAATAATTATTTGAGTAAAACAAGACCAAAACGACGAAACTCCAACCAGTAGAAGTTGAGCTATGAATTTGTAAAGGTTAAATCCCAAAACAGTGCTTAGAACTCAGTAGTGCTCAGAGTTTACTTGAGGTCCGCTAGACCAGGGCAAATCCAAAGTTCAGGATGACCACGAAGCAAGCCTCGAAGACTTCACTGCATGCCTTTGATCCATGCAGTCGGTTCAATGTATCAGAGTCGAACCTCGCAGTCGGTCTTGAAGGATCAGTGCTGCGTCGACATCAAGCCTCGCAGTCAGGGTCAAAGGATCTGCACTGCCTCATCGTTGAACCTCGCAGTCGGGACCCACGTCTTCATCGAATTGGCACTGCGTCGGAGGGCACTGCGTTGGTTCCAATTGGCGCAAAGGATTTTCTGGGTCGATTTTTGCAGAAAACAGTTGCAGATCCCACTTCTGAGGCCCAGGACTGCAGGGGGCACCTCAAGCAAGGGTAGGAATCCCACATGGCAGAGTCCAAAAGCACTAGCAGAGTTGCAAGAAGATTTTTGCATCCGTGAGACTTCAGAAAACAGGAGGCAAGCCAGAAAGCCCTATGAGAAACTTGGGTTCAAGGATGTAAAGAGCAGGTCCAGTTCTTCTCACTCCCAGGCAAGAAGTAGCAGGCAGCAGGCCAAAACAGCAGAGCAGGTAGCATAGTGGCAGTCCCTTCTACAGAACAGCAATCAGCATGCCAACATAGCAATGCAGGTAGAAAAGTGGCAATCCCTCCTACAGCACAGCAGCTCTTCTTCCAGGCAGAATGTCCTTGGTTCCAGCAAAGTTCTGATTTGGTGGTATCAGGGGTCCAGTACTTATACCCAAATATGCTTTTGCTTGGGGGAGACATCAAAGGGGCCTTTGAAGATCACAAGGTCCCAGCCTTTCCTGCCATGGCTCCAGACTCACTACAGGGGGGTATGCAGCTCGTTGTGTGGGGACTGTCACAGTCCTGTTCAGGTGCAAGTGTCAGCTCCTCCCTCTCAATCTACCTCAGGAAGGCCCATAAGCTTGGTGATATGCCATCAGGATGCAAATGTCACACACCTTCTCCCCTTTGTGTGACTGTCTAGAGGGAATGCACAAAGCTCAGCTGTCACCCAACCCAGACATGTATTGAGAGACTGGCAGAGACACAGAATGGTTAAAGAAAGAAAATACCAACTTTCTAAAAGTGCCATTTTCAGACTTAGAATTTAAAATTCGACTTCACCATGAGTTGGGATTTTAAATTGTGAGTCCAGAGACACCAAACTCCAAATCTCCCTCCTTTCCCAATTGGAAATTACACTTAAAAGATGTTTTAAGGCAATCCCAATGTTAACCAATGAGAGAGATAGGCCTTGCAGCAGTGAAAAACTAATTTAGCAATTTTCCCTACTAAGACATGTCCTACCTTTTTAGATACACTAAACCTTGCCCACAGGGCAGCCTAGGGCCTACTTTAGGGATGATTTATATGTTATAAAGGGGAAGAATTGGGCCTGGCAAGTAACTGATCCTGCCACGTCGTAATGACAGTTTAAAACTGCACACACAGGCTCTGCATTTGCAGGCCTGAGTCAGGTTTAAAGGGCTACTGAAGTGGGTGGCACAATCAGTGCTGCAGGCCCACTAGGGGCGAGGAAGCAAAAGACACACAATTGATGGACGGAATGCGGAACAAATCAAAACATTCACCCCCAGCCAAGAGATCTGGGTTAAATTCCACTAGGAGCATTTAATTTACAGGTCCTGGGCAGATATAGTGCACTTTGCTAGAGGCTTATAAGTAAATTAAATATGCCAGCTGTGGATAAACCTATGTTACCACGTTTAGAGTACAGACCATATGCACTTTAGTATTGGTTAGCAGTGGTAAAGTGCCCAGACTCCTAAAGCCACCAAAAATGCAGTCAGCAAAACAGGAGATCAGAAGGCAAAAAGTCAGGGGAAACGATGCCAGGTCTAACAACCCCACTTAATCAATAACCCAATTTTTTGGGTTGGGCTCACCAAGGAAGATGTTAATGGGAATGCTGCTAGTTCTTGGTATGCTTTCAGTAGCTATGTTGCTAGGTTTGGAGCAATGCATATGTAGTTTTGGAAGGGAGATATCTTTTTTGTTGAGAACATGCTGGAACCTGTTATCGTTTTACTACGTGCTAATTTCAGTGGCTATAAAGCACTTGTCACAATTCAAATACATTCAGTAGTGTGTGAAGCACATTACATTAAGAAAGACAAAGAATATTCAGTTTTAAACCTCAAAGTATTATTAAAAGTTAATGATTTACCTTGGCCCCTGGGCCTTGACACCTTTCCCTTCACTAAACACACACAACCTAAGACTTCTTGATATCCTCCTTACAATAGTAATAAAAAATATACTATGGAATTTAAGTCATAAAAAAAATCTCCTACCACACACGGTCGGCATGGGTCTGCTTTAACAGAACTGTGGACAACACCATATTTAACAGGATCATCAACCCACAGAACTCACACAAACTTTGGAGAAAATTAGATTAGATAAATCAAAACCCACATAAACGCCTCCCTCTTCCACAACTTTATCTAACTACTCTCAGCAGTACACACTAAACAGAACATACTCCCTACTCTTAAGACCATTAACATTATTAGTCCTTCACCCTATGGGCTACTGCTTAATACTTCCATATACACCCCTCATGACAATAGAATAGATACTATTACACTTTCTCAGAACTAGAGCATACTTTCTTCTCTTTCTCAACACCTCTATTTCTCTTTATAACTGTCTCTTCACTTTATTCCCATTATTCCACAGTGCTGCAATTTTTCCCTATAATTTTATGTAAACAGTTATAAAATGATGTTATTATATATGAATATTGTATCACTAACATGGACTATAACTCATTCCACTGTCTTTCCTAACTCTTAGAAATGTTAATTTAATAAAACCGTTTGAAAACCATAAGTTAATGATTTACTGAAGGCAAAAATTAGATTATCTGCAATTTCAAATTAAAATGCTTATGCTTCGATTAATATGCAGATCAAGTTCAATCAAAGTCTTATAGATCAGAGGACAATCCAAGATTAGGAATGCCTCAAAAGAAGGAAGAGTAAAGTCAGTAGTCTAAGTTCTACTCTCACTTTAACTCTGTCTCTGTCTAAAGTCAAAAATCTGAAGTGCTCACTTCAGCTGTGGACTATATTTAAAACACATTTCAAACATTTTACACACCCACATACAGTTCTCAGGAAAGCTGTCCAATCAGGTTAAAGTAAGATGACACAATTACATACTTGGCAGAATTCTCAAGGCTTCCTCACTAGCAAGCTTCTCTGCCTCCTTCAAGCTTACACTCACTGTCTGTAACTAGTTAAAATACATGGACTACAGTTGTCTAGCTGATTGCGCTATTCGTTAAAACGTTCAACAATAATTACAAAGAAAAGAAAACATTTCTTCACAGGGGAAAGAAAGGAAAAGAACATAGCGTTCACCAGTATTAGAAATTCAGCTTGTCTAGAAAGAAATTGTTCATGTGTTAGAGAGCAAAGGTGGAAAGCAGCATTAGACATTTTAAAATGCAGGCCTATATTAGCTAATGTCAATTTAAACGTGAATAAGCATATTTCCGTTCTACAAATAGCATATGTGTGTTTATGTGCTACATGTGAGGTTAATTTAAAAACATTTAATATAAAAACTCTTTTAAACCCCCAATGACGAATGAGACATGTCATGTAGTCAGCAGTGCAGTTTGGTTTCTGCCACCACCATTCCTGCTCTTTTCGTTGACGTATCAGTGCTTAATTTTTTATCGAAAAATAAATTAATTAATTAAAAATAAATACGTTTAGGTACCCAGCACCTTTCATAGTAGGCTACAGTGATGTCGAAGTTACAGAATACCGAAGCTGCCTAGTCTTTAATCCACCTTCTGTCTCTTTCTTCTCAGCACTCTACACTTCCTGTCTTTCCCCCTCGCCCCCACAAATAAAGCACTGTAAATATTGTCTGAATACTTTTAATCACAAATTATTTAATTTTGGGTAACCGTGATACCCAGTTCTATATTCTATGTACAAATTCTGAAACAGAAACAAAGAGTACAGACTTCTGTTCGTTTGTTGTTGATCATATATTTCCAGCCTGTGTGATGCTAACCACAGGGCAGCAAAAATTCCACCTCGCTTATTTTGGATGATGTTGGTGAAATACCTTATTGCTTTGGGACCTTTGGCCCGTGATTTATCGAGATAAAATGAAAAGGTACCCGCAAGCAATTTGATAATTGCTTTTCTAACAAGGTCAATACCACGTGTGAATACATCTGTGACGTTTTAAACATTTTGAAAAACATTTCAAGCAACTGGATTCCTCCAAACCCCTCCCACCCAAAGAAGATTTAGAGTGCAGAGTCATTAACTTGTCAGTACTTCTGTTCATAAACTCCGCAGTATTAATCCGTAGGATACTTAGGAAAATTATCATTTACAATTCAATTAGGGACGCGCCATTTCCATGACAACAGTTTTAACATTAGAACAGTAGCGTTTGTTTTAATTTTCTTAGAGTGAAATGCAGCTTTTTAACTGAATGTGCGACATTATTATTTCAAAGGAAAAACAATTTATTCAAGAACATTCACAGAATCTCTACGCTTTCAACTCTAATTGCAGAATTCTTCTTTAGCACTAGGCAGAGAGAGTGCATCTTTTTGGTTATATTTGAGCAATTCTTCTTTGTGTTTTTAGGAGCCCTTTTGTTTAGCAGTAAAACAGAATTTCGGATCAGCACTGTGAAATTCCATCCCTCTAACCCGAACGTATTCCTATGTGGAGGGTTCAGTCCATCAGTTAATGCCTGGGATATCAGAAGTAATAAGGTAAATGAACTAATTAATCTCCTTTTCATTGATCAACGCTGTGTTGCTCTTTCTGTGCTTGCATCTTGCCCTCAATCTTATTGAATGCTGCTGTTCCTTACTGATGGTCTTCATTATACTGAGTCCAACTTTGACTAGTCGGACTCCTGACTAACTTGGTGTGAGTGCATGTCTGGGAGACAAGGAAATCCTAATTTATTTTTTCTGTATATCATTTTGGCCACTTTCTCACCACCCCCTAACTTGGATATGATGTATTCACATTCACATGGACTCTTATAATTAGTTTGTTCAGACAGTATTTCTAGTGGATGTAGGCCCAGATTCCATTTGTCTTTTTTGGAGGTGAGGTGTGCAAGGAAGAGTAGATTTTTGGGGGTAGGTGTGTAAGGAGGAGTAGGAATCAACGTAATGTCTATCACCAGTAAGTGAGAAATGACCTCCTGCCTTATTTAATTCAGGTCCCATTAACTCTGTAATGCTAGTGAGGTTCCTTGCCCTTCACTGAAATTGTTCAGCGTTAGTGCAGCACCTTCTACCTTTAACATGAGCTTTCTATCTTACATAAGTACTTCATTATTCCTTGTATGTTTTCTACCATGTGTTTTTAGACTACTTGCCTCCACTTATTTTATGCACTGCAACCATTTTAAACAGTTACCCATCTTGTATAATAATGGAAATCGGGAATAAATGTTGCCACTGTCACTAAATTAAGGAATAGTTATGCGTCTTACATGTGATGTACTATACTTCATACCCTGGTGGTTATTGACTTGTGATATACCACTCCCATCTACCATATTTATTTCGGTCAATATACATTTGACTCTCTCTACGGAGATGCAAGGTATATCTCGTCTAAATTTGTGAGATATAACTTGCCTTGCATTTTCCATTGACATGTATTTTTCTACTGCTCCTTCTCAACCCTTCCACTTTAAAAAAAATAAATATCTTTATTGTCATTTTGCTATATTTTCATGTACATATATGTAAGAGCCACTGGGGTTTTAACATGCATAAGTACATTCTACCTGCAGGTTAAATTACATGGCATATTTAATATTTCTGTTCTGAATAGCTCTTCATCAGGTCCCCTCATGCCTCAAGAATAACATAACCCAGAGCTCTGCCCCTATTAGGGTTCATAGTGAGTATATGTAGTTGCCAGAATACAGACATGGTTGTAATGGCTTGAAACAAACAATAAACCATGCAACATAAACATGTAAACAACTAAATCATAGGGAAGGCTCATCTACAGGTTCCGGACTATTCCGGTGAGGGAGGTATATGTTACATAGTGATCTTGAGAATATACTAATCTCGGGAGGGGTGAACTTCTCAACCCTTCCACTTACCGTTCTTTTGTCCCTATTTCCTTCTTTTTTCGGTACATACAAACATGCTATAACCTTTACTACCCCGTTAATTTAAGTCATATCAATCAATTATATCTCTATTCGGAAACAAAAGTATCCATAAAAGTACATATTAAAATCACAGCAGTTATTAAAACTGACATTTCAGAAAAATCACAAAACAATTAAGAAAAGGTATGTTGTTAGACTATGAGATTACTATAAAACAGTTCTAATAAGTATCCATTGTCAAGCGTGCCCAGATAGGGATTTTAAGAAACGTACCCACATAAAAAAATAATCTCACAGTCAGTGAGTTGGATTACTATGTGCTACTCTAAAATCCCTGATGCAAACTTCTTAATTAGGGTAAGTAAAATGCTCTTAGTGTACTTAGAGTAAAATTCACAGAAGAATAGGAAATGTAACAGAGATTGGCCTGAACTTCCATTACACAGGCAGTGGGAAATATCCAGATTTGCCTGAAATCCTAAGGGGAAACTAAACAGATATTTAACAGTATCTGCCCTGAAACGAAACAGTAAACTTCTCTCCCAGCGCCCTATAGGTTTTGTTAAATACCCTGTGATCGATTTGTTATTTCCAATATTCATGTAGGTCGCCACACTCGCCTTTGAAGTCTCAGCAGCTAATCTATCGGTCTGTAGGGATTTATAAAAAACTGCTTGTAGCTGTTTTCTACTAATGGTGTGAGGGCCGTCAGGGTTTTCAAACTGTTGGCAACCTGCCTTTCGTAAGCATGATTCCACTGTCGCCAACCATGGGATACTCATACCTTTTTCACAGGCTAGACAATCTGAGATAATATCTCTAAAGAGACTTGCTTCCGTATTTCTCCATATTGCCCATAATAAAAGGGGGCGGACATAGATATAATCTTCAATAAAAGGGATGTTCATTTCATTATGACATATAAAATTAGAAGTGGAAATATGGACAGCTAGGACTCTTCTGCAAAAACTATTTTCCTATACTTGAATTAGATTGCACTTATTAATACCCCATACCTCAGCCCTTTAAGTAGCTATCAGTAGGCATTGTATCTTAAAGATCTGCAGGAGTGAAAGAAGAGCTCCACCCCTCCTTGGTTGGGGTATGCTGAACAATTAATTAATCGCTCTTGAAAATGTATTACTACTATGCGCAACATGTGCGGTCCATGAGCCATTATCAGCGAAGATTAATCCCAAGTAAGAAAAAGTATAAGTGTATTTTAAAATAGATTCACCCACTCTAAGTGAAGTCAGATTATGTTTCTTCGGGCTGCATGATATTATATAAATTGTTTTAAAATTGGTGCGTAAATCCAGTGAAGCCATACAAATTTACAAAACCTTGCACTAACAGTTGCATAGCCCTTGGGGTGCGGGTCATTAATACGCCATCATCGGCATATAGCAGTGATGGTAAGAATGAGCCTTTAACTTTAGGGACATTGGGGGTAATGGATAATAAAAAAAGATGAAGATCGTTTATATATAGAATAATTAAGAGTGGAGCTAAAACACATCCTTGTCTCACTCCCCTAGCAATTCTGATGGCCCGAGACACCTCCACCTGCTAATTTATTCCTATTCTTGCCTTCATGTCCCTGTGCAAATATGCTATAAAGTGCACCAGTGCTTCATCCATACCCAGGGCTAAAAGGATGGACCACAGCTTTGAATGATTTATACAATCGAACGCCGTGGTCAGGTCCATAAATGCCAGATATATATTGGCGAGTTTTGTGCTATAGTATATTTTCCAAACAGTAAGTTAAGATTGAGACACTGCTCTACTGTGCTGATCTTAGATCTAAAACCATATTGACAAGGATAAAAATGGACTTTTATCTGATTGTATAAGACCCTCCCCAGAATTTTTAGTGTTGTTTGAATTAGGGAAATGGACCTACAACAGCTGGGCTGCAAGCGGTCTCCCTTTTTAAAAATGGGAACTATTGTTGATGGTGACTATGTACTTGGTAAAGGGGAATGTCCTAAACTATTAAAATGTTCAGTAACATTGGGGCCCAAAATCCTGAGTTATATTTAAAGAGGTCAATCGGTACCCTTTCGGGCCCCTTGCCCCCAATACTCTAATTTAATGCATCCTCAACTTCCCCGAGGGTTAGCTGCACTGAAGCAAAATTTGGGTTTGGGATATGATCCGTGTCAGTGGAGACGGATGCGTAAATATTAGAAAAATGCCGTTCCCAGGCCTCACTTGTGATATTACAGCTAATCTTTGACTCTACTTGATTGAGCCGTTTCATCTCTTTCACTGCTAACCAAAAGAGTTTGCTGTTCTTGGAGTTGGCCGATAAAACTAGAGTACCAATGATGATCTAGTACATCCTTTTTTTCTGGCTGCAGTTTCTTGCTTATATGACTTACGTAGGTCTATCACTACTTGCAGGTTCCTCAGGGAGGCCTCAAGTGCCTGTCGCAGTTGGCGATTAGCGATAGAGCACTCATGACTAAACCATTTTGGTTTACTACTGTGACGTTTAATGGGTCTCATAAGCTCTGTCTTAATGAGGGAACAGAGCTGGACAAAAGCCACGGCTGCTGGGGAAACAGTGTGTTCTTCATTAAGGCATGCCATAACCACATGGAGATTCTAACTGATCACGTTCTCAAATAAGCGTGCAGGTGCGACTGTTCTCCATGTTAATCTAGTACCATCTGATGACTGTTCTATGCTACGTGCTCCAATTTCCTTTCCTTAGTAGGGTTTAGGGGCTAAGCAAAGGACTACCTCAATTGGGTTATGGTCACTATAACCAGTAGAAGTAACCTTTCCTAATAGCAACAGTCCTTCTAGATTAGGAGATATAAAGAAGTGGTCAATTGTAGATGTATCCTCTCGCCCCCTAAAGGTAGGTAGTGCCTCAGTGTGGATACCTCTAAGATCCATAACATTATCTAGTTCGCAAGTCGCCAGAAGTAATGCTAGCTCAGATCCTCTAACATCCAGTCTGTTCAGTGTATAAGAGGCAGTGTCAGTGCACATGGTTTTGTTTGAACGGATTTAAAGAAATGATTGCTGGGTTTAACCTAGCATTAAAATTGCTGGAAAGACAAAAACCAGCTAGTTGGCCACTAACCCCTACTGCACCCTGTAGAGATTAAATGTATTCTAACAGAATTGGGAATTTGGTATTGTGCGCGTTATCAAAGTCATTATTATAAAAGTTAATAAAATAGATGGTTAGACCTCTTTGGTACCTCACTACCTGAATATTACTGTCAATCATCTCTAATGCCTTCACACAACCTCCGGCTTTAATATTCACCCAAGTAGCTAACCCACCTGTTGCACTGCCTGATCCAGAAGGGGTTGCTAAATTATAATAGCAGACGAAACCAACAACAAATATTGCTTGGACCGTCCAGGTTTCCTGAAACATTAGGATATCAAACTGGCTAATAAAAGCAAGCCAGTCAGGACAAAGTAATGTAGATTGTAGCCCCGCAACATTCCAGCTCATAATTTTTAGTAAATGATTATCATTGCCTTGAGTTACTCTCAGGGTGTTTGGGGCTTTACAAGGAGGTGCAGAAGCTGTGATGTTACATAAGGGCCCGGCCCTGTCTTTTGGATCTGACCTCAGTCAGACTAGGCCGTCAAGGCCCTCTAAAGTGGAGAACCTATTGTGGTGAGTGGACAATTGTGGGGGAGAAAAAATTCATAAAGCTGTGGGTCTATAAAAATAGCCAAGGGGGAGGTAACACATTTTGGAGTTGAGGCCACCAAAGTCCTCCTGCTGTTTTAACATGTTACATACACTTGATGGCCTATTAAAATTGATGACAATACAATCTCCCTCAATGTCTTTGTTCCTACGACCTACCCACCCAACCCCCCGCACCATCAGTACTTCGTTACACCTTGAGGGATTGAAATGTTTGTTTGAAGAGCCAGTCAATACATTTGTTCTGCAGCTCCCTCCAAGTTTCACTTTGGGAGTTCCTCAGCGGGGGTACGCCAGCTAGAACTAATACATATGGACAGGTTGCGGGAGGTAAATCTAGTAAATCCTTATTGGGTGAACACTTTGTTATGTCCATAGGGCAGTGCGTGTGATTGCGGGCAGAAAACGTTTCAGGTCTTTCACCTCTGTAATTACCAGAGGGTGATTCCTTTTGTGCGGTGGTCATGGCGACTACTGTTGCGATGTTCCCTGCAGAATTTTGCTTAACAGGCTGAGCTGGTCTGCGATGCGCTGGCAAGGCTACATTAGTTGACCCCACGTTACAATTTAAGTTGGGGGTCTGAGGTGTAAGTACCCATGTGGATGCAGATGGTGGGAGAGGATCAGGAGTTAAATTGCCCCTATCCCCAACCCCAGTCATCAACGTTGGGCGATTATAAACTGTTTTCACACTCTTCTCTAAGCCGGCCAAACGCTCCACCAATGGCCTGAGTCTTTCCTCTAGAATGTCACTGAGTCTAGAGCAAAACAATTCCAAGAGGGGAGATCCACGTGTTGACCAACAGTATTCTCACTGCCCAAAGTTTCAACTTGGGAAGATAATTGGGGCTGGTGCTGTGGTTTGAGGACAGGTGCGGACTGTACAGGCTGAACGCATGTGAGGAGGTGATTGTTTCTTCAAGCAGCTCGACTCATTTGTTTCCTTTTCGCGAGTACCTGCTTGCCAGTGGCTCTTTTCTGCTTTACTGCTGTGGTGGTGGGTGGTCGGGGATCCTCTGATGTTATCAAGGGTTGAGGTGGATCTTGGTTATTATCCGAGGCTGCACTTATATTTAAGCCTAATGTATTAGGCTGCGGGGATACCATTTCCTTGGTCTTAGATTTACTGGGCCAATTTGCTCCATTGATTGGGGCATTGTCAACCTCCCAAGAGCCAATGATAGTCTGCGTTCCACTAACTCTATCTCATTAGAGACAATCCCAACAACTCTTTCTAGCATCGAATCAATAGAAACAGTGGGGCGTAAGATGGTGTTGCTTCCATTATTTCTGCGTTTCTCCATAATGAATATTCATAAGACTCCTACCATGCTATGTGGGCCGCCAGTTCCCAGTAAAGATCTTTGGCTCCTCGAGCCAAGAGGGATGGCTCAACCCAGCTTTGTCCAGCCGCGAATACGGGCGCAGACGGGCCTGCTCTTGGCCCGGGCACTTCCTCGGGCGCGCCCCATGCTTCGGGAACCCTGCGGGAAGAAATTAGCACCTCCAGGGGCGCTGACTGTGGCATAGGTGGCTTCCTGGCGCTCAGCAAACTGGCTGGGGGTCCGGGGCCCGCCGACACAGACTTCACTCTCTTTATGTCATATATGTTAAGTGCATTATGCTATTTTAAATGTATGATCGCTGTAAAGCATTCAGATCCTGGTCAGTTGAGTCCATGCTTTATAGTCAATATATAAATAAATCCTGAGAAAACATATGACCCTGGTTTACATCTACTGCTAACTCCACCACTTCCAGTTCCCAACCTTGATGTCTTTGGCCAGCTTCGAGGCAGACTGTCATTTTAAGGTTGACTCTTAGGAATCTAAAGCCTGTAAAGTATGCATAGTCTAGATTATTGCCATGACACATGGACGTGATAGCTTCCAGTGAGGTTAGAATCTATATGGTAATTTAATTATGTGTACCTGTGTAAGTCACAAAATTGCATGCATGTATTTGGGAACATCGTTAAATGGTTTAATGAGGCACAGAGCTGAAAGTTAGAAAGCCCACAGTTCCTCCACTTGTGAAGGTTTGCATTGGCCTGGAATACAGAGCTGCTGCTAGGGCGAGGTGCTGGTGATCACCTTTAAAGCGCTGCCTCTACCCTCGTGGTGCGGATACGCGATATTGTTTGGCCCCATCACCGAGACTTAGCACTGGTGGTACTCGCTGCTGTCCCAAGGTACTCCTGCTCCTGCCCAGCCCACAGCTGTTGCTATGGGGAGGTACTGGTGATCACACTTAAAGTGATGCCTCTACTCCTGTGGCACGGGAAGCAATATTGTTTGGCCAAGTCAAATCACTGAGACTTAGCCCTGTTGGGACTCGCTGTACCAGGGTACCCATGCTCCTGGCCCGTCCACAGCTGCAGCTAATGGGAGGCGCTGGTGATCACGGTTAAAACACTACCTCTATCCCCGCGGGACGCAATATTGTTTGGCTGCATCCTGCTACTGCCCTATCCACAGCTGATGCTAGGGGGAGGTGCTGGTGATCGCACTTAAAGTGCTGCCTCTATCCCTGCAGCATGGGACGCACGCGGGCGGCGCCTGTCAGCGACTGGCAGACTCTGGGCTGGGGCACCCCTCTTTTGTGTGTCATCTGGTTTCAATTAAGGGTAAGCGAAAATCAACTTGTAGTCCTGAACTAGATGTCGTTAAGGTCCCACGAAAATGTGCCTCTATCATCTCATATCTCATGTCAGCAGTGGGAACCCTGACTGAAGAGATTCAGAGTGCAGAGGAGAAGTTTAGCGTAGGGTTGGGAAAAGTCTTGCCTAGCCCTGACACGCAGACTTTGAGGGGGCATTGTGGGTGGTGGCACCTGAAGCCTTGCAGCCCGTTGTGCAGGGAGACCTAGTAACCAGCAAGACCACTACGAGGAGAGCCACCCCAGCGAGGACAATCTCATAGTGGGCTCTCCATCACCTGTGAGGGCTTCACCAGTAAAAAAAAAAAAGGAAGAAAAGGGTCCTCAGGGCTAGACCCAATCCTGGTGGATCAAGTCCAGTAACCAACAAGGAGATCAATTACCCCTTTGGTATGGGAGTCCCACCAGCTAACGATAAATTGCTTGACTTTACCTCTCAAGCATTAGTGGAGCCCATGTTTAAAGCTTTATCCAAGAATGTTGTGAAGTTGTTACAGAGTACATTGGAGGGCTGAAGGTGAAGTTGGGGGCCATAGAAACCTCTGTCGCTGACCCGAATGTCTTGTTATCATAGAATCTGAGTAGAGCTTCTGGTCAATTATCCACTGGCCCCCAAGGAGGCCATAACACCCTCACTGGTAGGCCTGGGCCCGTACCAGGTACTTCTTCTTGCTGGACCCTAGTCGAGGTCATGGGGGTTTCTCAGTGTCAGGACCCTTCCTAAGGTTCCGCCTCATGCATTTACCCAATCGTCCATGCTAGGTGGGAGAGTGCCTCCTTCCTCGCAGATTTCGCTGCCTAGTAGGGCTGCTTCACCCTCTAACAATAAGAGCTCACAAAGGCCTGACACATGCACCCTTTCGGAGTTGAAAGAGAACCCTTTCGGAGTTCAAAGTGCCAGTGAACTACAGCTCCCTCCTGAATCTACCCCATTGGTAGCTGTATTGGTGGGGTTCCCCCCTTTAAGAGCAGAGATAGTAGAATCCACTCTCGAGCTCATCCGCAAAGCCAAATTCTGGTGTAATAACTTGTTAGGGGATGGGTCACAGGTTTCCTCACATATCATCATGGCCAGCGAGAGGGCTGGGTGGGTACAAGGAGGAATACAGAAGAGGGGGATTGTATTGCCCTCAACTTTGACCAACCTAATATAACAGGAGGACTGTTTTATCACAGGCCTAATACACACTCCGGGGGTATTTGAGCTTTGCTGCTTGGTTTCTTTTATCCCTGTATGAGCGTTGGTCATACAGGGGTAGCTAGATTCCCACTGAGAGGGCCATCAGATCAGGAGAGAGGGTTTCAGGGTGCCCCTATTAAGCCATGTAACAGATTTGAACCATTGAGCCACTTAGATAGTAATGACTGACTGAGCACTGCGCCTACAATTCTACCACAGTCTAGGGACAGTAAGGAGCTAGAGACACCCCCCCTCTTTGGTCAAGATTGTACCTATGTTAGGTTCCCAGCTGAATGTGCTCAGCTGGAACATCGCAGGGTTAAGTGGTAAAAGAGAGGACAAGAGGGGGCGTAACACCTTATTAGATCAGCACATAGTGGGCTTACAAGAAACCTGGGACACAGACAATACGTTTTTTTGTGGCTGGGTTTACCTCTTAATTTGAGCCCGCTCTACCTTCCCAGTAGCGCATGGCCAGGGGTGGTTTACTCACCCTAATTTCTCTTAAAATTCTGTGCACCGCTCAGAAGCTTGACGCAGGCTCCAGTAATCTCCTGGCGGTTCAGCTAGTTTTTAAGAATGCGCCAAATTTACTCATTGTGAAGTTTTGTGATTCCTTTGTTAGGGTAAGTCCCACTGATCACTTGCTATGTCTAAAATCCTTTTTAGAGTCGTTTGGGATAGAGCAGAACTCTCTCTATTCAGTTATCATTTTAGCTGATTTTAATTTGCATTTATGTCGGAGGGGGTGCCATGTTTATGATGATTCTGGTTTAGGGAACCATTTTGAGCACACGCACCAAGAGAGCCTGCTTGAAGACATTATTGCTGACTTCAATTTACAATACATGGGGGTGGGGGTGGGGGGTAAAGGTATTCCATCATTCACAGGCAGAGGCTCGAACTCTAAAATTAATTACATTTTATGACCACCTTTCTGGTCCAGTTTGTCCTACTTTTTGTGGTCAAGTGCAACCAGTTTAGTGACCATAACACTCTATTTCACTAATGACGAAATCCTACTAGGTGCCTTTCACAGGATTTGCCAACAGGGAGCAAACAACCTCATGAGGCCTCTAGGTAGATCTAAATCTGGCGGGGAGAGGTGGTTTGATCACAAGAGAATGGAGGTGCACCAAAAGTTATTAAAATCACTCAAACAAACTCCCCAGGATAAAGGCATGAGATCTAGGAGTAGGAAAATATACACGCAAACCCTGGCAGCCCACAAAAAAGAAATTAAAGCGAAAGCATGGGATGATTTACTGCAAGTAAATGTTTTAAAAATAGTGCCATGTTTTGGGAGATTGTTAATCGTCCTTTTTTCACGGGGCTGTTAGTACGATTGATTGCACCATAACTGCCAACACATGGGTAACCCACTTTCAGGGCACATACGGGAATCCCTCAGTGGAACTTAGGACTCCTGTATAGACATCCACCAGAGAAAACTATGTCTTGGTCTTTACAGAGGAAGAAGTGTCCAAGGCCATTTTAACTATATCACAGGACAAAGCGCCTGGCCCTGATGGGGGTCCGCGCTGATTTATATAAGTCAACCTTCCAACTTGGGCTAAAATTTTAACACGTTTTTATTGATGCTTGTAAGGCAGGCTTACCATCCTCCTGGTCAAGGTCCATTATCATGCCATTATTTAAGAAAGGGACAAGAGGAGATCCATGATGCTACAGACCTTTCTCCCTTATTACCTTGGTAGTCAAGGTTCTGGGGAGAGTGATCCTCTCTAGACTGACTGACTGGCTAGAGCAACATAATGTTATTTCCAACTTGCAATTTGTGCTCAGGTCAGAGAAAAACACTATAGATCAGTGCCTAAAATTTTCAGTTAATTATTGGGAAATATACTGTAGCTAAGAGGCACACTGCACTTGGCTTTTATGGACTTACAACTGCTTTTGATTGAGTGAATAGATCCAAATTGTGGCTTCGGTTAATCAATTTGGGTGTGGATCACAATATTGTCAATTTTTTACATGAGCTTCACGTGGACCTTTCTGCTGCTGTGAGATATAATCAGACTGGGAGCCTCTCCCCATCCATAAATGTACGTAGGGGAGTCAGACATGGCTTTATATTAGCCCCACTTTTGCTTACTGTATATATTAACAACCTGGGGCCAACCCAATTTACAGCATGTACAGATATTCCCCGGGAGGACACCCAGCTAATTCCTGTGCTCCTCTTTGAGGATGACACAGTGCTGTTAGCTTGGGCAGCACTTGGGCTCCAGCACTTGCTAAATTCTTTCATAGAGTTCATTAATTCGCTGGACATGAGCACCAACTTTTCTAAGTCTCACACATTTTTGAGAAGTTTGCTATCTGTCCCTCAATCAGTAGCCTCCATTATTGCCCATGAAGAGTTGGGGATAGGCTACATTACTGACCTGGTGGCACTCTCTCCATTGTTGCGATTGGTTAGGATCTGGGTTAACCCTGTCCTGGATCTGAACCAGAAAACTGCCAAGGTCTGTCTGTCCCTGATGAGGGCGGATAGTATCCCCTGGCTGTGCCACATTAAGACCTTGGCAGAGAAACTGGGTCGCTCCGAATTGTTTGTGTCTCCTAATGGGCTTACTAGGAGAGATTTCAACTGGGCCAAGAGACATTTTGTATCTATTATGTGTGCCGATAGAGAATCAAGGGAACTCACTAAACCCACTGTACAGGCCTATATCCTATTACAAACCTGTCCCTCAGTAGAGTCCTAATTAGTAGCGACCATAATACCCTACCACTGTTTCCTTTTAATGAGGTTTAGACTTAATCTTTTACATTTGTTACTTGCTGCACCTCAGGGGCAGCATAAGGTGGATTATTTGGGTCCCTGTACTTGTGATAACTTTTCCCCGCAGGATACAATGCATTTCGTGATGTTTTGCGATCGTTATTGCTTACTGCGATAATGTTTCATAGTGCCATTATTAAAAGAAAAAGGCTTTCTGCAAGTGAGACCGGCCCTAACTTATCTCCAGATGGTGCCCAGTCCATTGGAGTGTTTTATTGTTGCATGTTTTTTAGTAGCTGCAGTTAGAAACAGTAAAAGACCTGATGTGTAGCTTCGGGTTAGTGGTACATATGCAAGATCTGTTCCTGGGTGAGAAGTACTCATTATTCACATGCTGTGACATTTTATTCTTTATGTATTGGTGATGATTTTTAAACTGGTTTTATGTATACGTATTTTTAACACACTGTGTGTGCTTTTATGGTTTTAATTAACCAAATAAAGTATATTCTGACTGACTCATCAGAGCAATTCATGCAATGTTTTGAAAGTTGAAAGAGGAGGATACGTCCCAGCTCATGTCATATATCATCATAAAAAACACAGGTGCTGAAGATTGCATTGAGCCTTACTGTTTTACATTTTTGGTTCTCTTTTCCAGCCTTTAAGTGGTATTTTTTTTACTGTGATTCTTTGGTGTCCTTAGGCACATATACATGTAATGGATTGATCACCGCCACAATGTCAATTGGTCACATAATATATCTTTCATCACCAAATTCTATATCGATGAACATTGTGCTGGGGTGCAGGACGATGGTGTGCAGAGGGCGAAGTTTTTTTTTTTACAGTAATTGGCCTCATGGGATTGGGCTTCTTCTCGTTTCATCGTTTAGATTATTAAAATAAATTAAGGGAATAGCAGCCTTGCACTTCAGACAGTTTGTCTCAGCGGTTCGCTCTTAGTTGGATTGCTGTGAGAGGTGAGCCTTCCTTGAGTTTTATTGTACCACACAGTCAGTTCAGTTTCATGACTGTTGGCTAGTGCCGGTAGATTGCTTAGGGCTGATATTTCTCCTAATTAGCAGTGATATTCTTGACACCTCCTTCTGAATCGTAACAAATGAACTGCCATGTTCTTTGAGCTGAGTGCTCCATGTTTGCTGCTGATTTTCTCCTATTAAATTGTCTGTAGCTGAGACTCACCTCTTTAGAGTGGCCAGGTAACTAACCGGCCATTCTCATGATATTGCTGTTCAGAGTAAGTAAGAAGAAAAGTCTTTCTATATCCCCTTTGTATTTTAGAAAGTGGGGGGAAGGAAAGGATGTGTACATCATACCCAAGCCTGTTAATCTATCACAGTTCAAGGTGGAGCAGAAATTAAATAACGCATAGATTGCCTGTCTGTGACAGCACCAGGGTACCCACACCCATGCCCATCATCATCTTGATGGACCATCCTTTCCACTAAGAGGTACACATGTAGCTAATGTGGTGGTGCCTACCCTCGGCATGCCCCCCCAGATGAGAATAAATGCTTAACATGTGGAAAGATGAACTACTATGCAAAAGGTGCTCGTCTAGCACCCTGGAGCCCAACCACAAACTACCTCTCTCCTCTTAGAAAGTCTGGACACTATTCACTGTCTAAATTGGAAGACTTAGCTGAAGACGAAGTGGTGAAGGAAGTTAGTGCATGTATTCTGCATCTGTGAGGCCCATCGAAGAATCAACCGAAATGTTGAGTACTGATATGTGAGCTGCAAGTAACTGCTCATATTGGCTCTGGCATTTATCAATGTGAGGTCAAACGCCCAATCTCTGCTGTTCCAACCACTACCTGCCACAGTTTGCGTCTTTGCCTATGGGAACAATGCAAACTCACTACTCTGCAGTGCTTCATTGCCTATGTAGCCCACAAAAATCAAGTTGTACATGCCAAACTCTTTGTCACCAAATTCTAATCAGGCAGTCAAATCAGTTGTTGCACCATTGAGAAGACTTGCATTTTCTAGTTTGCCTGCATTCTTCAAGGTTTTTCTGCCCTTCCAAGGGCATAGGATGCCTCAGATAAAATGATGTGCTTGCTTATTGTCCACACAGTGCGACCGATGGTACTGCACCATTAGTGTGTCAAAAAAGCGGAAATTATTAAGAAGGTGGAAGCCCCTATCCTGTGAACCTCCCTGATCACACTGGCCCAAAAACCCAAGTAAACCAAGAAGACTGTGTAGAAATGTGTCTTCCAAACACTGCCATTCTTTCACACCTCTGGTTGAATACGTGGTTGCTGATGGTTAAGAGAGCATGCTGGTACTCCAGACGGACCTTAATTCAGTGTACCATCAGCTACTTTTTGACCCTGAGTTAAGATACATCACCACATCCTTAATGCATGTAGGGCATCAAAGACAGAAGAGGTTGAATTTTGACATCTCCAGCTCAGGTGTGGTCTTCAAGAACTACATCTGAGATGTAGTTATCTCAAGGCTCAGTGGAGTAATCGCCATCATAACATTGTGGGCCATAAAGACCTATTGCAGAATGCAATTCCAATCCTGAAAGTTGCTGACCTGCAAAGGTTGTATAAATACGAAAAAGAACTGTGACTTTCCGACACTTTGAGGGCATGACCACATGCTGTAGTGGCCTCATCCGGAACCTCACATCTCCAGGGATGTGGAATTCCTATAGCCCGAAGCCCAGGACATATTGTTTGGGGTCAAGAGCAACACGTTTTCATGTGTATTTTGTCCTTGGGACAAGTAGGCCCAACCCCCTGCAGCACAAACCCTTTGGCTGAGTTTGCAGTACCACATTATGGATCAGGGAAGGGCACTGTCTGCAGTTAAGGTAATATTTTTGTCCATATGTTAATACTGTTCAAACTTGTATTCATGGTTCATTAACTGAAAGCCTTTATTATTAGGGTGAGCGCTCTATCAGGGATGTGGAACTCCTATAGCCCAACGCCCGGCACATATTGTTTGGGGTCAAGGGCAACAAGTTTTCATGTGTATTTTGTCCTTGGGACAAGTAGGTTGAACCCCCTACAACACAAGCCCTTTGGCTGCCAGTTTACAGTGCCACATTATGGATCAGGGAAAGGCATTGCCTGCAGTTAAGGTAATATTTGTGTCCATGTGTTAATGCTGTTCAAACTTGTATTTATGGTTCATTAATGCAAAGCCTTTATTATTAGGGTGAGCGCTCCAAGTAAATGTTGTAAACTTAGACTGCACTACTGACAGTGGTTTCAGTATAAAAATGTGTACGTGTACACACGTTTTCAATGTTTAGCAATATGAAGCTATGTATAATGCTCCCAGAATGCTCTCTGATTAAATGCAAATATTTGCAGAAGCTTGAAAGAAAGATTGATGATTCTTTGCTTTCAAAATAAAATGTTCACAAAAAAATGCTAAAACATTTCACTAAACTACTGTAAAATTTTAGGTACAATTTCTTTGCACTATCATTTAGTAAAATGGGTTGTTGTTTGCTAGTATTTCCCCAAAATATTCATAATGTAAAATCAGTGTAACCAGTTTTAATAAGATTATGGGAAACAAAAATAAACAAGCATTGGTAAAGCCAGTAGGTCTGAAATTATTGGTCAGCCTTTTGGTTTTGTCAGTGCGTGACTTATTTTGGCATGGTTTTTGTATAACCGCATTGGTGTGGGAGCTGCCGGGCCCTCACCATTATAACAAACATTAGCAAAAGCAAAAAGTTTTTGGTCTCAAAAAGCACACATTGCCACAGTAGTTCCTCGCACTGAACAAAAAGACTGTGTCGATATGCTCCTTGTGAAAGAACAGAATGCTGTCACTCACAGTGAAGCTAGCCGATAGACAGAGAGAGAGAGAGAGAGACAGAATTTTAATAAACGCAAAAGGTCATGGTTAGCACCAGACCTAATTAGGGCCCAATTATTAAATAAAGTCTCAAAAGTGCACCCATGTCCTTGCATTAAGTGCAGATATACGGCTTTCGTGAATTCACATGACTTTACAGAAGCAGGCCAAAACATAGTACTCCTAGAAAATATTTGTGAACTGCATTTAAGCATGAGCAAATCTGCAGGTGTAGATTTGCTCATGCGAAAATCTGAGTGTTTGCAAGTTTACTTTCCCTCCAACCACTTTTTTCCCCAACCCTGGAAGAAGTTTCATGTTTGCCATTGTCAGGAGTAAATTTCCAACCTCTCTTGGTATGGTAAAATAGTAGAGAAGAGTTGGTGAAAACCCTTAAAACATGCAAGTTATTAGGTTTGCACAGACTCAAAAGGGCATTTCAACCTCGAACTGTTGCTTACCATTACCTTCAGCCCCAGTATGTAGAACTGCGGAAACGTGACTACATAAGGGAATTGCTAGTATTCAAACCCTACTATGGAAGGAGCCCTGGCCTTATCAGAGAGGCCGTTTCAGAGCTCTTATATAAGGAGATTGCTGCCATAATTTGTCGCCGCATTACATGGCACAAAAGGGACAAGTTGATTTTGCTACAA
This sequence comes from Calotriton arnoldi, assembly GCA_963921515.1. Lineage (NCBI taxonomy): Eukaryota > Metazoa > Chordata > Amphibia > Caudata > Salamandridae > Calotriton > Calotriton arnoldi. The sequence goes on along the minus strand of CAWUFW010000889.1, from coordinate 494,946 downwards.
GACAAGTAGATTTATGAAGCAACCTGCCCCATGGACAAGTATATATTTTATTAAATTCCACATCCCTGAAATGTTGTAAGCTCTGACTGCACTACTGACAGTGGTTCCAGTATAAAAATGTGTACACAGGTTTTCAAAGTTTAGCATTATGAGGCTATGTATAATGCTCCCAGAATGCTCTCTGATTTGATGCAAATATTTGCAGAAGCTTGAAAGCAAGATTGATGATTCTTTGCTTTCAAAATAAAATGTTCATAAACAAATGAAGTGTTACAGCAAACAAATGATGGACGGAATGCTGACAATGCAAACATTCTCCCCCAGTCAAAAGATCTGGGTTAAATCCATCGTTCTTTTGCCCACTACGCCACCCCAGTTTGGACCCAGCCATATGCAAATCAGTCTTGACCCTGTGTCCCATGGGAACAGTCCAGACCGAACTGCCAGGCCAGGTCCTCCCTGGACCGGAAACAAGCATCCTGGGACCGGTTTCAGGGTATGTCACCCTTCTTCAGCCAGGCTAGCTTGAATCCAGTGGCACAGTGAGCAAGGGACCCACGTTTGGGCATACCCATCCCACTTAGGGCAAAAAGTGTTACAGCAAACAAATGATGGACGGAATGCTGACAATGCAAACATTCTCCCCCAGTCAAAAGATCTGGGTTAAATCCATCGTTCTTTTGCCCACTACGCCACCCCAGTTTGGACCCAGCCATATGCAAATCAGTCTTGACCCTGTGCCCCATGGGAACAGTCCAGACTGAACTGCCAGGCCAGGTCCTCCCTGGACCGGAAACAAGCATCCTGGGACCGGTTTCAGGGTATGTCACCCTTCTTCAGCCAGGCTAGCTTGAATCCAGTGGCACAGTGAGCAAGGCACCCACGTCTGGGCATACCCATCCCACTTAGGGCGAAAAGTGTTACAGCAAACAAATGATGGACGGAATGCTGACAATGCAAACATTCTCCCCCAGTCAAAAGATCTGGGTTAAATCCATCGTTCTTTTGCCCACTACGCCACCCCAGTTTGGACCCAGCCATATGCAAATCAGTCTTGACCCTGTGCCCCATGGGAACAGTCCAGACCGAACTGCCAGGCCAGGTCCTCCCTGGACCGGAAACAAGCATCCTGGGACCGGTTTCAGGGTATGTCACCCTTCTTCAGCCAGGCTAGCTTGAATCCAGTGGCACAGTGAGCAAGGGACCCACGTCTGGGCATACCCATCCCACTTAGGGCGAAAAGTGTTACAGCAAACAAATGATGGACGGAATGCTGACAATGCAAACATTCTCCCCCAGTCAAAAGATCTGGGTTAAATCCATCGTTCTTTTGCCCACTACGCCACACCAGTTTGGACCCAGCCATATGCAAATCAGTCTTGACCCTGTGCCCCGTGGGAACAGTCTAGACCGAACTGCCAGGCCAGGTCCTCCCTGGACCGGAAACAAGCATCCTGGGGACCACTAAAAGTGGCATTTTCAGAATTGTGACCTAAACTCCGACTTTACCATTAAAGGGGATTTTATATTGCAATTCATTTGAGTGTAAACAGCAAATCTCTATCTGCTCCCAATCCAAAGTTAGCACTTATTAAATGTAATAAGGTAACCCAGTGTTAATCAATGTGAGTGATAGGCCTTACAGCAGTGAAAAATGACTTTAGGTGTTTTTCACTGCCAGGATGTATAAAACTTCAGTATACATGTCCTACATTTTAAATACATTGTATCCTGTCCTATGAGCCTTTAGGGCCTACCTTTGTGGTCTCAAAAAAGAAAATCTAGGCCTGGCAAAAGGTTTATTTTACGATGTCAAAATAGCTGTTCAGCACTGCACTGCAGGTTGCAGTGGCAGGCCTTAGACATGTTTTACAGTGCTACTGTAGGGGGTGCCACAATGAGTGCTGCAGGCACTCTAGTAGCATTTAATTTACAGGCCCTGGTACCACTAGTACCATTTACTAAGGGCTTACAAGTAAATTGAATGTGGCAAATAGGTGTAGGCAAATGTTATCATATTTGAAGGGGAGAGCACAAGCACTTTAGCACTGGTTAGAAGTTGTAGAGTGTACAGAGTCCTAAATCTATCAAAAATGAATTCTGCAAACAGGAGGGGTGAAGGCATAAGGTTTGGGGAATGCCACACCAAGGATATCAAGTCTAACACCTTTCCAGTCTACAAATCTTGTATTACTTTTTAAATCCTTTTAAGTACTTTGCTGGGTATGTTGTTTCAGAGTGCTTGCTAACTTTGACTTCTGAACGGAGAATAACATTTTCCTCACAAGATTGTAAAATCTCAGAATTAAAAATATTTTGCTCTTTTTAATTTATTTTTTTATTCCTCATTCGCCTCAGACCGCAGTGAGCATACTATCAACCCGTACCGTTCCACGTTATTGGAGAAGCATAGGCTGGTGTACGGGAAAAACTAGCGGGAAAAAGAAATAAACACCTCCGCCTACAGGTACCTCAGTGGACTAGACCAACACTGACCCAAAGGAAAGGGGCACGATCACACTCCCATATGGTCTAGGTTACCCTGGCGACTGTTAATGTTGGCAATGGAGGAAACGAGGATGCCCAACGCAGTCAGGAGAAATCCAAAGAGGCATAATCATAGGAACCATGATTTTAAATAGAAAGTATCATCTAGTCTCACCCGACTGGGTCTCAGACCATTTCAATAAAAGATCCCATACTGCTTTCTTCCTCCTACTCTGGGTACGGGTCAGGTCTAACTTGGATACTGAGATCACCGAGGACAACCACTCAGCATGCATAGGAGGTACCCTTTCTACCCATTTTTTACATATCTCCCTCCTGGCCAGCAGTACAGCATAGAAGAGGAAAGACCTGGCCAAGCCTGTAACCTCACTAGCTATTCCAAAAATTATCAAGGTCAAATTTATTTGGATTTGCAGGCCAAGAATATCTGAGGCAGTTTTACCTACTTTCCCCCAGAAATCCAAGATAGCTGGGCACCCCACAAACATATGTAAGTCCGAGGCTCTCTCCAAACCACATTTCTTGCAGCTGACTGGGGGACCGTCCGTCATCTTTGACAGTCTTAATGGTGTTAAATAGGCCCTATGAACTGTAAAAAGATGATTCCTTCTCAGCCATGCTGGTTTTACAGTGGCAAACAAAGTACAAAAGGATGTTTGCCACAGGTGTTCCCAAGGTTCATTTGGTAGGCTGTCACCCCACAGTTCCTCGGCCAATTTAAAATCCCCATCAATTGCGTCCTGGATGCTCCAGTACCAAGTGGAGACCTCCTCTTTTTAGGTCTCGCGCCTAGCGTTGCAGTGCGCAGAACGGCTCGCGCAGCGCGAGACCTCTTGTATGGGCTTCAGAAAGCTAACCACACGCTCGTGCGTGTGATTTTGCTTTCGGAAGCCCACATTGGCTGTAGCGTGCTTTTTAAAAAAAAAAAACGGCACGCAATTGCGCAAAGGCGGGCGAATGTCCCGCCTTTGCCCCACCCATTCCCACCGGTGTCTAGCACACGCAGCAGCGCGCGTTCGCCTCGCTCCCTCCCCCCCCCCCGCTCCTCTGTGGTGCGCGCGCACCACTGGTTATTTCCTTCTGCGGGTTCTCCGGAAAGTATTTCCTTTAATCTTTACTGAAATGCAGAAGATGGTGATTGTAGCGTTATTATTATCGCGCAGAACGTAGTAAAGCTGGACCTATAAATGGTGTAAATGTACTTGCCCTTTTCATTGTTTAAGCGTACATTTTCTTCCGTATAGCGTCATAGGAATTTCCAATGGAGCTGCTATAAGGCCACTCTTTACACCATACCACCTGTCTTAAATCAACCGTAAACATGTAATTGGACCAGGTAAATACCAGTGCTCAAATATTTATTCTTGCGGGACAGGTAACAATTTCTGAACTGTTCTGCGGTGGACTCAACCACCCTTTTGGCACGCGACCTAGTCTGTTTGACTTCCAGGGTGTACCTGCCCTGGTATCGCTTATTTCCCAAACACGAAAAAGAAACTTGTTCTTCGACCGGCGCTGCAAGATCTGTCTCATTTTAGTTTTCAGGATAAATATTTTGAATTGAGTCAACCCAAAACAGAACAAGCAAAACACGACACTAAAGCAGATACACACATTCAGCCCTTGTTTAACGCTTGCAGATGCCAGAAGCTGACAGCTCACGCTCGCTCGCTCTCTCTCACACACACACATTCTAGGAATCACTGATTGACAGGTTCCTCCGCCTGTTAGATGTATAGAGGGAGGCGGAGCCAGGGCGGGGCACACTGAACATAGGTAAATAGAGTCTGGACCAAGTTGGGTCCTGTCCTGTGAAATGGAAAGTGGGTAGTGCTGTGTAGTCGCAGGTGGAGATTTTACCTCGTGTTTGAACGGGGGTTGTAAATTGTTTTGCCGCCGCCCCATGTGCACAGGTGTGCTTGTCAGCAAAAGGCAGCGGCCGGCGTGTTTCCGCTGCGAAAAGCATCTTTCTGACTGCACCAAAAATCGAGAGTGAGGGGAGTGAAGAGAGCGGCTAAAAAACGTTTTTGTGTGGTTTTTGGAGCAAGCAAGACTGGGGGTTGGTCTGCCCGCTTTGTTGGGGCAGTCCTGTGGTGTTTCTGGAGTGCCCGCACCAGTTACCTGGGCATGGGCTGACACGAGAGCACGTGTAGTGTCCCAGAAACAGGAACCTGCTCTTCAGTGAGACATCCTCGAAAGAAGCCCAGTCCAGCTGACTTGAGGCACCCTGCACGTGAAGGAACGGGAGGCATGGGGGCCCCCAGGCAGACAGCATGCCCCCCTTGCCTGCTCTACCTCGGAAAAGTGTTTCTGCTTGTCATCGTGGTACCCTCCGCCACACCAGACAGTAAGTGTCAAGCAATGTTTGTGTGTTTTTAGCAAGGGCAAACACTATTTACCAGATTACTGTGGTGGCTAAATTCCTTTTAGTGCGATGAATACCACATCATTGTGGAACATTCATCCAGTCCGGACTTTTTATCCAGCAGTACTTTGCATTCTGGGACTTGTAGTTTCTTTGCATTCCAATATAGGTATAGGAGTTATTGCTTCATCCAGCAAAGCCTGGATGCAGATGTAATTCATGGCATGGGTAACCTGGCAGTTAAGTAATTGTTTCAATTTGTAGGTGAACAGATAGCTGTACTTCTACAAAATGTACTAACTCAGGTACAACAAATAAAATAGAGTTACGTGATGACTCCATGTATGCACGTTTAATAGGAAAGATCCAGACCTCCAGGATGCAATAAAAAGAAAATCTCCGGGGTCTCAGGCAGCCCGGGTCAGGAGTGGATTGCTCGTAAGGAACGTACAGCTTGGGATGTATCTTCTAAAGTGGAACGGTGCTTTACTGGGCTTCTTAGAAAGGGGAGGCTAGATATTTTAAAAATAAGGTGATTGTATGCCTCTGTGCTTCTATCGACGCGGTAATGCCAGTTTTGAACATTGCCATTTGTAATATGTTGTTTTAGTGTGCTTGCTCCAATTAAAGTGAACACGGTCTGCAGCTTCCCAAAGGCTGTAGTTTGTAAACAACAGCATTGTATATCAACACAAAGAAATCCTTGGGTCTGGACTTTACAAAACTAAGCACGGCAAGTGACGGACTGGAGTCTCACGAACCTTATGTGGGGGAAATCCCTTTCAGGAGGAATACCCTCACCCACCGAAGGTGGCATGCTTCATCATCTGGGTACCTCCTCTTGGTGGGAAAGCCTAGTCCCACCAAGGGCTACAACCTCTTCTCTGAGAAGAGGGAGCTCAGGGACGTTTTAAATGAACATTACCTAAGAGGGATATACTAAATCCCACAGATGAGAGATGCTCAGAAAGAAATGGTGAGGACGCAGCGCAAAAAAATAGAACTGGTGAGCTGGTGAAGTTAAAACTGCCTAGTGAGGAACAAAAAGGTTATTTTATTAACTTGTTCCTCCTGACAGGATCAAAAAGATAGTGCAAGTAGCAGTATGGATTTAAACCGCTCTGTGTTCAAAAAGAGGGGTCTACATGTTTCTGCCCTAGGTGATCCAACATGGTATCGTGGCTTTCGTCAGGACCTAATAGAGATTGCTGCTGCCTAGTGAAAAAAAGTGTGTATAAATAGTGATTATATCAAACCAGTTATCCCATCAGTTTTAGTTTTCGGATATTACTGGTCATGCCCAATGTTTCTGGACAAGTAGCCACACCTCAACCTGGCAACAGCTCAGGGTAGGGGGGCCCGCTCTCTCCGTCGGTACCCCGTCTCGGTACAGAACTGCAGCCGGAGGTCCATAAACAAAAGCATTGTACCAAAGCCTGGTGTAACAGTGGTTTAGAGATCTCTGCAGGTTTCCAGTCAGAGCCTGTTATACATTAAAGCTACAGTAGGCAGCTGCCTTAACAGAGGAGCCAGACTGCAATAAATGGTATAAAATGGTGTTGTTACTAGCGGATGGTTTGCGTTCCAAAGTTAAGAATTAGGCCAATGCATAATTTTTAGGTCGGGCCTTTGACAAGACCTTTTCAAAAAGTATATGTAGAATATTCTTACGAAAAAGGGTTTTCACCCACCTCTCTTCATCCGCTGATCATTTATTGTGCATTTCACATTTGTCTTCCACCCACTGCAGCATACAACATGGGTTAGTGGGTCAACTTCGCCATTGGCTGACTTCAATGTGATCAACGGAATTCAGTCCTTTCACAAAGAACACATCCACAAACAAAGTAGTTCTCCTCAGTGCCAGGAAACTATATCAGTAAGGTGTGCTTTTGTTGCAAAAAATATTTTGGCTTTTAGCCAATGTTTTATTTTAGATTGACGAGGGCCCAGCAGCTTCCCCAAGAGTAAAGTTGTTCAAAAACCATGACAAAGCAAGCATGGACAAAGACAAAATGCTAGCAGCTGACGCAGACCTATTGGTTTTGCTAATGCCTGTTAGTCCTGTGTTTAATTGTTATCAAATAAGCATTATTTTGCATACATCCCAATTAATGGATTACCGTACCTCGTGTAATTTCCCTTTTTCCTTATGCTAACTGCTTTGCTTTCTCTTGTGGGGGAGCTGGTTCACCCAGAAATGTAAACACAAGGAGATAATGGACGGAGCACTGAAACTTTTCTGACACTCACCCCTAGTCACAGTTTTGGGTTGAATCCATCATCATTCTTTAGCTCACTTCGCCACCCCAGTTCAGATCCAGCCATATGCAAATCAGTCTTGACCCTGTGCCTCATGGGAACAGTCCGGCCCGAACTGCCAAGCAGCCACCCAGAAATGTCTCATGGGAATAGTGAAATCAGAAGCGTTCCACATGTGTTGCTTCTAGCAAAGTTCACATGCAAATGATAGAATCTGGATATTAGACTGTCGCCAGGAAAAGGCCAGCAGCATCATTTCTTCTGGCAAGCAGATATGGAAATGGGAATCTTGCAATTGGAAATATTCCAAAGGTCCCAATTTTTATATGGACTCGTACTGAATGCATTAAATCTTTTGTGTTTACGAAAATTACACATACTACCTGAGAAAGATTACACAGCCTTTCTCATGCAGATCAACAATTCATTTAGCCTGGAAATCTGAAAATACTTGCACTGGAACTAATCAATAGGGATATATGTGGTGAGAAAGGCCACTGGATTTATACGATTCTGCGGCCGCAGTGTTTTCTGCATAATTATGGATTTGGCACATTTGACACAAAATCCATTATCTGCTGCACAATCCGCAGTTTTTACAAAAAAAATTGTTTCTAGCTAAACTGATCAAAAGTTACTAAAAAATGTTGCAAAATGTGTTTCTGAGCAGTGGAAAACCCTTCTCAAAAGTTGTCTGGTCAATGTTCAGGTCATTTGCTCTATTTGGCTGTTAACCGGTACAACCGAGGTGAAATCTTTGCCCAGTGTTATCATGAGTAAAAATGACAAAATAATGAACTTGTACTGTAAAAAAATGTGCTGCATTATGCTGCGTAGTTTGTCTTTTTTACCGCACAGTTTAATCAACCCTGCCATATAATGTGGTCCTCCCCTGTTGCATAAGTCCAGTGGCCTTAGAGGTGAGTAATGGGACAATGAAACCTGGAATTTAGAGGGAAAAAGTTATGTGCTCTCACTGAAAGTCGATTATCTGGAAAGTTTTGAAAAACTTCCCCCATGGTGACTTTATATACTCTTTCCGTTGTCATCAACCTACCTAGTAGTAGCACCACTGCTAGCTACCGACAATTTGATTTCTGTTTACCTTCTATCAAATCAAAAATTGCTTAGGAAGCTTTTTTTGGTCTTTGTTCGAAAATGTACCTTTTTCACCGAATCCGCTATTTTTTAAAGTATTATTTTTAAGCAAGTGCCTCATTATTTGTGTATCCAGCAGTCAAAGCGCACAGCTGTAGAACGTTTGTTATGCGGTCAAACGTTCCTCGGCACTTTCTGTCGTCATCATCCATGCGTGTCCCTACTCGGCACGCTCTGCTGCGCTGGTTGACGTAATGCCGTTTCAGCGGAATGCCACCGTAATATCGCCTGACGAAAATATTGTGTTCAAAAAATGGTTTTCAAAATTATCTCCACGTTGGATTTAATAATGGAAAATCTACTCCCCCACCCACCCCCCGTGGGATGCTGTTGTAGTATATACAATGTTGAGGACACAATATTTCTGTCACACAATATTGTAGATGATTAGACACTGATATCTTTCGAGGCTGATATTGATGTGCTGAAGAGCTGCAGAGATTGCGGCTGTCCGAGGCCCCCGCAGGGGGCCACTAAAGAGGGCAGCCCTCTAGTACCAGCTGGGCACCCCACACCCCCGTAGGGGCAGGGACTCAGGGAGGAGTCCCCCAAGCCTTGTCGCAGCGCGCTAGGCGAGCATCACTTCCGGGGCGCGAGGACAGGGGGAGGGGTATATAGGCCTCCCCCCACCATCTTGTCGTCCTCTTTCGCGCGCCCGGACACGCCGTGCTGGTCCAATTCGTTATCGTGTGAGATCGCTCGGGTCTTATACGGAGTTGAGGTTAGTGGCCCGCTTAGCCCCCCGCCCACCATAGAGGGCACTGCCAGGGGGATACACTGTTTAGCGCCCTGTTAACTCTCCTCAGCACGGCCTCCATGAAAAGGATGCCACAAGGCGCTTGGCCGCCGCCGGCCATCCCCGCCCCCCGCATGTGGTCATCTGGCTCCTCGCACTTCCCCCCACGCACGATGTTGCGACAAACAGAGCAGTCTCCACGTTGGATTTAATAATGGAAAATCTACTCCCCCCCACCCACCCCCCGTGGGATGCTGTTGTAGTATATACAATGTTGAGGACACAATATTTCTGTCACACAATATTGTAGATGATTAGACACTGATATCTTTCGAGGCTGATATTGATGTGCTGAAGAGCTGCAGAGATTGCAAGGCAGGCGGTGCTTGATCTGAGCTGCTGGTTGCCAGTGGGGGCCACCACTCACTTTTGGGGACCAGCACTTATTTTTCCACTTCAGACATTTCCAGAGAACAACAAAACAAGCATTTGCAATGCAAGTCGCTAGTATGGATGCAAATTACAGGCACCTCTGAATGTGTCTCATTGTCGGCAGAGTCATTGGTGCTGTCCCGGATCGGACTTAATAATAGCTGACGATTTGGGAATCCGACTGGATTCCCCACATTGCAGCATCGAGAACAGTTAAGCGTTATTGATTAGTCATAAATGTGCAAAAGGATGACCCTGTCATGTTTGTACACTAATATGTGGGGTAGAGCAAGCAGGACACGTGATATGCTTACTTACCAGTTAGAAAAGAGGACTTTAGAAGAAGGCATGAGCATCACTTTCCAATAACACGTGTTCAGTGTGTGAAACTGTAAGAGTAGGACATAGCGCAACAAACAAATCTCTGCCATGATTTTCTACACAGGGTTATAGTTTGGGGGGGGGTGATTTGTAGCAAGCTATTGGCAAAGTCAGAAGGTCTGAAATTGGTGGTCAGCTTTTTAGTTTTGTCAGTGTGTGACTTGTTTTGGCATGGCTTTTGTAAAACCTTATTGGTGTGGGAGCTGCCGGGCCCTCACCATTATAACAAACATTGGCAAAAGCAAAAATTGTTTTTGGTCTCAGAAAGCACACACTGCCACAGTAGTTACTGGCACTGAACAAAACTACTTTGTGTACCGATATGCTCCTTGTGAAAAGAGCAGAATGCTGTCACACAGTGAAGCCAGCCGATACAGAGAGAGAGTGACAGAATTTTAATAAACACAAAAGGTCACGGTCAACGCCAGACCAAATTAGGAGCCCAATTATTAAAGAAAGTCCCCATGGTATATGTCTTTGCACAAAGTGCAGATATACGGCTTTCGTGAATTACCAAGAATTTACAGAAGTAAGACAAGAAATAGTACTCCTAGAAAATATTTGTGAACTGCATTTTAGCATGAGCAAATATGCATGTGTAGATTTGCTCATGCGAAAATGAGTGTTTGCAAGTTCACTTTCCCTCCAACCACTTTATCCCAACTCTGGAAGAATGTTTACATCTGCCATTGTCAGGAGTAAATTTCCAACATTTCTCAGTATGGGAAAAGATTAGAGAAGAGTTGTTGAAAACCCTTATAACATGCAAGTTAGTAGGTTTGCACAGACTCAAAAGGGCATTCTAACCCTGGAACTATTGCTTACCACTACCTTCAGCCCCAGTATGTAGATCTGCGGAAACGTAGCAGCATAAGGAGATTGCAAGTATTCAAACACTACTATGGTATGAGCCCTGGCATAATCAGAGAGGCTATATCGTAGCGCTTATATAATCTGATTGTTCCCATAATTTGTCTCCGCACTACATGGCACCAGAGGGACAATGGATTTTGTTACAGGACAAGTAGATTTATAAAGGAAGCTACCCCATGGACAAGTAGATATTGTATTAAATTCCACACCCCTGCATCTCTCTTTGAACTATTGAGCAATCTCCTGAAATCCACCTCTGCCTTTGAGAGGACAAATGTATACCAACAAGCCCGGTTGATGCCCTCTCAGCTGATACCACACACCTGTATTTTGACACGGCCAAAGAGATTTCCTTGTTTACCTTGATATTTGAAAGCAGTTGTGAGAAAATGGATTATTAGTTGAGATAGATGGTAGCCCACCACAAGTAATACAGTCACTATTCTTGTTAGCTCCAGTACAGGTTTCAGCAATTTAAACCGAAGCTCAACCCCTGGTAGCTATGGCACAGAGCATACAGGCTTACGTTAATAAAATGTGTACAGCATTTAGAAATACCAGAAGTCAGATTCCTTGATGTGCACCTTGAATATCAAAGCCAGAATATCGAGGGAGGCAAATATCAAGGGCATAATATCTAATTCAAAATATATAAAGGTAGGTAAGTGTAGATTTTCTATACCTGACTCCACATATTTGTTCCTTTACTATAAATATATATATTTCTTCAAGGTACATAGATGTAAAGTTAGGAACAGTAAATATATACTTCCTCTATATGCACTTACCTTTCCATAATGTGGTCTTCGATTTTTTGCCCACAATAATCTTGTACCATAATATTCATGGCCTCAATATTCAGTAGTACAATTGGATTCCTTCAGCGAGGCAAGGCTGTAGCTGGAGAGGATTCAACATCGTCAGATGCCACTGGGCGTCAAGGCCGCTGAATCAGACTTGCTGCTGCGGGAGCTATGGCAAAGTCAGGCAGTCAGGCCACCGGTGATGCACCCTTAGGGGATCGACATGTAGGTACATCCTTGTTTTCTGTCAGTTCTCAAGGCAGAAATCTTTGAAAACGTTTCCAAGTCCCAGGCTTTAGGATTAGGCAGAGGAGTACACTCTGACACTTATCTAAGGGGCCCAGGCCTCAGGGACACCACTTAGATGTCAGGACTCACTCCAGGAGAAGCCACTAGCAAGGCCCAGGGCTGGTCTACTTGGAACTGGTCCGTTGGGCTCTTCGGGAAAGCGGGCTTCTTGCAGCTTTTGTGCCCCTGTAGCTTATCGGGAAGTCAGCCAACTGACTCTTAGAGTCCACTTCTTTGGTCCGAGTAGAAGTGGGAACAGGTCATGCCTCTCAGGATACTCCTCGCAGCAGGTGCAGTACTTTTGTCTTCCACAGGTCCAGCAGTGTTCCGAAGAGAGCGCTGGTTCTGCCACGTTTATGCCCAGTGCCAGCCTGTGGGTGGGGGAAACTCATGAGTGCTCCCTAACCAATGGCGTAAAAATTCCCAGGGGTGTCCCTACCACTTTTGCAGCACTTCCTGGGTGTTTTACTGTATACTATCCCACAGTGCCCCTCTCTACCTAAAACCATGATGGCAGACCCTTTCATCACTTGTGAAAAGCTCCTGTGCCCACCCTAAAGGTGTGGCCAGGGAAATGAGCAAACACCCCCTTGTGGCCACTTAAAACCGGTTCTGGGGAAGCTCTTCTCCAGATGCGATTGCTGTCTTGCTGGCTAGCAGGACATTAGAGGGGTCATACCCAGGTATCAACTGCATCTGCTTGTGACAGGGTAGGCCTCCTTTGAAGATAATTTAGTTTCTGGACACGGCCCAGATGGCCACTTATTAGGGGTAGATCAAACCCTCTCACTTTGTCTCAGTTCTGGGAGCCACTTCACACCTAACCAAGGAGCCATTCAGCTCTTGGGTGATACTGAACATTGACAGAAAGGCAATGGCTCAAACAGGACTTTCTAAAAGCGGAATTTTCAAAATAGTAATATAAAATCCAACGTAACCAGTAGGTTGTATTTTACATTGCTATTTTATTGAGTCCTTGAATCATTTTTCTAGCTATTCCCAAATTGAAGTTAAGTATTATAAAGTGTAATAATGTAACACAGTGTTTTCTAAGGAAGTGCCAGCCTTACCACAGGGAAAAATGACATTGGAGATTTTTCACTGTTAGGACATGTAAACAGAAGTACTTATTCGCCATTTTTTAAATACCATGCCCTCTACTCTATGAGCATGTAAGGCCTACCTTAGGGGTGGCTTGTACACATTAAAAAGGAAGGTTTAGGCTTTGCATTGTCACTGGCACGTGTGCTGCAATCCATCAGTGATATTTAACTTACAGGCCCCGAGTACACTTTTGTACCATATTCTAGTGACATATAAGTAAAGTTATATGTGGCAATCAGGAGTGTAGCCAATTTTGGCATGTCTTAGGGGTCAGAGCACATGTGCTGGGATCTGGTTAGCAGTGCCCCAGTGTGCAAAGTCAAAAAACCAGCAGCGTCAGTCCAGAACAAATAGGGGTGGCCATATGAAAGAGACATTTTGTTACAACAGTGTTGCTAGATGTCTTGGGGTAAAGACTACTACTACATTCCCTGTAGTATCCATGTTTTCATATGCTGAAAATGTTCTCTGCTACCCTTGGCGATCCACAGAGTTCAGCACTTGCCACAGACCAGGTCTGAAGGTCTCACATTTCAGTTCTGGCAAGGCTGACTTAGCGTTTTAGCCTTCAGAGCTCAATACATTAAGTGCAATTACATTTAGTAAAAATAGTACGTTAGTAACGGCTATAAGAAATTTCAATATTTCAGCTGTAAGCAGTATAAATATATATGCTATTAATATTTAAAGTTGCTATTTTATTTATTGAATGTTTCTGAGCTCGGTATATATTTCACTTTTCATTTCTGATAGGCACATTTTTCTTCCATTTATATCCTTAAAAGCATTTCTAAATTTAAACCCGCTTCCAGTTCCCTCTCTTGAAAAGTCGTTCGAGCCAGGGTATGTGGCGGCGTGTAAGAAGCTTTGTGCTTTCCCTTAGCTCTACGGTTGAAAGTGTGGCATTCTTTTGATCTAAATTGCTTTGTATTCACAAGCACAGCTTTATGGATTGGTTTCCCAGCTATTTGCAGCCCTGTCTACATGCTTCAAAAGTAGGTTACCAGGTTGTCAATAATTCTGAAAAAGAAGAAGGTCCTGTCAGTTAAACAGCAGGCTCACTGTCAGATGTTTAGCGTTCCCGTAGTCTAAAAATATATTTGCGGTAACATGCCCTATTTTTTCAAAATTGCTTTTACAGAAGCTAGGTACTTTTTTGAATAATACACGAGGAATAGGTTATCTACATACAAAGCAGTTGTAACCTTTATTGTAAGCGTTTAGCTGAAGCCTTCAAGCCAGAAACATGCCTCTTTGTTTTGTCACTTTATTAACCACCTCCTGTGCTATCGTCTGCAAGTTTCTATACTTTTCCACAGCTCTACCTTCTTTTTGTCCATACTTGCATTATATATTAGTACCTGAGCTATTCAATAACAGTTGCTTAAACCATTTAAGCAATCACACTTTTTATAGCTCATTTTGTCTGGTACACACACAGCCACACTCCCAGTGGAGACTACTGCATCCACATTTTGTTTCGACGTCTTGAACTCTTACACATTAGGGGTGGCTCCTTTCTCAGAACCACAAAGATTGGAGCAGCATCCCTCAAAGCCTTTTTCCGAATTCCTTTACTGAGAGGTTGAGCTTATGCACATTTCATTACCTTGGTATTTGTATTTATCATGGTACTCAGGACTTAATAGAGGGTAACCTTACTCTGACCATTGCTTCCCTGTGACCACTACTGATGTTTTGGAGCACACTTCCACTTACGATGCAGGGCCGGGTTTCACTGTCTGAGATGGTGATGCTTCCACGTCTCCTTTATTATTTTTGTAACCTACCTATCCATATTCCGAGCTCCACATTCTGTACTCTCCATGGCATGTTAGGGACTTTCATTTGGAATAAGGGAAGATGGCTAGTAGCCATTCGAAGCTCCAGTTGCCGGTTGAAAAAGGGGGTTTGGGTGCCCCTAGCTTTGAGCACTATTATTTGGCAGCACAACTGCAATGTCCACCTCAATGGTTAGTCGGCCGTCAGTTAGCTGAGCTGGGCCTCCCCACTATGGATCATGCCGGCCTAGCGATCCAAGAAACTGTTGCTGCCAATGGCCAGACTTCCCGCACGATCGAACAAGCTCCTGACTGTAGCGCATGCCAGTTACACTAGAAGCCTGCGACTATCCCCAACTCTAACACTGTACATGCCGGAGATCCCTATTAACTCCATACGCCCCTTCAGGGAGTTGCTTGGGAGGTAGGGGATGGAGATCTGGGAGTCAGAGGGAGTAAATACCCTGAATGCTCTATTCCAGAATGCCACCCTTATTCCATTTAAGCAACACTGCACGGATCACAACCTGCCCGTGGGCCCTTTTCTTGCTTATTGTACCTTACTGGCTGAATTACAGTGTAACTGGTAGATTATAGACACTGAACCAGACACACAACCCGTAGTAAAGGCGCTCCACATAATGGGTAGTGGGTGTCGCCTCATCACATGGTTCACACGAGCGTTGGCAAAGATTGGGAGCGGGATATCGGTTGCGCTCTGTCGCATAAAGAGTGGGACAAGATCCTTCTATACCCATGCAAATTCTCTTTCAATGCGAAATTGCAATATATTTAGCTCAACATTCTGCATTGAGCGTACCTTACGCCGGCGCGCTTATATTGAATATACAGCACTGCACCAACTTGTCCCAGATGTGGCTCCCAAAACGCTGGCGTGGCTCACATGTTATGAACTTGCCCAGAGGCAATGTCGTTGTGGAAGGCGGTCACAGATGTCCTGGCAACCATCACGAGTGGGGAGAACATATGCGTTATGGAATCGGGTTTATTGGGGCTCTACAGGCATAAGAAGGCAGGAAGCGCCATTAACCGGTTTATAAACCTGGCATTACTAATAGCTCAAGGAGCAATTGCAATGAAGTGAAAGGATGCTCACCTTCCTGGATTACCCTATTGGTACGCGGCCACCGTGTTATGTTTCGTATAGCGGCCCTAATATAGACGCGTTCATATATGCCGTATATGGTCATATTCGTATATGCCCTATTATGGTTATATTCGTATATGCCCTATTTTGGTCATAATCGTCTATGCCCTATTATAGTCATGATCTCCTATGCCCTAATATAGGCATGATCTTTCACCTACATTAGTTCCCTAAAGTACACAACGAGCTCTGAGGGTTGAACGTTATCTAGTCTGTGGCTAGAACACTGCAGGGTTTTTCCCGAACACAGGCCTACAATGTACTCATAAATTATGCATGAGCATTCACCAGCTAAATCTCCCACATAATATGTATGTACAAAGTTCACCCCTGGCGTCTTCCTCATGTCTAACAAAGACAAATACAAACCATACTGAAGGACGAGATACTTTAGGGTATAAATACACCACATCTTGCCACGGTAAGATAGAGGGAACAAGACTTCCATGCTGACACACTGACCAGAGACGCTGAGGCTCCTGCATGCAGTCGCTCCAGCTGACAGCGGTCTAACACAGCCCTTGCGGGGTGTCCAACTCGAGACCAGGACGGGGTCCCACACACTCTCTATTCAGGTAATGGGGTTCGACTAAATCCTAGAAGGATTCTTGGCTCTTAGGCTTTTAGACCTACACACATGCTAGGTACACTTAGGTACATCTAGTTAGGCATCGTAGGAGTACGCGCACTTTTATAATGCATTTTATATATTCATGTATGTAACCATTATTATTGCAATATGGTAGAACTGTACTATCCTTTCACTTTCATCGTACTGCTGATAATATATCTCTGCTATTGTCTGCTGGTTGCTGCAGCACATATATTCTACACTAGAATAACAACTGTTCAATAAATACTTATTGAAACGCCCAGACTGTTTATTCTGTGTAACTCTCTGAGACAAACCGAACAAGTAAGCACGAGTGACTGAGCGAAAAGTAGTACATTGTTTCCACGATTCTGAGGGATCAAGGTTGTCATGATCTAAGGTTGCCAGAAACTAATCTCTCCCCGATAAGAGGAGATTCTAGTGGCACTGTGAGCTAGCTAATGCAAATCCGGCTAACATACGCGGTGGGGGTGCACAGAGCCAGTCAGTAACCAAGCCCACAGTTTATGTTATCCAAACGCGCAGGTCCTGCAGGGGTACTATAGGAACTACACGACATGGCGCCACCAACGTTGGTTGGGTACTTATTTAACAGTAGAATCTGAGTAGTTCATTCGTGCTATTCTCAGAGAACCTACTCACAAAACCCCAGAGACGTCTGGAGTGGGTGGGCACAAAATCCGCCGCAGCTGAGTAGTACAAAAATACTATTTATTGGCTGTTGGTTATTCAAGCTTGAAAGGACATAGTGTTCCTAAAAATTGTGCATAACACCTTGGAACACTTCTTCCTCTAAACAGGTCTGAACCCGAGGTAAGGGCAGAGAGAGTTGAACTGAATTTTTCAGAAGGAGAAGATCCTGCGGATGCAATACAGATTGCACCAAAATTCAGAAGGACAGTCACCCTAAGACTATTAGAAAATGGTTTACAAGCTAGGGGTGGCATGGTAGTTTTCGTGATTGAGGCACACGAATCAAACAAAACAGAGGTGTTCTATTCATGGGTTACACTCCCAGCAGCAAATGCAATAACAAAGACGTTTCACTACTATATAGAAGGAGATGCACCACGGGAATATTGTCCGTTTGAGGACATAGAGATTCCACTCACTTACCAGGAACATTATTACTGGTTTAATGGCGCCCTACCCCACGTACGAGAAAGACTAAGATTAGGCCCGCTCGGAGGAGACGGGGCCACATGGCCAATACTAGCGGCTTACACACCGCACCCTAACATTGACACAATGCCACAGCCAGACTTACTCATACAACACAGAGATTTAATTAAAATCTACAGAAACCTGACACAATTTGTCATGAGGACTTTAACAATCCAACCTGCACCAGGTGCAGCAAACAGTATTCCAGCTCAGGGTACAGGAAATAAAATTACTCCTCAAACACTACACGCGGTAATGGGCAAAATGCCTGCAAAACGCGAACAAATACCATTCTGGATAGCTCAGAAAATAACTCAGCTTGAGGCAGTATTCCCGAATACTACCACCTGTGATAAACACAGAATACTAACAATCTGCTTGCCCATGGGGATCACACCACAAGTTGAGGACTGCACCTCTTGGGGTACAGTCTTTGCTGCCATATATACCAGAACTCATGGTATACCGTCATTAGCAGTAGTAGCTGATGTATTGCGACAGATACAAAATGAGTACGGAGCAGAGCCTGCCCTTAAATTAGGGATGAAGTTACTAGGTAACTACGAACAGGTATCAGCCATAATACTAGCTAACATTAAGGGGGAAGCAGCTTCAGTGGCGATCCGCCAACGCCTAAGGGAGTTCAGTCCAGTAGATCAACAACACGAACTACCCAAAATAATTGAAACTGCATATGCAGAACTAGGCAGAGACAGTCTAGGTGGGAAAGCATTAAAACCACAACTGGTGGGCAGTCCTGAAAAGGACACTACAAAGCAGACACCTACTTCTTCTAAAAAAGAAGTGGGAAAATAAAAAACAAAAATCTAAAGACAACAGATCTCAATCCAGAGGTAGGTCTCCTCAACAGGAGCCCTCTGAAAGGAGGTACAACCTCCGGACTAGGGATAATATAAAAAAACCTGACAGGTATCAGGATACTGATAGACGTTCCTCTCGTTCCTTTCAGGGTTCATCAAAAAACTCCGAGACGGAAGGACGGTCAGAACACAGACAAGAGGAGCGTACAAAGTCCAGAGACACGCAACGCGCTGCGGACTACGCACCTAAAAAAGAAAATAAACAAAAACCTCAGTTCAAAAAGAAGAAGGTAGCAGATCTTAAGATCAGACATGCCCAGAATTCTGAGGACACAGCTTCTGAACGGGGAATGGGCTCTGACGATGCTAGACAGTGCGGCAGAAGTAACAATAGCTCGCCAGAACCTGAAGGAATTTCTGGTGACAGCGGAGTTGAGTGAGTATATCACGGTGGAAACACCTGATACTCGGGCAAGTGTCCCACATAAGTTACATGAGATAACACTCCGGATGGAGGGGGACAAGCCCAGGAAAATTAAAGGTCTATTTTGGAAAAATCTGTCATCTGGATATGACATCCTATTAGCAGAGCAAGACTGGCCGCCAGCATTCGTCATGGAGTGCCCAAAGGGAGAAAAGGTCATTTTTCCAGCATTTTCCGACCTCGTTCCCATACATTTAAAACATGCATATGCGCAGGAGTGGGCGGTTGCCCTAGATCCAGCATTGTACAAAAATCATGCTGGTTGGGATGAGGATTCAACCCACCACGTGATCCCGTTAAAAGTTTCCGCAAATGCTCAAAGGCAATATCCTATAAAGCAAGAAGCTAAAAAAACAAGTCAGGGAGATCCTAGATCAACTTGAATCCCTGGGGTTGATAGAAAATTGCACTTCACCTATGAACAATCCTTTGTTCCCCGTATCAAAACCTGACAACACATATCGTTTAGTTTTAGATTACAGACATTTAAACACTTGCACAAAGACATTTGCAGTTCAAAATGCACACAGTGCCGCATTAATGAATAACATTGTGCGACAAAAATACAAAACAACACTTGATATCTCAAATGGATTTTTCTGCTAAAATATAGCGCCTGAAAGCAGGTATTTGACCGCATTCTCAGCGCTAGGGTCCCAACTGCAATTTTGTCGACTCCCCCAAGGGTATAAGAACAGCCCGGGGTTGTTTTCAGCAAGGGTAACAGAGTTACTCCAAAATTTGGATGAAGAAGCATTGTCCTATGTAGATGATATTTATCTGACGGACGATGACTTACCGAGGCACTTGACCAGATTGAGCACCATTATTATGGGATTCGCCTCTGAGGGCTATAAATTTAATTTAAAAAAATCAAAAATTGCCCATCTCAATGTCCTGTTCTTAGGGTATGAGCCGTCAAGTGAAGGAAAAAGCCTAGCAGCTAACTTTTTAGAAAAGTGTGCGCTGCTCCAACCTACAAAATCATTAAAGAATTTATAATCAATTCTGGGATTCCTAAATTTTGGTCGAACATACATTTTGGATTACGCAGAAAGGGTGAAACCTTTCTACGACTTAATGAAACCTGATTTTTCAGTCAGACAATGGACACAGGAACATACCAATATCCTACGTTCACTACAGGAAGACATGATAGCTTCAAAACATTTACAGACACGCGTAAACGTACGCAACTTAGTGATTCGAGTAATAGCGGGCACACTTATTTAACTTTCAATGAAGGCGAAACGGTACCAATCGCATACAAATCACACCAGTACACAAACGCAGAGATGCGTTTTACTTCAACAGAAAAAATCCTGACAGCAGTGCAGACCGCTGTAGCAAGAGAAAGAGCTCTGGCTCAGGGAAAGCGCATAATAGTCGTGACCCCAGTACCAGCCTTAGAGGCTGTTACAAAGGCTAGCATTCCAAATGCGAAAGCCTTACATCCCAGATGGATACAATGGGCTAATTCTCTTACGGCAACGGATGTTGAATACATATTTGATCCAAGTTTAAAAACACAAGCATTTCTGCAATACGAACAAGAATATCCTCTTCCAAATGAGATTTTGCCTCTAGATCAGTATGAATACATTATTTACACTGACGGATCTGCTCAACCGGCCATAGGGAGTAAGCAAGCTTACAGCGCAGCGTGTGCGATTGTTAAAGGTCACATGCGCGATGGAAAGTTCCATCCAAGTTGAACTAAAACGCAATCTCTAGGAGACTGCACGGCTCAGTTAGCAGAATTAAAAGCACTAATACTGGCACTGGTAAATACGGATCACGAATTCCCCACACTAATTGTGTGTGATTCCTTTTACTGTGTACAGTCGTACAATGAATATTTACATAATTGGGAACAAAACGGGTTCAAAGATGCGAAAGGTGGCACAATTAAGCATAAAATGCTATGGGAACAGGTAGTGGAGTTGAGAAACGAACTACCAAGGGCTCACGTGATACATACACTGAGTCATCAGCGTGATGGCGTTCACGTTGAAGGGAATTCATTGGCTGATGAAGCCGCAAAGGGGGCTGTACGCACAGCGTCCGTAGCTGCAATCACTCGTTCAAAAACGAGAATAGACAGCGAGATTTTGGTGGCTGTCGATGCTTCACGCAAAGAGAACACAGCAGTACCTAAAAAATTTCCACTCAAGTACTCCTACAAGTTAGATGCACAAAACTTTCCATATGCTCAGATTCCTGGAGTGGGGGATAGAGTAATACCAAATATGGATCGTAGGCAAGGCTTAATTCTAGCAGCACACAAGGGTTTGGGTTCTGCCCATACGGGTGTCACAGCGACTATTTCTTTACTGAAACAGCGCTACTGGTGGCCAGGGTTAACAAAGCAGACCAAAGACTATGGGGCCGATTCCGATTCAGGCCGGAAATCTCTCCGACCGAGCCGGACCCGGAGAGATATCCGACCGAATCGGACCCGTGCAGCCCGACCGAACGAGTACGATGCGCACGTATGCCATCGGACTCGAGTCGGTCGGACTCCCATTGAAGTCAATGGGAGCCTGTCGTACAACGCGTACGCGGGCTCCCATTGACTCAATGGGTGCGATGCGGACAAGTGCGCCCCCTACAGCGTGTAAGCGGCAAAGCGATTCGCGCCGTACACGCACAGGTAGGGGGGACCCATGGGTCCCCCCTGTGTGCGACTCGCGCGGCTACGCGTACAGGGGGGACCGACACGGACCCCCAAAGTACGGCTCCGACAGCTCTTTCGAGCCGGAGTGCGCGGCTCGGTCGGACTGCTCGCGGTGCGCATCGTACTTACCCGGCCGGGGAACGTCTCCATTGCGCGGTGCGAGTCGAGTCCGAACGAGAATGTCGGTGCGGTTAGAGCCGGGATCGAGTCGGTCGGAGCGGTCGGGACGCCCGGATGAGTCGGTCGGCGATTTCGCATCGTACTCGCTCGTCCGGACGCGCGTACGGATCGGTCGGGTAATAGGGCTCCGAATCGGATCCGGTTAAGCCGAATCCGATTCGGAGCCCTACCGGCCGAGATCGGAATCGGCCCCTAAGTCTTAAAGTGCAACATCTGCCAGCAGATGAAAGGCTCCACCGTAACACGCCCAGCACAGACACCATTACTAAAATCAGACAAATCTCTCGCATGTGTGTATTTGGACCACTGTGGACCCCTACAATCTGATGGGGCCAAGAAATATATCATGGTTGCAGTGGATTCCTGTTCTAGATTCCTATGGGTTTGGCCTCAGCGCTAGGCTGACGCTCGAACTGTTATAAAAGATTTGCGAGTCTTTATCGGCACATACGCAGTTGGCACGTTACATTCTGACCGTGGCCCGGCGTTTAGCTCTCGGGCTTACAAAGAGGCCATGGAAGGAATGGGCGTAGCATTGCGGTACTCCCCTCCGTACCATCCTGAGGGAAATTCGGTTGTGGAGAGGAAAAACCGTGACTTAAAGCAATCTTTAACAGCTAGGGTATTAGGCAAGGGCGGTAGATGGGTCGATCACTTATATGGGGTACAAAGAGCCCTAAACAATCAGCCAAGAAGCTCTGTAGGGGGTGTCACTCCTTACGAGGTCCTATTCGGGACAAGAATGTGGGTACCTGATCTTGATTGTGAAGGCACAGTGGCGGATGAAAAACCATTTGATATCCATGATTGTTTGGATGTTTTACAGGATCTAAATGAATCCAGGACACAACAAAGCAACGTCCACTTAAAACAGACCGCCACTGAGGAAGTCAAGGCAGTAACGGCAAGACCTGTCTGGATCCCAAAAGTTGGGGATCTGGTCAGAGAAAAGATTGCAGACAAGAAAGAATTCGGACCATCCTACAGAACAGCTGTACCGGTCCTAGCAATCCAAGGCACAAGAACTGTACTTCTGCCGCCTCTTGCCGGGAAAAAGGAGAAAAGATTTATCTCAATCGACTTAATCAAACCATACTATGTGGCCGATACTAAACAGTAGGCCTCGTGGACTCCACAGTAGCAGACGCCCTCCTCTCGCTACAATCTAAGAAGTTCAAACAGAAAGACTCATCACGTTTGAAGAGCCACCTGTATGGAATGAAGGACTAAGTAACAATGCTATGGAACTCGTTCCACTTCAACAAGAAGAAAATCAACTTAACAACCAACAATAAGACCGACTACAGACGTCTACGTCAACATCCCTCATCAAGAGCAAAATCCTTCTTCAACAAATCCTGATGCAATTCCAACGATTGATCGAACTGCTTCTGGCTATTTCATGAACTTTGATACGTTTTCACTGGATCCAAGCGAGCCGGAAACGACGCCAGCCAAAAACTCACACAAACAGAAACTCATTGACTTTTTGAACTTTTTTAGAAAGACTTACCTGGTGTCACCTTGGATAGAACTATGGGATATCACTGGGATTCTATTTTTTCTTTTCTGGCTAGGTTTAACAATAACTTTTAGTATGCTTATTAATGGACGATCTCTCCAGCAGAGCTCTACAGCCCAAAGAGTCAATTTGATTTTAAAGCCACACCAGTCTTCACATCGTGGACCAAGAGACTTGTCTTCAGTGAACATCACAGCAGTTCCTATACCGGACGGTATAGTATGGGACAAGATTTATTTCGATATATTCGGTCCGACTGAACTTTTAGAATCAATCGTTTTTATTGAACTGGAATCGTGAGCAATAAACACAGCTTTCTGCCTACATCCTACAGGCCGGCAAAGCAATGTGGAGGAGCCTACACAGCGTGTTAGCCACAACCCGGAGGCCGGCCGCAAATAAACACTATAGCATGGCAATTCGTCAGCTTGTCCCATTTTAACAGGAAAACAATATGCAAAAGGGAAAGAAAACATCCAACAAAGATATACACAAAGACCCACATACTAATGCCCACCCCCACCCCTCCCCTCCCTGACCCACCCATCTCCGCATCAGTTTCTACTCCGTTTTACCCCACATTCCCAATGGCCACACTACCAGGAGGGTCTAGCTGTCATCCTCAATTATGCGGCAGAGCCCAGAGGATCTAAGGGTACTAATCTTAAGATCTGCAGAAACCTCGGGCAAGTCACCTCTCTCATATCTTTTGTAAGTAGATGTAAGAAGGGCTTCCATAGTTTTGCGAACTCCTCCCCTCCCCCTTCCACCGTCATAGACAAGCGCTCCATCGCCAGCAGCTCCCATAACCTAAAAATCCACATTCGAACCTCCGGCTCGGTAGCCGTGCCCCACAGTGCTAATATTGTTTGTCTAGCTGCTAAAAGCGCCAGCGCTATCTGTGTGCCTCGCAAAGAGCGCAGCGGAAATACCTTCGCATGTGGCAGACCGAGGAGTGTGTGTTCTGGAGCGCGTGGTAGCACAATCTGGAATGCCTCATCAAGGTCGTCAAGCACCGCCTTCCAATATCGATGTAGTTTCGGGCAGCGCCAGAGGAGATGAACCAAGGTCCCCTGCATCCCACAGCCCCTCCAGCACAGGTCTGTCTTGCCTTGATCCCAGGCATGGACTCGGACCGGCGTGTAGTACCAATATGCTACCACTTTGAACATGGATTCTGCGCCCGCCGTACTACGTGCAGTGTGGTGTGTCCGATAAAGGACTTGCTCCCATTCCTTGGGGGTGAGAGGCCTACCCAATTCTGTTTCCCAGCGCACTTGTGCTTTCGTTCTCTGCTCCGTGGGCCGTGGCAGAAGCCTCGCATATAGCTCCGAGATCAGGCGCCGATCGTCCGTCTTGCACACAACCCACCGCTCAAACGACGAGAGGGGTCTGGACATGCAAGCACAATTGGTCGTCCCAGTGACCCAGTGACGTAGCTGCGCGTAGGCGAAAGCATCCTTAGCCGGAAGGCCATAATCGGCACGTAGCTGTGAGAAGGGGATTACCCCCTCCGTATCAAAAAGATATCCCACCCGTTTACAGCCAGCCTCACGCCATATCTGAAAGACCGGGGAAGATCTCCCCGGTGGAAATTCCGGATTGTCTACAATAGGAGACATAGGCGAAGGAAAGGTTGTCCAGCCCTTTTGCACGGCCACCCTATCCCAGACTTTAAGAGTGGGCGCAGTCACCGGCGAGGAATACAGCCCCCATGCTCTATACTTTCGAGGTAGCCATAGCTCTCTCCAGATGTTCATCCCCGCCACCGACTGATCCATAAAGTTCCAGTGCTTGCTCGATAGCGGCCTATTCCACTCTATAAGATATCTAAGACAGGACGCCTGGTAATAGCTCGCAATAAGGGGAAGTCCCAGACCCCCATGCGATTTTGGAGTAGCCATTTGCGCCAGAGAGAGCCGAGGCTTCCGACCCTCCCAGACGAACTTATTGATGAGGGATTGCATGCGTTTGAGCGCCCCAGGCGGTGGGGCTAACGGGAGCATCTGAAATAAGTAGAGAATGCGTGGGAGTATTGTCATTTTAATCGCTGCGATCCTCCCAAACCACGCCAGTCGGAGACGCGACCAGGCGTCCAGCGCCTTGGTCGTCTGCTCCAAGAGAAGAGTATAGTTTAGGGAGACGGTCCGCTCAATAGTCGGTGTCAGCCGGAATCCCAGATACGTAATGTCAGACCGCGTCCACCTAAAGGGAAAGCTCTGTTGTAGAGCGTCCACTTCAGACGAGGGGAGTGACAGGTTAAGGATCTCTGATTTTCCAAAATTCACCTTAAACCCGGAAGACACTCCAAAGGCCGCGATTTCCTCCGTCACCGCAGCAAGCGAGCTCTGCGCTTGGGTAAGTGAGAGAATCACATCATCTGCATACAGACTTAATGTATGGACCTCTGCCCCGAATTTTAGGCCTGCTATCCGCGGATTAGAGCGGATGCGTTGTGCAAACGGCTCCATATAGAGCGCAAACAGGAGTGGGGACAGGGGACAGCCCTGTCGCGTCCCCCGGGCTATGGGGAAGAACGCGGACCTTTCCCCATTGACACGGACGAATGCCCTGGGGGCTCGGTAAATACTCCCGACCCATGTCAAGAACCTATCCCCAAACCCAAAAACACGCAGCACCGCAAACAAATAATTCCAGCTTACCCGGTCGAAGGCCTTTTCAGCGTCTATGGACAGCAAAAAGGCCGGTCTTTGCGAACGCTGCGTAGCATCGATGAGGTGGAGCAGCCGCTTAGCGTTGTCTCCCCCCTGCCTAGTAGGGATAAACCCCGACTGATCCGGGTCAACAACATCTGCCATAAGAGGATTGAGACGCGCCGCTAGGATTCCCGCAAAAAGTTTTGCGTCAACGTTGAGAAGTGAGATTGGCCTATACGAGCTACAGTCCTGCGGATCTTTGCCGGGTTTTAAAATCACGGAGATCGCTGCTTCTGACATCGAAGGCGTCACTGTCCCCGTTGTCAGAAAAGAATTGAACAGTTTCGTTAAAAAGGGAGCCAGCTCCCGGCAATAAGTTTTATAGAAAAGCGCAGAAAAGCCATCGGGCCCCGGCGCCTTGGCTACCTTCAGTCTGGCTATGGCTCCAATAACCTCCTCCACCCCAATATCCACGTCGAGCTGAGCCGCAAGCGTGTCAGCGATCGGCGCTATCTCACAAGTGCGCAAATACTCTCCCGGGTCCGGGGGCGGGGGATCGTTTTACGTATACAAACGCTGATAAAAACTCCGGAAGGCTTCCACTATGTGCGCGTCCAGTCCCTGCTCCAGTCCTGCAGCGTCTTTTATGGTCTGGATGAGGGATGTGTGTGTTTGAGCTCTCAATCTATTCGCCAGCATCCTCCCGCACTTGTCCCTGCCTAGGAAAAATTTATGTCGCAACCGCAGGAGGGCATGTTCAGCTCTATCCACATCCAAGTGTTTTAGCATACGCCTACGCTTCTCTAATTCCCGCCACACTCTCTGGGCCCCCGTGCGTTTGTGGATCGATTCTAGTTCCCCCACCTCCTGTTCTAGTTCAGCGCGCTTTTTTTTACGCAGTGAATTGTAAGTGGCCGCAACAGCAATAAGCTCCCCGCGCACTACCAGCTTCATGGCCTCCCATACTGAGGCCAGGGAAGTGAACCCAATATAATTATCATGAAAATAGTGCACTATTGTATCCCTTACTCGGCCTCGCACATCCTCTGAGTGTAGCAGGTTATCTCTAAGGCGCCAGCCGGGGGGGAATGAGCGCTTATGCTGCGCCGGAAGCATAACCGTAAGGGGACCATGGTCTGACATAGCTCGGGGCTCAATAGTGGCCGAGTGGAGGCTAGGCAGAAGCTCAGTGGAGGCCAGGAAATGATCTAAGCAGGCATAAGTTTTGTGCGCTGCTGAATAATAAGTATAATCACGCTCCGCAGGGTGCTGAACTCGCCATACGTCATGCAAGCCATGTTCCACCAACCAGTCCCTGCCCGCCGCTGACAGCGCACCCGCCTGATGGACCCTCAAGCCCGATCTGTCTAATCCCGTGTCCATCACCAAGTTTAGATCTCCCCCAACTAGTACCGCTGTATCCTGTGACCCCAACACTTCCGTTAAAGCAGCCAGCAAGAAGGGCTCTTGTTTCTCATTCGGACCATAGAACGACCCTATTGTGAGGTGCGTGTCCCCCATTGTACTCTAAGGACCAACAATCGCCCCTTAATCTCAGCCACAGTAGAGGTTACCTTACACAAGCAGCGAGACCCAAACAGGATTGCCACCCCGTTCTTTTTGCCGGCCCTGCGGACCAGACCTGCTGTGGAAAGCGTCTGTCGCGCATGCGAGCGGTGTCTTTGGCCAGGAGATGCGTCTCCTGAAGGAGGCAAATGTCCCCTCCCACATTCTCAAGAAGGGAAAGCACTGCAGCTCTCTTAACCGGGTTATTAAGCCCCCGGACATTAAGGCTCACAATTTTAAGATCCTTACTCATCCCTCAGAATATCCCCAGCGTGCTTTCGACCCAGCCAACCTCAGGCCCCGGGACCCTGGATATATAACGTAGCCTAACATCTAAGTGCCCACTGATGCGGAGAGCCCCAATCAAAACCCCAAAAACTCCCCCCTCTAAAACCAAACCCTTAAGTAAAACAAAAACCCCATAGAAAGTAGAGATGATCATGACCAAAGTTCGTCACCAAGAACAGAGTTCAGGGGGGCGTCGCCACTCACGTGTCCCCAC
Source organism: Calotriton arnoldi (assembly GCA_963921515.1). Lineage (NCBI taxonomy): Eukaryota > Metazoa > Chordata > Amphibia > Caudata > Salamandridae > Calotriton > Calotriton arnoldi. The sequence continues at coordinate 466,901 of CAWUFW010000889.1, read as the reverse complement.
ACGGGGGGTGGATGCAAGGGTCACACGCCGTACCCAGCAAACAATCAGGGGGATAAACCAAGGAGACGCACCCGTCCCCCTGGCATCCCAACTCGAAGTCCGGTCTCGGGACCCCATATATCCAGTTCAAGGGGTAACAGGTCTTGCCGATGATTGAGACAATGTGGTCAAAACTTCCTCTCTTTCTTTCGCCATTGTCGCTGGGTCAGGTTTTGCGGCCGGTGATCTCCTGCCCACCCGCTGCCAGTCCCCCGCCCTGAGCGTGCGCCGAGAGCTAGGGGGATCCGCCTCATCCACCGCTGTGGTGTTCTCCAGTCCCAGCACCTTCAATGCCTCCTCCAGCGACCGCAGTTGTAGCAACCTTCCGTTATATTTGAATATGAGGCGAAAGGGGTGGCCCCAGGAGTACGGGATCTGTGCCTCTCGCAGGTGGGCAGTCACCACCCGAAAGGAGCGTCTCTTGTTCAACGTTGATGCTGCCAAATCTTGATAGATCGTTGGATGATGACCCTTAAACTGAATAGGGTGGGCCGCCCTAGCTTGTCGGATAATGCGCTCCTTCAGCTGGTAATCATGAATGCACACCAGGATGTCTGGCGGCGGCGCTTTCGCTCCTCGGGGAAGTCCCACACGATGGACCCGGTCCATTTGGATGTCCATCTCCTCACTCTCCCCTAGGATCTGAAGGAGCAGAGCCTTAACATAGGTGCGCAAATCCTCTCCCTCTTCCTTCCATGGGACATCTCGGATGCGCACGTTGTTCCGCCGAGAGCGATTCTCCAGATCCTCCGTGTGGGCCTGGAGGTCGAGGTTCTGCTCCCGTAGTCGCAGCACATCCTGCTGCAGGTGGTGAATCTCTTCCGCCCTGCTCACATCGTGTTCCTCCAGGGTAGCGACCCTCTCCCCGATCTCGTCCACATAATGTCGCACATCCTTTAGGTCTGCCACCCATTGTGACCGAAATTCCTGCATGTCTGCCTTCATGGCAGCGAAGAGCTCGACCATAAACGCTTTCGTCGCCGGAGTATCATCACCTTCCAGCAAGCCCGCCGCCTGGTCACCCGAGGGACCCGGTGGCTTCGTGGGGGCCTCCTTCAGGGACTTGTCTTTACGGCCTCGTGGGGCAGCCATAGCTAGCGCCTCCTGCGCTTCTGGCCCCTCTGACCCACTCAGAAGATGTGCAAGGGGTCTCCAGCAGATGATCCTCTACACTCCCGTGCCTCAGCGCCCCACGTCGCCCCCACAGAGCGCACTGCAGTAAAGAAGTCCAGTGCAGGGCCGCCGTTTCCACGCTAGATCTGCTCAAGGCGCAGGGCTCCCAGGAGCACACACAAACCCCTCCTGCCCCCGCTTGCCCCGTCCGCCGATCTACGGACCGCCCGGGGCCTCTCCGGTAACCTCACCCCGGCGCCCAACAACAGAGAGTCTCCGCAAGGGGCCACCTCCACCGGGTCACACTGTCCAGGCCTCGCTGTCTTGCCTCCACTCTGGCCCAAGGGCGGGCGTCCGGTTGCGCGGCGGGACCTCCCCGCTCTCAGATGGTTATCTCCCTCTGCCGCTCACCTCTCTCACTTCAGGCGCCTTACCGGACAGATCGCTGGCCCTGGAGCTCCACGACACCATCTCAACCTTGCCCTCCGATCCGGAGGCCCCGTCGCGGCCCTCACCCAGCAAGCCTCCTTCTCCGGAGCCCACCGCAAGCTGGACCCTGCCTCCCAGGCGGATCGATGTCCCCAGATGTTGTTAGGGGGACCGGGCCCCGCCGAAGGAGCCCTCCAGTCGCTGCCGTCTCCAGCCGCCGCCGACCCTCCTGCACTCGGGGCGGCAATGCGTCCCCTCGGGCACCCGGGCTCCAAAATGGCGGCTCTCCCTGCGGCCTCCCGGCCTCGGCGTTCCCACCGGGGGTCTCGACGCCCGTCACACCAGGGCCCGCACCAGGCGCTCAGCTCCGCATTCCCCACCGGGTCCCGCGGGCTCCGGCCGAGCTGTGCCACCACTGATCCCGTGCTACCGGCCAGATGTTCCGCTCCCCTCCGTCGCTCCGGTCCTTTTCCGACCAGGCCGCAGCTCGGGACCCACCCGGGAAGCCGCTCTTCTCGGCCGCAATCGGCTCAAACCCGGACCAGAGCTGTCCGCTCGCTGCCCACAAGCACCCCCGCAATGAGGCACGCTCCACAGGGTCCCAGACCAGGCGCTACTACAAGGCTTTCATATAGCGGTGCCGGAGGAACGCGATCCTGCGTCCCACCGCATCGCCATCTTGGCCACGCCCCCGACTGAACTTTTAAAGCTTAAACATGTATTTAAAATATCTTTAAGTGATATCATTACCTCCAGTACATTGTCTGATGATTGGGACACTGAAACTGTAAATAATATGATGTCTGATTTGGAAAAAACTGCAGCATTTCCGAACAATGAAATGTTAGAAGGTACTTCAGACTATGATACATTGTACTGTTACCAACATTATGGTCATCATTTCTTGCACAAATCTATAACACCTAGAAATGTATACCACCAGTGGGAACACTGCCCAACACCTCCAAAAGGAAGTTCGCAAACCTTTGCACAGAAATTCACCTACTTTTCAGGGTTTAATACATCTGACCCGAAGTCATTTTATTACAAAGTGGCAACAACATCAGCCCAGAAAATTATGTTGACTAACACCAAACAGATTTACTCTGCTTTCTTTATGGCCCAGTTGTATACACAAGGTTTTGACATATGGAAGAACACTATAGATTTAAAATCAATCTGGGGTTCTAGGGACTGGCAGGTCCAGGGAACAGAAGCGCTTTTTAGAGCATGCCTCATTCCACAGCAGATGATATTTCTAAATGAAACTGTGCAACAGACATCCTGTCTTGGACTAGCCAAGAACAAGGAAATGAACACACCGGGGTTTCCAGCACCATCACAGATGGGTGGTGGGCAGAATTCAACTACACACGGGATAGGATTAGTTGACATTCTCCAGTACAACAGGTCAGATCCCAATTGGACAGAATGGCTGATTTGGCCCATTGACACAAACACATGTCAACAGAGATTCCTAGGTATAACCGAGGGGTTTAGTATCAGTAGGCCAGATACACGCTATGTACAGAGACAACACCCAGGGGTAGTGACATCCTATAGTGTTGGGAAGTTGTGCCTTGATTGGCTAGAGACCTCCACACTCACAGAAGTAAAACATCACTTGACCTTACTCACACCTGATGTTGACCTTACTCACACCTGATGTTGACCTTAGGGATTTCTTGCTAGGCCCAAGGAAAACACGTCAGAAACGTTTCATATATGCTGGCATTTATGCCTATTATAATGAAAACTGGAAAATATCCCAACAGCAGGCCGCAGAATGAATACGGGAAATAGACCGTATTAACCTAGAGAAGGCGTTAGCTGTAGTGGATAATGGGTTAACAACTTTGACCTCCAGGATTTACTCCTTAGGCAACATTGTATCTTCGGCAATCGACATATTAGAACAGGATCTGGCCTTGTTACAACACGGGCAGTCACAGTTACGTTCTATTGTAATGTTAAGCTGGACGCTGCAATCTTTGCGTGCAGGCCATGTGCCCTGGCGTTTTATAAACACCACGTCTCTGTTTTCAGAATACAATCTAACTGATAAACAGAAAGAAATGGCACAAAGGGGAGCCAAATATACAATGCTGCGTATTGAGAAACTGGAAAGGTTACCATTCACTGTAGCCGAATCACCATCAACTGAATGGCTAATTCATGGCCAAATCACTCTGCAGGTCACTACGTTTCAGTTTCAATATTGCCTTGAGCAAAGGCAGGCAGGCAAATATGAAAAAATGGGTAAGGGTTACATTAAGGAAACTTGGGAGTTACCATATAGATATCGATGCCGGAGTGGGGATCAAGAAGTGTTTCTGAGTGGTACGAACTGCAAGAACGCTTTAAGCGGTTCTCTCATGTGTCAGGATATTTCTCTGCACGGAGCATGTAGTGGTTCGGTAGCGAATCTATCTTGTCACATGTCAGGGACCCCAGCGGCCATGATCACGGCGGTTTTCCAGCTGCTCTCGAATGGGAGTTACTTGATGCTAAACGATCAAGGTTGCTGTGGGATGCTTCCAGGCATCGCCTATCTGGTCACTGTTAACTCCAGGGTTACTTGCTGTATGCAAGTATTGTTTCCACCACTGAACACAGTCAGGGAGGCGCCGTTATGGTCTTCGTTGAATGTTTCCTTCATACAATTTGATACTTTGAGCAGACTGAAAGCCATGCTTTTACAGCAACCCGTGCCCTTAACCTCCGCTCGAGAAACCTTTGAACTTCAAGTTGCAAGGACCTCGACTGACATACAGGCGCTTATACGTACGAACTGCCCCTTTCATTTCGCAGAAATGGTGGGTCGTATCTTTAACATGTCTGATACGAGCGGTATTGTACACCTATTTAAGACCATAGGGTCAGGACTATTAAGCACCTTTCAGACAGTCCTCGGAGTAATCCCAAATTTTATACACTCCGTATTGGGAAGCGTGTTTGGAGGTCTCCCGCTTATCCTGTTCCTAATGGCAGGAGTCCTGATTGTAATCTTACTGCTACGCAATGGACGGCCCAATTTCCGAGGAAATGGCGAACGTACTCATGGAGCGGAAATACCGTGAACGCATGGTGCAGCTTCTGGGTATACCTTGCCTAAGAGAACTGAACGCCTCTTGGTTCCTATCGTTTAGACCAGTCTGGGTGGACTGAATCTTACCTGTTCTTCGATGCCTGTTTTGCGGAGAAGAATGCACGTTGGATCTCTGTCTAACGTTTCCATCAGATACGCCTCCGGACATGGATGCTATGCTGGACCCCCTAAAGGCCCATGCTCTGCGTTGTCCCCAGCGTCTTCCAATTCTGATTAACGCATTCCTTGAGAATCCACAGGTGCCGTTTGCTCCTGCTGGGTTAGGTGGCTCCTCCACAGGCACTCAGGTAACAACTGCCGCACAAGCTGCCGCAGCACCGACTGTTGGCAGTGCTGAATTCCATCTATGTGTGATTGACGTTCTCTGCGAGGCGTTGGATTTGTCGTCTGCAGTAGCTAACACCGATAATGCTGTATCTCCCAGCAGGACACTTAATCTGGAATTGGCTCATCGCTTCCTGGGAAAGAATTTGGCTTCTCCACTTCGTTTCATAAATAAAATAACTAAATTTGGAACATTTCCTAAATTGACACTTTCACTTGAGAAAGAATGGCCTTCTTCTGCTTGTAGTAATGCAACTTTTATGAGTGAAACAGAATTGACTTTTCAGGTGGCAACTAAAGAATAGCTGATTTGTAACATTTTTTAATCATTTTTAAATGTCTTTTTAAAACCATGTTTTTAGCTGTTTTTAAGAAAAAATTTAAATTGTCCAGATTTTAAGTATGGTCATTGTCATCCAATTCGAAAGTGGAGTGGGTGTTATGTTTCGTATAGAGGCCCTAATATAGACGCGTTCATATATGCCGTATATGGTCATATTCGTATATGCCCTATTATGGTTATATTCGTATATGCCCTATTTTGGTCATAATCGTCTATGCCCTATTATAGTCATGATCTCCTATGCCCTAATATAGGCATGATCTTTCACCTACATTAGTTCCCTACAGTACACAACGAGCTCTGAGGGTTGAACGTTATCTAGTCTGTGGTTAGAACACTGCAGGGTTTTTCCCGAACACAGGCCTACAATGTACTCATAAATTATGCATGAGCATTCACCAGCTACATCTCCCGCATAATATGTATGTACAAAGTTCACCCCTGACATCTTCCTCATGTCTAACAAAGACCAATACAAACCATACTGAGGGACGAGATACTTTAGGGTATAAATACACCACATCTTGCCACGGTAAGATAGAGGGAACCGAGACTTCCATGCTGACACACTGACCAGAGACGCTGAGGCTCCTGCATGCAGTCGCTCCAGCTGACAGGGGTCTAACACAGCCCTTGCGGGGTGTCCAACTCGAGACCAGGATGGGGTCCCACACTCTCTCTATTCAGGTAATGGGGTTCGACAAAATCCGAGGAAGGATTCTTGGCTCTTAGGCTTTTAGACCTACACACATGCTAGGTACACTTAGGTACATCTAGTTAGGCATCGTAGGAGTACGCGCACTTCTATAATGCATTTTATATATTCATGTATGTAACCATTATTATTGCAATATGGTAGAACTGTACTATCTCTTCACTTTCATCGTACTGCTGATAATATATCTCTGCTATTGTCTGCTGGTTGCTGCAGCACATATATTCTACACTAGAATAACAACTGTTCAATAAATACTTATTGAAACGCCAACACTGTTTATTCTCTGTAACTCTCTGAGACAAACCGAACAAGTAAGCACGAGTGACTGAGCGAAAAGTAGTACATTGTTTCCACGATTCTGAGGGATCAGGGTTGTCATGATCTAAGGTTGCCAGAAACGAATCTCTCCCCGATAAGAGGAGATTCTAGTGGCACTGTGAGCTAGCTAATGCAAATCTGGCTAACATACGCGGTGGGGGTGCACAGAGCCAGTCAGTCACCAAGCCCACGGTTTATGTTATCCAAACGCGCAGGTCCTGCAGGGGTACTATAGGAACTACACGACAACCGTGAAAAGGAGTAAGCTCGAATCGGTTTCACTCCATAGGGAAGAAGTTAGAGGCTTGTGCAAAGTCCTCATTGCACTGAAGTGGGACACACCCCTCCATGACTTGCAGGTACTCTCAGAGGAGCCCTGATGTCCCAAGATAGATGGGGAGCTGTGGCATCCAATGCACTCTCTTGAACTCCGTGAGGGTTCCCTGCTATATCCCATCTCTCAACACGCATGTCCCCCTATTGTCTCTTGGTTGGAACATAATGTCTGCAATTGGACTGTCCTTCCGTTTAACTTTTACTTTATTACACTAATCGCGTTTGGATACAGACCCTACGGATTTCACCAACAAGTGCCGCTATGCTTGAATATTATTTGAGCAGCGATCTAGACTAACTGTGACTGATATGGCATGCCAGTTGCAATTGTTTTACAAGTTTGTTGATTTATGTAATATTCCAGTGGTTAATTTGTAAAAAAACAATACGTGCCGGGGCTCTCGTCAGGAGGCAGCTTCCACCAGCCCATTTCTCCTGTTAGTGCCGACTAAAATCGAAGCCGATCTTGGAGCTGGGGAACCAGGTTCGACTCTCGGCATCGGCTCAACATCCTGCAATTCTCCACGAATCACTTAATCTCCCTATGCCTACCATAAATGAATGTGTCCTTAGCTGATGCTCAAGCGCCGGTGTTGATGATTAAGTGCCGGTGCTGTACACCGGAAACCACTGGCTCAAATTAAGCAGTGTAATATTCTGAACCAATGCCTCCTGTAGTGCTCGATGCCATTGCAAAGGGTACCTAGACCCTCTGGGAACCTGTAATGTGATTTCGCACGTAACTGACGACTATAATTGGTGTAAAACTGTCTGCATCAATTGAAATCAATAAAAATGGTTTAAAAAAAAAGAGAGGTTGATCTAATCTCTCTCCAGGGTTCTGCTACCAATTCATTAGTGCTCATGTTATCCAGTTCCGGTGCGACTGTAATGAGCTTTCCTAAAAAGTCCCATCCTGAATCTGTCCAGCTATTCCCGAAACCAGGACTGAATGTTGCAGGAAGTCATGTCATGCCTGCAGTAGGAAAAACTCATTAAAGAAAGTAGTGCTTACAGACTAAATAACAGGTACTGTGTAACAACAGAAGTAAAAGGGCCAGTAGCATGGGAGGTTACAAATGAAGACAAGGCGGTACTAAGGAGGGACTAACAGGCCGATTGCTGAATCAGAAGCCAGCATTTATAAAGGACAAAGACACAAGCCAATGAAAAATATAGGTGGAGAGTGGGCAGGGCTTCTCTTCCATACTCCAGTACAGCAAGTCTCGCAGAGCAGCGCATGTGCGCTGACTCTAGGCTCGACCTAAAAAAGACTGCAGATGCCATTTCAAATCAAAGTTATTCTCATCATCCGCTACTGCCACTACTGCCACAAAAGAAAAAAAATCAGTCTGGTTCCCCTCAAGAATGAAAGAAGCTTATCTATGCTTTCACTAGCATCTTCATCGTGTTTTTTTTGTTTTTAGCAGATTGTTTTATATAGTGATGCACTACCACAGGAAATATTGGTGTGCACTCAGATAACAATAGATCTGTTAGACCCGTCATCCTTAGGGTGCTTATATAGTGATGCACTACCACAGGAAATATTGATGTGCACTCAGATAACAATAGATCTGTTAGACCCGTCATCCTTAGGGTGCTCTTTCCCCAAACCTTTTGCTTTTGACCTCCATGTCCTGCTTAATCTTTTTGTTGGCCTTAGGACTCTGAGAACTTTACCACTGCTGACCAGTGCTAAAGTGCATGTGCTTCTTCCCTAAACATGTGTGCACTTGGTGTATACATGATTGGCATATTTAATTGTCCCTTGTAAAGTGGTATACCATGTACCCAGGGCCTGTAAGTTAAATGCTACTAGTGGGCGTGCAGCGCTGATTGTGCCTCCCACCGAGTAACCTTTCAAACTGTCTCAGATCTGCCATTGCAGTACCAGCTTATGCAGTTTACTGCCACTTCGATTTGGCATTGAAAAATACTTGTCAAGCCTTAAACTCCCCCTTTACTACACATAAGTCACCCCTAAGGTATGCCCTAGGTAGCCCTAAGGGCAGGGTGCTATGTAAGTAAAAGGTAGGACACATACGTTTATGTGTTGCATATCCTGGTAGTGGCAAACAGCAAAATTCGTTTTTCACTTCTGTGAGGCCTAGTCCTCTCATAGGTTAGCATTGTGAATTCCCTTATACACTGTTAAGTGGTAATTCCTGATCAGACAGGAGTAGCTACTTCCTTTTTATATCTTTGGAATGGTAATGATAAATCCTCCTTACTGGTGAAGTTGGATTTAACATTACTGTTTTAGAAATGCCACTTTTAGAAAGTGGACATTTCTCTGTAATTACTGCTCTTTGTGCCTTGCAGCCTATCTCCAATACATGTCTTGGGTGGGTGGCAGCTGCACTTTATGCATTATCTCTAGACAGCCACAAACACAGGAAGGATAGGTGTTTCGGAGTACCCATCTACATACATCTGCATACTGATAGCCCTGCCTCAGCAGGATGGAAGGGAGGGGCTAACACTTCACTGAACAGGTATTGACCTGTCCCCACACAGATGGCTGATTTACCCCCATAGATAGCATGGCAGACAGGGCAGACAGGGCTGGGTTGAAAGGCGGACATGTGCACTTCAAGGAGCTGCTTTGAAGTCACCCCCACATCAAAGGCACTTTTGGGTATAAGTACTGGGTCTCTGACACTCAGACACTACTGGACTTGTAACTGAAGCTCTGCCAGAAGAACTGCTGTGCTGCTTAAAGGACTCAACTGGCTTGCTGGTCTGGAAGGCCTGCTTTTCTGCTTTTTGCCATGCTGCATGCTGCTCTCTGACTTTGTTGAAGGAGAGCTGAACTCTGCCTTCACTCCAAGTGTGCTCCAATGGCTTGTTGTTGGCTGTTGCCTTCTGTTGCTTGATACTCAGGGATATCAAACTCTCTACCCCTGCTCCTGGCTCACTGGAAGTGGCTCATATACTTGCAACATGGATTTCTACACAACTCCAGGCTGCTTGTAACAGAACTGGCTCATCGACCCGGTTGTGGGAGTAAAATCAGTGCATCACGTCAGAATCAGCGATTTGCCTCCCGAGATCGATGCATCGGAGATCAATGCGTGGAGGAACCCGGCGCATTGCTCGACGCCTCTCGACTCTGGCACCCATCTACGGAACGGACGCATCGCCATCAGCGCTTGGAGAAAAGCGTCGCATCATCGACTTGTGTGACACGCATCAACGCAGCACACTACTCATCTCGCTGTTGCGACCAGGAAACGTCATTTGTTCACCGGGGCCTGTGTGGGTCCTGTAGCTGGCCTGCGCTCCATCGCAGTCAGCCTGAGCTTTGACTTTGCCCCGGTCCAGGACGACCTCAAGTAAATTCAATATCTCAATTTCTATACATTGGAATTTTTTCGTTTTGGTCTTGTTTTGTTTCTAATACAATAATCTATATTTCTAAAGCTGTGTGGAGTCTTTCTGTGGTGTATTCATTGTCTTACTGTGTGTGTGTGTGTGTGTGTGTTACACAAATACTTTATACATTGCCTCTTTAGATAAGCCTGACTGCTCTGTGCCAAGCTACCAGAAGTTGACTACAGGCTATCTTTTAGTGTGTACTTAGCTTACCCTGACTAGAGTCAGCCTGCCATGGTTGCATACCTCAGCCAACCAGGAATTCCATTTCTGACTATCTTTATATGAGTGCACAGTTACAGTCCGCAAAACTGGAGTGGAATATATGTGTAATGAACAATGGGGGTATAACCACAAAAGATAACATTCTTTACAGAAGTTAGTGTTATTGTTGTACCTAAGACTAATTGATGCTAAGAATCATCAAGGAGGGCCTTGTTTTATACTTTCCTTTGTGTCCTTTTTCTGGGGGCCATGAAACTAATTTCAGGAGAAATGAAAATAATTGGGATTTTCTTTCAGGATAAAATGTATGCCCTTTTACACCATAGACTTAAGAACTATCCTTAATCTTTATGGCCTGAACCGATTTCTCACAGTCTAATGCTTCCAAGTGGCCAGTTTTAGCTCAAATTTTGAAAGGCGTGCATAAGGAGCTGTGTTACATATGGGGACCTCGAGCATACATACATCCTTTTGTCAATGAAGAAAGAGAGTAACTCTTCCTTGGAGTATGCCATCAACATTTATCACTCTGAGTAAAGATGCTTACCATTTGACCCAAACTATTCTCTCAGACCGTTTATAAAGGTTCGGCCAGTGGTGGCAGTTCTTTGTTTTCATGAAGGAGTACACCATACTTCTGACTAGGACAACCTCACTCACCAGACCATGTCAAGAATCTGTGACTGCACTGCAGCACTCTGCACAATCCGTGATTTTCGATTAATCAAAAAAAAAATCTAGTTTAGCATGAATCACAGAAGTTTCAATTTTTTGGTTTGCTTGTTAGATCACCTCTCTGGGTTCATACTTTCACCTCTAAAGTGAGTAAGGTATTCACCAATTATCCATTTTTCCTGTAACATTAGCACTGTGGTTCCTGAAATTCCTGGCCCTTATGGTCTGTACTTGTGCATACATGTAGTCCCTTTGCAATGTTGGTGGTGAGTTCCTTGACAGCCATGTGGGGCTGTAAGTTGCGATAAGACTTGGGAGGGACAGTTAATGAAAAATGAGATAACCAGACATTACTCTTCTCTTCATTACTGGTCTCAGGAGGCAGGTCTCTTAAAATTATGAAGAATTAATTGAATTGAGGAGAAAGAGTGAACTGCCATGATGGGCCCTGGAAAATTGGGACAATGTGTTTCATATCATCCACTTGAAGTTCAACACCATCATTTTAGGCCTCACTTGTGTCCTGTTTTTATTCAGAGGAAACGTTGTTCTAGTCCTGTAGGGTGTGCTGCTGTCATCTTATGACTATGGTATGCGTTGGTTCCTCAAGAACTGTAGACTGCTAATTGAGTTCCATTTAGAGGAGAAGAATGTGGAGGTGGATACATTCAACAGACTCCATTATTTTCCACATGAGTTGGACAACAGTAGCAAAGTGGTGGCAACTATCTTCCGAAACAGAGGTTTTCCATGAACAAACCTTTTCACAACTCAGGCCATCATTCTGAGTCTGTCATTAATCCTGATTCAGCTGCTAATGGGCGTTCTCAACCAAATCGGAAGTAAAAGCAGCATTGGAAAATCACAGTTTGAGTGGGGGGGTTGGGTATTTGGAAAAACTCTTCAGTAATCAGTGTGGAAACATTAATTCCCGCTGTAATTTCCCATTCGAGAGGTCAATACCCTCTGGAATTTTACCCTAGGCAAATACTGACACCCACAGTTTTGAATTTCTCCCAAGTGAAATTCCCAACCAGGTTTCCCAGCAACCTCAGTGTTCAGTGTTTATCTCTGGATTAGTTACGTGGCGATCCAAAGGAGTTTGGTGCTGAAAGCAACCACGGAGGGAGCACAGGGAGGATGCTCTATGCCAACTCCCCGGTAGTCTTTACGGCAGGATCCTGGGATGAAAGTGACAGCACCCCGTTAGTCCCACAGGCAGTTGTAAACCTGAGGAACTGGTGGCTTGTTCGGTACCGCTCCGCCACTGCACATGAGATCTGTTTTATGGGGTCTAGAGTGTGGGAACACCTAAAAACGCTATAGTGCCCGATGGTGTGTAGTCCAGGATCTCGTTGGCTAATCAGATGGGCGATCAGCATAGGTGCTCATCCACTGGCCGACCTTGGATCGCCCATAAGTTAACTCAATTTTGTCTTGCTTACATATGCAATAATAAAACCTGCAACCAAGCTCTTTCCAATAAGCCTTGTACTTCTCATGGTTTGCAGTCTATGGTTATATGCCTTTCAACCAGGCAGTATGTGGGTGGCGGGGCTATGAGATATCGGCGCTATGTTTCTTTACAAATAGGTGAATCATCTTTATTGTTTAGTAAACAATATTGCAGTATACCAATGAATGATATGCACGCTATCTCAAATTCCACATTTAAAACAAAACATTTTAAAAATAAAAATAAAAACATTGATAGGTGTCCTTGTTAAAAACTATAGGTGACATTCAAAGAGCATATCAGCATATCATGAAAGAATACTTCTTTGCGTAGGCTAAGTTCTTCAAAGCAATGTGGCAGCTGCCATTTCAATGAAATGGGGAAACAATTATACAGTTGAGAGATTGCAGACAATATATGCAAGTAGCAAGACATTAAGGCCCAGGTTCATAAACTGCACTTTTGAGTAAGTTTGCTTTTTTGAGAAGGTTTCATATTTTTCGGTATTCAGAAACTGCACTTTTGTAGTAACTTACACTTTTGTAGTGACCTACACTTTTGTAGTAAAGCCGACACTACATATGGCCAACCACTGTTACTGCAACACCCTCACACAGAAAATAACGGTGGTAGGAACATAAAAAAAACCCCGCATAGGATGTAATGTTAAATAAAATTAATGTATTTTAAATAGTTAGAAGTATAAATATATTTAAATTAATGTTTAAAATGTTTTTTAAATGTTCGTATTTATTATTTAATTTAATTAAACAAAGTAATATTTTATAATCACATAAATATTCACTTTTTACATACATTTTAAACATGAATTCATTTATAAGTTACTTGTTACATTCATCACCGAAACGTGGACGGACGAGGTGTCCGGTCCGGACTTAGTGAAAGCCACACCTCCCGACTACCTCTGTTACCCGCTAAACAGATTACAGAGGAAAGGGGGGGGGGGATTAGCGGTCATTTACCATAACTCTATCACGGCGTCTATCAATCCTATAGTCAATGAGGAATGTGAAGCGTTAGAGTTTTGTCTTAAACTTTCACACCACTATACCTTTAGAGGCTCTCTCATTTATAGGCCGCCGGGCCCGAGAGGACGATTCTTAACACATGTAGGCAGCATACTTGAAAAGGGGATAAGCACCAATTCCTATACTATTTTAGGAGATTTTAATTATCATCTTGAGTCACCCTCTGACCCAGATACCATCAGTCTGCTGGATCTGATGAAGGGCGGAAACTTAGAGCAACAGGTGACGGGTGCAACTCATCAGGCTGGCCATACGTTAGACGGCATTTTTTCAAACAATTTGCAGCTGTCTGTCACGAGTATCCTTCCCTTAGTTTGGTCAGACCACTCAGCAGTTTTGTTTGAGCTCACCATACCGGACCGCACGGTTCCGAAATTATCAACAAAATATTCAGAGAAAAGAGCATGGAACAAGATAGAAGCAGAGGAGTTACACCAACTGCTAACCTCAACTACTACCTTAACACCTAGTGATCTGGACGAGGCAACTAGATCATACACTAGATGGTTAGAAGCAGCAGGGAATAAGTTAGCACCAAAAAAACGCCTTCGCCATACCAGGCAGCAGCCTTCCTCCCCCTGGTATTCTCAGGAGCTTAGGAACCAAAAATTGGCATGTAAGCTCCTGGAAAGAAACTGGAGGAAGGAATACAAGGAAAAGGATAAAAAGGAATACAAAGTAAGCCTTGCATATTACAAACAGCTGCTTCAAAGTACAAAACAAGAGTATTTTACTAATAGAATCAAACTCGCCGAAAGAGCTTTTTAAAATAGTAAATACCTTAGCCCACCCATGCTCTCCCACCATTCCAGCTAGTCAAGAGCTGTGCAATAAAATTGCCAAATTCTTTTTCGATAAAGTTAATGGTATTTTCTTAACTTTCTCCGACTCCTCATCCAAAATAATGAGTGATTTGGCAACGGATCAGATGAAAGCAAAAAATGATGCCCCACGATTAGACAGTTTTGCCTTTTTAACGGAATCAGATACTCTCAATCTATTGGCAAAAGTGAAGTCAGGCTCCCTGTATGATCCTTGTCCGAGTTCGGTAGTAAAACTAGCTGCAGAGCCAGTGTCACGAAAACTGACTTCCATCATTAATACAATGTATATCGAAGGATATTTTCCCAGGGACTGGAAACATGCATCAATTTTGCCACTGCTGAAGAAACCCAGCCTGGACGCCAATGATCCAAATAATTTTAGACCTATATCTAGACTACCACTCCCGGCAAAAAATCATAGAAAGAAACATGAATGCTCAACTCAATAAATTTCTGCATGATTCTCAGGCGCTGAACCCAACTCAGTACTGGTTCAGAGAGGGCCACAGTACGGAAACGGCGCTCCTCAAGTCCACAGAAGAGATCAGGACCATTCTGGACCAAGGAGGGAAGGCCGTACTGATCATGTTAGACTTATCTGCAGCATTCGACACGGTCCATCACGCTTTGCTGATGGACCGATTGGATGAGATAGGAGTCGAGGGCACTGCCTGGAAACTTCTCAAATCCTTTCTTTCTGACAGAATGCAAACGGTGGCCCTGGACGAATTTGAAGCAGAATCATTCTCTCTACCCTGTGGTGTGCCGCAAGGGTCGTCACTGAGCCCGACACTTTTTAATGTTTATGTGGCTTCACTGGCACCCCTAATTGAATCTTTTGGTTTCACTTTGACTTCCTACGCGGATGACACTCAAATTGTGGTGACTTTACAACCAGGAGTGATCCAGGAAACCGCGTCGAGGTTGCAGGACTGTATGAACGCCGTGGGGGGATAAATGGCCCAAAACTGCCTGAAACTCAACTCCGGCAAAACGGAGGTTGTGTTGTTCGGCAACAACTTCAACTTTTGGACCCCAGAATGCTGGCCGGAGGCTTCAGGTCCGCTCCCCACTCCTATTAGGAAGGTGAAGAATCTGGGAGTATGGATAGACGATAAATTAAGTTTCAGGGACCATGTGAACACAGTGGCTTCATCAACATCGTATATCCTCAAATCTCGCAAAAAAATAATGCCACTACTACCCAAAGATGCGCAACAAACAGTTGTTACTGCACTAATAATGTCCAGATTGGACTATTGTAACAGTCTATATCTTAAGATCCATGAATAAACTACAGATTCTGCAGAACGCATCGGCCAGACTCCTTACAGGCACACCAAAGTTCGAATCAATCTCAGCCAAAATTAAAAAACTTCACTGGCTGCCGGTCAGGAAACGGACGCAATTCAAGTCTATATGTCTGGTCTTTAAAGCCCTCAAGGGAACCGGACCCGAATTTCTAAAACAGCGATTCCGCTGGTATATACCAAAAAGAGCACTGCGGTCATCAGATGCAAAACTCGTGATTGTTCCCTGGGTGAAAAAAGCCAACTGGGATGGCAGAAGCTTTATAGCTAATGCGGCCAAAGCATGGAATGCTCTTCCACTATCCTTGAGAAGCATGACCAATCTTTTGGCCTTTAGGAAAGCACTGAAAACATGGTTGTTTTCAAATTGATCTGGTTAAATTCCCACACCGTTTTAGTCTGCAGTAGGCCTTCACACAGCGCCAGGACACCTTCGGGTAACAGTTAGCGCTCTATAAATACCAATAACATTAACATTAACATAATTAGTTATTTCTGAATAATTAATTATAAAACATTTGGGTTATTTAAAAAGAATTAACATGTACTATTTTTATATGTTTTTGCAGTAAGTGAGCGTACACCCCTTCTTTCACAGATTCAGGATGTGGAATTCCTATCGCCCGAGTCCCAGGACATACTGGTTGGTAGTCAGGACAACAAGTTTTCATGTTTATTTTGTTCTTTAAACAAGGAGGCCCAACCTCCTGCAGCACAAACCATTTGGCTGTCAGTTCACAGTGCCACATTATGGATCTGTGAAAGAGCATTGTCTGCAGTTAAGGCAAGATTTGAATCCATATGTTCATGCTGTTCGAACCTGTAGTTTTGGTTCATTAATGCAAAGTCTTTGTTTTAAGAGTGAGCGCTCCAGTATAACAATGTGTATTCAGGTTTGCGGAGTTTAACATTATGAGGCTACCTATAATGCAAAATGATCTCTGATTACAGAAGCTTGACATTCTTTTGCTATTAAAGTAAAACACAATCATGAAAAATAGCAAGTAGAAGAAAAACAGTTTGCTAAACTGTGCAGTTTTAGGGACCATTTCTTTTCTGGCATCATTTAGTGAAACATGTTTGATACATGCTAGTATTTCCAAAAATATTAATAATGGAAAATCAGTGTCAAACTAGTTTTGGTAAGATTATGGGAAACATGAACAAATATTGGCAAAGACAAGTCTGGCGATAGTTCTCAGCTTTTGAACAAGCATTGACAAAGACAATAGGTCGGGCAGTGGTTGCCAACTTTTTTGGTTTTGTCAATGCATGTTTTGTGTTGACATGGTTTTTGTAAAACTTTGTCGTTGTGGAAGCAGCTGGGCCATCACTAATCTAACAAAAATATTGGCTAAAAGAAAGAAATGTTTGGTCTTGAAAAGCACACATTGCCATGGTAGTCTCTGGCAATTAATAAAACTAATTTGTGTGCCTGCTTCTTGTGAAAGAGAAAAATGCCGTACAGGTAGCCAATCATAACGATAAACATATATAATTGTAATAAAAACAAAAGGTCTGAGATAATGGCAGGCGTAATTAGGGGCCCAATTATTCAAGAAAGTCACAAAAGTGCACCTATATTATAAGATCTTGTATTTGTACAGATTTATGACTTTCATGAATTCACAAGAATTTAGACAAGTAGGTATGGAAACCATACTCCTGGAAAAAGCTTGTGAACTGCATTTTAGCATAAGCAAATATGCATGTGTATGTTTGCTCACGCGAAAATCTGCTGAGCGTTTGCAAGTTTACATTCCTCACAATCCTTTATTCCCCACCCTGAAAAAAGTTTCATTTCTGCCCTGTCAGAAGTAAATTTCAAACCATTCCTAGTGTGGCAAGAGATCAGAGAAATGTTGGTGGAAAGCCTTATACATGCAAGTTTGTAGGTGTGCACAGCCTCAAAAGGGGATTCCAACTCTGGAACTACCACTTCTCTCTACTTACTGAGATTACGTAGATTTACAGGATGGTGGAAACATCAGGACATTCCTGGAATCCAAACCCTACCATAATATGAACCTGGCATAATCAGAGAATACTGCATAATGTGTCACTGTTGTATCGTTCCGGTGAAGCAAAGTGGTACGAGGACATGTGGGCCATGTAATGTGTGTGACAGGGTTTTGGATTTGTTATGCACGTTGCGGGTGTGATGGGTGGTTACGTGGGCAATTTTCAATAAATACTGGGATGGGCAGGCTGGGTCAGGGAGACCACCTGCGCCGGAAACTGTAATCAGTCTAATCAGTGTCTCTGTGTTTTTTTCATTAGCTCAACCCACGAGGGCCTTGTATACTGGTTGTACTCAGATATACTGCCAGCGCTCGTGAGCGACCGACATAATATTGTCGACGAGGGTGTGTCGCGCCTTTTGCTCACGCCGTGCCCCCATATAGCCGGTGTGCGGCGGCCGCATGCTCCCTCCTTGAGAACATGGTGCCGTGAGAGCTTAGCAGTGTGCTGGAGCCTGTTAAGTCTCGTTCTCTGACCCGCCGAGGGCCCCGCTTCCTGGTTACCAGTGCTGCCATGTGCATCCTGAAGAATCAGGTGGCATCCGTCCGGCTGCAGCAGTGGACGTTTGCTCGCACCCATATGAGAGGGCCTTTTATCATCACATGCGAAAGCCTTTCATCTTCGCCAGAGGAACGTGACATTCAACAAGCGCCCACTACAGGCCTCGGAGGTAGATTGCATCAACACTCCTCGCCTAGCCAGGTTTTAGGGTAATATTAAGGCTAAGCACCAGGATAAGTGCCACGACTGCAGGAATGAGCAAGACGGATCGCCCACAACACAAGCCCACACGTTCATGGGAAGTGGTAGCATAGGTGGAGTCCCCAGCCCATCCAACACCAGCTCACCAGTGCCAGCTTTGCATAAAACAGTTGCATCTCATGCTCAAAATAAGAACCCAAGTGCCGCCTCTATCATGGCCAGCATTCCTGCAATAGAACCTTTACTAATAAAGGAAGCTCCCTCTGCGCAAGCGCCCAAGTAGAGAAACTTGGTGGAAAGGGTGGAGTTATATTTCGAAGCAGTTGAGGTGCAGGAAGAAAGGAAAAGGGCCATGATCTTACATCTCAGGAGTAAAGCCATTCACATGATCTCCAAAACCATTACAGAAGCTGCCCAGAAGATGCATGACATGCTCATAGCAGCTCTTAATGCGTACTTTGAACCAATGGTAAATCAGCACTATGAAAGGTTCGTATTCCGCCAGGCCAAGCAACATGAGGAGGAGTCAATCAACACCTTCTAGACACGACTGAAGAAACTGGCAAGCACCTGTGTGTTATCGGATGAGAGGGAGGAGATACAGGGCCAAATAATCCAAGGGTGCCCATCAGCAAAACTCTGTGACCGCATCTTGCAGGAGTCAGGCAAATAGTTGACAGACATTTTAACTATCGGCAGAGTGAAAGAATTATCTAAATCTCGGGCCTCTCACATGGAAGCTGCCCTACAAAGGGCGGTAAAGACGGAACCGGTTAACACCTGGTCCTAGTAAACCCAAGAAATTCACCATAATTGCTCGATCCTGCTGGTATTCTGGAAGTCCAACCCACCATCCAAATGATTGCCTTAGGGGCACGAAATGAGCAGGGTGTGGGAAGTTCAATCATTTTGTGAAAGTCTGTTGCTAGGGCAAAGGACCGACCCCTCGCACTACCGTCAGTGCTGTGCTGGACATACAAGAGCAAAACAGTGACATGGACGATGATGAGGTTGCTGAGCATACGATCACTCCATAGTTACAATAGGTGCAGCATCACATTTGCAGCACCATCTACTCCAGTGTCATATACAAATAGGTGTACACCCGATACTAGCCATTGTGGACACAGGAGCGTACATTAACATTATGTCCACGGAAGCATATCAGGCCCTGCAACCTGTCCCACCACTCCAAAAAGTGACGATGAGGGTATTTGCGTATGACAAGACATGCCGCTACTCAAGCAAGGAAAATGACGGACATCAGTTGCCCATGGGTCTCAGTCTATAGACTGCCTGATCTAGGTTGCAGAGGGTGGCCATGGCATTCGGCTTGGATGTCGTGTTGCAGAGGCCCTTGGAATTGTCATATTCGCGTTTAGAGTTCATCTGGAGGGAGTGTCCCACATCTTAGACGAATTCCCTGCAGTATTCGAAGGCATTGGATGCTTGAAGGGTAAAGAGATAAATTTGCATATTGAACGGTCAGTGCAGCCTGTAGCCCTGCAACACATGCAAATCGCTTTTTACCTGAGGCCCAAAGTAGAGAGCGAATTAGAGAATCTAGAAGCTGCAGGAAAAATGGAGAAAGTGTCGGGCCCACACCATGGGTATACCCTATTGTGGTGACACGGAAGCCAAAGCAGACGGGCAAAGTGTGTATATGTGTAGATCTGCGGATATCCAATGCCGCCATAAGCAGGGAATGTCATCTGACCCCTACCATCAATGCCCTGATAGGAGAACTAAGTGGAGACAGCTGGTGGCTTAGTGGACTAATGCGTCCACTGTAGGGGCATGTGTTTGACCTCATGGTCACAGGTCAAATCCTGACGGGTCCACTCAGCCTTTCATCCTTCTGAGGTCTGTTAAATGAGTACCATTGAGTTGGGTAACAGTAAACATCTGTTATTAAGCACGGTGATACATGCGCTTTAAAAATACACGTGTTATGTTATGTTAGCTGGTTCTTGAAGGTAGACCTGTGATCAGGCTACTACCAGCTCACCTTCACTGAGGAGTCGAGGTGCATACCAACTTTCTCCACTCGCATGGGACTGCGGCGCTACCGGAGACTGAACTTCGGCATTTCCAGTGCTGCCGAGATGTTCCAAAACACCATACTGGAACTTCTGTTAGGTCTCCCTGGAGTAGTCACTGACAGTGATGATTTTCTTGTATATGACAAGTCTATACCAGAACTCAACACCAGCAAAGAAAGTCCTCCAAAGGATACAGTATTCTGGGCTCACCCTATATCAAAGCAAATGTGATTTCCTTGAGTAGAATCTCAATTTCTTCGGATATACATTTTCAACTGAGGGAGTGGCACCTGACCCTGAAAAGGTGTGAGATATCAAGTAAGCGCCCTCACCTTCCACAGTGTCAAATTTTGCTGTTTTCTTCAGCATGGTAAACTATTGTGGCTGATTCATTAAGGACCCAGCCACTTTGTGACCTCACCAGGTATGCAGTCCTCTGGACCTCGGGCTTTGAGCGAAAACATGCGTTTCAGGTGACCAAAGACGCCTTGTCAGTCGAACCCACCCTCATGTACTTCGACCCCCGGAGAGAAACCACCATAGCTGTGGATGCTGGCCCAAAGGGCCTGGTAGCCATGTTAATGCAAAGACCTGAAGGAGGGGATTGGCCCCAGTGGCATTTGCAAGCCGATCTCCCACGAAGGCCGAATAGAGATTCTTGCAAATTGAGAAAGAGGCAATAGCCACACACTGGGGATGACGCCATTTCCACATGTATGACTTTGGCCATCCTTTTGTAGTTACCACCGACAACAAGCCCCTCATTCAACTCTTCCGAGGGACTGCCTCTAAACCACTTCCACGAATTGAGAAGTGGATGCGTCAACTTCAAGAATATAACTGCCAATTAGAATACCGCCCAGGGTTCCAAAACCCTGCAGATTATCTGTCAAGGCATCCCGGGCTATGACGCGAGACGAGGAGGAAGAGGACGATGAAATTGAAGACTATGCAAGATTTATCGTGGATCGATCATGCCCACTCCTAATCTCCATGGAAGCCATACGCCAAGCCACTGTACAGGACAAATTCCTCCAGAGAGCACTTGAGGTGGTTAGAAGAAATCAGTGGCACCAGTTCAAAACCCACTGGGCTCAACGTAGGCCAGACGCCCAGCGCATTTTGGAAAGTCTACATCACGTCTGCCAGGAATTGTCTGCTGACCCTTATGGTTGTCTCCTTCAAGGACATAGTCATTCCCACCAGTATCCCTAACCAAGGGGTTCAGCTTGCCAATGCTGGGCACCAAGGGATGGTCAAAACCAAGAGTCGTCTGAGAACCAAAATGTGGTTCCCCTTGATGAATGAGCAGGTCAAGACCGTGACACAGTCTCGTCTGTGGTGTCAGGCGACAGCAGGGCCTATTCCTCTGGCCCCAGTGCTAACAGAGAAAGGACCGCAACAGCCGTGGGTCTGTACAAGTCTGGATTTCAGGAGCCTGTCTGATGAAAGGCATGCCATGGTGCTAATTGACGACTAGTCCAAAAATTCCGAAGTGGAAATCATCACCTCTCAAAGTGCTGATGGGGTGCTACCAAAGTTGGAGAAAATAATGGCCACACATGGTCTCCTCAAAGAGCTCAGGACTGAGAATGGTCCACCTTTTCAGGGGCAAGAGGTAGCGTCATACTTAAGATCCTTAGGCATTTCACACAAGAAGGTCGCTTCTCATTGGCCACGTGGAGGTGGAACAGATTATGAGGACTCTAAACAAAGTCAGCAGGATTGCGCATGCCAATCAACAACCCTATGAGTGGCCTATCTATTCCTTCCTGCACGAATACCTCCAGACCCCACACACTACCAATGGGCGGGCTCCAGGGCATCCATCCGTGGGATGGGTAGTTCAGGACTCCATCCCTCAACACCCTGCATGGAATCCCAATCCCGCTGATGACCAGAGAGTTTTAAAAAAAGAGACGTGCCTCCAGTGCTCGTGCCAGTCGGTGCCGGAATGCAAAATGGTCATATTTCAAAACAGGGGATCTAGTGTTGGTCAAAGACAGGTCTCCTGGGAGCAAGTTTGGACTGCCTTTTGAACGACGTCCATGGACAGATGTTCACATTCATGGTATCAAGGTGACAGTGTGTCCAGGAGTGGAAGAAGTTACCCGGAACGTCTTCCAGCTCAAGCAGTTCTATCCCCGGACTCTCACTGACCAAGAAGCGGAAGAAGGGGGCGCTGACCTGTGTGATCCGGAAGACATACATGTGACAGAAAGTAGTCCTTCTACGATCACTCAACCAGTGAATGGTTGACCTAGTGAGGCCAGTTCCCCCAGAGTCTCATTAGGAGAAACAGAACTCTCGCAACCAGACAATCTGGCAAACTGATACACTTGCACCAGGTATGAACTACGCAGCAACACAGTGCCCTCGAGACCATGTGGTGTGATGATATATGCTCCAACGCAACGCAAGTTTTCTATGTGAGCTGTTTTATTTGAAATTGTAGTCACTGCTATACATAATGTGATGTCTAGCTTATCCTCTCAATTAACAAGATGGTATGTTCACATATGTTAGGTTTGCATTTGTTTCAAAATAAAGGAGGAATGCTGAGTTGTACCGGCGAAGTAACTGGTAGGAGGACATGTGGACCATGTAATGTCTGTGAGTTGGTTTTGGAATTGTGTTGCCCCGCGGTCACGTTGGCAGTGTTCAATAAATACTGGGATGGGCAAGCTGGGTCAGGGAGACACCTGTGGTGGAACCGGTGATCAGTCTAATCAGTGTCTCTGTGTTTCATTAGCACAAGCCACGAGGGACTTTCATGTTGTTTGTCCTCAGATATACTGCCGGCACACCTGATCACCTGGAGCGACCAACATAACAATCACTTCTATGCGTGGTACCAAAGGGACAAGTGGATTTCATTTTTTACAGGACAAGTAGATTTTTGAAGCATTCTGTCCCATGGACAAGGAGATATTTTATAAAACTCCACACCCCTGAGGCCTTATCCTAACAATATTACAGTAAATATCACTTTGAATGTGATGCTCGTAGACATTGTGCATTTGTGAGCTAGTCCTCTTACAATTTCTCTCTTAGAGGCTAACAAGGCACTTAGTACAGTTAACTAGACATTTGTATTCTTAACCGAGCAGAAGTAGAACTTTCCATTTAAGTGTATCAGGGCACTCCAGTCTCTGTATCTGTTTCATTCTTCTGCCGCCTGCATAAACCAATCCTATCTGATATTGTTTTGATTCGTGGGGGAGCTTACCAGGGGTGTCCTCCCTCTCGGCATATTTGCCCTTTAAGCATTTTTTGGAGTCTACGATCTCATTGATGGAATGGCTTTGCAGTAAATGTGCATATTTTCCAGGGTATTGCCTCATCGCCAGCAGAAGTCAAACATAATCATCATCAACCAACTCTTCACCTCCATTTCCAAGCTCCAAATAGGCTAGTTACTTGTGAGTAACGCTGTTCTTATGTCCTGGTGGGCATAGGCTGCAAATTATGAGCCTTGGTCTTTGTTGTCTTACATTAAGAAAACCAAAATTACCTGCCAGAGTACTTTAACCCCTTCTATGCTGAGGGCGTAACAGTTCCGTCCTTGGCTGTGGCGCTGGTGTGCCGAGGACGTAAACGTTACGTCCTCGGCACACCACCCAGAAATCCCTCTGCTGTAAACAGCTGAGGAATTTCCTTTTCAGTTTTTTAGTCTTGGGAGCTGGGGAAGAGCTTCCCCAGCATTCGGAGAAATTTTTTTTTTCAATGTAATGACGATCTCGCGCATGCCGCGCTGATGTCATTACATTAAAAGTGAAACTGAAATGAGTCAATTGGCTCCTTTCAGTTTCACTGTTTCGGTGCTCGTGGGGCTATCTCAGCCCCCAAGCACCAAAACACATGGGAGAGGTATCATTGGAAAGGGAAGAATTTCCTCTTTCTAATGGTCCATCCCTAGTAGATCCCTGCTTGGTGATTGCAACAGGCGGGTGATCCCCAAGCAGAGATTGACCACTAGACACTGGGGGGGAGCGGCCACTTGGGCAAAGGCTTTCATGAACTTAGAAAAATTCATACCCCATTCCCACTTCCCTGACACAAAGAGGAAAGTGAGCTGTCTTTTGCCCACTATCTGTGGCCCCTACTAGGGTGCTACAATAGGTGGAATAACATTATAGTACTTTGCTTTTGTGCAGCACACACTCTAGAACGATGTATTTTAAGGTGCTCTGGCGTAATGAAGGAAAAAGGATGCACTGTGAAAAAAATAATTACCCAGGATCACACAATATCAAGTATTTCTTGGGGAAAATTACGCCTCCACAAACCTCCCCCTGCAGTGGTCCGGCTAGCTCGCTGTGGGCACTTGTTATGAGAAATATAAGAGCTGGTCTGAAAATAATTGCCTTAGTTCCCTCTCTGGCCCTGATGACATGGCTCACATACTCTCAACAATAAGAGTCGTAATTGTGTCACAGTATTATAGCAGCCATATTACTAAAGAGCGCTCTAATGCCTCTGTGCCTTTAATCCTGAATATACTGAATACAAATGATGATCAACAGTGCTACTTTCAATTCTGAAAACAGGCCGAATAACATCACCTATAAATATAGCCAAGGAAAATGGATTGTTAAAGAGTGGGGGAGAGAGCTGTGGCTGAATTCCCAGGAAGTCAAAACAATCTATTTCCTATTATGTAAAAGGCTTTCTGTGAGGAATCGCTTTCTGTGAGGAATGTCAAGCAAGCTTTAATAGCTTAGCAGCAAAGCGTCCATCAGAGAAAATTGTATGTGGTAGCAACACTGGCCCATTATGACATTTAAGTAATAACAAACGAAAATTCTCAAACCAAATTTGTTGGTCAAAGTAACACCCTCAATATATTAATCTGAAATAGCAATCTAGTGTTGTTAAAAAGATACATTAGGATGATTCTTGGATCAAAAGCAGTCTTTGGAAGTATCAGTGTAAACCATCCACAATGTTTAGCTTTCTAAAATGGCCAGTTTAGGCCAGCAGGGCATCTCTGCCCTTTACCTGAAAAGAGGGCAGTTGAAATGGGGTGTAGACTCATCCAAAATAACATAGGGCTAGATGTACGAAGCCTCGGGCCGTTTGGTTACACAAAAAGGCACTTTCAAATGACAAAGCCCAAACTGCGATTCAATAACGAATTTGGGTTTGTGAATAGGTATGTGGAAAGGGCGTGTTTGGGGCGTCCCTTCCTAAAACCAATTCGCATTGATATGTACGAATGTTTTGTGACCGAAATGCGGTCACAAAACATTTGCACTTTACCGCCAACTCAAAGTTGGGATGGTGTGTAGACTCCTCCAAAATTACATAGGGCTAGATGTATGAAGCCTTGGGCCATTTGTGAACACAAAAAGGTGTTTCCAAATGTACAAGGCCCAAATTAGGATTTGTCAACGAATCCTGATTTGGGTTTGCGAATTGGTGTTTAGAACTGGTGTCCCTTCTAAATACTGATTTGCATTTGTATGTACAAATGTTTTGTGACCGAATTGCGGTCACAAAACATTTGCACTTTCCCGCCAACTCAAAGTTGGTGGTAAACCATTCGCAAATGGGAAGGGGTCCCCTCTGAGAATGGTTAAGAAAACATTTTTAGCAGTAAAATAGGTTTCTTTTTTTTCTTTTAAACTCATCCCATTTTCTTTAAGGAAAACGGGCTGCTTTTAAATTTAAAAAAAAAAGATTGCTTTATTAAAAAGCAATCACAGATATGGTGGTCTGCTGACCCCAGGAGGCCAACATCCTGTGTTAGCAGTGAATTGTAGTTGGTCACAAATTGCGACCTGCCTCATTAAAATTCATTAGGTAGGTCTATTTGCGACCCACTCTCTATTTAGGGAATAAGGGCTAAATAACCCATTTGTACATTAATAATAGCGATTACCAAGTAGCGATTTGCAAACGGAGCGCTATTTGATAATCGTTATTACTAATGTTCATACATCTAGCCCTTAGTCCGAACAAGGCAGTGTCTTGTGGTTTGTTGCCTGCCTTGTTATGTTGGCCTAGGCCTAGCTGCCATGCTGCTTTTCTTTGCGCACGTTACACTGAGCCAGGGCTCCCTCGCCCTTTGCTCTTGCCAAGTTCTTTTGCGCTGTCTGCATTTTCTGTCTTTCACCTTTTCTCTTGTTCGATTTGGGCTCAGACTGCACAACATGTACAAGGTCGCATAACAATGTATTTCGGTTCTTCCTGATATGGCCAGTCTCGCGCACCCAGACATAACATTAGGCGCAAATGACATGAAACTTTGTGTGCCTTTAATACTGCAGTTTTACTGGCGCTTAAGACACTTGGAGGAATCCTTTCCAGGGAGAAGAGCTGTGATTGTCTGCCGATGTAGTTCTGCATCTAGAGACCGAGGTATGAGGGTTCGCTAGTCAAAGCCCAGAGGTCTTCTATTTTTATAATAAACTATCTTACTGCACGGGGAGGGTGGCAATGTTATTTAGACATTTATCCACTGAGTTATGAAATGCTTTCCCCGTTTGTATCCTATGGAATTGTAACCATGCTGCTTATATTATTCATATGCATTATGCTATTAGTGCTGACACGTGTACTGTACCTTAGAGCACGTAAGTTGAAATAAATATTTTAATCTACCCTGTGTCTCTTCATACGCGTATTGTGGACAAGTACGAGTGAGTGACGAAAGAGTGTTCTTGCTTCTGCGAGTCCTGAGATAAAGATACCGTGTTCTGGGTTGTCCAATCATTGGTGCTTTGGTACTAATGGGATGCTAAGCTAGTTGGGTTGGGGTTTTGGGTGCTACGGCATATGGTAGGCAAACCACTGTATTCCGGGGTCCTATTATCCTGTGCATAGCTCTGTGTATGTGCAGAAACCCTATGACATGGCGCGGCCAACGTGGGGCAGCTTATCTGCGAGATGCTTGAGTAGTACTTGTGCTTGTCCACAAAACCCTCACGTACGCTTCCGGAGGCGTAAGTGACGGTGATACCTCCTATATTGAACGTTTTATAGGTTCTTTCAAGCTTGAAGTTATTAAAAAAGGTTACATAAATAACCCATTTTGTGCTCCCTGTTAGGTTGTCGAATACAATTGTTTAGTTATGGCTGGTGTGGCGATAGCTGCACATAGCCGAGACCACTCCGAGAACACCTAGGTGTATACGGAGTGCCCGATGCTGGGGTCGAGTTGGTCTTTGTGGTTCAAGCCGATCCGGCTTATCACTTTGAAGTGTTTTACACTTGGATCACTTTTGAGGCGGTGGATGCAGGTGATAAGCTGTTTCATGAATATAAACCCACCGCTATTCCTGCTGCCTATCGACCCTATACTAATCTTGAAGTGCCTCTCACGGCTTGGCAGCACCGTGTTTGGTTTAATGGCGCCCTCCCACAACCAACTACCGCAGTTCGTTTAGGCCCCTTATCCATTGAGGGGGCCACTTGGCCTGTATTGGCCGGGTATACCCCGCATCCAAATTATCTGGCATTATCGATTGCGGACCTGCGCACTATGCATACCGAACTGGTGCGAGTGCATAGAGCCTTAGTGACATACGTTACAGGTAGTCTCCATGGAGCTGCTCCTGTAGTCGCTGGCCAACCAGCTGTTGCAGCTGGAGTGACCATAAGTCCTGTCATGGTAAATTCTGTGATGGGCAAACGTCCACAAAATAAGGACGATTATCCTTACTGGCTTGCAGAAAAGTTCGATCAGATAGAAGCGGTGTTTCCACATACATCCCCAGTGGATAAACACCGCATCCTTACGATAAGTTTGCCAAAAGACTTAATCCCCGATTTGACATCATGTGAAAACTGGGGTAAGGTGTTCGCAGCAGTGTATTCAAAATGTTTTGGTACTCCTTCCATGACGGTTCTACCCTCTGTAATTAAAAAAGTACAGGACGAGCATGGCCCTGAAGCGGCTGTGGAATTAGGGATGAGACTAGTGGGAGTGTTTGATGTAGTAGCTGAACTGATCCTTGGAAATGTCAAGGGCGATGCTATGAACTTTCAAGTAGCGAATGCTTTGGCTTTGGTCCCAGAGTTGGACAGGCCTCGCGAATTACCGAAAATTATTGCCCGGGCTTATAAAACAATTGGAAGAAATAGCCTAGGCAACAAGCCTTTTGTAAAAATGCAAACTCAATCGCAACCACAAATTATACAAACAAAAAGTACATCTGAGAAAGATGATAGACCAGTCTTCACTAAAAAGAGTTGGAGACAGAAAAAACAGGGTAAGCAACAAAAGAAGCCGGGGTCGCAGTTTCGGTTTCTTCTGAACGTACTTATGATTTACGTGATAGGTCGAGAATTAAATCACCAGAAAGGTTTCAGAGCTCTGATACGCGTTCTCCTCGTTCTTCACAGGCCCAGACGTCGTCACAGGCTGGTGGAGGAGGACGGCAAGATAGAGGAAGGGGCCGAGAGGCTCCCCAGGAGCGAGACCAACCTCGACAACAAGTCAGAGGGAAAGCAGAAGACTTTCACCTTTCTCGACCGCAATTTCAGAAGAAAAAGTTGCCGCTGTAACAGCGAAATATGCCACAGACCGTGAGAACGAGACTCCTGAATTGGACGTGGGCAGTGACCCTCCTAGACAGCGCCGCGGAAGTTACCATAGTGCGGGAGGCGCTACGTCCTCATATGGAGGCGACAGCAACTGAAACATTCGTTACTGTAGAGACAGCTGACACCAGAGTGGCACCCCCTGACAGACTTTACAACATAGTCATCCAAATTGAAGGTGATATACCGCGTGAAATAACAGGGATTTTTGGGAAAATCTAACCTCTTCATATGACATTTTGTTAGCAGAGGTGGATTGGCCACCCCCATTCGTTCTCGCTGCACATGAAGGAGAGGAGGTAATCCTTCCAAGCTTTTCACGGCATGTCCCAAAAGACAAAGCTGAAGCACTTGCAGCTGAGTGGGCTGTGTACCTGGCTCCAGCGTTATACCGCAACCATGTGGGATGGGATGTAGAATCACCTCCCCATGCAAAACCTTTGCGGTCACTACCGCAGCCACAACCCCAATATCCCATCAAACGGTGGGCAAAAGGCCCCGTCTCCGAAATTCTGACACAGTTGGAATATCAGGAGTAATCGAACCATGCGTATCACCTATGAACAATCCCCTATTCGTGGTTTCTAAACCCGATGGATCGTACCGCTTAGTTTTGGATTACCGGCATTTAAATTCTCATTGTCGGAACTTTGCGGTGCAGAATACACACAGTTCTGCGCTTGTAGACAGTCTTGTTCGTAAAAAATACAAAACGACACTTGACCTTTCAAACGGTTTCTACACGCACAACCTAGCCCCGGAGAGTGGTCAATGGACCGCATTCACATCCGGTGGTAAATTATTCCAGTTCCGGCGTTTACCCATGGGCTACAAAAATAGTCCGGGTGTATTCGCCGCCCGTGTTGTCTCTTTGCTAGACAGCATAGACCAAGATGCATGTTCGTACGTTGATGACATTTATCTGACGGACGACGAATTATTTCCGCATCTGTCCCGTGTGGACCGCATTATTCTTGAATTTGCGGAGCAGGGTTACAAATTTAACTTTGCTAAGTCACACATTGCTGAATTTACCTTTCTGTTCTTGGGCTATGAGCTCAACAACGAAGGTAAGGGCTTAGCCCCCATTTCTTGGAAAAATGTGCACATTTGTGCCCCCAAATACTCTGAAGAAACTTCAGTCTTTGCTGGGTTTCCTGAATTTCGGGCGGACTTACATTCCCGAATATGCCCAACGTATCAAGCCTTTGTATGCTTTGATACAACCTACTTATTCAAGGTCTTGCTGGCTGCCTGAGCATACCTCAATTCTGCAGTCTTTGCAGACAGACCTTTTGGAGTCTAAATATCTTTTGACTCGTGATAACCACACAAACCTGGTGATTAGAATAATTCCGGGGGCGGTGGGATTCACGTACTTAACCTTTAATGAAGGTGATACAGTGCCCATCGCATACAAGTCGCATCTGTACACTTCCGCTGAATTACGCTTTACATCTGTCGAAAAAGTTCTAACTGCAGTGCAAATGGCGATTCTAAAAGAACGCGCACTGGCACAGGAAAGCGAATTCTGGTGGTAACACCCTGTCCTGCCCTAGAGGCAGTAACAAAGGCAAGTGTACCGAACTCAAAAGCAATGCATCCCCGTTGGATACAATGGGCTACATCCTTGACGTCATCAGACGTCACCTTTATTTTCGATTCTTCTCTTCAGACTCAGGAGTTCTTACAGTATGAATTCGTTCATCCTCCTCCTCTGTTTATATTGCCGCTTGAGGATTACAAATGTGTGATCTACACAGATGGTTCGGCGCAACCGGCCACTGGGTCCAAGCACGCTTATTCAGCTGCATGTGCTATTGTTGCGGGTTCCTTTGTAAATGGAACGTTCAAATCCTCTGTAGTGCACACTCGCACACTTGGAGATAGTACCGCACAATTGGCCGAGCTGCATGCATTGCTACTTGCACTTGAGTTCGCTTCTCAGGATGAGACAACTCTTATTGTATGTGATTCCTTCTACTGTGTACAGTCTTACAATGACAATCTATTTTTCTGGTCGAAAAATGACTACAAGGACGCAAAAGGGAGCACAATTAAGAATAAAATGCTTTGGGTTCGAGTGGCAGAATTGCAACAACGTCTGCCCCTCACACAGGTGGTTCACACCTTAGGCCATCAGCGGGTGGGCGCACACGCTATTGGTAACGATCTGGCAGATGAAGCTGCCCGTTCGGCAGTAGTCACGTGTTCAGTAGCAGCGGTTACCAGGTCCATGTCTAAAATTGACTCTGTTATTCTAGCAGCTATTGCTGCAACAAAGGAAGGTGTTAATTACCCTACAGGTTTTCCTTCCAAGTATTCTTACAAGTTAAGTCCCGAACAGGTTCCTTATGTAACAATACCTGACGTTGGAGATCGGCTGATCCCCAACGCGGACCGCAGGAGTGCCTTGATATCAGCTGCACACGAAGGCATGGCTTCTGCTCATGCGGGTGTGTCAGCTACGGTTTCCATCTTGCAGTAGCGTTATTGGTGGCGTGGATTGTATAAAGACACCCGTGCTTTTGTGCTTTCTTGCGACGTTTGTCAACAGATTAAGCCTTCCACGGTAACACGCCCTCCACAGACCCCGCTCTGCATTGCTAACAGACCCTTTGGGTGTGTTTACTTGGATCACTGCGGTCCATTCTCATCAGACACTGCCTATAAATACATCTTAGTAGCAGTGGACTCGTGCACACGGTTCCTCTGGGTCTGGCCACAACGTAGTGCTGACGCTCGAAATGTAATCAGGGATTTGCGTGTCTTTGTGGGAATTTTCGCATGCGGCACCTTCCATTCGGACCAAGGTCCGGCGTTTGCCCTCTAGGGCTTACAAGGATGCAATGGCTTCGCTTGGGGTGCGGGTGAAATTTTCGTCTCCGTATAGGCCTGAGGGCAACTCTATCGTTGAACGAATGAACCGTGACTTAAAGCAATCCTTAACAGCTAGAGTTATAGGTACTGGCAGGAACTGGCTGGCCCACTTGTATACCGTTCAGCGTGCACTTAATAATCTCCCTAGAAGACCTCTGGGTGGGCGGACCCCATACGAAATGCTCTTTGGCATAAGAATGTTTGTGCCTGACCTTGAGGGTCCAGACATCGCGGCGCAATCCGCCAAGTTTGATGTAGATAATCATTCTGCTATGTTACAGGACTTACAAGAAGCCCGAGACAAACTTGCAACTACACATTTGCCTTCAGCCACAGATCCTGCGTTGCAGATTCCGGTAGCCGGCTGGCTTCCAAAGGTTGGAGAACTGGTTCGAGAGAAGGTTGAAAACAAAAAGAATTCGGCCCCTCTTTTCGTGCACCGGTTCCAGTTCTGGGCTTGAAGGGAACACGTACAGTCATTTTACCACCGCTTCCTGGTCGCAAGGAGAACAGATACATCTCAGTGGAAAATGTCAAGCTACAGCGCCTGGCCGATCCTGAATAGTGTCACACCAGCGGTCTCTTGTCCTGCCATTTATCGGACATATGTTCGTGGCCCATCTACACGAACGGTCGCTGATGCTGTAATTGAGATGGTTGATTTGCCTGAAACTATAATTGATCCCCAACTCTCCACCAACATCGACGAGGACGAGTATACCTATCCTGCATCTGAATCGGTGGCGCATCAACCAACAACGCCACTTGGCCCGACTCGTTATTCCTTTGATTCGGATTCCACCTCTTCAAAAGTCCCATCCAAGTTCAGTATTTTTGTATCCTGGTTTAGAGACAATTTTTTGATTCCACCCTGGACATACATCTGGTTGGTACTTTTCTTGATTTTTTTGTTCATGTCCATTGGCTTTGTCACAGTGTTTTTTCTACTAATCAATGGTCACTATTTACCTGAACGCTCTGCTGTAGACTATGTTTCTGGAACTTTAGCTCCTCATTCCTCGTCTCACATCATGAAGCGTTACCACACATTTGTGAACATTTCAGCTTTTCCAGTTGCTGATGGCATCGTATGGGATGCAGTGAACTATCAAATCCATGGTCCGACGGAAATTATTAATGTACCTAATGTCCTTCGTGTTTCAATGGGTGATGTAGTAAAAAATAACATTCATTCTGATGATTGGGATGTGCATGCCGTTGAAGCATTGTTTGCCGATTTAAAATATTATGCATCTTTTAATGCTGAAGATTTATATATGAATTCTGCGAATTATGCCGATTTGTATTGTTACCAACATTGGGGTAATCATTTTCTCCATAAGCCAAGTGCCCTGCGTAGTTCTGTTAACTACACCCAATGGGAACATTGTCCAAACCCCTTGCCAGGTAGCTCACAAACTCTTCGAAATAAGTTTACCTATTTTACTGATTTTAATCGGTCAAACCCCGTATCCTATTATTTTAGACTAAATACCACGTCAACTCAGAAAGTTATGTTAACACACACCAAATTGCTTTATTCGGGTTCCTTTTTAAGTGCCCTAGCAGTGGGTGGTTATGAGTACTGGGAGGATACAGTAGATTTGAAATCAATTTGGGGCTCCAAGCCATGGCAGGTACAAGGAACCGAGGCATTGCACCGTGCTTGCCTTATCCCTACCCAAATTATATTCCTAAATGCTTCCATCTATCAGACTACGTGTTGGGGCTTAGCTACCACTAAACAATTAAACTCGCCCTCAATTCCATCCCTGTCGAGTTTTCCCAATGATAGCTCACGTTTTAACCTGTCCCTGACGACCCTACAGGCTCTGTTACAGAATAATTCATTTAATGTTTCCGAACTGGATCAGTCACCCTGGTTGGTATGGCCTATATCATCTAATGCATGCCAGATGCGTTTTCACGACTCAGGTACTGGCTACACACAGGATAGGCCTGATCCGAAATTTACTGCTTCCCGTACTGTCACTACATATTCTGTTGGTAAATTATGCAAACAGTGGCTGCAACATTCGTCCCTTGATTCTGTTAAACAACATTTGTCCCTCCTTTCAGGCAATATTGATCTGTCCGACTTTGTTTTGGGACCTCGTGGTCCCCGACCTAAGAGATTCATTTATGAAACGTATAATGAACTCTGGAAGCTATCACAAATTGAAGCTGCTTCCCGTCTTCGGGAAATAGATCAAGCAAATTTGGAAAAGGTGCTTGCTGTTGTTGACAATAGTATTAATACCCTGTCTTCTCGCATTTATACTTTAGAGAATATTGTGTCCTCTGTTGTTGATATTGTACAAGATGATGTTTCTGTGTTATATCATGGTCAGAATCAATTGCGCTCAGTTATGCAGTTTGCATGGACTTTACAAACGCTCAAGTTAGGTAAAGTTCCTTGGCATTTTTTGAACACCTCTGCCTTGTTTCTACCTTTTAATTTAACTGACAAACAGCAATTTATGTCCATGAAAGATGCAACTTACACTCTATTACATATCGAAAAGATGGATCCTTTGCCGTTCTCTGTTGCAGAACTCGATTCTGCTGTGTGGCTAGTTCATGGGGTTATCGCTCTACCTTTTTCCTTGTTTGAATTTGACTCGTGCATGAAACATTATCCTGTGGGCCGTTACCAGCCCTTGGGCAGTGCTTTCCTGCATGAACTCTGGTCCTTGCCTTTCATGTATAAATGCCTTCGGGACGGCAAGGAGGTTTTTCTCACGGGGGAGTCCTGCGACTCGACTATGGGTCATTCGCTTATTTGTAAACACATTAAATTGCATGGCTCATGTAGCGTTTCCGCTCCTAATCTTGCTTGTGTGCTGAAAGGTATTCCTGCTCCTGTTATTCCTCCTACTTTCACTCTCCTTTCCAATGGTAGTTATTTACTTTTAAATATCGAAAACTGTTGTGGCCTGCAGGCTGGCATTCCTTACATTGTAACAGTTTCGCACAGGGTTGTCTGCTGCAAAAATGTGCTTTTTCCTCCCCCTCATGGCAAGGTTGATATCTCTATTTGGCCTTCCATCCCTACCATGGAGGCAGATTTCAATAGACTGAGCAGAATAAAGGCACTATTATTGAACGAGGAAGTTATGCTCACGTCCGCCCGGGAGACATTCATTCTCCAGGTGGCGAGTACCCACAGTGAAATACAGGCCCTTTTGAACACTAATCTCCCCCAACATTTTGGGGAGTTAATTCATCGCATTTTTAACACATCTAACACTGAGGGTCTGGTACACTTTTTTAAGGTCGTGGGGTCTGGTTTGGTGTCCTCCTTCCAAACTATTTTTGGTGTCATCCCGGCATTTATTCATTCTATTTTTTCCAGCGTCTTTGGCGGTTTCCCGTTGATCGTCGCTTTGGCGGCTGGTGTCCTGCTATTAATTTGTTTTCTGCGCAATGGCTGCTCCCCGATGGGACCTGCTCGATCCGGACCGCCTCCAGCTGCTCCGTGAGCGCCTTTTGGCTGGTTTTGGTGTCTTGCCATTGGCGACACTGAGTGTGTCATATACTCTTTCTTTTCGCTTTGCGTATTTCACTTGCGTGCAACCTGTAATGACTTGTGTCCGCTGTCCTTTCACCTGGACTTTGGATTATTGCCTCTCC
The DNA here is from genome assembly GCA_963921515.1 of Calotriton arnoldi. Classification (NCBI taxonomy): domain Eukaryota; kingdom Metazoa; phylum Chordata; class Amphibia; order Caudata; family Salamandridae; genus Calotriton; species Calotriton arnoldi. The sequence goes on along the minus strand of CAWUFW010000889.1, from coordinate 431,429 downwards.
AATTCGTCATTGTCTGTTCCGGATTTTGTTCAGTTGATGGGTCCCTTAGAGGCCCATGAGCAGGACTGTTCCGTTGCCGGCTGTATGGCGCGTGCGGCTGCACTGGGGATTTTGGCGCAATGGGATATCTGGGCGGCTGCCCAGGATCTCCTACAACAAAGCTGTTTCGTTTATCACGCAAGTTGTCCCGCATTGCTTTTGGATGCTCCCTCTGCTGAGGAGCATTCCTGCTCTTTTGATCTCATGGATTGGATGGCATCTATGTTTTTTGACGATTCCAATGATGTCCTCTTGGAGGGTATGGCTTTTTCTGCACTTACACTTTCATGGAGTGACCTTTCCTTCGCCGTGTGGGCGCTCCCTGTGCTCAACTGGATGTGTTTTTCTCTATTGGACCTCTGTATTGGCCGCCGGACTGACCAGGGGAGGGTGTCTTGTGGTTTGTTGCCTGCCTTGTTATGTTGGCCTAGGCCTAGCTGCCATGCTGCTTTTCTTTGCGCACGTTACACTGAGCCAGGGCTCCCTCGCCCTTTGCTCTTGCCAAGTTCTTTTGCGCTGTCTGCATTTTCTGTCTTTCACCTTTTCTCTTGTTCGATTTGGGCTCAGACTGCACAACATGTACAAGGTCGCATAACAATGTATTTCGGTTCTTCCTGATATGGCCAGTCTCGCGCACCCAGACATAACATTAGGCGCAAATGACATGAAACTTTGTGTGCCTTTAATACTGCAGTTTTACTGGCGCTTAAGACACTTGGAGGAATCCTTTCCAGGGAGAAGAGCTGTGATTGTCTGCCGATGTAGTTCTGCATCTAGAGACCGAGGTATGAGGGTTCGCTAGTCAAAGCCCAGAGGTCTTCTATTTTTATAATAAACTATCTTACTGCACGGGGAGGGTGGCAATGTTATTTAGACATTTATCCACTGAGTTATGAAATGCTTTCCCCGTTTGTATTCTATGGAATTGTAACCATGCTGCTTATATTATTCATATGCATTATGCTATTAGTGCTGACACGTGTACTGTACCTTAGAGCACGTAAGTTGAAATAAATATTTTAATCTACCCTGTGTCTCTTCATACGCGCATTGTGGACAAGTACGAGTGAGTGACGAAAGAGTGTTCTTGCTTCTGCGAGTCCTGAGATAAAGATACCGTGTTCTGGGTTGTCCAATCATTGGTGCTTTGGTACTAATGGGATGCTAAGCTAGTTGGGTTTGGGTTTTGGGTGCTACGGCATATGGTAGGCAAACCACTGTATTCCGGGGTCCTATTATCCTGTGCATAGCTCTGTGTATGTGCAGAAACCCTATGACAGCAGAAACTCCCCAAAACGGAGTGCAGCCAACATCATGATGGGACGTGGCTGCCACAAAATAGCAGTGCCAGTAAGTACTGTGGTCATTGTGGGTGGTATGTTTGTCAATAAGGAAACTTATGCCAGAAGGGTGTTTTCATCTGCTACCTTTCTGTGACGTAATTTGATGGATAATGATGTTTCTTTTACTGACATATCTATTCAGGTGCTTGCAGTTTGCAATGTTTTATCATTTATGTCGGAATCCTGCGACATGTAAATCTTAAAACACTATACCTTTTAAACAGTGTTCTTGTTTATGTGTAAGTATTTTATATTAAATCAAAATATTTTGAACCCATTAACAAACAGGGCCCCTAAACATCAACATTGTGTTTTCAATCAAAATGACGCCTTCAAACAAAAATATTAGCAATTACATTGTGTACAGCACATACCCAAGTTAATTATATTCAAGCAACGAATGCGGCCTTTGTAAGCAGTTGCAGAGCACACAGTAACATTTTCTAATTAAGCTGTGCAAAGATCACTGTCAGGATGTTTTATCTAGCATACAGTACACAACTGAGATTCCCAAATCACATTTAGTTAGGGAAAGAATGCTGCCAGCATAATTATCAGACCTGCCAACATGCGAAAACGTTCCAACGTGTGAGGAGTGATCGGGCCTTGGAGGGGGCAGGGCTTTGTGACGAGTACAACTTGAGGCTCTTTATATTCACAACACCCCCACCATCAAACAAAGCTTCTGAGACTGCCACTGATGTCCTGGGAACGTTTCTCACCCCACAGAGGACACTAGCTGCACAGAAACTCCAAACAATCAGCTGGAAACCTACTGTCTTTATGGGTTTCAAATTAATTGTGTGCACGCCTTGTTAGATATTGGCACCTCACCAGGTGACCGTGTGAAGGGAGCCAGTATCATGTCCCCCACGGTGGCAGGGTATGAGTTGAAAAGTCTAAATTATTCTTTCTTCAAACATTGATCTAAGGGAATCTTTTAAAATGATAATCAGTGGCTGGAAGTACAACCAGAGATGACTGTCTATATACTTCTACTCTGACAACACAGCAAGAGGTTGAAGCCTGCAGAAGAGGGTGGCAGGAAAGTGCAAGGTAGAAAACTCATTGTTCTATCAGTTCACCACTTCATAAAAAGGTTCCTAGGGAAACGATTTTTCTTTCAACTATAGCAGCATTTTTTTTTATTTCTATATATAGCATTTCTTTCACATTCTTTCTTTCTCCTTCAAAAGACCATGTGGTGAAATGCCATCTGCTTGCCAGCTTTCATGCTGAAGAACATTTCATTCCACTATTTCAATATTTTAAGCCTTGTTTGCACTCAAACTGTGTAATACTGCTTCATATTCAGCCTATTGAACAGAGTGGATAAATAAAGTTGTGCATTTAAATAATAGTTGTTTCTATCCATGAAGAGTATATCTTGTTTGTAATGTTTCTATGCCAAATGTATCTTTTTTCATTCATTTATGCATGTTGTGACAGCACCTAGTTACACTTCAATTCACCCTTTCCCTTCCGCACAAACATAGAAAGTAAGCACCCAAAAGTTGATATTTCCTGTTTTTCTGAGGCCGTTCCACATTAGTTTGTGAAATGCAGACTAGTTAATTATGTAGAGTCTGATTGTTTCCCACACATTACAATGCTTTTTGTATAACTCCAAATGTGGTACTTGATAAGAAATTATATCAAAACGTAGTCACAAATTATACAGCAGGCCAAATATCAGCTATAGTACCTAGTGTATAAGTTTTACATTTGCATCACCCCTGATTGGCCACTCGGTGAAGCAAAGACTTTTTTGTTATACACTTTGAGAGCAGCCATAGTAGACCCTAACTGCTTAATCAACTGACCGAGCTCTCAGGTCCTAAAAATCACCCTGATAAGGGAATGTGAGTGATTGCCTCTTCTTACTTATGAATGATTCTTCTCAACTTCACACCACTTGCTGTACACTGTGATTCCCATCCATGCACTTCTGCACATGCTTCAGCTTTTGTTCTTGAGTAAGCAGAGGCTAGGTCAACCACCCACTCAGTCCACTACAATGACACACAACCCCTCATTTGCCCGTCTGGTTGACAATCATCTTCTGATTGGTTCCTGACAAGGGCGGCTCCTCCACTAGGGCGGAGGAGATTCGCCCCACTGCTTTCTCGCAGTGCGAGAAGCAGAAACATAAAATGGTAAAACTACCATTTTATGTTTCTGCTTCTCGCACTGCGAGAAAGCAGAAGTGTTTGGTTGGGGGCAGGCGGGTGGGCGGGGCTGCTCTAGGGCAGGGGAGGAGTGGCTTACCCACTGCTGAGGGTGCTGACTGTTTGGTTGGCCCTCTGGGGCCGACCAAACCAGTCATGCGCACTCTGCCTTTTCTCCATGTAGGATGCATGGCTTGGGGGAGGGGAGGGAGGCTGCCTGCCTGCTTCCTGTTCCTGCCGGAGGCAGGAGAGGAGCAGAGACGACGCGGGACCGGGCCGGCGAAGGTAAGTTAACTTTTTATTTTAATTTTAAATTAAACCCCCCTCCCGCGCCACCCCGTCCCCGAGCGACCCCAGCACCCCCACCCACGAGTCATGCCGCCGCAACTGGTTCCTGAAGGGGAGCACAGTCTCCGAGTGTCCACTACCTACCACAACATTTAAATACTTAATGGATTGTGACAGACTAGTGGCTTAATGAGTTTGTAATTGCTTTCAGACAATGTGAACTGGTGTTCCAAGAGTATATCTTCCACTCACCTACACCACATCCTTCACACCTGTGGTCTACTTTTTGTTATTGGTTTCCACAAATGTAAACTTTTATTCTCCTGATTAGCATGTCCCAAAAATCATTATTGCTTATTCATATGTTTCTAATCTCTCCACCAGGACTTCCTTACTCCCATCTGATTGGCATCCACCGTATCCACCTCCCCTTCTCTCAGGTCCTTTGACCGCCATCACAATTTGCCTCATATCCTGTGTTGTTATATCATCTCACTGTTAGTGCAACAACACACACAGCTGCTGCAGTCATGCTGCAAACAGCCCATCCACATAAGAAATACAGTCTCTACTCATTGGCCACTCTAATTGTGACATGAGACTTAACTCTTGCACATGTTCATTCTGACAACTACATAAAATCCATGACAGGCTCACCTTAAGAGATGGCAGATTTGCCATCATTCCACTGACCTTTTGTTCCACACTCCAACCCTAATTAATTCTCATAACAGACAATCAGCCTTCTGCATTCATGTTATAATGACCACAATCTTTTCTGCATTCATTCGGTCACTCCCTTTCTTCTGGGCCCTTGAAAATCTGATAAGCTATAACTGGCAGATACCTGCCTTCTGTCCCGCAGTGTGATTTATTTACAACAACAAAGAACCTATTGAGACTTTGTCATGTGGAAGAACATCATATTGAATTGCCGTTGTGTCTATACCCATGCCCTGAAAGACTGCTATGAACCTTCAGCAACACTGGCAACACATCCCACAATATGCACCAAAACTATAGTACTAAAACTAGGGCACGAGGCAGCACATTTAGAACGCTAGGTAAACATTTCCACAGCACATTCATGGGAAGCATGGCAATCATCCTCACTGAGCTTCCGCCATGCAATTTTGCACTACCAGTTTCCTGAATTATCTTCTTACTGCAGCAGCAATTAGGGTTGCCCTAACCTACACGAGCAACTGCAGTACCTTCAAATCAAGCTGGTTCACCCTAGCCCTTTCAGACTTCTCTATGGAAAATAATATTTTTGCTTAAAAAGTTGTAAGCGCTAAGATACCCTTCAATGATAATTGGACAATATAAATACTTAACTAAAGTAACTCAAACTTCGCACCGCTGTAAATTAAGCACTGTTTTGAACATCCCTAAATATGACATTTCGATTGTCCTCCCTGAAGAAATTATTCCTTTGACCATCAAAATGTGGTACCCAACAGTTAGAGGAAAAATGTGCCTTTCGCCTGGGAGAAAACACAAGGTTTAACCCTGGTGGGTGAGGGTTTTACAGAAAACCTTGTGTTTTCTCCCAGGCGGAAGCTAAATTTTTCCTCAAACTGTTGGGTGCCTTTTTTCTGTGTTGTGAATCGTGTTCAGAGGACGGCCCCAGCCTTTATCCTCTCACTCCCTCTATATTTTCTGATTCAAGGTTAGGCAGCGCACAGCTGTGTGAGTTCTCATACAAATGTATACTCACACACTTAGAGTTATTTTTATACACACCACCCATTGTACCTCCAGCCATCCTTTTTTTCCCTGAGTAATCAACCTTCGCGTAACCCATAATGGTAGAGATTACGGGCCTGACTTTTTCAGAGGAGGAAGTTGGGAGAATCTTAGCCACAATATCACCTTTTGAAGGGGCACATGCCCCTGAAACGGGTGCAGACAATACGAACTGGGATGAATTGACTGAATTGAAAAGAAGCCAGATAAAAACAATGCTACATGGCCTAATGATGACAGAATATCTGCACGTCAACTCAGCCCCACGCGGGCTCATAGTCCGTAATGAACCCTTTATATTTCAAAATGATAAAGCATTCAAAAAAGATTGGTTTCTGATCTCATGGCACTGCACAAGGGACTGGTTGGTTCTGATTATAAAAACAGCGGCACGCCTATCACAGGAACTAAAGACAGAAATCTATACGATAGAGGTCCATCTGAAGACATACAGTCCGCAGCGAGTCTCAAGAAAAGACTTGATGAGCTAAATCAAACAATTAATGATTTTGAAGCGACACTCAAACAAACCAAATTTCAGAAATTTAAAAAGGATTCAAGCAACTTTACACACGAACTAGTGTACCCCTACACAAGGGACGACTATGTGATGTCTGTCAGAAACCCAGGATATAATACAGACACTGAGGGCTCAGACACAGGGTCAGATAGCTCAGACTCAGGCACATTCGAGTACCAGCGAGGCAGACGAAATTTCAGGAGGAATCCAGGGCAGGGTTACAGACAGGGCATACAACGGCATACAACGGACACCATACAACGGCCCACCTGTGGACTGGGGACCACCCCAAGGCCATTATCATAACTATACACACAACCAACAAAAACCTTTTTAGGACAGGACCAGGGATGCCCTATAAGGAAGAATGAAGAGACGCATCCAGGTCCATTGGACATCAGCGTCAGAACAAGCAAGGATGACCACGAGGAGCATGAGTACAGAGGGGACCAACGAGGCAGGCACAAGCCACCGCCCAGCTTAGTTGTAAACCTCACGGAAAAAACTCTAACGAGTGCCAAAATGATGGTAATAGAAAAAGATCTGGGATTTGTCCCAACAGCAAGCCTGAATACATTTCGACTTAGCAGTGAAATAAATGAATTCATCAGAAAAATCAAACTAAGGGCCTTCTTCGAAGGAAAACCACCACAAGAAGAACATATGGGTGACACCGGACTCCGAGTAAAATCTTCCTTCATCCCTCCACCCACTACCATTCCAGTAGAGATTTTAGCCTTTGAAAAGGCAGTCTTGAAGGACATCGGGGACATAGACCCTAGAACCATGCGGGTTTTCCATAACCCTACAAGAGAAAAAGTGAAAGCAATACAAGATCTATCCAGGGATAACAGTATAGTCATCAAACCAGCTGACAAAGGAGGTGCAACAGTCATTCAAACAACTGAAACCTACACGAAGCGTGCATGCCTGATACTACTAGGTGACAGGAGGAATTACACACCCCTCACCACGGACCCCTCGGAGTTTCTCAGGATCCGAATCACCAGCGTGACTGAAGAAGCCCTGGCACATGACTGGATTTCACACAAGGAAGGGGAGTTTCTGAATAACAAGAACCCTATCACTCCCTATTTCTATACAATCTTTAAGATCCATAAAACCTTGGAAAATCCCCCGGACGCCCTAATGTATCAGGGATCGGCTCCATCCTGGAACCACTATCTAGATTTGTGGACGCTTTCCTCAGACCGATTGTGCAGAAAACGGGGACCTACTTGAAAGACACCAAGGCAGTACTAAACCTAATATAGGATGTGCAGTACGGCCCAGGAATACACCTTCTTATGGGTTTGGACATCAAGAGTCTTTATACTAGTCTCCCACATGAAGAGACACTTAACATAATAGAAGAAGTACTCTTCGAGGAAGAATGGATCTACCAGACACCAAGGAACCAGGTTATGGAATGCTGTAAATGGGCACTCACTAAGAACGTTTTCCAATTTGAGGATACTTTGTATCTCAAGCAACATGGGACCAGCATGGGAAGCACTTTTGCTCCAAGCGTAGCGGGTCTGTGTGCACCACCTGGAAACACATAGGATCCTGGGACTTCTTAACCCCTTTTTGAACCATATTAGACTATGGAAAAGATACATTGACGAAGTGTTAGTCATTTGGGAGGGCAGTGAAGAAACAGCAACGACGTTCCTAACCTGGCTCAACACACAGAATGAGTTCCTGAGATTTACCAGTACCATGAGCAAGAAGGAACTGGTGTTCCTGAACCTCAGTATAATAGTGGAACAACAAGGAGGTCTGAGAACCACCACACATGAAAAACCCACTGCTAAGAATTGTCTCTTACTGTACGACAGCTACCACCCCAGACACCTGAAGGAAAACCTGCCATTCGGACAGTTCTTACAGCTCAGAAGGAACTGCTCGAATTTAAAAGACTACAATACTCAAGCAAGCCACCTTGCAGACAAACTGATGGCAAGAAAGTACCCCAAGAAGATGGTATCACAAGCGAAAAAAAGGGCGCAGAATAATAACAGGGAAGCCCTTTTAGAACCACCCTTTCTGAACGAAAAGGAAGACAGACCTATCTGCATAACAACTTACAGTATAGCAGCCAATGCAGTAACCAAAATCATCAACAGACACTAGTGCATTCTTAACAGAGGTTCTCTGTCAATACCACGTCCAATGTTTTCTCACAAGAGAGGCATAAGCCTCAAAGATATACTAGGTCATACACACCCTGCCAAGGACCTGAAAAATCGATTAAACACCCAAGGAACTTTGGCACCAATTATGGGTCATTACCCTTGTGGCAAATGCAGCATTTGCCATTTGTCAAAACCAACCAAGACAGTGGCGGCTCCTCCATAGGGGCGTTTGGGCGTCGCCCCACTGCTTTCTCGCAGTGCGAGAAACAGAATCATAAAATGGTAAAAACTACCATTTTATGTTTCTGCTTCTCGCACTGCGAGAAGCTAGAAGTGCCTGGTTGGGGGCGGGAGGGTGGGCGGTCGTGCTCGAAGGCAGGGGGAGTGGCTTACCCACTGTTGTGGGTACTGACTGTTTGGTCGGCCCCTGGAGCCGACCAAACAGTCAGTACCCACAACAGTGGAAGCCACTCCCCCTGCCCTCGAGCACGACCGCCACTCTCCCTTTTCTCTACCTAGGAGAAAATGGCGCGGCTGGGGCGCTCTCCCCTGCGCCTCACCAATCACAACGCTACCATTGCAGCGTTGTGATTGGCAGAGGGGAGGGTGACGAGGAGAGCTGCAGGAATTGGCGCTTGTCGGCGGGAGTCGGGACTCGGAGTCGGACCCATCCAGAAGCTGAGTAAGTTTTATTTAATAATTTTTATTTAAATAAACCCCTTCCACCTCCCCCCCATCCCCCCTGCGATGACCCCATTTCCACACCCGCCCGTAATGCCGGCCGCGACTGTACGGGACACTTACAGTAGCTGCTTCATCCCCGCTTGGAACCTATGACACCTTAAAATGGACACTTGCAGCCTAAGGATGCGGCTACCGGGCTTCGTGGCGCTGCTACTGACCCTGCCTTCTCTGGCACCAGGTAACACGGATTGATAACTTGGATAACTCAGTCCTAGAACATTCCGGGCTTCTTGGCACCTTGTTTGTTTCATTTGTTTTGGTTTGGAGTCCGGAGCTGGGATTCGATCCGGGCAGCCCTTTGGTTTGTGATCGAGGAGCGGTGCCCCCTTGAACTAGAGGGGAACATCTATCCAGGAGTCCCTGGACGTGAGGATAACCCATCGGAATATTGTATTTTTGTGTGTCAGTAGTTGGTGTGCGTCTTGAAGTACAATGTGTGAACCTGATTTTATAAATTAGCATAATGTTCCACTTTTTGGTGAAAATTGCGCGGATCTCTAATCTATGGTAACACAACAAAACTTTGTGCAACTCGAGAGTTTGTTTCAGGTCTTGCGCACGCGCCGAGCATCATGTATTTGTCGTGCTTTAAAAAAGTGGCACGCTTCCCCAACTCTTAAAAAGTGGTGAGGAACGCTTTCTAAACTCGTTTTTTTTTGTGTTTGAGCAACAACAGCTATTTTTAATGCCCTGGCTTTTGGATGTGTGCTATGTGTGGCTGCCTCTAAAGTGTCCAAGAGGCGCAGATAGGCAAAACCTCACAGAGTCTGTGAAGCACCTCAAACTTTGCAGGGCGACTTTATGTTACTTTCTTATAGCGCTGACATTGTCAAGAGAATGCCAGGGCGCTTTACAAAAGCTAGTCGTACATTTGAGTTACCTTCAGCTTGTATTATCAGCCCGCGATGAGGCGACAGCATTCTCTTTCTAGTGAAAGCTTTTGAAACTGACCCACGTGTTTGCTTGTGTGCTGCCTTCACTGTCCGCCTGAAATATCCTTTAAACTTTTTTTTTTTGTAGCTTTTTTTCTGACACCAGAGAGCATGTTTCTAATGTTATGAAAACATTTTTAAACGTGCATATGACCATATGAAATGCATTACGTAGTCCAGATATTGTTCGCAGCTTAATTGAATAGATACATATAACTGCATTGCCTTTGATACTAGAAGCCCTTTCAGGACTGCCTTCCTAAAGCGCAGCCCGTTCTGTCCGTGTTTTTTATTTATTACAACTAGTGAATTTCAAACAAGCTCTAAGATTGAATCTGTGCCCTTTCCTTGATTTCATTTATTGCCATGAGAGTGAGACCCTGGCTGCGCCGCTGGCTGTGCTGGTGAAGGTGTCCGAGCCGGCCTGCAGGGCGATCATGACCTTCCATGAAAGGCACGTGTCTCTGAAAGCCAGATACATCGCAGACTGGCATTGGATGAAGCACTAGGCATAGCTGCGGCGTAGCCAGTAGAAAGGCAGACTTAGTATGGAAAGATCTGTAGAGGTGGAGACGAGTCAATCACAGAACAGGCTCGCTTCCAAAAGGCTAGTTTGGCTGGGGCCAAGTCAGTCAGGGCTAAAGATTGTTTTAAACGTAGCTTTTATTGGTTTCTGTGAGTTGGCATGATTAAAGCAAAGCCAGTCACTATTAGACCCACTAGCACGCAAAGCCTTCGGGGCCCTTCCGTTTCATGCATGACATGTTTTCCCCTAAGATGCCACCCTTTCAAACTGACTAGAATGCTGCTAAATTTCTCGATTTCTCCTACTTTGTCTATTCTAAACTTGAATGTGTTGCATTTTTTCCTGTTGTGGATAATTATTTAACGCTTGCATATTTCAACTGTGCTTAAAGTTCAAGGGCCTTACTATATGGCTTTAGCCTTCTTGTGTTTTCTTGAAAGGTAACTGTGCCTCCTTTCTAATCTATTTTGTTAGTTACAGTAGCTTCCCTCCCATTAAAAATTACTGGTATACTATACTACCCCTTCAGAATTGCTTTAAAAAAAATGTTTTGCATTGTAAACACATTTTTGTGAAAATGTGCTGTAAATAACATGATTTTGTCTAGCAATATTATTTTACTCAGTCCCAATTTGTCAATTGCTCATCCTTGCTACCTTCATTCCCTCCGTGGAGCTTGTCATCAACATTAACGCCTCACCACTTTCAAAAGTCACCAGCCGCCACTGAACCAAGACATTGACATTCAATAACAAGATGTCCTGGCAACTCAGGAAATCCACGAACTGTAACACGGAAAGAGTAGTATACATGATTACATGCCCTTGTGGTCTCAATTACATATGGATGACAACAAGGAAGATAAAAACCAGGATCTGCGAGCATCGCAGTAATCTACGATGTGAACATAAAATGACAGCACAATACATAGAAAAGACACATACGGTACATGATTTCTAATGGGTCATTTTAGAATCCATGGAGGGAATAGGTGGTGTTGAATCAAAACTGTTTGAGAAAGAACAAAGGTGGGTTTTTAAACTCAAAACTCATAGAGGGTATGGACGATAATATCCCGTGGAGCAATTTTGTGAGGTAATCAAAAGCAGGATGCCCACAGCTCAGTACCGTAAAATCGAGCTAGTTCTTAAGGTCAAACATTTCATTAACAAGTAAGCGTGACACCAAGGGAACAGGACGCTTTTTCTACATGAATAAGGGGAGCATTACACACAACCCAGGAAAGTGACATTAAGAGGTGCAGTCATAGTACATCTATACATATGAGGTACTCCCTAGGCAACCCAAATGAGTATGCACAATAATACCATGTGCAAAGCCATACGGTCAATCATAATGTTATTTTTCCAGACCATATATGAGATTACCAGAGACCAGTTTTTTGCAAATATAACCCCATAATGGTATTTACAAACTATGCAAAAGTTTATAGGAGCTACAAATGACAACGATAAGATCTTATACTATTTCCCCATAATGGTAAAATACTGACTGTCCATATAGTGTATATTACGATTAATACTCCCTTCCTATATGAATATATAGTGTATACAAAGTTTTCTTTCATAAAAGAACCAATATCGAAAAACCGCCTATAGATACTGAGTTCCAACCTGGTTCCAACCTGCGACCGCCATTTTGTTTTGTAGCGGTATAGTCGTCGAGACGCAAGGACGCTACGTGCGAACGTCCTCACTCTGATTTAATCTACTGGAGTCCTGGAGACCGACAATATGCGGTTCCCAGGCGGCTCCCAAGTAGGTGAGACAGCAGAGTCGAAGTCTTGATGAGGTAAGCATGCACACACTGCCTTTCATTCAATCCATGTAAATAACAATGAAGAGTCTACAGTGACTCTCTTCCTTTTGGGACACAACATGACGCTATCCTTATAAACTATCTCTTAACATCGAACACGTAGATGTTTTTTTAGTTTGAAATCATTTTTATTGAGTTTCAATAACAAGATGCAGTATGCTATGTGGCCACGTCGAGGGCCTCTAGCTATCATTGTGCTTCGCAGTGCATCTGAATGACAAACATAGCGACAAAAATAGAGAAAAAAAGACAACTTCCCCACCCCCCTGCCTTTCCTCCCTCCCCCTCCCCTCTCCTCCCCTGACATCCGAAAAATAGAATGAGAAGCAGTCCCAGCCCTCCATAGCATCTGGGACATTGTCTAAGTGGCGTTTTGACCAAAGTCGGGAAGGCGAAGTAGCCACAGGTATCTGGGGCAGGACAGCTCGCGGAATTCGGTGCACAGCAGGGAAACGAAAGGGCGCCACACATCAGCGAAGGAGGCCCCATCGCCTTGCAGCGAGAAGGTGATGCGCTCCATGCCCAGTACATACCACAGGCGGTGGAGCCAACCCTGTATGTATGGAGTAGTGTCTGTGCCCCAGTGCGATAGGATATTTTGTAGAGCCGGCCCCAGGGCTATGCCTATTTGTTTGCCTTTATGGGATTTGACGGGGTAAGTAAGTCTGTCTGAGACCCCTAGGATTATGTGCGCAGGGAATCGGAGGAGTGTAGTGTCAAAATGGTGGTCTCTCGTCCAGCACCTGCGACCAGTACGTAGTAAGCGCAGGGCATTCCCACAGCAGGTGTAAAAGTGTGCCGTCAGCATCACACCCTCTCCAGCAAGTGGGGGAGCAGTCAGAATCGCTCTTATGGAGTCGGAGGGTGTGAGGTACCAATAGGTCATGACCTTAGTGGCCGTCTCAATGCTGTTGATATTACGCGCTGAGTGTCTAGCGCGGTAGTAAACGTCCGACCATTCTCTGGGAGTCAGCTCCCTACCCAGTTCAGTCTCCTAACGTCTTTGACCGGCTGACTTGACCGGCTGTTCCGGGGGCCGTAGGAAGTGGTAGAGTTCTGTGATGAGTCGCTTGGGGGAATTTTTGGAGAGCAGCCATCTCTCATACCTGGTGAGGAACCTCCCCGCACCCGGGCGGACCTGGGGCTGTGTCACCCAATGTCGTATTTGCAGGTAGTGGTAGCGCTCTGTTTCTGCTACTTGGAAGCTAGTTTTAAAATCTTCAAAGGGACGGTGGCTATCAACATCGAAGAAATGTCCCATAGACCTGTGTCCCTCCGCATCCCAATGGCTAAACGCGTCTCGGTCAACGCCTGGAGAGAAATCCTGATTTTCGGTAATGGGGGTGAGGGGCGATGGGAAGGTCGTCAAACCATTGCGGGTGGCTGTCGCGTCCCAAGCTGCCAGTGTGGCGCGAGCCACTGGAGAGCCATAGAGCCCCGAGGGTCTATTGACCTTGCGGAATAAGTGATATCTTCCAGACGAGGCACAGTTTCGCGAGCGCTCTCTCCATGAATAGCCAGTGTTTCTCCAACTCCGGCTGGGCCCACTCCAGAAGGGCCCTCAGTTGCGTCGCTTTGTAGTAGCGGCCAAGGTCAGGAATCCCCAACCCACCCTCTTCATGGGGCCTATAGCTTAGTTCCCTTTTCAGTCGTGGCCTCTTGTCTGCCCAAGCAAAGGAGATAAATTCAGACTGCAGTAGTTTTAGAGCACCTGGGGGGGGGGGCTCCACCGGGAGAGTTTGAAAAACTTTTAGGATTTTGGGGAGTATGCTAATTTTCAGGGCCGCTATTCTGCCCAGCCAGGAAAGGTTGAATGGTCGCCACCGCTGGAGCTCTTGTTTAATTTGGCGCACTAGCCGAGTATAGTTGAGAGTGTTAGTCTCCGCTATGGATGAAGATAGCAGAATGCCCAGGTATGGTTTAGCTTTTTGGTTCCATTGAATAGGGCACGCCTGGGCCAGCGCGCGTTATAGTAGTCTGCGTCAACGAGAAACTCAGCGCTTCGGGATTTAGCTACATTGCATGCTTGAAACCAGAGGCCTCTGCAAACTCCTCCAATCTCGGCCAGAAATGCTGGGACGGAGGTGTGCCGGGGGACTCGAGTGTAGCCATACCACGTCATCCGCATAAAGGCTAACCGTGTGGCGCTCTCCACCAAAGAGGATTCCCTTGATTAGCCGGTTCTCCCGTATTCGCTGGGCTAGTGGCTCCATATAAAGAGCAAATAGTAAAGGGGAGAGCGGGCAGCCCTGTCGGGTGTGTGTCATTTATGACCAGGAAGTCCTTTAGCGTCTTCGTAAGGTGGGTCACAACCTCAGGGCGGTGTAGGAGTGCGTCCCTAAGTCGCCATGAGTATGGTGGTCTATGAGTGGGGGCGAATAGTAGGGTCATGGTCAGGGCCGCATGATCGGAGAGCGTTTGGGGCTCAATGGTCGATGATTGCACCCATGGAAGGAGGGAGCGAGCTAGCAGGAAGTGGCCGAGGCGTGCGTAAGTCCCCCTGGCATGGGAATAAAAGGTGTAGTCGCGCGTGTAGGGATGGAGGTGTCTCCACGTGTCTACCAAACCTAGGTCGTGGAGTCACCAGCGGTGGGTATCTGAGAGAGCCCCTGTTGCTCCCTGTCGCTGCGCAGAACGGTCGAGCTGACCGTCAAAGACTATGTTCAAATCGCCCGCCAGAAGAATTTGTCGGTCGTGCATGGAGGTCAGGTCTCCTATCATTTTGTGCAAGAAGCCTTCCTGGCCATCGTTGGGAGCGTAGAGAGCGGCCAATGTGAAGTTATGTCCCCCTACAGTCACCGAATGTGCCCGGAGGCGGCCTTTGACCTCCATCTCCTTGGTCCCCACCCTCCCAGGGAATGTGCGTGCGACTAAGATAGCTACCGCAGCCTTTTTAGTAGGGAGAGAGGAGTAATATTGGTGTGGGAAAGCCTTGGAGCGCATTCTATAGGTGTCACTGGATTTCAAATGAGTCTCTTGGAGTAGACAGATGTGGGCCCCAGAGTTCTCCAAGTATGACAAGATAGCTCTGCGCTTGATGGGGTTGTTGAGCCCTTTCACGTTCAATGTGAGAATCTTGATACTCATGCTCTGGAGGTGGGGAGGGCTGTGCTTTGTAGGGGCCAGCATGCTGGGCGGCCTATAGACACCGTAGAGAGAGGGCAATCTAAGCTAGGTGGTGGCATTATGCATGGGCTGTTAACCAGTATAGATGCAGCAGGGTTTCGGCGAGGGGGAGGAGACCCCAACATTATAAAAAGCAACAATCCCACGGAACCCAACAACATATACATAAAGGAAAAACCCGTACTTGACAATAACAGGAGAAATAGCACAACAAGGTCAAAGTCAATGTCCAGAGCGTCTTGCTCCTAGAATAACAAGAGAGAGGTACCTGTGGCCCAGACCTCCCCGCTCCCACCGGACAAGCAAATGGGAATGTTCACAACGTCATCCCCCGGAGACGAGGGT
This sequence comes from Calotriton arnoldi, assembly GCA_963921515.1. Taxonomy (NCBI): domain Eukaryota; kingdom Metazoa; phylum Chordata; class Amphibia; order Caudata; family Salamandridae; genus Calotriton; species Calotriton arnoldi. Next base: position 415,672 of record CAWUFW010000889.1, on the reverse strand, counting down.
GCGACCATACCATACCAAGGTGCAGTCCAGAGAGAACATGCTTCACTCCAAGGATGTCCCGGCGAGGGTCGACAGCCCCGCTTGCCGTTCTTTGGCCATGGTGTCTGAATCAGGGCGTATCGCTGGACTCGGGGCTTGATAGTGGTCCATCCATGGCCGCTGCGACGCTGGTGCGGGCACCGACTCTGATCGGGTTGCTCCGGCGCAGGCCCATCGAGGCCCAAGAGTTTGTAGGCCGCCTGGAGTGAGTGGATTTGCCTCAGTTCCCCTTTATAGGTGAAGATCAGCCGAAACGGATGTCCCCAGGAGTATATTATACCTGCTTCGCGAAGGTGGAGTGTGATCGGTCTGAAGGACTTGCGTTTGAGCAACGTGGAGGCGGCCAGGTCCTGAAATAATGAGGGTTTCTGACCTTGGTGTACAAAGTCCGGGTTGCGCCTTGATTCGCGGAGGATTCGTTCTTTAAGCTGGAAGTCATGAACGCAGGTCAGGATGTCCGCTGGGGGCGCAGTGGCCGACCTACGAGGGCCCACCTTGTGTGTACGATCTAGTTTGATCGAGAATTCCGGGGGCTCCCCCAGGATGGATCGAAAAAGGTCTGCTACGTAGGCCTCGAGATCACCCGCATTGTCCGCGTGCACTAGACCCCGGATGCGGATGTTATTGCGGCGGGACCTGTTCTCCAAATCCTCGGTGTGGGCCTGCAGGTCCAGGTGCTGCTCCTGCAGTCGGAGAACCTCTTGTTGGAGATGTTCAATTTCTTCATCCCGCCCTGAGTCATGTTCCTCCAGAGTATTGACTCGCTCCCCTAGGAAGTCAACATCTCGGCGCACTTCCCGGAGGTCCGCCTGGAGGTCGCTCTTCATTGTGGCGAGGTCATCCCGAAGGGAGGAGAAGAGGGACTCCAGGAAGGAACGACTGACCGGGCCCTCTGGGTCCTTGCCTTCCGAGGTGTTGTCTGCGCGCCCCGGGCCCGTCCTGCTGTCAGGCTGCTGCGAGGACCTGAGTAACAGCTCCCTGACCGATCGGTCTTTCTTGCTCTTGGGGGCTGTCATCTCTGCTGTGTCCTCTGGGGTCTTCATCCTGACTGGGGCCAGTTCTGTCAGAGTCCACGATAGGGGGGAGCTCTATGGAGGCGCTAAGGGTGGGGTGGGCGCTAGTGCTCAGCCTCCTGTGGTCTCGCCTGGGTGCCACATTGATACCTCACCAAAAGCGCCGCTCTCGTGGGGTGTGTTGAGGTCAGATCTAGTCTTGGGGCACGGGCTTTTACTGCAGCTCCACCAACAGGCCTTCGCGCAGTGACATCTCCCCCCAGTCCAGAAGGCCACCCAGTGATTCACCACGTCCAGCAGGAGGGCCCCTGGCAAGGGGGAGCGCAGATCTCTGTGGGTGCGAGCCTGGTGGCCTTGCTCAGTGGTTAAAGTGCAGTGGGTACGGACTCGCCGCCTCCACTGCTTATGCCTGCCGTTGGAGGGGGGGGGCGCCAGAAGCTAGGCCCAGTCCAGGGCCGTCCGCAGCATTCTCCCAAGAGTGCGCACCCTCCAGTCGTCTCCCTACCTCCGGGGCCCACCAGCCGTGAGTTGATAGCGCCTCCTGCGCCTCAGTGTCCTCACCTCAGGCTCCTCAGACGCTGCAGGGGCAGGCGATCTTGCCGGCGACAGGACACTGCTTTTAGCCCGCAACGTGGGTGCCCCTCCCCCGCGGAGTCCGCAACGATGAGGCCCGCGTGCAGCTGCGGCGCCGGGACCTCGGGTAGCTGTCGCAGCCCGGGTCCTCTTCCGCCAATCAGGCCAGGCCGATCCTCTTATCGTCCGGGGTAGCAGCGCACGACTTATGTGGCGCAGTAGCCCCCGGGGGCACAGCGGGGCCGTCAGATGTCACCGGGCTCCCACAGGCACTGTTCAGCTCCCCGCTGGTCGTCCGCAGTGCGCTGGGGCGGCCCCGCCGCCGAGTCCGGGCTAGTTTTGGGGCAAAATCGCTGCTCCCGCAACCCCCCCCAACGAGTAGCGCTGTCTCAGGGTGCCCTCTCGCCAAACACGGCACCCCCGCTCCGCTAGGAACGCTACAGCAGGCCCGAAGGGTGCGGGCTCCGAAGAAGCGTCCTAGCGCGACGCCATCTTTGCCACGCCCCCCGTAGATGTTTTTTTCCCCGCAACTCTAATATGCTCTTTCCCACAGAGTGTGACTACAGACTTCACTCTCCGCAGGATGAACCATGAAGCATTAGCTGAACTTTACATATGTATGTGATGTGTTTTGTCTCTGTCTGTAAATATTTATGTGTGTTAAAAGTATTTAGAAGCATTTCGATCAGTCTGCAATATTTCAATCTGGGTTCACCCTAGATGTGCCACTGATTGCCACGTGTTTGTTGATAATGAGTCACGAAATGGCCTGTTTTACCCTGAAGGTGCTCACCGATGGGTTTAAAATGAGTCTGGGTTTTCAATTGTAATGTTATCCCTGACACTGGGAAAGTTTACCTTCTCCCTATTTATCTTTGCAGAATTCAATAATACGAACAAAAGACAGGTGGTATAAGTATGTGCACCTTCCTACTAGCATGCAGATTTAATGTTTGTCCATTGTATGACAACAGGAGTGGAACCAGGTGTATTGATGATTTGTAGAAAATAGTTAATTCCCTAGGTCCTGAAGAATAGCCAATAGGGGTATGGCTAGAAACATGTCGACCATTAGGAAATAGGAACATTAACCCCTTTTTTCCTAATATCTCCCCTGTTTTTTAACCATACCGACTAGGGGTCGGAATAAAAAAAGCTTAACCCACTAGCCAGGTATTTTTAAAGATCTATTTCTACCCCCTTCCCCACTCCTCCCCCATAGGCCATCTTGTCTTTCATAGTCATTATAAGTGCTCCCGCGTAATTCGTAGGTTGCAGCACCCCCTGTTCCATAGCAGAACGGGAAGGACCCTATGATGAAGCACGCCACCAAGGGGTAACCCTGGTGGATGAGGGTTTTACAGAAAACCTTGTGTTTTCTCCCAGGCGGAAGCAAAAATTTTCCTCAAACTGTTGGGTGCCTTTTTTCTGTGTTGTGAATCGTTTTCAGAGGACGGCCCCAGCCTTTATCCTCTTACTCCCTCTATATTTTCTGATTCACCAAAATGTGGTGACATGTAAAAGATGGTGTTATATAATTTGCTTTATAAAATAAATATTATTTGCTGACAATGAACGCTCAAACTCCCATGAAGCTCCTCAAGGCCGGGCTGGACATTCTGCCACTCTGGTATTATCCAGGTGGGCTGCATGCTTGGGGTCTGCTTTCAGAATTGAACAGGCAATCATGACCCAACCATGCCTTATAGCCCCATTCTAGACGTTGTCTTCTGCCGTAAGGGCCTAGGTTAAACATTTTCCTGGTGCAGAATTTGATTTCCTGTCACTCTTGCGGACCTCTACTGTCCTTTGAGGCTGTTGTTCATTTTTTACTCTGAAGACAAACACGGGAATAGAGAAGGAGTTACAGCACAAGGAATCATTGAGGTAATGGTGCCAGGAAAGAACCTGAAAGCAAGTAAAAAATTGCAGCAAGAGGGGAGGATATTGTATTATGGACACTGGTAAGACTGAAGTGGTTCCAGCATTTGAAAAAAAAAGATGTATAAGGAATAGACCTGAAAACATGAGCGAGACATTTAAGGGAGACAGACACATTGAGTAAAAAAAAAAGAAGAGCCGACGAAGAGGATGGGGAAAAAGATTAAGATGGGTTAGAGATGGTGGTGCAGGATGGGGTTTATCCCCTATAAGTCAGGAAAACCCAAACCACTGTGAAACAAAAAAAGTAATAGCAAATTTAAAAAATGCTAACACTTTAAAAAGAAGATTTACACAGCACAATTTACACCTGAAACCCCGAAATCTGAAGAGCCCTTAACCAACTATGTAAGCTGTGCCCTACTCTGCAGAGCTCCCTGAACTCTGTATAGTCCAAGATTTTTATTCATCCCACTGAGTTCTGTGCTCCACTATTGTCACATTCTTCACAGCCTAAATTTAGGAAATCCAGAAACATGTCTCCAGCAAACATAAGACCATCACACTCATAATCTCGCTACTACCTTTCTTCCACTCTGAAAATGAGCAATGGCTATAAGTAGACCCCTATAAGTGGAACCCTGCCACAGAGCCTTCAATGTTCCCCTATCCTATTTATTATGTGCAAGATTTTGCTTAAGCTCCAGAAACTTTCCTCCAGCTCCCAGGCTGATGTGGAGTATCAAATGTAACATAAATTGCACCAATAACACAGCCCTTATCCTTGTTCTAGGATACATCCTCAGCCTACCTCCATATTCATCGACATTACTTTTCCTCCCCAACACTCATCTAAAAACCTTCTGATCTCCTTACTTACATCTCCCAGATCAGCTCCATCACCAGAAGAATAATCATCTTGAAAAAACCACTCCCTCTCCTAAGCACCCTGGTAATCTTAAAACTCACTTAGCCCATACCCTCTGCATTGACCTAGGAGATTTTAGATTAACCGCAGGTACAAAACATTACAACCATGCTCTTTGTTGTACAGAAAAAATGTCATATAATCCTCATTCTTTGGAATGGCTACTTTTCTCTGTTAGACCTGTCCTTAGGGTGGTCTTTGCCCAGGCTTTTTGCCTATTACTGTTGTAGGGATTCTGCACATACACAGAGCTATGCACAGGAGATTAGGACCTCGGAATATGGTGGTGAGCCAACCATAAACCTTAGCACCTAAAACCCCAACCCGACTAGCTGTAGCGTCTCATTAGCAACAATGCTACCAATGATTAGACAACCCAGAACACGGTATCTCTCTCTCAGGACTCGCAGTGGCAAGAACACCCTTTCATAACTCACTCATACCTGTCCACAACGCGCATAAGAAGAGACACTGTATAGTTTAAAATGTTTATTTCAACTAACGTGCTCTAAGATACAGTACACGTGCCAGTACTATCATCATAATGCATAAGGATAATATAAGCAGCATAGTTACAACTCCATAGAATACAAACGGGGAAAGCATTTCATAAAGCAGTGGCTATAGGGCTAAATGACCTTACCACCCTCCCCGTGCTAGTAGCTAGTTTATTATAAAAATAGAAGACCTCTGGGCTTTGACTAGCGAACCCCCATACCTCAATATCTAGATGCAAGTTTTACATCATCAGATAAGGACAGCTCTTCTCGCTGGAAAGGTTTTTCTCCAAGTGTCTCTAACAGTGAAAACACAATATTAAAAGCACATGAATTTCTCCAGGACAGCTGTACATAGAGTGTTATGTCTAAGTGCGAGGGACTGGCCAAATCAGCAGGAACAAGGGACGTTGTTTTTCGACCTTGTACATAGTGTGCAGATGTAGCCCAAAAGGGAACAGGAGAAAAGGTGAAAGATAGAAATGCAGACAGTGCTAAAATAGCCGGGCAGAAGAAGAGGCTTGAACAACAACGGCACAAAGGAACGTGTGCAAAAAGGCCTCATGGCAGCTAGGCCTAAGCCCACGTAGCAAGGCAGACCAGGAGGCCACAAACCACCCGACATTACCTCACGTTTTTGCTGATTCGTTTTGTTGCCCTTAGGACTCAGAACACTTTACCACTGATAACCAGTGTTAAAGTGCATGTGCATCTCCCCTGAACATGATCACATTGGTGTATACCTGATTGGCATATTTGTTGTACTGGTAAATCCCTTGTAAAGTCGTATACCATATACCCAGGGCCTGTACTTCAAATGCTACTAGTGGGCTGCAGCATTAATTATGCCACTCACAGAAGTAGCCTTTTAAACCTGTCTCAAGCCTGCCACTGGAGTGCCTGCGTGTGCAGTTTACTGCCACTTCGACTTGGCATTTAAAACTACTTGCCAAGCCTTTAACACCCCTTTTATTACATATTATTCACCCCTAAGGTAGGCCTTAAGTATCCCCAACGGGCAGGGCGCTATGTAAATAAAAGGCAGGACATGTACCTTTATGTTTTGCATGTCCTGGTAGTGACAAACAGCCTATTTAATTTTTCACTACTGTGAGGCCTACTCCTCTCATAGGCTATCATTAGGAATTCCTTAATACAGTTTTAAGTTGTAATTCCTGATCAAAGAGGAAGTAACTCTTTCATGTTTCATATGTTTGGAATGGTAATGATAAATCCTCCTTACTGGTGAGGTTGAATTTAACATTACTGTTTTAGAAATGCCACATTTGGAAAGTGGACATTTCTCTGCACTTACTTCTCTGTGTGCCTGACAGCCTGTTCCAATACACGTCTGGGGTGAGTGACAACTACACTTTGTGCATTCTCTCTAGACAGCCGCAACACAGGAAGGATAGGTGTGTCTGAGTACCCATCTACATACATCTGCATTTTGATGGCCTTGGCTGAGCAGGATGGAAGGCAGGGACTAACACTTCACTTGGATAGGCTGTGTCCTGTCCGCACACAAAGGACTGATTATCCCCCACAGATAGCCTGGCAGACTGGACTGGGTTGAAAGGGATACTTTTGGGTATACGTTTTGAGTCTCTGGCCCCCTAAAATCGAACACTAGTGGACTTGGAATATGCCTCTTTTTTCCGCTTTCCCTCACCCCGCATGTTGTTGCAACGCGGTCGTTACAACGACCGTGTTGTAACAACGCATACCATTACCCTGCAAGTCGTAACAACGACTTGCGGACGGGGCGCTGGATGTTGGAATAGTATAATTTACTATTCCAACTCCAGTCTGTGCGGACAGTAGGGAAGGTGTTGGATTTTAAATCCAACACCTTCTCCCCCTCCGCAAGTCGTTGTAACGACTTGCGGGGTAATGGTATGCGTTGTTACAACGCGGTCGTTGTAACGACGGCGTTGTAAAAACATGCGGGTGACGGATGCGGAGTAAGGGGTGTTTACCGTGGACTTGTAACTGAAGCTCTGCCAGAAGCACTGCTGTGCTACTTAAAGGACTCGACTGGACAGCTGATTTGGAAGACCTGCTTTTCCGTTTGTTGCCCTGCTGTCTGCTGCTCTCTGACTCTGCTGAAGGAGATCTGGACTCTGCCTTCACTCCAAGTGATTTCCAGGGGCTTGCTGGCTTGCCTCCTGTTGCTTGAGACTCAGGGATATCAAAGTCTCTAGCCCTGCTCCTGGGCCTGGCTTACTGGAAGTGGCCCAGATACTCGCAACACGGATTTCGACGCATCTCCTGCCTGTGTGTAACAGAACCGCCGCATCGACCCGGTTGGAGGAGTAAAATCGGTGCATCACGTCAAAACCAGCACTTTGCCTCCAGAGGTTGACGCATTGGACAGTGTATTGCCACTGCTGCAGCTTGGTGAAATCAACGCATCCCCTCGATTGTATGGCAGAATCCAGCGCATCCCTCAACGCCTCTCGACTCCAGCACTCGTTTTTGGAACTGCTGCATTGCCTGCACTGCGTGGAGAAGATCAACTCATCCTGCGCCTGCGGGAATCGAAATCGACACATCTCGATGTTTGCGACCAAGAAAGGTACTTTGTTCACCGGGGTCTATGTGGGTCCTGTAGCCTGCTGGCGCTCCATCGCGGTCGGCCTGAACTTTGACTTCGCCCCAGTCCAGCACAATCTAAAGTAACCTTCTAGCGCAACTTGCTTCAAAGCGCTTTACTGCATTTTTTCCTTTAAAATTCAACATCTCAACTTCTATACATTGGATTTTTGTAGTTTGGGTTGTGTTTTGTTTCTAATATAAAAATCTATTTTTATAAACTTGTGTGGTGTCTTTTTGTGGTTTATTCATTTTGTTACTGTGTGTGTGTTGCAGAAATGCTTTACACATTGCCTCTTCAGATAAGCCTGACTGCTCTGTGCCAAGCTACCAGAGGTTGATCACAGGCTATCTCTTAGTGTGTGTACTTAGCTTTCCCTGACTACAGTGGTGATCGCGATTCTGCCTGGCCTGGGTGTATACCTTAGCCAACTAGGATTCCCATTTCTAACACTCTCTTTCGTGTACCTGTCAATGACTCTGCCATGACAAATTTGCACAACTGAAACCCCACACACAGATCCTCCGCCAGTTCTGTGCGCTGGCCTCTAAGCAGTAAAGTCTTCTGTTGTGGAAACCCCAACCGCTTCAGAAATCCGCCAAAAGCTTCCCTCCTCGCCGAGCCCCGACGACCGAGGAAGCACAGGTGGTACTTAGCTGAGCTTCCACAAACCAGTCCTCCACACCCACGCCCTGGACTGAGAGAGCAACAATTGATGTAGACCACTTTCGGCCAGCTCTGTCGCACTGCAGCTTTACACTCACTAACACACTACTCCCACTGCGACACTGCATTTACTGCACTGCTTCATATCAAAACCACGTATTGCAATGTGATGCACTTTGATAGATTCAGGGGCGGACTGGAAACCAAAATCAGCACTGGTAAAAATGTTATAAGGAGCCCAACTTTGCAGGGGGCCACAACTAGATTGAAGCCACTGAGCGCGATTGTATCCTGGCCGCCCATGTTGCTCTTTAAGCAGCCCTTTAGCCTGCAGCCAGAGTGGCAGCATGGCCAGTATCCCTGTGGATGCAATCAGCATGGTTGTGCACGCAATACAAACCATTTAAAATTTGTAAACAAAGTACAATATCTTCTACTCTAAGTACACTTTCTGTAAACTTCCAGTGCCCATGCCATGCCTATTGGCACAAACGGAGGTTGCAAAGTTCCAGTAATTTACTTTGGCCTATTTTTCTTATTCATAAACGTCAGATAAGTGCAAGCTGATAACAGCTGCGTGGTTCTGGTCTATGGCTAGTTATATGGTGCGAAGGTGTTAATGACGTAATTTAGTGATAGTGTTAAGATTTTGTGTGCCAGCTTTTTACTGCTGACATCTTTGAGAGTTTTTACACTAACTTGTTTTGGTTTATTTTTACGTGTAGGCCATTATTCGATGCCTTCAGTGTTTGAACTGTCCATCTGGTCAGATAATTAAGACACTATTGTACTTGGCATATTAGGAAAACTGGATTAAAATGATTTTCCCTGCATTAGTTCATTAAGTGCAACTGAACCAACCCCTCATTACACGTGTGATCTAAATACCATTATATATACCGTTATTAACAAATTGCAGCTGGGCTCGCTCGTTAAAGAAGGACTGGGCCAGTAGACGGGAGAGTTAATGAATGGTTTCCATGGAAACGATCTCCGTGACTGACAGTCAATAGCTTTATTTTGGGTTGGAGAAAATATAGGTTTGATGGATGTTATGAAGGTTACTTATAGCTTTGATGTTCACCCGTCGTTGATGACATTCCGTCATGAACAAATGCTGGGGAAAGCTTTATTCTTGTGCAAGCATCAAATATACTCCGGTTACCATGGAAACTGTGCAGCGCATTCAGGCCAGCTGTGGTATGGCAGTGGAAACCTGTAGACCTCTTTTCCGCTGGAAGCGCTATTGAAACCATTAAGCTTGAGTCCTATGAGAGAAGTCAAGCCGGTGCTTTGAGCATCGGTTTCCAATGCACAGTTTTTGCCAGGGATGCAATCAGTGTGCCTGTAAATAAACCGGCCATTATAGCTGAGCTGGGTTTATTCAAACGTATATCATTTTCCAGGTATCTGGGCATTTTCTACTGCGAAGCTGAAGTTGTTACCGAAATTGCGGGAGGAGCCTGTTGAGAAAATGGAGGGTGACTATCGAGAAAGATTTCATCTAGAGGATACGATTAGTAACTGTTTCCTTGAGATGTTTGCTAGGGATGTCACAGGACATTATACGGTTGCCCTTGAAAAATGTGGCTCGGCTGCCTGGCTGTAATGTTACAGATTGATAATATATAATGATTATTTTATTGCTGGCTACTTGCATTTCCATCCTTGGCACATTCACTGTCTCAAAACATTAGAGTGCTGTTTTACCAGAAATGAGAACATTTGGGCCTTGGTTAGTACACAAGGGACACTATTTATAGCGATCCCTAGCATATCGCACACTACATTATGCACAGGTACAGCATGTGCTGGAGGCCTGGGTTCAACTGCCCCATTACCGCAGTGGTATGCACTGGCGTGGTAGGCTGGTACCTACAATGTTGGCTTCTCAGTTGCATAGGAGTTTTTCACATGCAAATGAGCTGCTCTCCCTGCCACCAGCAAGAACTTATGCGGGGTATAGCTTGCTCCTTGGCATCGCATTGCTTTTATGCGGCAATCAAGCATGGAGGAGGCCTGGGACTGGCTAGACGGCTGGCGCTCCCCAGGAGGACAGAGACAGAAAGGTGCCTGGGGTGGACGCCCACCACATGAACTGAGCACTCTTCGCACTGATCATCTGGACAGGCAGCCGGAACAAAAGGAATCATAATGCACTAACAGCGGCCTGAACCTTCATGCCTGCTGCCTACTAGACTGCCTGAGGCCAAATCACATAAGCCCTGAGTACTTTGCTGTAATGTGGCCCCTTGGGGAACTGAGAGCCGGAGAAGCCGTGTATTGCAACACACGGGACGACAGCTTAAAGCTACACCTGTGACTTGACCACGTTGTTTGAGGGGCAACAGGCACTCTACATATGGGGGTGGTGGGCAGTTCTGAGCCTGCTTTGCAGGGGGCCTAGGAGGGGGGAGTTGGGCTACTGGATAACAAATGTTTTTCTAAGTTTGTAATTGTTTATTTTAAATTATTCTTTTGGTGCTGTTGACGTGCCACTATACCTTTATTGTACAAAACAGTGGTTCCCTTATAATAATAATACCAGCATTTGCAAAGCGCACAGCTACCTCCGGAGAGGTGACCCGGCGCTGGGGGCCGTCGGGAAGATTAAGCAAGCTATTGCCCAGAGTCACATGGTGCTGGGCTAACCTGCCGCCGGCCCCGGAGATCGAACCGTGAATCCCGTGGTCCGGAGTCAGGCACCCAGGCCGCTGCGACACACCTCTTCCCTTAGGCACTTAGGCAAATAAATAAGGGACAACAAGGTCTAGATTAGTCATAAGACCAGAAAATTATTCGACAACTAGGACAAACAAGGACCAGGCAAAAAAATAATATTGTTATACTGCAATTGATATATTCAGTGCACACTTATTGAAATGATTTAAATATTTGGTACTGCGAAACATGATCTAGTGCTCACACTTAGGTGCAAGGTTGTGCAGTGGCAAGTGAGTGGTAAATAAACGTGCATCATCTATAAACAACAAGACGAAAGTTACTTTTATATAGTGAAATAGGAGTCGAAATATGTCTAAGTCGATGCCGTTTCGACTGAGAGGGTCGAAGTGTTGTGTTCTGGGGTGCTAATTCACTTGTTTCTCTGGTAAGGTTAGGAGGGCAAGTGAGGCACTATAGCTAGTTGGACTCGGAGTCATAGATACTGAGGTGGTATTGTGTAGTTCCTACCAATCCTTAGGATCTGCGCATTGTTTGGACAATATGAACTAGGGACTAGGTGCCAAGACTGATTCCGGACACCCCCACAGGATATGTTGGCCTACAGACCAGCTAACTCACAGTGCCACCGTAAGCCCCCCTAACCTGTCAGGGAGAGAAAGGTTTCTGGCAACCACTGAACATGACAACCCTGTCCCCTCAGGGATCGCGGAAAAAGTACAGAATCTTTCGCTCAGTCTATCGTGCTTACTTATTCTCACAGAAATATACAGTGGGACGTTTTCAATAATATTTATTGAACCAACGTTATTCTTGCATAAAATACGTGTGTTGCAATGATTAGTAGACAGAAGCAAATAAATGTTATTACATCCACCTAAAGCGTAAATAGTAGATATAGTTCTACCATGGTGCTGTAACAATGTATATTTGCAGGCATATAAAACAAGGCAGTAATCTAGCGTACTCCTACTATGCGAACCCTACTCTAAGTGTCCCTAGAGTTTGTGTAGGTGTAAAGCCAAAAATCCCCCCAAGGGACGAACCAACCCATTACTTGATGGGATAGAATGAAGGATCCCGTCTTGGTCATGAACTGGACACCCCTCACGAGATATCAGACCATTGCGTGGTGATTTCTCAGCATGCAAGGACCCTCGGTGTCAGCGGAAGTGCCTCCTCTGGTAATTTATCGGGATGCTCATCTTTTATAATAGAAAGCAGCCTTGCGATGTGCGTATAGATTAGTGATGTTATGGATATGTAGATAGCACTGTCGTCCCGTGGATGAAGTTAGTGATGACATTTGTACATAGTGCGAAACGAGACCATGTACATGATGTTCAAGGCGTTGTGATAATGTTGTGCGAAGCTAGATGTGAAAACAAGTTTAGTTTCAGAAAAACGAATTCAACATTGGCCTGCATGCAAATATGTGCAAAAGGTCACAGCTGTAAATGTTATTTGTGTGGACAATGTAAGAAATAAGCTGCTTTGCTACATGGGCCTAACTTGGGAATATAACAGTATAGTGACTCAATCCCTACATACTGATGTTCTATGGGTCCAAGCATAGTTGTGTTCCAGAGCAGAATCCCTGCAACATAGCGTCATCAACGTTTGGTCAGGTACTTACTTGCAGGACCCCTGGGTAATGCTTGTGCTTGTCCACAATTCCCTCGCACCTTATTCCGGAGATGTCCGATGGCAGGGATTTATCCTCCACAGTTATTAGGGAGAACCTAGTTCTGTTTGGTTTTTTAGCTTGAATAATAAAAGGTTTTATTGCCCTAATTGTGCTATGCTTTGAATCCCTCCTTACCTAGTTATGGCTCAGCCCATTGTTCCAGTTAAGTGCCATCCAACAGTTACTTAGCACTTGTTACAACATGGAGTCCCTAATGCAGGTTCTCTTGTCATTTTTGTTGTGGAGGCGGACGCAGCGTACCCCTTTGAATGTTTCTATTCCTGGGTCACATTTCGGGCTGTGAACGCTAATCATACTACTTTTCATGAATACACAACGCCACAGGCACCTAATGCATATCGTCCATACGCGCTTCATGAAATTCCTCTTACCGTCTGGGAGCATCAGACTTGGTTAAATGACGCTCTCCCCCACGTCTTTGGGACTGTTAGAATGGGTCCCTTAAGTATTGAAGGGGCAACATGGCCGGTATTAGCGGGCTACACTCCATATCCTAATATGGCGAATATTAATTTAGTAGAAACACGTGCTTTGTATAATATCCTAGCTTACTATATCAACATCTTACGCATTATATTTCCCGTGCTTTGCTAGCTGGTCCAGCTTGACTTGGCATACAAGGACAGGCCAAACAACCGGTAGGGCCTGTGATTAGTCCTGTAATTGTTCATTCAGTTATGGGCAAAAGATCCACAAATCGTGAAGCAATACCATTTTGGACCAACTTAAAGCTGCGTTTCCTCTTACGGGACCACAAGACACGCACAGAATTTTGACTGTGGTTACCCACTGGACTGGGCTCCACTATAGTAGACTGCAACACCTGGGGGACTACTTTTGCCACTGTTTACACGCTTTGTCATGGCACTACCTCAATGGCCGTTCTCCTGAACGTCCTCAAACAGATACAGAATGAACACGGGGCTGGTCCTGCCCTCGATTTGGGGATGAAACTTGTGGGAAATTTCCTGTTGCTTCCGAAATGATTTTTTCTAATGTTAAAGGTGAAGCAGCGTCTTTGGCTATACACCAGCAGCTTGCCGCTGTGGCAGTTGCCGACCGCGAACGTGAGTTGCCTGTCATTATTGCTAATGTATACACGTCTCTAGGACGTAAAAGTTTGGGAACCCAACCTTCTGTACCACCGCTTGGCAAGCAGTTCTGATAAGGATGCCAGACCTGCCTGTGAGTTTCCTTAGAAACCATGGGCTAAATCTAAACAACAACAAACGCCTAGACAACGCGGAGGTTCTCTACCCCTGGAGTCCTCTAAGGAATGTTATCATCTTCATGATCGCACTAAAATTAGGACCCCAGACAAGTATCAGTCATCTGATACATGTTCTCCTCCTGTTTTCCAGCAGAGTACCTGGATCAAGATGATTTATCATCTGACAGTTCTTTTGATTTACACTTGCCTTAAGCACAGGTTTGTGTTTTTATTTCATGGTTAAAACACACTTATCTAGACCCTCCTTGGATATATGTCTGGAACATACTTTCCTTGGTTTTCTTGTTCATGTGTATTGGATTTGTGACTGTTTTTGTTCCTACTGATCAACGGCCATTACCTCCCTGAACGTTCTGCTACAGAACTGGTCAACGGGGTGTTGGCCCCCCAGTCTTCATTGCATAAACTGAAGAGAGACTTTTCCCTCTTTAACATTTCAGCCGCTCCAGTGACTGATGGAATTGTTTGGGATAAAGTTTATTTCGACATATTCAGTCTGACAGAGATCCTGCAGATACCATATGTGTTCAAAGTTTCTATGGGTGATGTAATAGTATCGGGGTTGCATTCAGATGATTGGGATGTTGATACTGTAAATTCTATGCTTTCTGAATTAGAGTATTATACTGTTTTTGAATCAGAGGATCTATAGCTTAATTCTGCCAATTATGCTGAGATGTTCTGCTACCATCATTATGGACACCAGGTTTTACATATAACAGGTAGACAGCATCCCCATTTTAATTGTACCCAATGGAAACATTGTCCAACTCCCTCTCCAGAGAGTTCCAAAAAGATAAATAAACATACTTTACGGGATATGACACTTCAGACCCCATGTCATATTATTTTAAATGTACTCCAACACCAACAAAGAAATATATGCTTACTGAACCTAAGCTTATATATACTACTACGTTTGTCAATCAGTTGGCCCTTAAATGTTATATTTACTGGAAAAATACCATTGATTTGAAATCGATTTGGGGTACGGAGTCCTGGCAAGTTCGGGGCATGGAAACCTTATTTTGTGCCTGTTTGATTCCCACACAAATGATTTTCCTAAAAAGAACAGTCCAACAGACTATTTGTTTGGGATTGGAAAAAATGAAAGAAATTAATGCCCCAACCATTCCCTCTGTTTGCTGCTTTGATATTTGGCAGAGCTTGACAAATTGCACGGAAGAACAATTAAATAGCATCGTGCAAAATGGTACATATAATTCTTCGTTCTCAAGTGATGGCGGGTGGTTATTGTGGCCAATGGACATAAATAGTTGCCATGCTTGTTTTCTTAATGCCACACCTGGGTTTAAATCCAGCAGACCTGATCCACGGTACTCTCAGTCAACACATTCTGGTATTGTTATCATCTATTCGGTGGGAAAGTTATGTCAGTAATGGTTGGAACATTCTACACTGTCTGGAATTAAACAATATCTTTCTCTCCTATCTGAAAACATTAATTTATCAGATTTTCTTTTAGGTCCAAAATCCCCACGTTCTAAAAGATTTATATATTCTACTTATAAAGAAATTTGGAAATTATCCCAAATGAAAGCTGCTGCACGTTTAAGACAAATTGACCAGGATAACTTGGAAAAAGTGCTAGCTGTTTTTGAAAATAGTATTAATATGTTGTCATCTCGTATTTACAGCTTGAACAATATTGCGTTTTCTGTTCTTGATATTGTGCAGAGTGACATGCTAACGCTGTATCAAGGGCAGAGTCAGCTTAGATCTATTATGCAGTTTAGCTGGACGTTTCAAACACTTAAAAATAGGTGTGTACCATGGCATTACTTGAATTGCAGTGATTTGTTTGTGCCTTTTAATTTAACACATAAACAACAATTGATGGCCATGAAAGACGTGACCTACACAATGCTGCATTCAGAAAAAGTAGAACATTTTCCATTCACTATACCTGAAACGCCGTCAGCTGTGTGGTTAATACATGGAGTTATTTCACTGCCTATTTCAATATTTAAATTCACAGCTTGCAAGAAACATTTTCCTGTACGTAAATATGAACCCTTAGGTAGCAGTTACATGCATGATTATGGTCACTCCCCTTTGCATATTGTTGTGAACGTAACGACAAGGAAGTTTTTATCACTGGTGAAGAATGCGACTCTACAGTCGGACATTCACTTGTTTGTAAACATGTTAAAATTCATGGTGCATGCAATACTTCAGTGCCCAATTTGGCTGGCTCCCTTAATCCTCCCTTTCATTATGGTACTCTCTAATGGGAGTTATCTCATGCTTAGACTGTTGCGGAATGTGGGCTGGAGTCCCCTATATATTGTCCATTTCCCAGTTAGTCACTTGTTCAACAACGTCTTGTTTCCCCCTCCGTATGGAATTGTGGATAGCTCATTGTGGCCTTCCATCCTACTTTGAAGGCAGACTTCAACAAGCTTCCTTTGTGTCTCCAGCTTATCTTATTGTGGACGAGTTCGAGTGAGAGAGCGAAAGGGTGTTTCCTGAGAAGGTCGGGAGTGTTGTGTTCTCGGGTTCCAATTCACCTGTTTCTCTGGTAAGGTTAGGTGGGCAAGTGAGGCACTATAGCTAGTTGGACTCAGACTCATAGATACTGAGGTGATATGGTGACTAAGTCCCTGCGTATTGATGTTCTATGGGTCCAAGCATAGTTCTGTTCCAGAGCAGAATCCCTGTAACAAACTCAAAGAGAAAACACCTATGACAAAGATTACATACCTTACCATGTTTTGTCCAATCAGTAACAAACAGATAAAAAGCATTAAAAAACATTGGAATGTCCTCTCCACTACCAATATGTCACTGGAACCGCCCTTATTCTCTTTCAAAAGAGGCAGCAACATCAAAGACCACTTGGTAAGGGCACACAAACCAAAACGTACCGACAACACTATTAATCCCCTCTTGGGTCTTCCTCCTATCTTAGGACATTACAAATGTGGAAATTGCATGGCCTGCAACTCAGCCACTAACAAAGATTTTTGAATATGGCAATGTTCAGCATAATCTCAGTTTCTTTTCAAACTGTGATTCATGCAAGTCGTGTACTATATACGTTGTCCTTGTGACCTAGCCTATATAGGCCAAACCATGCCGAAGGCAAAAGTGAGGATATCTCAACACAAAAGCAGGATTCACTGCAAAGTCACTACAGCTCCATTGGTTGAGCACTTCCTGAGGAATGGACAAACTGAAAACGATTTCTCATGCCAAGTGATTGACATTTTGAAACCCCAAAGAAGAGGAAGTAACAATCATATAGCTCTCAAAAGACTGGAATGCAAATGGAACTTCAAATGCCAATCTATATCTTATAGTTTGAACACACGAGAAGAATGGAATGCAATCTGATAGGGCCTTACAATAGCTGACTGGTTCTTCAATTTTGCTCTATGATATATATGACATCCTTAGATGTGACAAAAAAGACCAACGAAGAACTATCGCTTTTAATTTCTGTATGTTATATCATGTTGCTTGTTTTTTGTTCCCTGTTGTAATTTACTTTACATTCTTCCTTAAAATTGCCGACACTCCCTGCTAATATACTTCCTGCTTAATCCTTTGACCCACAGCTTAACTGTCCATCTCAGCTGCAGAGTGACAGTTGATTCTTTCACATTTTCTTTTTTCTATGGAGTGTAAATACATGTTCGAGGCGTGTGCTGTAGATACACATACTTTGCACACTCCTGCCATCTAGTGTTGGGTCCGGATGTTTTTCCTGCGAAGAAGTCTTTCATAGTCACGAGGTAAGATGACTCCTCCTTTCGGTGATAGTGCGCATGGGCATCGACTCTATTGCTTTTTTTTTTCAATAAACTTTATTTAAAGTTTTCAACAACATAACCATGATTGTGCACTCAGCAACGAGCAAGAGCAGTACATATACAGTAAATACAGTGAAAATCATTCAAGTCATCGGACCCTCCGCTACCCCCCCCCCATTTTTCTGATGCAAGGACTGAACATTCGAGTCAATTTACTCCCTCTCCTCCTCCTCCCCCCCTTCAGAGCCCCCAACGTTTTCCTCTGCATTTGTACTTTGCATACTCATTTGGGACCCCTCGGCCATTAAATTGCGGCATAACTCCCTCCAGAGCCTTAAATCATCCTCTGGCTTCTCATCTTAACGACTTTTCTTCATATGTACCTCTTCAGCTAGTGTCCACTCGCGTACATCGCGCAACCATGCCTGATATTCCGGTGCGCGCGTCCCCATCCACACTATTGCAATTCTACGCCTCGCCAGCAGCAGCATTTTGCTTTGGTTTTTACTTTTCCGCATCAAACCTAAGAGGCAGTGTTTTGGTGTTAATTGAATTTTGCTATTCACCTTTCCCCTTATTAGCTCCACTACCTCCGACCAGAAGCCACTAATGTCAGGACATTCCAAAGCCAAGTGCAAGAAATTCGCCCCCGCTTTGTGACATCTGGGGCATGAGTTGGGCCTGCTGAGTGACATGAGATGTATCCTTACCGGGGTCATGTATGTGCAGTGAACATAGTTGTAATGAATTAAACTAAAACAGGAGATCTTGTGTGTGAGCGCTCCCACCACCTTTCAGTCCTTTTCCTCCAACGTCTCCACCAAGTCTGCATTCCAAGCCGCATATGCGGCCGGTGGGTAAGCACCGGCGTCAGCCCTTACTGACCTGTATAACAGAGATATAATGCGCTTGCCTGTCCCACACGTGAGTAAGGTATCTAGTGTCTGTGTGAGTTGTGGTATCAGAGGATACATGTGCCATATTTCTTTAAATATATTGGCTAGGGCAGCGTGTTGTAGGTATTGTCCCTGTCCCAACCCAAAATCCCTGCAAGCCAGTTCAAACGTAATGTATTGCTGCCAAGGCCTTCTCCTCCTTATCGAGATCCCAGAGCAATTCTCTCCTTACCCCGAATACAAGCACCATGCCCACTACTCAAGTTACTGCTTTTAGGGCCTCCCACTCAGTGGCTCTAATTATGCCGTGTCCTAGCAATGTTCGCAGCCAGCTAAGAAAATGCATCCTTGTTATTAAAGCCCTACCCCCCGCACCCGCTGCAAGCTCCCGGCCTTCCAATGCTCTGACTCTTACCAGCCGGCATGCATTTAGTTATCAGTACTCTGTTCCTGGATTCAGCCAAAGCCCCGCAACCCCTACACAGTCTCCTCCCTCTGTCCATCCTCTGCATCCCCCTCCTGCTCGAATAGTGTCTCCGGGACCATGTCCACTGATGCATTCGGCCACTCTGACGTTGCGCCATTATCTTGAGCCACATTGTCCCCTTCAACTTCCGGGGCCTAGAGGGAATCCTCAATCATGTGCAAAGCTCCGTTGCTTCCAACCCTGATCCTATTGTCTGAGCCAGTATCCTTAACAGATGATCCCTCCCCCGCCACCCCACCCCTGAAAAGGGTCTGCTGCCCCATTTCTTGTTGCATGTTCGTGGTTCTCGTGGTGGGAGTGCATCCCCCTGTATCTCCAACCATTCCCACGCTTCCTCAGGAGTCTCGTAGAAGTGCGCCTTCCCCTGCATTAGGACCTTAAGCTTTGTGGGGTATAGGAGCATGTACTGCAGGTGGGGGTCTCTCAATTTCCTCTTTACCCCTAGGGCAATGCCCTATGGATGAACTGGTCAGGGATATTTGCCTACGCTTTTCCGCTTCTCCCTCTCATTCCGTGTGTGGTTCGGAAACTCGGGCAAACATCCCTCACACTAATTCTAGTAGCTCCCACATAGGCCCGTCAACCATGGTACACCACCCTGTTGGAGCTGTCAATAGTTCCACTTCAAAAGCTACACCTCACCTCCAGTCTCCTCACACAGAACCATGGAGAAATCAGAGACCCAAATCCCAAGGATCTAAGTCTATCGATCTGGCTCCTGAAGTCTTAGAGTTTGGTTATTTAAATTTACCACCAGACTGTATGAATATTCTAAAAGAAGCAAGAAGGCTTACCACCAGAGCTTGCTATGCAGCAAAATGGAAAAGATTTGTTTTATACTGCAATATCAACAAAATCAATCCTTTAGATGCTTCCATACACAATATTATCTGTTACCTGTTACATTTACAGCGAACAGGACTGGCGTATACTTCTATTCATTTGCACCTTGCAGCAGTAGCTGCCTACTTACAAAATAGGCAACATCTGTCACTATTCAGAGTTGCAGTAATTAAAGCTTTCATGGAAGGCTTAAAAAGAGTAATACCACCACGGATTCCTCCTGCCCCAGTGTGAAATCTCAACATTGTTCTCACAAGGCTCATGGGTCCACCTTTTGAACCATTGCACAAGTGCCCTTTGCAATTCCTCTCATGGAAAGTTGCTTTCATCATTGTCATCACATCACTGAGGAGAGTTGGTGAGCTACAGGCATTAACTTCAGAAGAATGCTTCTTTCAGCTACACAAAGACAGGATAGTTCTCCGCACCAACCCTAAATTCCTTCCGAAAGGTGTTTCTGCCTTTCACATAAACCAATCGGTTGAGTTACCAGTTTTCTTTCCTCAACCTGATTCTGTAGCAAAACGCGCTTTTCACACGCTTGACGTTAAAAGAGCTTTACTGTACTACATAGATAGGACAAAAGACTTTCACAAAACAACTGTTTGTTGCATTTGCTCCACCTCACAAAGGCAATCCTATCTCTAAATCTGGTATTTCCAGATAGATTGTTAAATTCATTCAAACGTGCTATGCTAAAGCTAAAAGAACTTTAACTATTCCCCCTAGAGCACATTCCACTCTCAAAATAGGGGCTTCTGTGACTTTTTTAGGTAACATTCCGCTAGCTGACATATGTAAGGCAGCTACATGGTCTACAACACACACATTTACCAAACACTATTGCGTAGATGTGTTAGCAGGTCAACAAGCTAATGTAGGCCAAGCAGTACTTAAAACACTGTTCCAAACAACTGCAACACCTACAGGTTAGCCACTGCTTTTGGAGTATACTGCTTTATAGTCTATGCAAAGCATGTGTATCTGCAGCACACATGCCTCGAACAAATAATGTTACTTACCAAGTAAGCATCTGTTCTTGGCATGTAGAGCTATAGATTCACATGCACCCGCCCGCCTCCCTGAGTACCTATAGTTGTTGCAGTTCTTCATTATACATTTATACGCATGGACATCTATATACTACACTTTCTTACTCCATTCTCACTCTCTTGAGGGAAAACAATCTAACAATGGAGTCGATGCCCATGCGCACTATCACCGAAAGGAGGAGTCACCTTTCCTCGCGACTAGGAAAGGCTTGTTCGAAGAAAAGCAACTTGGAAACATCCGGACCCAACACTAGATGGCAGGAGTGTGCAAAGCATGTGAATCTACAGCTCTACATGCCAAAAACAGATGCTTACTATGTAAGTAACATTATCCTTCCCCTTAATTCAGTTCATACTACACTCCTTATTGCATTATGGGCGAATTCCCCTGTATATGGTTTTGCTCCTTGACGTATCCATGACTACAATGGCATTGTCATCCTCCAATATCCTACCCTCATTTGTGATAAGTTTCCATACAGCCGCCATGATCTCCCAGTTGGATGGCATACACCAGGTACGGCTCTCTTTTGGAGACCGTTATGACTTATCCTCTCTGCGCATGCACTCATCCACCTAGTCACCGGTCTAGTTTCTCTGCCCCCTCACACAATCGGCACATGCGCAGTACACCGAACTCCTTATCAGTTCCTGACACAGCCTCGCTGGAGTCGGAAGCCGGCCAGTGCCTTTGTCCCTTCAACAGTGTTTCTCTCTATCAAAAGGAGTTCCCAAGTAGGCAGCCCACCACTGGGATCACAGTGAGTACACGAAACCCCACGTTCCCAACTAGGACCGTTTAATTATATTGCACAATTTTTTGCCGCCCTGGGAGTGCCTATGGTAACTCCTTGCCCCTTTCCTTTATACTTACAGGATTCTTAACTCACTAATCCTACGCCAGCATACAGCCAAATTCATAGGCCACGCTGACTACTTCAAATCCATGAGCTTCCCCAGTAGGCAGCACAACACTGGGTTTAGGTAAGCATGGTATAGCCCGCAAATTTCCCTGTAGTCACTAACTTCATTCTGCGCACGACTTTAGCCATGCAATTAGGACAATTGTTAACCCCTCACTTTTCCTTCCTTGTTTAAGGACTTGCTGAGCCTGCTTATCTCTTAACAGCGCGCACCTCTAGTGATAGAGCTTGCCCAGTAGGGACCCTGCCACTGGGTAAGAAGTAAGTACCTACTTCCCATGTCTCATCTGGGGCGTTATATTATACTTTACACTAAATTAGTAGTTCACTTATTAGGAATTTATTTATTCATTATAATTTTTATTTACCATTTTTACCCTTCTCCCAGTACTTTGACCTACACAGACCGTAGCCCAGTGACTTTTGCGGGCATAAGATTTTGCTTGTGATGACTCTTTGATTAAGTTCTGCATGTCACACCATTATTAGGTGAGTTTTGACACTGCACGTGAGCAATTAGATGGGTCAACTCTCTCACACATACATGTGTTCTTTCCTTCATCCACTTAATAATAGAAATCCAAAATGTAACAGCTGCTACACTCCTTTCAATTCCGCAGAACCCGCTGATTTACTCCCTGCTTGGGAGGCACATGTACTTTCCTCTCCTCTAGATAAACCCAAATGGCACAAGCAAAACAATTTATACAACAGATTTCAATAAAGAAGTCTTCAAATGGTGTTTTGTTCTTTCTGTCTTGTTCTCCACAAGTTGCTTTAGTATTCCAATCAGCTTTTTCCATATAGTATCACAATAGCCAACACCTGTTTCGTCATTATACTGACTTTATAAGGGCAGAAAGATGGAATATCTGAAATTATTTTTCCGCAATATTAACAGAAATACTAACAAATTAGATGCCACCACCAGTGACTGTGAAGTGCTGCATACACAGCATGCACATCTGTGATCAAGCATGTATATAGATAACTTTAATTTTAAAAAAAAGGAAGCAAGAAGGAAGCGAGTGAAGAGAAGTATTTTATATAAAACAAAATATTGAAAAAAGAAATATTAAAGAAAAGGAGATCAGACACGTACATTTTATGTTCACAAAGCATGGGAAGGCCAGTAAATAAAATTAAGAAAAGGAGATTATAGTAACACCAAGAAACCACATGCAAGTGCAATATAAGGAGGTTTAAAGACAATTTTACTTCCTTATTCATACGGTCAACTAAAGCACGTCTGTGCTTCCAATAAGACCAATCTATGAGCTCACCGACATAATATAATATGTATTCATTAGTCTCATAACCAGTGCGATTCATCCTTAGCCAAAATTCATCAGTAAAACGCCAGTGCAGCCAACTCCCCTCTTCAGTCATCAAGGGTGGGTATGACAGTAAAACCTTCAATTGAGCTCGTAGTTATCAAATCCAAATAAAAACCGGTATAAACCACTATATTAGTGGTACATCAACAAAACCGTGCAATATATATACAATTATAAAAATGCGCGTCTTACTCACCAAAATTAATGTAACACGTTGCGGATGCGCGACGGGAATCTTGAATAGGTATCGGGTTCGTGTAATGCCCTGGAAATTCAAACCAGAAAGGCAGCATGTCGCTACCAAGTCAATTGCATGTTGCCTGAAGCGGCAGAGCAAACCACCCGACCTCCGAATACATCCGTAAACGGTTGAGAGAGGTCAAATATTTACCGGGTTCTCCACTGTTGTTGCTCCATGCAGTGCCGCGAGTACACAGGGTCTACTGCGGCATTCGTAATGGGCACCATACCGATCCCTCATATGAAGCAACTACATTAAAGGAAGGACAATAATGTACATGTTTCAAGTGGAAAAATGGGGCCCCATCTTGAAATATGTAATTCCAGAGCAGTCGGGGAAAAAAAGACAATTATCAATGTGGGCAAAAATTGTATTTAAAGCCCGCACTCATTGTTAGAGTATGTGGAAATACCATGTGTAGGAAAGAAATATTTTTCCAAAAAGGATAATTCTGCCATATCTATTTTAGAAAACACCCTCATGGTAACTAAACATTCAGAATATACTCATGTCATTGTGATAAGGTCTATCACCTACCTACATACCTTATAAGGGCTAACCCAATTTATTAAAGAGAAGAAATTCCTCCAATATGATCAAAACAAGTTCCAAATCAAGTCTGTTGTAGACAGAAAATCTGTACCTATTTGATAAGTGCAAAGTTTACACTAATGAGTCATGGCGCCTTGTTGTATTGTCCCTATTATTGTTCAACCACTGTCCAATTAAGTAGACCATAATAGTAAAGGAACCATCTATCGAGTAGACCATAATAGTAAAGGAACCATCTATCGATTTGCCTGCAGGTTCAAAATGATATAAGAATAAGGTGGTAATCCACCCCACATTAACTAGACCTACGACCCCGTGAAGGCAATTAGAGTCAGTACAGTCTAGACATTTAGATTGTGTATATACATACAGTACATTACTCTACCAAAAAATATTGCAGTTCATGGTCAATATTCAAACCTCTTTCCACTGACCAAAATTTCATGATCCTCATTGCTTCCCTGCATCTAAGGCAAAGCTCTCTGTTGCCCCCTTGGGGGCCTCTAGTAACATGGTCTATACCACAAAGTGTAAAATCCTTATGCTCAGTTTGTGCTGCACATTCCATAGCATGAGTCACAATACCGTATTGCAAGTCGTTGGCTTTTAACGCCCTCATATGTTCACCTATTTTGTCTCTGAGGCACCTGATGGTGCTACCAACATATATTTTTGCACATTTACAGGTAATAGTGTACACCACATATTTCGTGTGACAGGTTATGTTAAGTGAAATGTTATAAATCACCTCATCTCTGTCACTGAAAGTCTTTGTCTTATCCAATACCCATTTGCAAACACCGCAGTGACCACATTTGTAAAAGCCCAAACTGCGTGAAGTCATCATCAGGACAAGGTGTATGAGCACCTAGTATCTATAAAAACTTTATAGACTTGATTGAAGCTGAACATTTTGACTCCAACACAGAGTTTCTGGTAAGAATGGATATAGAATCTCTCTATACCAATATACCACTATACTCACAAAAGGTAACCGGATGGTGTATCCGAACAACTCAACCAAAAAGCTAAGGAGAGGGAGGGAGGAACAGACGCACTCATGTGTTAAGACAAGAACCCTCACTCACCCTAGGGCGACATGTTTCATCATTGGGTTCCCTCTTACACACTGGGACCGCAAGGTACCCAGTGTGGGCTGCAACTCCCCCGTAGGAGAGGAGCGCAAGGTGTTTTGTGTCATCCAATGTAGGGCAGAGGGAGGGGCAGAGTGCAAAGAAAAATAGAGTTAAATGTGAGTTAAAACTATCTCCTGGTGGGCAAGATTATTCTTTATTAGTGTCCCCAGTGGATAGATTAAAATAAGTTCAGTGAGAATAGGGATATGGATATTCCCTATTAGGATCAGGTCGACATGTTTCTGCCTTAGTAGACCGGAAAGGTTCTTGGCATTCCTCCGGACCGTTCACTATGTCACTCTGCTTAGGTTGTGCAAAAATAATAATATTAAAAATAGGTTACCATACTTTTACTGGTATGGGGCAAATCAGTGATACCAGCTTGTAGTCAGGTCCACATTCTGTCAAGATATAAGAACACACATCAAAACACAGAATGCATATTATAAGGTCCCAATATTTATAAGACTCCAGTGTCTCTCACCAGCACTGCAAAAGTGTGTGAATACAAATAATATAATGTATACAGTCTCACCAATTCGAGACTATTAGTCAACATCCACCTTCATAAGTCTTTTCGTAGCAGGTAGCAGGACTCTATAGGTATAAAATTTACAGTAACACATTGTTGGACAAAACAAAAGCTTCCTAGTCATCTCCACCTTTTAATCTGGATGCCACTCCACTCAAGATGTGGGTAATCTGTTATCAATGACCTGTTTCACGGTAATTTAAAAGCAATAGACCATAATTATATGTCCATCTCAAGCTAAGTATATATTGTGAACTTATGTCACAAAGCATGACAGGGCATCGTTAATGTTGCCACTTAGCACATCATGTACATCTATCACAGCATTTAGCGAGCACGTTATTAAGCATTGAGATCTAGGTTGGTATACTACATTTGCAGCATTTAAAACGTTGTGCCATGCTCACTATCTACCTACTGTGAGCACGTTACCAAGTATAGAGCTCAGGGTAGATATTCAACAATGTGGAGTAATGCATAGTTAACCGCAGTCTTCCCATGCGTAACGAGCTAACCAAATAGTGTGAATGGCAGGGCGTCGTTACTAATACATCGTGCACATGTAACGTGGCATTCAGAAGCAATACAACCACGCGTTATCTGCCTTAGAGAGTACGTTATCAGCGAGCGGCAATTTCGTCTCCGCTCACTGTCTGCATCTTGTGAGCGCATTTACAACCGTAGCGCTCCAAATGAAGTCGCTGAGCTTAGCTCCATTACCGGTTATATCAATAATGCGTGGCTGCGCTCCGAATCACTTCTAACTCACAACATGGGCCACACACCGAGTGGTGCCTTACCTTGCGTCCTGTCTCCTACCACGTCTATGAAAGGCTAGAGGGGGAGAGCAGGTTCCCGGCACCTCGGTTTTAGCGTGGCTAGGCGGAAATGATCACATGATCCATTTCCGGTCACGGGGGTGCTGGGAAGTGTAGTTTTTTCTATATTTCTATGATATTGGTGCCAAATACACTTTCTGGCCCCCACATATGCGTGGTATGTCATCAATCTTTATGTTGTATCCGACATAAAGACGGATAGTGATGTATTAAATACAACTTCATGAATAGAAGCTTTAGTACTTCGTGTGCAAGTCATATTGTGCATCTACTCACACAGTTGGTAGGTCTATTGTCATAAGTCTCTTGGTAGATCTATTGTCATAAGTCTCTTGGTAGATACACTAGGCAGGGAAAAAGATAAGGGTACAGCTTGCATATGAGACACAATTATAACTTAAATATGAAATGCGGTCACGTCAGTGATCTATATGTTGTTAAGTTACTACACATGGTTAAGTCCACCATATGTTTAAGTCCACCATATCTACATCCACCAAATATATTATAGTGAACACCAAGGGATGTCGTTATTAAGTTCTGTAGTGTGACTTAGTGCAGAACACCCAACGTTGTTCCCTCCTAAATAGGAATCTCTCTAAGGTACCCATTAGCGTATCATATTTTGGTTTGTCCAGGACCAACCAAGACAGATCGTCCTCTGTGTGGCCAATTTCCAGGAAGTGTCTAGTCAGTCGTGTATTTGACTTTTTTTTTTTGTCAAACTTGTTTTTATTGACATTTCTTTTACAAATAACCAGAGCAGTTTGCAACAAGTCGCTCATCGCAGTGAGCTATAGTATAGAGTCAACAGTCGGAGTTGTAGCAAAGGCATTTTATAACATTCATGTCCCAGCCCTTTATCCTTAAAATAATGCGAAGGAATAAGGCACAGTTTCAAATTTAGTAAAGGCCCGGAACTACTCGCAAAGACAACTCAGCCCATCTTTCTTTTGCGATGGGATATTGGCAAGACCTTCCAACGGGAAGGGCTTCTAAGAGAAGGGGAACTCCCCTACTGATACAAACCCTCTGGCAATAGAAAAACGAAAGACAACCCAAACAACCCCCCCCCCCCCTCCTCCCCAAAACGGTGGTGGCGGCCAAGGCTTCCAGAAACTATTGGAGTTATTTATACAGGTGTAGGCTAAAATTGAAAGAGATGTAGGTCCCTAATGGAGGAAGGACAAACAGCTGAGGGGAGTCCCCGTGAGAGGAAAGTGACCATAGGACCCCACTTATATTCGAAGTTTTTGTATGCATCTCGAAAGATATCAGACATTCTTTTGAGGCTGAGCAGTTTCCACAAACGAGAATGCCAGAGGGAGATCGCCGGGGCTTCCCTTCGCTTCCATGCGGCCGCTATAGTCACCTTAGCTGCCCCTATGCACATCCACATGATAGCCTTATCAGCTCGAGTCTGGTGTTCAAGGGTTGGGTCACGGAGCCCCAAGAGGACCTCCGCCATGGTAGTCGGGATGGGGTAGCCTAACATGTCTTTGATATGTGAAAGGATTTCTTTCCAAAAATGGGCGTTTAGCAGGGCAGTCCCACCAGATGTGTTGAAAATCACCCAAGAGGCCACATCCCCTCCAACACCTATCAGAGGTGTTCGGGAAGATCCTCTTAAGCTTCGAGGGATAAAGATACCAGTCCATCATAGTTTTAAGATGCGCTTCCCGCAGCTCTATGGAGTGATTGAATTTCAGGGTGTCCGACCACAGCTCTGCCCATTCCCTGTCAGTGATATCTCGTTGTAGTAGGCCATCCCACATGGACATGTACCTGGGTCTTGGCGAGTGTATGTTGGTGAGCAGATAATTATATAAGAAAGAGATTACTCCTTTCATGGAGGTCGCATGGATGGTGAAGGACTCAAATTTTGTAAGGGGTCGAGTGGCCGCTTCATGTACGAGTGGGGTAAGGGCCCAATGTTTCAGCTGAAGGTATCGGAAGTGTTCCGTCTTCTCCAGACCGTAGTCCCTTCTACAATTATCAAAGGTGAGTATGTCGGTGTTATGAAAGAGATGAGTCAGAGCTATGCAGCCTCCGTCGCG
Source organism: Calotriton arnoldi (assembly GCA_963921515.1). Lineage (NCBI taxonomy): Eukaryota > Metazoa > Chordata > Amphibia > Caudata > Salamandridae > Calotriton > Calotriton arnoldi. Next base: position 387,187 of record CAWUFW010000889.1, on the reverse strand, counting down.
CCAGGCATCAAAGGGGCCCTCATGGAGAGCGGGAGGGAAGGCTGGATTAAAGTGGAGGGGCGTGTGGGGTGAGGGAAACGTGGTCCACCGTTCACTACCAGAGATCAAGTCCCACACTTTCAGAGTCGTGCGTGTAGGGGTGCTGATGTAGGCGTTCTCAGGTCTGTCCCCCCTGGGGCGCCAAATGAGATCCCAGATGGTTCTCCCTGCTATGGAGCGGTCCATGTGGAGCCAGTGTTTTTCAGATTCTCGCTTAGACCATTCAGTCACTACGCGCAGTTGGGCTGCTTTGTAATATAATTCGAGGTCTGGAAGTCCCACCCCACCCTCTGTGCGGGGGCGGCGCAGAATAGCGAAGGAGAAGCGGGCTCGGCCTCCCTGCCAGATGTAACGTAGAATCAGGGACTTGACTTTGGGGAGGAAGTCTCGGTCTAGTTCTATAGGCAAGGCTTGAAATAAGTAAAGGAGCTTAGGGAGAAAGGTCATTTTAATAGCATGAATGCGGCCAAGCCAAGATATGAAGAGGGGTTTCCACCTTGCCAAGTCTGTTTGAATGCGTGAGAGAGTGCGTGGATAGTTGGCGCGGAAGAGCCCCTCCACCCGGGGCGTTAACTGGATCCCTAGGTATTGTATGGAGGTGGAGGACCATTGCAACGCAGTGTGATGCCGCAGTTCCGAAACCTCCGAGTCAGGAAGGGTAAGATTAAGTATGTATGATTTGCCTAGGTTTACCTTAAAGCCTGCCACTTCCTCAAATCGCTCTAATTCGGACTGTAATGGTGGAAGGGATCTGGATGGATTGGCAAGGGACAGGAGCACGTCGTCGTCAAAAAGCGAGATTTTGTGGGCTTCGCCACTGAAGGGGATTCCCTGAATCTCTGGAGATGCCCGTATGGCCACTGCAAATGGCTCGATGCTAAGCGCAAACAGTAGTGGTGACAACGGGCACCCCTGTCGGGTGCCTCTAGAGTGGTGGAAGGGGGTCGACAGCAGGCCGTTAACTTGAACTCTAGAGTACGGGTGGGCATAATTGGCACGAATCATATTAATAAATTTATCCGCAAAGCCGAATCTGGAGAGTGTGTTAAAAAGAAACGCCCAATCCACCCTGTCGAATGCCTTCTCGGCGTCCAGCCCAACCAGCACTGCAGGGATACGTCGTTTGGTAGCTTTCTCTATTAGGTGGACTATACGTCGAGTATTATCGTGGGTCTGGGGGCCCTTGATAAACCCCGATTGGTCAGGGTGGATTAAGACCGGCATGAAGTCGTTAAGTCGGGTGGCTAGGATGGAGGAATAAAGCTTTGCGTCCAGATTTAACAGGGCTATAGGGCGGTACGAGGCGCATAGTTGGGGGTCCTTCCCTTGTTTAGGTATTACTGTAACCACCGCTTCTGCCATCGATCTGGGAATCTCTCCTTCCTCCGCCATGGTATTGAAAAGTCGTGTAAGGTGTGGTATTAGATCAGGGGCAAAGGTTTTATAGAAGTGGGAGGTGTACCCGTCGGGGCCTGGAGCTTTGTGAAGTTTGAGGGCCTTTATGGCAGCGCCTATTTCGTCAGGGGATATAGGGGCTGTGAGGATGTCGTTCCACTCTGGAGAGACCTGCGGGAATTGCAGCTGCTGAAGGTAGTTTCGTTGGGCGCTCGTGTCCCGTGGCTCTGCCGCATAGAGTGTCTCGTAAAAGGAACCAAAAATGTTCGCTTTATTCTCGTCTGTGTGCGTGACTTCCCCACATTCCCCCCGGATACCTCCTATATATTCCCTTTTTTCCCTCAACTGTCTGGCAAGATGTTTGCCAATCTTGTTACCCTGGGAGTAGGATAATTGTCGAAGCTTAAGGAGTGTGAGTTCTGCCCTATTGTTGTATATGGCTCTGAGCTTACCCCTTAAGGCAGTCAGGTGACGCTGCGATGTTCTAGTAGGATTTGTTTTATGGGTGGTTTCCGCCGCTGCCAACTCCACTTCAAGAGCTTCTCTGTCCCTAGTTCTCTGTTTATTCAGGGAGGAGTTGAGTGCAATGCATTTCCCCCTGAGGACCGCTTTGAATGTGTCCCAGTTTGTGAATTCTGATGTGTCTTCAGGTTTATTGTGGTTAAAAAATCTGTAATAGATTCCCGCAAAGTGGTGCAAAGCAGTCTATCTCGTGTGAGGGCCGCCGGGAAATACCATTTGGGGGCGGATGTGGCGGTGTTGCCCCAAATCAAGGCTATCGACACCAGGCCGTGATCTGATACTGACAGGGGAAATATTTTGGCCTCTCGGAGGGCTCCCATTAGATTCTGGCTAATGAAAATGTAGTCTAGCCTAGAATATGTGCGGTGGACATGGGAGTAAAAAGTGTAGTCCCGCGATTGAGGGTAAAGGGTGCGCCAGGCGTCTATAAGTCCCAGGTCGTGTAGGAGGTGCTTGGTGGTAGCGGAGAACGAACCTGTGTCGGAACGATGTGGGTGGGTGCTATCTAAATCTGGCTGCCATGTTAAGTTAAAATCCCCCATAAAAATTGTTGGCCCCTCGGCGAAGTCCTGCAATTTCCCCACTATCATGTTTAAAAAAGCTGTTTGTCCTACATTAGGCGTGTATACTGCTACAAATGTGCAGAGTCTGCCCTTTAAGGAGCCCTTCACCATCACTAAGCGACCGTCTTTATCGGTGTGGACATCGAGTGGTTGGAATTTTGTAGAGGCATGGAAGACGAGCGCCACCCCCCTGTGTTTAGTGAGAGCAGAGGGTCTATATATCAGTGGGTATTGCTTATGACGGAAACGGGTGTCCTCAGCCCTTGGAAGGTGGGTCTCCTGTATAGCCGCTATGTCAATGTGATGGTCTATAAGATATTTCCAGACCTTTTGGCGCTTTTGGGGTGAGTTAAGGCCCTTCACATTCCATGAGCCGATGGTTATAGCCATCCGTATAGTATGGGTCTCTCCCTCTCTCTAGTACAGCCATGTATCGTCTCGTCCTGCTGGGCCGCGTGCAGTGCAAACAGGGCCGTATCCCTATCTAGAGAACTCCTGGAAGAGATTCGAAGCGAGCTAAGCCTCCTCATGATATCAGTACCAAGCCGCCACCATCTCCCATCTCTTCCCCCCTCCCCCCCCCAAAGAAAATAAAAGTCAACAATACCATTAACTGCAGTCGTGAAAACTCTAACATGTTCCCAGGTGAGGGCAGGATACCCTCCAGGGAATGTTGGGGGATGATGCGGCCGTGGACCCCGTCCGCGTCTCCCCCGAACCCTATATAAAGATACTGTCAGTAGTGCCTTGCGGCCAGGTCGGCTTCTTCAGATGTGTTGGACGGTGTCATTAGGCATATTGTCTTGAATGCTGCCGGCAGGCCATTAATGCCAAGCTGCTTCCCTCCTGTCAGGCGGTTGCAACGGTCACGCAATCTGGGTGTCCAATCAGTTTCTAAGTCCCCCTGGCGGGTAGATCACAAGTGCGTTAGGGGGAAGATGTCATCCACGCTTCCCATGGGGGTGCCTTTATGTTCGTGAGTAGACGATTGCTGCCGCATTCGGCTGCCCGTGGAGAATCCTCCCTCATCGTATCGTCATGACCAAAGGAGGTCGGCACTTCGGATCAGGCCCTTGTACTGTGAGTGGCGGCGAGACTTCGAATTGTAGATCTCATTTGCGATGCCTGCGCGAACTTGTAGACCAGAGGGTTGACGAGGAAGCTCCTCTCAGTGTCTCTCGTGTCTTGGTAGTCATGGGGTCGGGCTCCTCTGAGGAGAGACCCAGGATTTCCAGCCCATCTTGCAGCTCTATGATATGGTGTTGCTTGTTATTAAGTTCAAAGCTCAGTCCAAACGGGTAGGTCCATCTGTACCTAATTTTATCTTCTCGAAGCTTTGTAGTGATGGGTCTAAACTGTTGCCTCCTCGCCAGAGTAGTCGGCGCCAAGTCTTGATAAATGGTGCAAGGGTGGTCCTGGAATGAGACTGGTCCCTTTTTCCTGGCGGCCAGAAGTACTGCTTCTTTGACCTTATAGGAGTGAAATTAAGCCAGCACGTCGCGTGGTCGCTTCCTGTCCCCAGCCGCAAGCCCTCCTACGCTGTGGACTCGTTCCAGTTTAATTTTGAGGGCTTGGGGGCTGAGAATTTCCGCGAAGAGGCCTTCTAAGAATGCCTGAAGGTCGGGCCCTTCCGCCCCCTCCTCTAGGTCCCGTATGTGCAGATTATCCCGTCTTGCCCTATTTTCAAGGTCTTCAGCCTTGAGCTGTGCCTGGTGCAGTTGGTCCTGGAGAGTGCGCACATCGTCCCTCAATCCGGTGATGTGCATCTCATGTTCTTGGGCATGTGTTTCTACATCCAGCACCCTGGTGCCCACAGAGTCCACATCTTGTTGAAGGGAGGTCATTCTGTCGGTAAGGTCGGACCGCAGCTGGTCCATTGAGGATTTGAAATCGTGGTTGAGATCGTTCCGGAGCTCCGTTTTGAACTCTCTGAACATAATCAGGAGGTCCTCCTTTGTACACACCATGTTGACTGTATCCTTGTCGTGGCCCTGAGGTGGACGTTTATCTGTTGGAGTGAAGAAGTTTGAGACCCTGCTCGGAGTCTTGCCTACCACCCTCTTCGGCGGCATATGGGCGTGCCCTAGAGGACCTCTGCTGCCGTGTCAGGTGAGATGCGTGGACGCAAACCGCAGGGAAGAGTGCTGACTGTGTGGGCGATTTGTTGGAGGCAGCCCCCCCAGCCGGTAGACTCCCACGCAGGGTCGCTGATAAGCTGTTTGAGAAATAGCGCCGGGTCAGTCAGTGGAAGCCCCCAGCAGAGATAGTCTATAGTGAATGGGACACACAGTTTGGAGGAGTCGCGCTCATAGATGGGTGAGAGCAGCCTGAGCTAGGGAGAAGGTGACAGGTGGCCGACCGGGCACCCCCCCGGTGCACTCAAAGGGCACTTGAGTAGCCCCTCAGGTGTACTGCTGCGAAGCTCTGTGACTCCGGTGTCATCACCAAGGATTTGCTCGGGTCTTCAGCACCATAGGACAATGGTTGGTGGGAGCCGAAGCAGAGTCCGAGACAGCTGTCTAGAGTCCCCGGAGGTCTCCGTATTGATCACGCTCTCACCGTCTGGGAGCCACTTTAAAGTCAGGCACAACACTCATCGTGGGGCGTCTTCGTGATCGAGCCCGCGCCACTCCAACCTCCCACTGTGCATCAAGGCTCACCTGGATCTCCGCTCATTCCGCCCCCGTGTAGGCTCCTGGGGGTCAGGCATTAGCGTGTCGCTATGTGGGTCCGAGGTGTCAGTGATTTTCACCCCAGAGCAGCGCTCAGTAGACGCCTGGGTGGTCGTGTGGATATCGATCTGCTCCCCCTGGGTGGAGTGTGGTCGCGGTCTACAGCGTGTGCTCCGTGAGTTGATCCGCCTCCTTATAAGGACAGGACTGCAGCCTCACCAGTTGATGTCACATGGAGGAGGGGCACCGGGGTCCCCGGGTGGCTGCTCTCCCCGCCGTCGGGGCGTCTGCGAAGTCGCGCCCAGTCGCGGCGGGTCGCCGGCGTCTTTGAACCGCCCCGTAGCAGCAGAAATGGCACCTGTGGATCTCGAGCCAGGAACCGCTCCTCTCACACTCTCACGGCCGCAGTGGCCTGGACGCCATCTTAAAGTCAGGCATGGCTCACCTCAGCACGAGCGCCCCGACAGCAGCCTCCACTCGCCATGCATCTGGATCAGGAAAGCGCCACCGGAGGGGAGCCACGCATGTAGCAGCTCACCCTTTCGTCTCGCTCGCATCAGACGGGGTCCGTACTGCAACACGGGACCCCGGGAGCTACTCCGGCGCTGTCCCCCAGGATTCGAGACGTTGGCCACGGGAACTGCGAGTTGTCCGGTGTCGGCGATCCACGGCGCTCGTCCAGATTGGGTTTGTGTCGCCTGTGTGCTCTGGCCGCCGCAGGTACCTCAGTCTCGCGGCCTCAGCTCGCCCGCGCGGCAGTGGCCGCCATTTTAGGGAGCACCGGGGCTCCGTCGGCACTCACGATTTCAGGTTGCAAGGGGCCTCCGACACCAAGTGGGCACTCTCAGAATGTGCTCCACCGCCTCAGCATATCGATGGTGCCCTTCAGGGCCGCTGGGCTGCCCTTTAGCCGCTGATATGGGTTCAGGAAGAACGCGCGGACCGGGAGCCGAGACGAGTTACGTCCGTCCGGCCATCGTTCCCGGCCACGCCCCCCGTATTTGACTTTTTACATCTGATAGAGCTGCGATGCTCCACAATCCTGTGTCTCTATGTGTGGTCATGCCAATATACTTGAGTGAACATGGGCACGTGATCATGTAAATAACACCCCATGAATTGCAATTAGTATGGTTGGTCAATTGCCAAGGTGTCTGTAAGCCCAGTTCTAGTTGTTTAGTATGCGGTGTAATCGGACACACTGAACATGACCCACATGGGAAATGTCCTACTACAGGGGGTCCTCTCGACAGTGATTGTTGTCTCTCTTGCATTTGTCTGCATCTTGGTCGTGTATGAACCAATAGGTCCTTAAGGTTACTACTCCGTTTGAGAGCAAATAAAGGTTTGTCAAGAGACAGCTCTCCTATGTTTAGGATATGCCAGTTCTTGTTTATTGCTTTCTTGATGGTGTCCGTCAGATGGCTAAATGTGGTCACACACACCAATCTGTTTGTCTTGTCTTTGTGGTGTGTCTCCATAAGAGCCTCCCTATTATTATTGCGTGCCCTCTTGACAGCTCCACGTACAAGGTGATCAGGGTAATGGCGTGTCTGTAATTCACTGCTTAGATCTCTCCCCCTCTAGCCTTTCATAGACGTGGTAGGAGACAGGACGCAAGGTAAGGCACCACTCGATGTGTGGCCCATGTTGTGAATTAGAAGTGATTCGGAGTGGAGCGCGGCCAGGCATTATTGATATAACCGGTAATGGAGCTAAGCTCAGCGACTTCATTTGGAGGGCTACGGTTGTAAACGCGCTTACAAGATGCAGACAGTGAGCGGAGACAAAATTGTCGCTCGTTGATAACGTACTCTCTAAGGCAGATAGCGCGTGGTTATATTGCTTCTGAATGCCACGTTACATGTGCACGATGTATTAGTAACTACGCCCTGCCAGTTCACACTATTTGGTTAGCTCGTTACGCATGGGGACACTGCCATTAACTATGCATTACTCCGCATTGTTGAATATCTACCCTGAGCTCTATACTTGGTAACATGGTCACAGTAGGTAGATAGTGAGCAGGGCACAACGTTTTAAATGCTGCAAATGTAGAATACCAACTTAGATCTCAATGCTTAATAACGTGCTCGCTAACTGCTGTGATAGATGTACATGATGTGCTAAGTGGCAACATTAACGATGCCGTGTCATGCTATGTGACATAAGTTCACAATATATAGTTAGCTCGAGATGGACATATAATTATGGTCTATTACTTTTAAATTACTGTGAAACAGGTCATTGATAACAGATTACCCGCATCTTGAGTGGAGTGGCATCCAGATTAAAAGGTGGAGATGACTAGGAAGCTTTTGTTTTGTCTGACAATGTGTTACTGTAAATTTTATACCTACAGAGTCCTGATAACTGCTACGAAAGGACTTATGAAGGTGGATGTTTACTAATAGTCTCGAATTGGTGAGACTGTATACATTATATTTTTTGTATTCACACACTCTTGCAGTGCTGGGGAGGGACACTGGTGTCTTATAAATATTGGGACCTTATAATATGCATACTTTGTTTTGACGTGTGTTCTTATATCTTTACAGAATGTGGACCTGACTACAAGCTGGTACCACTGATTATTCCCATACCCGTAAAAGTATGGTAACCTATTTTTAATATTATTATTTTTGCACAACCTAAGTAGAGTGACATAGTGAACGGTCCTGAGGAATGCCAAGAATCTTTCCGGTCTACTAAGGCAGAAACATGTCGACCTGATCCTAATAGGGAATATCCATATCCCTATTCTCACTGAACTTATTTTAATCTATCCACTGGGGACAGTAATAAAGATTAATCTTGCCCACCAGGAGATAGTTTTAACTCACATTTAACTCTATTTTTGTTTCCACTCTGCCCCTCACTCTGCCCTACACTGGATGACACAAAACAACTCGCGCTCCTCTCCTACGGGGGAGTTGTAGCCCACACTGGGTACCTTGCGGTCCCAGTGTGTAAGAGGGAACCCAATGATGAAGCATGTCACCCTAGGGTGAGTGAGGGTTCTCGTCTTAACACATGAGTGAATGTGTCCCTCCCTCCCTCTCCTTAGCTTTTTGGTTGAGTTCTTCGGATACACCATCCGGTTACCTTTTGTGAGTATAGATTATATGGAGTGGTACCGTAGTTGGTAATAATTCCTCCCTCTAGAACCCCTATAGTGAGATTTTACCAATATACCACAACAGAGTGGATTCCAGATGATTAAGAACCATCTCAATTCCAGACCTGCCCATAGCCGGTACCCACGGATTTTATCATCTCTCTATTAGAAATAGCTCTTACTAAGAAATATTTTCAATTTGAAGGAAAGTACTACAGACAACGTTAACGTACTAGTATGAACGCGGTCTTTGCCCCACATTTTGCAATCCTTTTTATGGATAATATACACTGCATACCCTAAATAATACCAATCCTTTTCTTGCTAAAATGCGCCTATGGGAAGACAGCCAGCATGCTGGTCGCCTGAATCGCAAGCTCCGCCGTGAGCCAACCTGATCCTTCGTGCATCCGACACATCAGCTGCTCCTTTTTCACCCACCTCGGCGGGTCCTGAGAGGGAGCACCCTCGGAGACTTTTGGGGCACCTGATGACCTCCAAGCGGCCTGGAATCCCGGCAACTGCAAAGGTGAGAGGCGCAGCCTGGGACGCAGCGGGGGGCCCGCCTGAAGCTGACTAGGCCGCCGATGCCCAGAGTGGGGCTGCGAGGCAGAGAAGGAGCGTGCCAGGGCGTCATCGACCCCCCCCCACAAGTGTTGCTGGACCTTTGCTGAGCTTGTGGGTGGGACCGCATACTGCCCAGTGGGCCCACCCAGTGATGCCGAGTGTCCCTGATGCCTGTGTCTACCCAAGGGGCCCACCTGCTGGAGACCTCCGGCAGCCGCCTTCTCCCCCTCCTACTGCGACCGGAACAGACGGTGTGGAGATCGGGGTGGAGGCCCGACCCGGATCACAATATTGGGGTCGGGGACCGGCTCTAGACCTCACTGAATCCGCCATTGGTAACACCCCCTCCCCAAGAGGCACTGTACCTGGCCTCGCTGCACGGACTGCCATCTCCCCTGTTAGGCTGACTGCCGGGCCAAACATGACGCACTGCCCAGTCCCACCCCCCCACCGCTGACTGGGGATGCCTCCTTGGGGGCCCATGGGACTGTGCTGGTGGGCCCGCTGAGGTGCGGGGTGGGCCGGGCCCACCTCACCTGAAATCGCCGGAGAGGTGACTGGGGACATGGGCGTCCCGGGCCCGCAACCTACAACTGCCACCTTTGACCAGCTGCATAGATTGGTGCAGTGTCGGTGCCTGGGCCCTGAGCCACTCGCTGGACCGCCACGGACAGGCCGACAAGAAGAGAGCTGACCGGTGGCCCTGGAGCTGGGGAGATCCCCCCCCCCATGGACTCTGCGCCCACCTAGCACTTGACCCACCTGCTCAGACCTGCTTTGGCCCAGCAGGGGAGTGAGTCTCTGGGGCGTGGGCCGGGCATTGGGCGGACCGGCTGGCCCTCTTCCCTCCCTGGATAGTTGGTCCCCTGGGCCCCCGGCACCCCCGGGCCCCATCACACTTATCAGTGCTCAACCGAAGACGCAGCCCCAGCCTCGGAGGTGCCAGGGCCCCACGCCCCTTCTAACCAATGGGCAATCCCGTGGGCCTGACCCCAGACTCTTTCCACAAGCTCAAAGCCTTTTCTGCTGCCCGACCTGGCGGAGGGCCCGCGGCTGCAGGTGGTGCCCGCCACCTGTCTTCCTCCTCGTCCCCTCCCTGATGCGAAGCGAATGGGACGCAACCAATAGATGCAGCACCTACTGCACGCGGAGGCCCCTCGTTGATCCCTCGTTCGCGAGTGGCGTCCCCGCCGGACTTTGTGACCTGAAGCCAAGAGCTGGTCCAGCTGAAGCCCAGGGGCGATTGAGCCATGGGGAAGGACAGAGCCACGCTTGCCGCTTCTACGAGGATGCCAATAGACCAATACACCACCCGCTCCGGAGGTCCCGACTTGGGCCTCACGGACTCGGACAAAGCTGCGGCCCCGGCCAATGACCTCTCAGTCATCCTGCAAGCGATCCAAACCTCCCAGGCTGCAGTGGAGGCGAGAGTCGGAGAAGTGAAGATGGACGTTGCGTTGCTCCGTCAAGACCTTCGCAAGGCCATAACCAGGATCGCTGAGACAGAATCACAGATCTCCATGGTCGAGGACGAAGTTTCTACTCTCAAATCCCAGGTATCATCTCTCCTGTCAAGCACTGCGGAACTGCACATGTGAGTGGAAGATGCAGAGGACCGCTCGCGGCGCAACAATGTCCGCATTGTGAGGGTTCCAGAGTCCATCAGAAGTACGCACCCCCAGCAAATGGCGGACCCCATTGAAAAGTGGCTCAAGACCTGGAGGCCCAAAGAGCGCTTGTCCCCCTGGTTTGCTGTGGACAGGGCGCACCGTTCACTGGCGCCGAGGCTGCCTTCCGGCGCCGCCCCAAGACCGATCATTGCCCGCATCCTGAATTACCGAGATGCAGTCCATAGTGAGGCGCGCTCCCGACCGGACCTCCAATACGAGGGCACCAAGGTCCTGATATTCCCAGACTTCACCAAAGAGGTCCAGCAGCACAGGCAATCCTTTCAAGATGTCAAACAAAAGCAAGGGAACATGGGTCTGCAATACCGGCTCCTTTTCCCAGCCAGACTCTGGGTCATCTTCCAAAATAAGTCCATCTTCTTCGACACACCTGATGCAGCCTGGCAATAGCTAACAGAAGAAAGGCCGCTACGGGAGAGCCCTTTCCTCTCCGCTGACACCCACGGACGGGTGAAGGACCTTGCCGCTCGTTCCCAGACCCGATCCAGAGGACGACGCCACTGCTCTTGGAAGCGACGTGGTTGAACTCGCTCGGTCTCCCCGCTGGACTCCCTCCCGCCAGCACTCCGAACTGAAAGATCCCCACCTACAGATCAGTTGATGGGCGATTGGAACAACTGCGAAGGCGACGTGCGCCCTCCGCCTTCCTCCCTGAAAACCTCCTCGTCCTTCTGCCAGATTCAGACCTGTCCCGCAGTCCAATACTTAGTCCGGCCTCTGACCTGGAGCCTGTTATGAGCACCGCGGGCCTCTGGCACCCGCTGAGACATAATCGACCCCTTGACTTGCTGCCTAATCTGAGCTCTAACCAACTTGGCAGCAGCACCCGGCGTTAAAATATCCGGACCCTGCATTGGCTCACCCCACCTGTATTGTGGATTCGTCAAAACAAGCTTATGTTGACTTTCTTGTTTCCTTTTCGTATGGGGAGGGGTGGGAGTTGTTGTTTTTTTTTTTTTTACGCAGATTTGTTGACTGTTCACAATATTTTTCCTTCCCTTGGGTACAGGCACATTCAGTATTCTCTCTGGCAACCGCAATCATGCAACACTAGGCATTCTTGGAACCTCCCTGAGACTCGCCGCACCAGCCCGCTGGCCCCCTGCGGCCCCACGTCAGGCACTCTGCCTGCCTCTGACACAGACATGACCACGCTTACCACATTCCAGGTGCTATCATGGAATGGTAACGGTCTTCTAAACTGGATCAAGCGCTGGATGGTCTTCGCGTTTGTCCATCGTCACTTACCAGAAGTCCTCCTCCTGCAGGAAACCCACCTGCAAGGCAAGCTCTTACCCTTTCTGTCCCGCAAAGGCTACGTTAGGGTCTTCCACGCGGGGTTCGCACAGGGAGCAAGAGGGGTCGCCATGCTCCTGCACCGTACCTTCCCCCTGGTGGTTTCCCGAATTTCCTGTGACATCCAAGGACGGTTTATAGCACTTGAGGGCACTCTGGAGGGACGGGTGGTCATCCTTTTGTTCTTTTATGCTCCCCGGCCACCCTGAGGGGCTGTCTGCAAGCCTTGTCATCACTTCTCGCCCGCCTCCCTCAGGGCCTCACCGTGCTGGGTGGAGACTTTAATGCTGTTCCTAGACTGACACTCGACTGCACCGGGCCCACTGCTTCCAGGGGCCCTGGGACCAAGCTTTTTACTGATTTGCTCCCCTCCTGGGGCCTCTGCGACTCTTGGAGAACATGGCACCCGACGCTCCGACAGTACACGCACACCTCGGCTTCCCATTACACACACTCACGTATCGACCTGGTCCTACTGCCAGCCCCTGACTGCCAATCCCTGAGCCATGTTGACATATTGCCCAGAGGGGTCTCGGAGACTGGGGCAATGCCCCACAACACTGCGACCCATGTGGCACATTAACACCTGGTATTTCCAAGACCCACCCTTTCTCCAAGGGCTAAGAGACAAGCTTCAATCCTACTTCCTCCACAACTCCGGATCAGTGGCCCGAGTAAGCACGCTCTGGTCCACCAGTAAGGCTACCATTCGTGGATTCGCGAAACAGTTGGTCCGGACAAGGGAACATGAGCGTCTTTCCCGTATTACGCAACTGGAAGCTCAAGCCACCTACCTGGAGCGGCGCCTTCTCTCTGACCCAGGGGAAGCAATTTCCTGCCAGCTGTGTCTCGTCCAGGAAGAAATAGGCTTGCACTCTCCAGAAGCGGCCAAACTCCTCTGGCGCGCAACAACGGCCAGTGTCTATGAATGAGGTGATAAGAATGGGAAAATGCTGTAATGGTTAGCTTCCCATCAGCAGGCCACTAGAATAGTCCCACTGATCAGAGACGAAATGGGCAAAGTGCACCAGGCTCCACCAGACATTGCCCAGACCTTTGTCCGTTAATATGAAGAACTGTACTTGGCACCAAGCGACAGAGACCGGGCAGCCGGTGACAGCCTTCTGGATGTGGTCGACCTACCACCCCTCCCCCGGGGAGAATATCAACTCCTGGACCACCCTATCACGATAGAGGAGGTCGGAGAGGCTCTCTCTGGGCTACACCCTGGAAAGGCCCCAGGCCCGGGCGGGTTCCCCATGGAGTACCTCCTGAAAAACCGAGACTTCTCCCCCACCTCTTCACCCTTTTCGAAGAGGCGTGTCGCCTTGGCTCCTTCTCCGAAGACCTTGACTCTGCCACTATAGTGGTGATCCCCAAAACGCAGCCCCCCTCAACCTCATAAAGCATTACCTCCCCATCTCTTTACTCAACTGCGAAGTTAAAGTTTTTGGCACTGTTCTGGCAAACAGGCTGAGAAAGGTGCTACCAACGCTCGTCCACTTGGACCAAATCGGCTTCATGCCGGAAAGAAGCACACAACACTGCATTCGACGGCTCCATATGACCCTAGCCCACCGTCACTCCTTGCCACACAACCTAGCCTTACTTGTCATTGATTTTGAGAAGGCGTTTGATACGGTGGACTGGGAATACCTACGCAAGATGGTGGTTGGTGCCGGTCTCGGCCCGCGCTTCTGTGGTATGGTTGATGTGCTCTACTCCCATCCCTCGGCCAGAGTACGTGTAAACGGGGTCCTCTCGGACCCCTTCTCTATTAGATGCGGCACAAGGCAGGGCTGCCCTCTGTCCCCCCTTCTCTTCACTTTAGCGATGGAGCCCCTAGTACAGCTCATTCGCAACAACCCAAAATGCGAGGGGTAGAGTCCAATTCGCCAGCTTTCACCCCTGAGCTTTAAGAGATGGCCACCCCTATAGCCATTTTTTGCACATTCAATACAACTATAGATTCAAAGAAGATTTATTCAGAGAAGCTGAATTTCTTGCGAAGAAAGCCCAAGAAAGATGATACCCAATACGCCTTGTGAAACGCTCACTGTTTTGTACAATATGGTTTATTACCCCCAGGTTGTCTGAAAATTGTGGGGTTGCCCTTCTTTTATATACACTATAGATTTCGAGCCCACCTTGTCCATAGAGTATTGCAGATTTTCCGGATTTTTGGGCACCTCGCTAGCTATTGTATTTACTGGGACAAATCCTGTATCTACCTGCTTGTGGGGGGTGCGCCTGTTCTGCCCCTGAGGAGCACAATGCCTCTGGCTTTGTATACATAGGCATCTGTGCCACCCGGGAACCTGAGGACTTCCTACACAGGAACTTCTACTAGCTGCTTGACTGCCTTAAAAGTGACGTTAGTCACTGGAGAACACTGCCACTCTCCTTAATTGGCAGAGCCGTCCTATACAAAATGATGGCACTTCTCAGATTCTTGTATGCACTTCAAAACACCCCATTTCTGGTCTCTCTGACCTTCTTTAACAAAATAGACCATGAGGTCTTGCCAATCCAGATATCCTTAAATACTATTGGGCCTCGCAACTACCAGTGATAAAAGGTCTTTGCGGATCAACATAAACCAGCAATATGGCTCAATATAGAAGCGAGGGGACCCAGGGTTTACCCAGCGCTGCTCTATAGTCCGGGGCAGGGAGAATCATTGCTGACGCATACTCAGACTATTCTTGAAGTGTGGACAGACCCAATGGGATTCCTGGTCTGGAAAATTAACAGAACCACCTCTGGTATTGGATAGCAACCTTCTCAGAGAGGTTGGAGCCTTGAGGGGGTTCTCTAAGTGGGGTCTCTTGGGCGTAGAGCACCTGACACTTTTGGAAGGCAAGCGCTCCTTTGTAATTTGAGGCGCTGCAGAAAGAGTAATGCCTGGCTGGAACAGATCGGTACCAATACCTGCAGTTGATGCACTGCCATAGGGTACATATTCCTGGTGAGACGCGCAAGTGGCGGAGTCGTCTCTACTGGAAGGTAGACTTTTGCTAGACGCTAGGCTTGATAAGGCCATCTCCCTCACTTACAAAAAGATAATGAATAATGCTCCTGATAGTCTAAGCACTCTACGAAACAAATGGACAGCAGACCTGGTAGAACTTGACGACGAAGAGTGGGAAGCAGCCTTGCAGGTCCCTCGTGTGATTGCCATAAGTGCAGGCTTTCGACTGGTGCAACTCCACATATTACACAGATCCTACTATTCTAGAACATTACTTTACAAAATTGGAAGGGGAAGTTCCAGTCAGTGTCTGCGAGGATGCGGGCAGGAGGGCACCTTCATACACACTCTATTGACATGATATCTAATGAAAATGTACAGTAAATTCCTCTGTCTAATCTCCCTTTGTTTCTCTTCTCTGTCCTATTACTGTACCTTGATTTGATGTTGTACTTAGAAAACAATAAAAAAAAATGTTTTAACTATGTAGTTACCTGCAGATGCTCTTTCAGTTTATTACACATCTTACTAGCTTGAAGCGGGAAGCACTTACCTACCAGCCCTTACCCAATTGGCTCTGGGCAGACCTAGCAGCTGTTTGTTGTTGGAACGAAGATTCCATCTGGAGTGATGCAATTTAATGGTATATTTTATATACTCTGGGGCAGAGGTTCTTTAGTCTTCGACTTCAGTTGACCGCCACGTAATAACTGTTGAAAGCCAGAGACCCCAGCCTAGGCACTTTCTAGGATTTGAACCTCAAAAAATACACACAACTACATAAACAAATATACATCAAAAAACATAACCATTATGAAACATTTTCTTTTATTTACAAACAAAAAAAAATGCAAAAGTAAAAACTTTCATTTTAATGGGATGGTAGGAGCTTTTTAAACATTTTGTTTTATTTATGAAATACAACATCATATCAGCATATCCTTTGTCTTTTTCAGTCCTCAGTCCTAATGCATCCTCTTTTTTATTGGCCCATGCAGTTGCTTAATTGAGGCCACCTATCGTCCCACCGACCGTTTGCTTTACTAGCGCTACTCTCACAAATCAAGCTAAGGATACCGACTTTGGGCCCGATTACGATCTTGGCGGATGGGATACTCCATCACAAACTTGACAGATATCCCGTCTGCTGTATTACAAGTTCCATAGGATATAAGGGAATTGTAATATACGCCGGACGGGATATCCGTCACGTTTTGACAGAGTATCCCATGCGCCAAGATCGTAATCAGGCCCTCAATTTTTTCTCTCCATTTTCAAATTCCTTCATATTTACTGAGTGTGTTAGTATTGGCAATTTTCCATGTTTCTATTTTATTTTTATATACTTTATTAATCTTATATTATTATTTAATTTTCTATACAGTTGCGTACCCCTTCAGTTGGTGCCACAGACCCCCCCCAGTGTTCCACGGACCATAGATTAAAAACTGCTGCTCTGGTGCATTCTCTTAGAGTACCATGTGTGCTACAGTTAAGACCTTGAATATCACTGTCTACTGGATAGGCAGCCAATGTTGAGAGCACCTAGCGGTCGAATTGTCCTCTCGAGGAGCAAGACTTTTTTTTTACCGTTGCCATTGTTGCATTCTAAGTTGCCAACCTCAAGCCAGTTTTGCAGCATCCATTTCCGGGTGGAGTCAAAGGTATAATTCATCAAGTGCTGACCTACTTCCAAATCTCCCACCAGAGTAATAGTAGTCTAAGTATCATTGGCGTAATTATGAAATGGTACCACGTCCTCAGTAATTCATGAAATTGCTGTGCATGCATTTAAATTAATAAAATAGGGAAGAGTGTCATGGACATTTGCTTTGTAGGGGGTTCGGGGAGTAGTATTTGGTCTGTCTGTTTTTCGAAGTTATGTAATATTGGTATAATCTAGACCTGATGTAATGCTGGATACATTTATATGTGCAGGCCTTGATGTACAAACAAATAAAACCGCAATAAAATTTGTTACAAAAAAGCAAAATAAAACAAACAAGCATTGGTAAAACTAAATCAGTCTCGCCTTCAGGACCCATTGGATTTGCCAATTCCTTATGGTGATGCTATGCTGGATCGGCCAAAAGAAAAAAAAAGTGCAATGTTGTGACTTTTGCTGGCAACTACATCATTTGACAGGCGCTTACATGCATGATGACATACACATGTGCAAAGAAATTGAGTTCTTATGTAACAAAAACACTTTTTTTAAGGGAGAGGGATGTGCTGCAAGTTTCTGCCTGGCCCTCCAAAAGAAACATTATTATAGAAACAAAAGACTGTGGAAGTTAGGAGGGACCATGGAGGAGCCAGTCTGGGATATGTGAGGGGAAAATACATTAAAATTAAAGCTGGATGGGAGGTCTGGAAAAGTAGCACAAGACGACGAGAGCAACAAGCGATCAGGAGAGAGAAGCACAAGAGAGAGAGAGCAACATGGAGAACTAGGTGAAGACGTATCCAAGGAAGAGAGTAACACAGAGTTTGTGTAGCAGGTGCGCTTGGTGGGGGAAAAGCACACATGGGAGAGCGCAACATAGAGTGTGGGAAAAATCAGGAAAACAGATGCACTCTCATGAAATGCATAACCAAAAAGAAAAACAGTAGTTCCCTAAAAGTGAGCAATGCAAGGGATAAAAGTCAGCCAATCACAACGATCCTAAAGAGGCTGTGCTCTAGGGGAGAGACAAACACAAGAAGAAGACAAGCCATCAAAAAAAAGGAAACACATGAGAATGGCTATAAAGCCAATCAGTAATGAACAATGCTCAGGATGTCAGCCCTCTGTAAGTTCTTGGTAAACCCACAATAGTTCTTATGCAACCAGACAGCTTGTGCTGCTCGGTAGGTGAGACCTAATAAATACATTATTGTGGGCCTATAGTTTGTGGGGTCAATTTGATCCAGCCCATTTCTTTTTTTAACAGTGGGTGTAATCCAGGGCCTCTGCATTTTCTTCGCTATTTCCCCAGCAAATATGGATTCACTTACAAAGTGGATAAAATATTACAGCAGACTTTGATGGTGGATGGGCAGAAAACCCTTTTACAAACGTTTACAGATTTTTGGAGTCATGTCTCATATTAACCTCTGATTTCTTCCTCTGTCACTGCCCTAAAAAGTAACTTGACTGGATCCTTGAATATATTTCTTCTGTAATTTAAGATTTATTTTTCTATTTATGATTACTTGACCAATGGATAACATTTTGTTGCCAAAGAAGTCGTGGAACTTCTGGCACCAGTCAAAATCCAAACATGCTCCACTCTCATCTGAGAATGGGTTTGCAAAAGAATTCAGTGGCATGAAAAATTTCCATGTAGAATTCGAAGAGTTCCCAATTGCATCTGGGGAAAAAATCTTTTTGCCTCCTTTTTGTCTTATGTTTCCCTCTCAGCTCCTTAGGAGACAGTAGACTTACTTCAGTTGAGTTCATCTGCCAGGATCTTTGGGCACGTAATTTCTCTAACATTGTATCTTTCGTAGATTCCCATTCTTGAATCACTTTCGTTTGTCAGGCTGGAATTCCCCGCTACTTTTACAATAGCCGTAAACAGTTTTAAAATGGCCATTGGCCCAACAACATTGATGGTTTAGTAGCACGCTCACCTCATTTGAAACAACCCAAATTTCAGCCTATGAGATGGAAGTGCTGTGTTCTCTACTCCCCCTAGAGCGCACCATAGCTCAGATTTCTACCACACATCATGTGTGAGTGAGTTCTGTGAAAGAGCTCTTTTCCTATTAAAACATATTTCACTGTATTCTCAACATATTCAACAGCCCCCTTGTCAACGGTACAGATGACAAGAAAACCATTGATGATCTTGTTGCCGGCGAAGACTCTGATATCACCTTTGATGACCAAACCTCTGATGGCAATCTAATTGTAGAGCAAAACGATCTGATCAACGACAACTACGTCAATGGCACCAACAGCAGTCCCATCCACAATGGACCTCCTACCAATACTGAGAACCTAGTCAACTGACTTTGCTGACAACAACCGTGTTGACGGCGACACCACCACGGTACATATTGCCAGCAATGGTACCGTACATGATCCTGTCTACAACTGGGAATATCTTCTTTTCTCCACTGTTGGGCATCCCATCATCTTACACAGAGTCAACCCGGAAGGTGTCCACAAATTAACCAGTCAATATCCTTTATTCAGAGGTGGCAGCAGATTTCAGTGACCAAGAACAAGTTTCTAAAGTATACAAAAAAGTGATGGATGGAATGTTTAAATTAATCTCAGCCACTTGTAATTACTCTGGCAGCATCCCAATTCATTGTTATTTTGCACACCATGTCACCTCAGTTTGGAACAAGCTATATGCAATTCAGTCTTGACCCTGCTCCAATCGGAACAGTCCAGCCCGCACTGCCAAGCTAGGTCCTCCCTGGCCCAAAACACGCAACCCAGGACCAGCTTTGGCTTAGTAATGGGCTTATCAGCTGTGTACAGCTTGATTCCATGGACTCATTGTGCACGTGGCCCACATCTGGCATTACCGTGTCCCACTAAGGGCGACACACTAAATTATACAAAAAAGTGATGGATGAAATGCTTGAAATAATCTCAGCCACTTGTAATTACTCAGGGCAGCATCACAATCCATAATTATTGTACACACCATGCCAACTCAGTTTGTCCCAGCTATATGCAAATCAGTCTTGACCCTGCTTCAATCGGAACAGTCCAGCCTTAACTGCCAAGCGTGGTCCTCCTTGAACCGGAAAACAAGTAACCTAGGACCGGTTTTGCCCTAGTTATGGGCTCATCAGCCAGGTACAGCTTGGTTTTAGTGACACAGTGCATGGGATCCATGTCTGGGCATATCTGTCCCACTTAGGGCGACACACCAAAGTATACAAAAAAGTGATGGATGGAATGCTTGAATTAAACTCAGCCACTGGTAATTACTCGGGCCGCATTCCAATCTGTCATTATTTTGCACACCATGTCACCTCAGTTTGAATCCAGCTATATGCAAATTAGTCTTGACCATGTCCAGTCATAACAGTCCAGGGCAAGTTTCTGGCATGGCTTACATTCCAACCCAACTGGACATCCATTGCATCCTGCAGTGTGACGATGAAAGCTATGGAAAAACACTGCATGGAGAATGTTAGACTTGGCATCTTTTGGCGTGTTTCCCCTGACTTTTTGCTGTCTGACCTCCTGTTTTTTGACTCTGTTTTTGCTGGTGTAATGATTCTGCGCACTTTTCTCACTGCTGTCCAGTGGGAAAGTGCAAGTGCTCCTGTATAAAATGTGTAATGGATTGGTGTTTCCATAATTGGCCTATTTGATTTATGTGTCATTCCCTTGTAAAGTGCACTGAGAGTGCCAGGGCCTATAGATCAAATGCTGTTGGTGGGCTGCAGCACTGGATTGTGCCACCCACGCAAACAGCCCGTAAAGTGTAACTCTGGCCTGCCATTGCAGAGCCTATGTGCAGCCTGGGGCTGCCATGTCGACTTGGCAAGTGCACACACTTGCAAGTCCCTAAACCTTCCCTTTTCTACATGTTAGTCACCCCTAAGGTAGGCCCAAGGTACCCCTGTGGGCAGGGTGCATTGTATGTGAAAGGTAGGACATGCCCTGGTGTGTGTGGCATGTCCTGATAGTGAATTACAGCCTATTTCGTTTTTCACTATTGCAAGGCTACCTGTTCCCCATAGGCCAGAATGGGCAGTTTTGATTATTACAGCTTATAATCCTAACTGACCCAGGGAACATGGTAGAAATTAGAGTTTAGTATGCCTGGACTCAGAATGATAAAATGCATCTTTTAGTGAAGTTGGTTTTAACATTCTGTGTTTGAAAATACCGCTTTTAGAAAGTGGGTATTTTCTTGTCTAACCATCCAAGCCTGCCTCTGCTAGGTTGTGTATTCCTTGTCTGGAATGTGAGTGACAGGGGCTGGGGGATGCCAGGAGACAGGGTGAGTCAGCACAGGGCTGAATAGCAAGATCTACATGTAGATGGGTGGGAGGAGATGCACCTGGGACCTGAATAGGGCTGGGCCTTCCCTCCACAATGCTGGCTCCACCTCCTGTGGTGCGTCTGATGTCCCTGGCCTGCACTGTGAAAGGATAGAAGGAGCCTTGTCAACAAAGTGCTCCAGGACTGACCAGAACTGGTTTGGACTAGGCAAAGGCCTCTCTGCCTTCAGAGAACAAAGAGAAATTGAGGATAAAAAGGGGGACCCAAACCCCAGAAAATTGGAACTCTTTGGGATCAAGAAGACTGCCAAGAAGAAGAGCTGGAGAAGCTGTGAGGAGGAACTACCACTTTGCTGTGTGCTTTGCTGTGTTGGCCTGCAGTGGCTGCTTCTGTCTTGGGCAGTGAAAGGACTGGAACTGAACTTTCTGCAATCTAGTTTGTGAGTGTCTCCAAGGGCTTGAGGTAGAGCTTGCCCCCTGTTCAAGAAGTCTCAGGAACAGCAAAGACTTCAAGCCCGACGCCGTCTACGACGCCGCTGCCGACTCCATGTCCTGAAGGCACCACAGAGGGCACCGTCGCAACGCCGCACCGCGACCCTGGTCTCACCGACGACGCCAGCTGACGCCGCCACCGAGCCGCTGCTCGCACCGCGACCTGTGGGCACCGCACTCCGCACCGCCTCACTTCACGACGACGCCGTGGTATCCCCGACGACGCCGCTCCACGCCGGACTCGACGCCGCTGCTTGCACCGTGGTTCGGGGGCACCGCTCGTAAGTTACACGACGCACCGCCCCCATCCCGCACCGCAGCCTTGGCCCACCTACGCCGGTGCCATCGACTCCAGTTCGTCAGCCGACGACAGAGCTTCAGCAACAACGATGCCGCTGCTGCACCGTGACCTGCCAGCACCGTGACGAGCACCGCCTTCATCTCACACCGCGACCCTGGTCTCACCGACGACGCCATCCGACGCCGCCACCGAGCCGCTGCTCGCACCGCGACCTGAGGGCACCGCACGCCGCACCGTTGCATTCGACGCCGGCCGACGCCAGCGCTCCTGACTTCAACAGAGAGGAGATCGATCTGCAACGCGTGTGACTTCGAGGGCCCGACGACGCCTGCACCGACCTCCGGAACCGACGCCTGCGGACGCCGTGTTTTCGGAAGCTCACCTCGAGGTCATCGACGCCCTGCATTTCTGAAAGGTACTGTTTGCGGGTCTTCCCGACACCGTAGCTGACCCGCGACGCCGCGGTCAGCCAGAACTGTTTGGATTTGTTTGTTCACGACGCCGGGATAGCCCTGGACGGAGCTATCGACATCAAGGAACTGTTTTTAAGGACACTGTGATAACTGAAGATTTTTAAAGCACTGTACTGTGGATTTTTATCGTATTGGTCTTGTTTTAAGTATATAAAAATATTGGATATTTTTCTAAACTGGTGTGGTGTCTGTTTGTAGTGCTTACACTGTATTACTGTTGGTTATGTGCAAATGCTTTACACACTGCCTCTAAGATAAGCCTGACTGCTCGTGCCAAGCTACCAAGGGGTGAGCAGGGGTTATTTTAGGAGTGTTACTCCCTTATCCTGACTAGGAAGAAGGCTCCCTACGTGGACAAAGGTGCAAGCCCTTGCCAACTAGAGACCCCCATTTCTAACATTGGTTGGCAGCGGTGAGGATATGACTTGTGTTTGCACTTGACTTACAGTGATTGGTGTGCACTACTACCATATCGCAGACCATTACGTACCACTCACAGGTTCTTTTTCTTTTTGGCCTATTTTTGATCTTGCCAGTTTGAACTTGCTACTTCAACATGCCTGAATCTATAGTATCATCAAATGCATCAGTAGAAATTGCCTTTGAGGAGGATCGATTGGAAGCCTACAATGTCAAGGAGTTAAAATCGATTTGCAAGAACCTGAAAGTTCAGGTCAGAGGCCTCACCAGGAAGGATGAGCTACAAAAGGCACTGAGGGCCTGGGTAGCAGCCAGAGGTGCCAGTGGACAATCTGGTGATCTCACTGGAGAGGTGGAGGAGCCTGTTCCTAGGGTAGATGTGCTTTTGGGAGGGGGGGAGCCCTCCAGGTCAGGCAGCAGTAGCTTGTCCCCAGAGGAGCTGGAGGACAGGCGGGAAGTAAGGAGGTTTGAATTGGAGAAACTCAGAATAGAAAGTGAGAGGGAAGAAAAAAGAATAGTCATGGAGGAAAGGAAGATGATACTAGATCATGAGAGAATGATCAAGGAGCTGGAGCTAAAGAGTAGATCCGGTTCAGATGGAGGCAGCAATTCTTCAGCACACACAGACAGGATTGTACACATCCCCAAGAATGTAGGAAAAGAGTACAAAAAGGGTGATGACATACAAAGGTGGTTTCAAGGGTACGAGTCGTCTATTCATATGAATGGGGTCCCTGAAAGGAACTGGGGAGCGGGGTTGTGGCCTCTCTTTCCAGAGGAAGCTAGGGATACTCTGATAGCTTTGGGTAAGGGGCAGGACCTCACCTATGCTGACATGAAAGACGCTCTCCTCATTAGGTATGGGCTCACTCCTGAGAAGTACAGGGATCAGTTCAGGTCCAGTAAAAAGTCTGAGGCCAACACTTGGTTGGAATGTGTGGATATGTTCTGTAGGTCGCTGGATGGTTGGGTGAAGGGCAATAATGTAACAGATTTTCAGGGGCTCTACAATTTGATTGCATGGGAGCACTTGTCTAGTCTATGTTTTGCAGATCTGCGCCAGCACCTAGTTGATAGTAAGCTAACTGACCCCAGGAAGCTTGCTATGGAGGCGGACTGCTGGGTGAGTACCAGGGTCCACAAGAAAGCGTTTGGGGGAGACTCAGCCAAAGGTGGGCAGGGTCCCCAGCAGAAAAGTGGGGGGGACAAGGGTAAAGCACAGGAGTTCTCTAAAGGGCCCCAAACTAGTACCCAGGGTAAAGGTTCCCATCCCCCAGGTGATAAGAAGAAAGGGGTCTCTACAGGGAAGCCTGTTGAGACCGGCCCCCGCAAGTGTTATGCATGTGACCAGGTAGGTCACTTTAAGGGGGACCCCAAGTGCCCAAAGGGGACACAGCCACCCACCGGTGGACAGTCCAAAGTGTTGGCTAGTGTAGCGCTTGGGGAGGAGGGGTGCCCACAGGAGGGTGGGGATCCCGCAGAAATGACCCTTGTCTCACTAGGGGACAGTGAGATGGTCCCAGGAAACCAGGTGCCCCCTAACACAAAGAAATATAGCACCTGGGTGACCATCAATGGGAACAGGGTAGAGGCTCTCAGAGATACTGGAGCCAGTGTGACCTCAGTCCGGTGTCACCTGGTCTCTGAGAAGCAGGTAGTCCCAGGGGCATTCCACCAAGTAGTTGCTGTAGACAACTCTGAGCGCCAGTGTATGGTGGCGCAGGTTCCCTTTGAATGGGGGGGTCTCAGGTCCCTTGAGGGTGGTTGTGAGCCCCACCATGCCTGTAGATTGTCTGCTAGGTAACGACCTGGAGCAGTCCTTATGGAAGGATGTTGAGCTCAGGTCTCACTTGGAGATGCTTGGGTTGCCAGAGTGGGCATGCGTGTCTACTCGGTCAATGGCAGCCAGGAAGGGTGATCAAGAGGACTTGGAGCCTGGAACAATGGCCCAAGTCCCTGCCAAGAGGAAGGGCAGGGGCGCAGGAAATCGGCCCCGAAGTTCCCACGGACCGGGAGGAGGCGGACCTCGAGGGGACGCCCGGTGCCAACAGGGGAGCAGGTAGCCGAACTGGGAGACATCTCTGAGCTGACCCATTGGCAGCAAGAAGGGGGTCCCACCAGGGAGGAGTTCTGCAGGGAGCAGGACGAGTGCCCTACTCTGGAGGGTCTGCGGCGGCAGGCTGCAGACCAGGCAGCTGGTAATCAGTCCGGGTCACATCTGATCTACTGGGAGAATGGTCTCCTATACAGTGAGCCTAAGGTTGCTGAGCCTGGGTCAGCCCGTGTGCTGGTGGTACCCCAGCGCTTCAGGACCTTCCTACTGGGTCTGGCTCATGACGTGCCTTTGGCAGGACATTTGGGGCAGGGCAAGACCTTTGACAGGCTTGTCACCCACTTCTTTTGGCCCCAAATGCGAAGGCAGTCAGATGCACACTGTAGGTCTTGCCAAACATGCCAGGCAAGTGGTAAGAGTGGGAGGAAGGTCAAAGCTCCTCTCCAACCTTTTCCTGTTGTTGGAACACCCTTTGAAAGGGTAGGGATGGATATTGTGGGGCCACTGGATCCCAAGACAGCCATGGGCAAGAGGTACATCCTGGTCTTGGTGGACCATGCCACCCGGTACCCGGAGGCAATCCCTCTCAGGACAACGACGGCGCCAGTGGTGGGCCGGGCGTTATTGGGGATCTTTTCCCGTGTGGGCTTCCCCAGAGAGGTGGTTTCTGACAGGGGGACCAATTTCATATCTAAGTATATGACATCCCTGTGGAAGGAGTGTGGTGTAACCTACAAGTTCACCACTCCTTACCACCCACAAGGAAACGGTCTGGTGGAGAGATTCAACCAGAGCTTGAAAGGCATGATCAAGGGTCTAACAGAACCCATGAGGCGTAAGTGGGACGTCCTCTTGCCATGCCTGCTCTTCGCATACAGGGAGGTGCCTCAGAAGTCTCTTGGGTACAGCCCCTTTGAGCTCCTGTATGGCCACCCTGTCAGAGGACCTCTGAGTTTGGTAAAGGAAGGCTGGGAGGCAGCTCCCAGGAAAACTCCCCAGGATGTGTTTAGTTACATGCTGGCCTTTAGAAACCAAACTGCCCTCTTCAGGAAACTCGCTCAGGCGAACCTAGAAGCAAGCCAAGAAGAAATGAAAAGGTGGGATGACCAGAATGCCACTCTGGTCGAATTTCAACCTTGGCAAAAAGTGTGGGTCATGGCCCCAGTGGAACCTTGTGCCTTGCAGGACAAGTGGACTTGGCCATATGAGGTGGTGGAGCGCAAAAGTGACGTCACCTACCTGGTGGATTTGCAGGCTCCAAGGAACCCTTTGAGGGTCCTCCACGTGAACCGCCTCAAGCCCCACTTCGAGAGGTCCGAAGTGAGTATGCTCTTGGCGACAGATGATGGGGTGGAAGAGGAGAGTGAGCCTCTCCCTGACCTCCTGTCTACCAAGGAGCACGATGGGTCAGTGGAGGGTGTGATCCTCTCCCCTACTCTGACTCAGGAGCAGCAGGGGGACTGTCACCAGTTGTTGGGACAGTTCGCCCCACTGTTCTCTCTGACCCCCGGTGTTACTCACTGGTGTACCCATGACGTAGACACTGGTGACAGCCCTCCTGTGAAGCACAAGATTTACAGGTTGACTGACCGGGTCAGGGCCAGCATCAAGGAGGAGGTCTCTAAGATGTTGGCATTAGGGGTGATTGAGCCCTCCAACAGTCCTTGGGCTAGCCCAGTGGTCTTGGTCCCAAAGGCTGCTGCACCCGGTGCCACTCCAGAACTGCGGTTTTGTGTGGACTACCGTGGGCTCAATGCCGTCACCAGGACTGACGCGCACCCCATCCCCAGAGCTGATGAGCTCATTGATCGGTTGGGAGCTGCCCGGTTCCTCAGCACGTTTGATTTAACGTCTGGGTACTGGCAGATTGCCTTAACCGATGGGGCCAAGGAGAGATCAGCATTCTCAACCCCAGAAGGTCATTACCAATTCCGGGTGATGCCCTTTGGGTTGAAGAATGCCCCTGCCACCTTTCAGAGGTTGGTCAATCAGGTGTTGGCTGGACTGGAGGATTTCAGTGCCGCCTACCTGGATGACATTGCTGTGTTCAGTTCCAGCTGGGAAGAACATTTACAGCACCTTGAGAAAGTGTTGAGGGCTCTGCAGGGTGCAGGCCTCACGATCAAGGCCAGTAAGTGCCAGATCGGGCAGGGTTCTGTGGTGTACTTGGGACACCAGGTAGGAGCGGCCAGGTGGCGCCCTACAACCCAAGATTGACACCATTCTGGCTTGGGAGCCCCCAAGACCCAGACAGAGGTGAGAGCCTTCTTAGGTCTCACCGGCTACTATAGGAGATTTGTTAAGGGCTATGGCACCATTGTTGCCCCCTTAACAGAGCTGACTTCGAAGAAGCAGCCCAGGAAAGTGATCTGGACTGAGTCCTGCCAGAAAGCTTTTGATGCCCTGAAGGCAGCCATGTGCACGGCGCCCGTGCTCAAGGCACCTGACTTCTCCAAAGAATTTGTCGTACAGACTGACGCTTCAGAGCATGGTGTGGGAGCGGTGCTCTCGCAACTGAACGAAGAGGGCCTGGATCAGGCTGTAGTCTTCCTTAGCAGGAGACTACTCCCCAGGGAACAGAGGTGGAGTGCCATAGAAAGGGAAGCTTTTGCTGTGGTCTGGGCACTGAAGAAGCTGAGACCATACCTGTTTGGGACTCACTTCCGGGTTCAGACGGACCACAGGCCCCTCAGATGGTTGATGCAAATGAGGGGTGAGAATCCAAAACTGCTGAGGTGGTCCATCTCCCTACAGGGAATGGACTTTACTGTGGAACACCGCCCTGGTACAGAACACGCCAACGCAGATGGTCTGTCCAGGTTCTTCCGCCTTAGTGAAGAGAACTCCAATGGGGTTGGGTAGTTCTCCCTACTTTCAGCTGGAGGGGACAAGTGTTAGACTTGGCATCTTTTGGCGTGTTTCCCTGACTTTTGCTTTCTGACCTCCTGGTTTTTGACTCTGTTTTTGCTGGTGTAATGATTCTGCGCACTTTTCTCACTGCTGTCCAGTGGGAAAGTGCAAGTGCTCCTGTATAAAATGTGTTATGGATTGGTGTTTCCATGATTGGTCTATTTGATTTATGTGTCATTCCCTTGTAAAGTGCACTGAGAGTGCCAGGGCCTATAGATCAAATGCTGTTGGTGGGCTGCAGCACTGGATTGTGCCACCCACGCAAACAGCCCGTAAAGTGTAACTCTGGCCTGCCATTGCAGAGCCTGTGTGCAGCCTGGGGCTGCCATGTCGACTTGGCAAGTGCACACACTTGCAAGTCCCTAAACCTTCCCTTTTCTACATGTTAGTCACCCCTAAGGTAGGCCCAAGGTACCCCTGTGGGCAGGGTGCATTGTATGTGAAAGGTAGGACATGCCCTGGTGTGTGTGGCATGTCCTGATAGTGAATTACAGCCTATTTCGTTTTTCACTATTGCAAGGCTACCTGTTCCCCATAGGCCAGAATGGGCAGTTTTGATTATTACAGCTTATAATCCTAACTGACCCAGGGAACATGGTAGAAATTAGAGTTTAGCATGCCTGGACTCAGAATGATAAAATGCATCTTTTAGTGAAGTTGGTTTTAACATTCTGTGTTTGAAAATACCACTTTTAGAAAGTGGGTATTTTCTTGTCTAACCATCCAAGCCTGCCTCTGCTAGTTTGTGTATTCCTTGTCTGGAGTGTGAGTGACAGGGGCTGGGGGATGCCAGGAGACAGGGTGAGTCAGCACAGGGCTGAATAGCAAGATCTACATGTAGATGGGTGGGAGGAGATGCACCTGGGACCTGAATAGGGCTGGGCCTTCCCTCCACAATGCTGGCTCCACCTCCTGTGGTGCGTCTGATGTCCCTGGCCTGCACTGTGAAAGGAAAGAAGGAGCCTTGTCAACAAAGTGCTCCAGGACTGACCAGAACTGGTTTGGACTAGGCAAAGGCCTCTCTGCCTTCAGAGAACAAAGAGAAATTGAGGATAAAAAGGGGGACCCACTCCCCAGAAAATTGGAACTCTTTGGGATCAAGAAGACTGCCAAGAAGAAGAGCTGGAGAAGCTGTGAGGAGGAACTACCACTTTGCTGTGTGCTTTGCTGTGTTGGCCTGCAGTGGCTGCTTCTGTCTTGGGCAGTGAAAGGACTGGAACTGAACTTTCTGCAATCTAGTTTGTGAGTGTCTCCAAGGGCTTGAGGTAGAGCTTGCCCCCTGTTCAAGATGTCTCATGAACAGCAAAGACTTCAAACCCGATGCCGTCTACGACGCCGCTGCTGACTCCGTGTCCTGAAGGCACCGCAGAGGGCACCGCCGCAACGACTCTCCGCGACCCTGGTCTCACCGACGCCGCCTGCTGACGCCGCCACCGAGCCGCTGCTCGCACCGCGACCTGTGGGCACCGCACTCCGCACCGCCTCGCTTCACGACGACGCCGTGGTATCCCCGACGACGACGCTCCACGCCGGACTCGACGCCGCTGCTTGCACCGTGGTTCGGGAGCACCGCTCATAAGTTACACGACGCACCGCCCCCATCCCGCACCGCAGCCTTGGCCCACCGACGCCGGTGCCATCGACTCAAGTTCGTCAGCCGACGACAGCGCTTCAGCAACGACGACGCTGCTGCTGCACCGTGACCTGCCAGCACCGTGACGACCACCGCCTTCATCTCACACCGCGACCCTGGTCTCACTGACGACGCCACCCGACGCCGCCACCGAGTCGCTGCTTGCACCGCGACCTGAGTGCACCGCACGCCGCACTTCGCACCGCAGCACCCGACGCCGGCCGACGCCAGCGCTCCTGACTTAAACAGAGAGGAGATCGATCTGCAACGCGTGTGACTTAGAGGGCCCGACGACGCCTGCACCGACCTCCGGAACCGACGCCTGCGGACGCCGTGTTTTCGGAAGCTCACCTCGAGGTCATCGACGCCCTGCATTTCTGAAAGGTACTGTTTGCGGGTCTTCCCGACACCGTAGCTGACCCGCGACGCCGCGGTCAGCCAGAACTGTTTGGATTTGTTTGTTCACGACGCCGGGATAGCCCTGGACGGAGCTATCGACATCAAGGAACTGTTTTTAAGGACACTGTGATAACTGAAGATTTTTAAAACACAGTACTGTGGATTTTTATCGTATTGGTCTTGTTTTAAGTATATAAAAATATTGGATATTTTTCTAAACTGGTGTGGTGTCCGTTTGTAGTGCTTACACTGTATTACTGTTGGTTATGTGCAAATGCTTTACACACTGCCTCTAAGATAAGCCTGACTGCTCATGCCAAGCTACCAAGGGGGTGAGCAGGGGTTATTTTAGGAGTGTAACTCCCTTATCCTGACTAGGAAGAAGGGTCCCTACGTGGACAAAGGTGCAAGCCCTTGCCAACTAGAGACCCCCATTTCTAACAGAGAAGATGATGGAGACCATTCTATGACCCACATTCTAAGATTACACTTCACATGACTTTCCATAAGAAGGTCACAGAAGAGACTGTGATCGCCTCTGTCAACCTAGATATCATCATAGAAATCCCCCCATGATGCATGACCCTGTTGCTTTCTCTATTACTCTGCAACAGATGACAAAGGCGTTCAAGAAGTTAGTTCAATAGCCACAGCCTTACCATGTTCCACAGGGACCTCTCCTCTCACTGCCCCAGCAACAACCTCAGCAGCAGTGTCAGCCTCCACTACAGTCTCCTCAAGAGCCACCTGCACCACCTCAAGTGCTGTGCACTTGCCCTTCCTACTCCTAAAGAGATGAAGAGTGATGACATCAGGATACCGAGAAGGATACTGATCCCGATGAACATAACATCAAAGTTCAGGATGACGAATATCAAGAGGATGAGTAAAGAAGAGATTTTGTAATACCTAAGGGGGGGAATAAAACATCACCTCAGCTGCATTTTCCTGTGAGCAACATCTCCCAGTACCCCGCCTTAATATACATAATGGCTAAAAAGAAATTAAATTGCTGATGTCTACAGTTGAACAGTGTGTTCCCCCTGTGATTTTAAGAAATAGCTGAGAAAACTGCTAAGCCAACCCCAATCTTGTGCTGTGTGTTTAAAGAAGGTCCAAAACTGATGACAATGCCATCCAAAGTTCAGGCGGTTGTGCCACGTTTGGAGAAAAAGTATAGGCACCTGACTCCGCACCAGCGTGCTTGACTACCCATCCAAAGCAGAACTCCATCATAGGGCCAGCTGCCCTGGAGCAATCCAAAAACCAAATTACACCTAGTTCTTCTGATCCTGATATACATCTTGACACTGATTGACTTGATTCTGGAGGATAGGCTATAGAAGACTAAAACTTCGGCTAAGGATGAAGACAGCACTTGTGGAGTAATCATCGTTGTTGCCATAGATGCAATAAATTCAGGCTTTCAGCAGTTGGAGTTAACAGTGCTTTAGAGTCAAGGCTGGCTTAAATCTACCTCCTTCCGTCTTGAGGTACAAGCGAGCATCCTTGATATGCCCTCTGAAGGAGAAACGCTATTCATAAAGCATGTGGTTGATGCCCACAAAGTGTTAAAATGGACACTGATACTGCATACTCCCTAGGCATCCTACAGTACAAACAAGCCCCTTTGACTTCCTTTCTTGCTTTAAGGTGATCACAGGCATACTACAACCGTATACAAATAGCATTCATACAGACAATCTTCGGAAGAAAGTGTTATTCCGCTAACAAGAGCTAACGCTACCAAAATTAACAGAGCACAGCTGGCAAAGAAGAATAATGCATCTTAGTTGTGCTTCCAAAATATTCCAACAACAAGCATGTATGACTTCCCCCATGCTGCCCTCCTTAGTAAACCCCATACAGGAAAATTGGGACAGAATATCTGCCTTCACTTCAAGCTGATCCAAGATTACCACTGACTGTTGGGTACTCTAGGTTGTTCAGTCTGGGCACACCTTTGAATTCCTACAGAAGCCAAACCATCACCCACCTAGAAAGGAACACCACCTGCATCTGCTGGAACTCCAGCAGGACATTCTTCTTCTGCTTAAGGGAGAAATCAAGAAGATGTGCAAAATTGACTGCAAATCTCCACCACTGAAAGTCAGACTTTAGAGGTCACTACTATGCCTCATGTCATCCTTCATAAGATTAATTACTTACTAATGAGATCGATTCAACAAAAGGTAGTACTGTAGTGCCAGGGTTCTTCAAGCAAGCTCTGCTATGGTGGAGGTTTCTGAACAGCTCAGTGCACAACCCCCCATCCAAACTACAATGGCCCATGTGGTGGGGAGCTAACATGCAAGAACTATCTACAAGAGGTTTGTCATCAGAGCATGAAAAATCACTTCACATATACCTCTTAGAGTTGTGGGTCATTAAACTGGGCCTCCATGCATTTCTAAGGCAGCTCATGGGCCAGGCTTTACTGATCTGAACAGACAAGACAACCTTAATGTATTACATTGCCAATCAAGGAGTTATGTGGTATCACAGTCTGCCAGAGGTGTAGCAGCTGCTCTGGGTCTGGGCCTTTGTAAACAAAGCGGGGGCCGCTGCCAGGGATCCAGAATAAGCAAGTGAATGTTCTCAGCCGCTCTGTGTCAGAGTGCTAAGAGTGGTAGCTTCATTAGTATCATTTGTGTCACATCTTCAGGAAATGGGTCCATCAAACTCTAGACCTGTTTGCTACTCTTCAGAACAAGTTCCAGGGGAAAAGCCTTCTCAGTAATCTGGTGGAATGTCTTAGTCTACACCTTTGCGCTGTCTCCCCTCTCCCCCTGTGTGCTGAGGAAGAAGACCGAGCCATGCTCGCTGATGTTGATTGCCCCAGCATGGCTGCATCAGTTTTGGTACTCCGACCTGCTGTCCACCCCAGACTTCTCTTCAGACACAATAGCCAGGTCTTCCTTAATGACTTTGAAGTCACTGAACCTGTCAGCTTGGTTCCTGATCATCTGGAGTTTGGACACTCCACTTTTCCACAGATTAAAGGGCACCGCTACTGCGCTAGTGCCAATGGAACTAAGCACAGTATTTTATAAAACCTTTTTTTGTATTAAAATCTGAAAGATCGGAAGAGCTTCAAGGTTTCCCCATAAAAGAGCTGTTCATGCTGGTCCTAAAATTCAAGTTCTTCATCATCGGCTACACTGCACTTACTGGATTTTCGTATAAGTACTACGTTTTACGGGGACAAACAAAGACTTAAGAATGTCAGATTGTTAGACCTGTCAGTCCTAGGGTGGTCTCAAACTTCTTTCCTTCCCCTCCTATCTTTTTGAATGTGTGGTATACCATATACACAGGTCCTGTAAATCAAATGCTACTATTGAGGTCTGCAGTACTTATTGTGCCACCCACTTAAGTAGCTCTTTTAAACATGTCTCAGAACTGCCATCACAGTCTGCCAGCAGTTTTAAACTGTCAATTCGACTTTGCAGTGTAACCCCTTTGCCAAGCCTAAAACTCCCTTTTTATTATATATAAGTCACTCCTAAGGTAGGCCCTGGATAGCCCATAGGGTAGGGTGCATTGTGATTAAAAAGTTGGGCATGGGGGTGCGTAGCCTAGCGGTCCATCACGGTGGACATGCTCTAAGCGAGCTCCTGACAGCCACTCAGCTATCCTCCGTCATCCTGCCTACACGAAAATGCATTCCTCCCCCATCTCCATGGGGATGTCTGGGGGCACAGAGGGATGGTCCAGCGGTGGTGAAGTGCCTCGAAGATCCCGACGAGGTCGATAGGGGCAGCAGGAGTGCGGCAGAGCGGTCTTCAAGACGGCATGCATGGGCCTGGTGCGGTCGCGATAGCCACCTGGCCCTGCCCTGGGGCCGACTGGGGGCGGATATCTTGGCAGCCATATCGGGAGGAGCTGCGGCCAGCTGCTGGACAGTGGACTTTTTCTTTTGGGAGATTCCCCCTCTCTACAAGATAATCATACAGCAGTTGGGCCTCTAGGCCAGTCGCCCTGGGAATGCCGTGCTGAAGGGCCTGGGGGTCATCTGGGCAGCGCCTTAAGACTGCTTTTCATCGTCTGTGTGCGGGGATGAGCCCGAATCAATGCCTCTGTGTTGGCCTTCATGACTGCTGGTGAGTTCCCTCATTAGGAAGCAGTGCTGGGATGGACCCCTGGTCACAGAGGTGGCCCAGCCAGGTCTCGGTGCGGCTTGTGGCTGGGGGCTATCCAGACGGAGACTCAGCACATCTTGGTACATCTTGACTGTACCTCATTGGCCCTGCGCCCTGCATGCGCTTGGTGGATGCCGCTAGCCTCTCCTAGCACCTGACTGCTCGTGGCACCCCCGTGGAGCTGTGTACCGGGGGGGGCCAGACGGGTCGGGGACCCCTGTGACACCTGGAGACCGTGATCGGGCACTCACACTGATTATACTATGACCAAGGACAAGTAACTAAATTCCTCGGCCAAACAGAGTACCTTGGACAAGTTTGCTGGGGTTGTGGCTGTGGCGGCAGACCCCAGTGGGGGGGGGGGGGCTAGGGGGGAGGGCATGGGGCCGGACCAGATAATGCAGCGCTCATGGCTGCCATTACCCAGTCAAGGGATATGCTGGATGCTAAAATAGGTGCAGTTGGTGGGGACGTGACTTTGTTGCACCAGGACTTATGGAACGCAGTGGAGAGGATCACGGAGGATGAAACCAGAGTATCCGGCGTCGAGGAGGATGTGGCTTCTCTCCAGCAGAAAGTCACCACACTTACGGCCATGACCAAGGAACTAGCAGCGCAGATCGAGGGTGCGGAGGGCCGTGCCCGACGCAACAACCTCCGGTTCGAGGGGTTCCCCAAGGGCATAGTGATAGAACGGGCTCATAGAGCCTTGGTGAGTAAGACCCCCTTGGGGCTCAGCCACGGCCGGTCATTGCCAGAATCCTTAATTTTCATGATAGAGACGCTATCCTGAGGCATGCACGGAACCTAGACACACTTCTCTTTGAATCCCACTGCATGCCTACGGGACCTGAAAATACCCAATATGCTTCTGTTTCTAGCCCGTATGTGTGTAGTTTTTAACTCTCAAACCATTTTTTTCAACACCCTGGAGGTGGTCTTTGTGAGTACGGAGACTGTACATGTGAAACAGCACACTCTGCCACGCCTGGACTCATATTCGTCATCAAGCGATGGGTGTTTGTGGCACGCCAGATCCACCGGGAAATATTCAAACCGATCCCGCTCATCCTGGTGGGCCAAACCCCAAGACTAGTAATGCAGGACAGTACTCCTGGACTTCTATACATGGGGTGCAATCTCAGACGGCACCTGCAGTGTTTTCTTCCTGTGAGATGAGCATTATTCGCCCATTGTGAAATCGTGCTGCAGGCGCTTTCCAATCAGCTGCATCTCTGGCCTGCCGAAGATTACGATTCTCCAGGACAGACTCTTGACGGGGGAATCCATTGGATGGGACTGGTCATAGGCCCCCGTTGGGGCCAGGCAATGCACTATTTCGCAACAGATACTTCCATGTTTGTGAGGTATTGGGGTGGGGGAGGGAGAAGGGGTTTGTTCTGATGTTTTGTTTAAGTTTGACATGCACCGTCATGGCGCCCACTTGCTCATACTTCAATTCACAGCTGTCCCGGTTAGGTTTGTCCCAGATTCAGGTGACTGACCTCACAGGCCCAGATGGGCGACTCCGCATCCGCATCATAACATGGAATGTCCGTGGGGTGTTAAATAAAATTAAATGCGGAGCAGTGCTTAGACAGGCCAAGCGGTTACAGGCCGACATTGTGCTTCTAGAGGAGACTCATATGTTATGGTTCAAGGTCCTGTGTCTTGCTAGAATTGTATGCTCGCAAATGTTTAATGCTGGGTTTGTACGGGGATCACGGGGAGTGGCAATACTTATTCACCACAGGGTCCTCATTAGGTTCTCCAGAATATGGGTAGACACACAGGAAAGGTATGTTTTCGTAACAGGTACGTTATACGGTAAACCCCTGGTTATTGGCAGCGTCTATGCCTCCCCGCCCCTCGGGCATTCCTTAGCAGACCGTATCCTTGGTCTGTGGGGGAAGTGCCAGATGGTCTGGCAGTCATCAGAGGCGACTGGAAGGATGTCATGTCTGCGAAAGTGGACAGATGACGTGGAGGAGGCGGGGGTGATACAAGTGGGTTCAGACTGGGGTCTCTCGTGACTGCATTGGGGTGGGCTGATGCATGGAGAGCCTATCATCCTGCTGATACAGGCAATACATACTATTCCACAGGACATGGTTCTTTCGCCTGACTAGATTATTTGATGGTGCCTACGGGCCTCCTTCATCATGTGTCTGAAGTTGACATCTTGCCTAGAGGGCTATCCAATCACTGGTTCCTATTTCGATGGCTGTTCTCACCGTCGCAGTTGAAAAACCCGTCCTACAGGACAAAAATGTATGGCGCCCTAACGGAATACTTCTCCATCAACACGGGGTCCACCTCCTCTAAGATAATCTTGTGGGAAGCCATGAAACCCACAATTAGATTTGTCGATATCAACTTCTGTGCCAGCGAGCATCGGCGCAAAGCGCAGGAACTGTCCGAATTGAACTACAGCTCTTAGACCTGGAAGAATGTGGCTGCGGGAAGGGGGTGAGATGGTGAGGCAGCAACTTTGTCTGACTCAACAACAATATCAACAAATGATCCTGGATGAGGCCAAGTGGTCCTGGTAGGTGTCCCACAGCCATATATAGAGGATAAATCTGGCAAAATGCTCCACAGGTTGTGTCAGGCATCTCGTGCTGTGG
Organism: Calotriton arnoldi; assembly: GCA_963921515.1. Lineage (NCBI taxonomy): Eukaryota > Metazoa > Chordata > Amphibia > Caudata > Salamandridae > Calotriton > Calotriton arnoldi. The sequence goes on along the minus strand of CAWUFW010000889.1, from coordinate 350,945 downwards.
CTTCAGTGACAGTCATTCATGACGGGTGAGGGAGACTGTTGTTGGGCCCCAGAGACGAGGCCCAGTGCGTTGCGGACTATTATAGAGATCTCTACCCCCGGCGGGAAGTTGGGACTGTTAACCAAATAGCAGACTTTATTGAAGCCATTCCCCCTAAATCTTTATCTGCGTCCACCTGCAAGCCACTGGATGAGCCGCTAATGGTAGAAGAATTAACTGAGGCTCTTGCTGAGCTATTACCTGGGAAGGCCCCTGGACCCAATGGCTTTCCCAGAGAATTCCTTAAGGCTTTATGGTGCAGTTGGGGGTGCACCTGCTGGGAGCGATTTATGCAGCACTCGAGGAGAAAAAGCTTCCATCGGACTGGCGACACTCCGAAATCGTTGTATTTCTTAAGCCAGGGCGCTCACCCGAGGCCCACTCTTCATACCGTCCTATGTCTCTCCTCAGTGTAAAGGTTAAATTGTTCGCTAAGGCCCTAGCTAACAGATTGATGGTACATATGCCTGACCTGGTTCCCCCGGATCTGGCTGGGTTCACGCTACATCGTGCCACTCGGTCCACCAGGGTGATAGCATTATGAGCACGCCTTATGTTATGTGCTCATAATGCTATCACCCTGGTGAACCGATTGGGTTGGCCAGCGGTGTTATTGATGAAGCCTTCGATTCTGTGAGCTGGGAATACCTTTTTATACTCCTCCGGTGGCTTAACCTTGGGCCACGCTTCCTTTCCTATGTCAGACTGCTATACACCGGTCTGACTGCCTCCATCCGGGTGGCTGGCACGGTCTCTGACAGGTTACCTATTCGGCCGGGCACCAGACAGGGCTTTCCGTTGTCCCCTTTATTGTTCGCCCTGGCAATGGAGCCCCTGGCAGCCTAGGTCAGGATAGACGCTCAGATGAGAAGATTGGAATGGTCTGTGGGGTTGTTGGATAGAATTGCATTATATGCCGAAGACGTGCTGTTCTTCATAACTGACCCCCGGTGTCGGTCCTTGTATTCGGCAAATTTTGCAGGGCTTTGGCGAGCCATCTGGTCTGTACATGAACGTTGGCAAGTCTGTGCTGCTGCCGCTGGTTAGTTCGCCTGGCGATATGGGTTGGGCATCTGGGATGACTCTGGCGGATAGAGGGTTTAAATATCTTGGGATCTTTCTTTCTCCAGTCCCAGCTATCTCATGGGAAAACAATATGGCTTCATTGTTGGTGCAGGTTCCGGAGGAGGTTAAATCATGGTCCCCACTGCTGTTGTCTCTATTCAGAAGATCGTTCATCTTCAAGATGGTCTCTCTACCCCGCCTGCTATGCTAATTTCAGAACTTCCCGTATACTGTGTCCCTTGCTTGGTTTTGACAGCTCTTTGCGATTCTGGGTCAGTTCTTATCTGGGGGGGGGGGCAGCGCATCTCGCATACCCCTCCTTACCTGCTTCCAATCCACCTTCTGCAATGGCATCGCCGCTGCCGATGTTCAGTCATACTATGCTGCCGCTCATCTACAGATTCTGAATGACTGGTGGTATGTCCACAGACAGACCCAGCCTATGCCACGGAAAGATGGGTCATGGGCGAAACTTCCCTATTACATTTGTTCTATATCGGGACAGATACGAATACCCTCTCCCTCCCCTCCTGCGAATGGTGTGGTGGTGCAGGTATGGCGATGGTCACTCCGTAATATGGGCTGGTGGGGGCGCCTGATGCGGGAGACGCCGCTGTGGCAAGGTTCCCTCCTCCCACAGGTGGCTGGGCTGCAGGGGTTCCAGGGGTGGGATCGAATTGGCATCTACACACTAGAGGACGTCATGCATGGCATCATACTCAAGTCATTTCAAGAGCTGCAGTCTGAATTCACGATGCATCGCAGGCAATTTTATAAGTATCTCCAGATGAGACTTGCCCTTTCCCCATACCTGCGTGGTCTCTCAGACCTCCCGGAATTTAGTTTGCTAGAGGGCAAACTCCTGATGGGGGACTTAGGCAGCCATAACATTTTTTAAATTTACCAATCCCTGGTCACTAATAGTTCCATGATGCTGCCCACCCTCCAAGTGAAATGGCAAGCCAATATTGAAGACATAGACGACGATGATTGGACAGAAGCTCTAGAGGCCCTTCGTGGGGTGGAGATCTCCTCTCACCTTAGATTGATCCAACTGAAATATCTACATTGACCCTATTACACAAGGAACTGCCTGTGGTGCATGGGCCTCATTGATTCCCCCCAGTTGTTTGCACTGCGAGGTTGAGGAAGGCACGTTTTTACATACAGTGTGGGGTTGCAGTGTGCTCACACTCTTCTGAATGGGGTAGTGTCCTGTTCGATTCCATTCTTAGCATGGGATATCCCTCTTGTCCCAAAGCTGCTTCTCCTACATAGTACAGATGGAATTGGGGTGAACCGTTACAAATGCCACCTACTATTTCTAGGGCCCACACTGGCGAAGAGAGATCTAGCCAGGCAGTGGAGCACCAGCGAGCTGTCGTCTCTTGGGGCATGGACGCGTGGGATGGACTCCTGTATGAGGTTGGAGATAGCGGTGTTCCAGGCAACGGGATGCCCCCAAAAACTTCAGAGGATCTGGAAGAGGTATGCAGATTAAAGGGGCTTGTTGTTAGAGCCGGTATATTCAACTGAATCCTACTTATACACTGAGGTTAGACATTATGGCGAGGGCACGCTGGATACTGAGAAAGGGTCTGGACACGCAATTGTATAAAACTTTTGAAGCTACATGGTGGAGGCAGGGGGTGGTCACGGGCTTTTGTGCATATGTTTTGTGTTTTTTATGGTTCTGGGGTTTCATCCTACAGAGTCTCCTGTATGTATTCGGCCCGTGAGGGTCATTATTTTGCAGCAAAAACCCAATGAAAATTGTTGTAAAAAAAGAAAAACAGTTGGACGTGTGTTGCTCGGATAGGAATTTACCTTTAAAAAATGAAAAGACAAGAGGCGTTTGGTATAACAAGAACAAGTTGGCTTAATTAAACGCAGCTGCTGGCAGAGCAGCAACAGAGGCATGTCTGATGATTATCTCAATGTACAGAGGTTTTGGGCGACATTATATACATTTCTTGAATTACAATAAACCGATTACACATTCTTGTAGAGCGCATAAATCCTGGTCCAGTCATGAACCATAAATTCAACCATCTGATAAGGGGGCACAGGTGACTCTCAACATTGTGGATACCTAATGTGGGCCAGTGTGTTTGTGTCCAGATGCTTGGCATGGGGGGTTCGTGATCACTGTGTGTAGTGTTCATGCTGTGTTCTGATTGGCTGAGTATTCCTAACTACATGTGGCATCTGACTTTGTGGTATTTTGGGAACGCGAGCACCTTCGGCCAAACGTGTTTTATTGGGGCCATTCTGCTCAGACCTTTTGTGGTGTAGCTGCCTATCTGTGGGATTGAGCTGGGTTTTCCCTGTTTGCGCGTTTGTCTTCGGGCTAAGTGTAACCCCACCTGTGACCTATCAATCGGTAGGCTTGGATTTGGGTCGCAGGGCTTGTTTGACCACGTATCTCTGACTCGGGGTTGATGGGGAGGTCATCTCGTTTGGATTCAACAGCAATGATGCAAGTTCTTTATTACGTGTACATGTAACATGGCGGACATTGATTGACTGTTAGGAAGCAGAGGATTCAACGGGGGCCATTCACCACTTTTTCCCCTTCGGGCATGAGACAGCTTCCCCTGTGTGAGGCATAAAGACAGATGAAACGTGTGTTTGTCCAGGCTCCTTTAAAAGTCCCTTCTCCTTTGGGCAGGGGGAGTGGCCGTCAGGAGGAGTCTAGAATACTACAGAAGTAAAAACCATGAACGTGGAAGCAGACGTAGTCTTCAATCCCTTGGAAGAAGGTGCCTGCTGCATTTCCGAGGACCCCATGAAGACGGCAATCGAATACGACGAGAGGGGCAGCTGCAGGAGCGGCCTAAAAACCTACCCCGTCATCGACAGACAGTGTTTCCAGTGGAGCCCATCCATCCCAAGAGACCTGCCGCTGAAGAAACGAGATGCCACTGGTTGGACACTTATGCAGCCACATTACTGGAGGAGTGTGGCTCTCACAGGTTCGTACACGCTTGCGAGCATGGGGAGATCTCATGGGTAAGGGAGGGAAGCCGCTGTAGTGAGGCTATGAGAGCCGCCCCTCGCATAGCGTCTTTGTTTTATGTAATTCCATCCTGAAAAACACTTATACACCAACGTTTCATGAGCACAGCCTGGGCAGTTTTTAGGACTGTTAGGGCGAAATACTAATTTCACTTCAGTTAAACCACCGTAATGTGTGATGTTGGGGCATCATAGTATCAAACCTACTACTCACCTGCCCCTATTTTCCTTCTGCCGAGGGAGAGCCGGTGGACCTCATACTGTCGAGGGAGACAAACCTGCCCGGAGGAACCTCCTGCCATGAGGAATACCGAGGACCTACCTGCCAAGCAACTCTCCAACCCTTATTCGATATTAATTGACGCCCTTTAAAATCAAAGCACAATGTTTCTGAATAATCATTAAACCTGCAGAGCATCTGAAAGCTCACACTGACATTCTGTCACAATTCTAAAAAGGCCTCTTTTGCATTTTGTGCCCTAACCATTTGCTGAAGCAGCATGCTCCTGGATCACATGTCTAGGTGTGAGTGGCAGTTGGCCTTTATATATTCCTCCCAGGCAGCCACACAATAGAGGAATTAGGTGTTCCTGGCTGGGCCATCTCAAGCAGGAAAGGGAGCAAAGCTGGAAGCAGCCCCACTTGCACTTCAATAGGCTAAGTCCTGCTCTCACGCAAAGAACTTCACACTAATCCATTGTGCCTGTGGTCAGGCTGGAGCCAGGGCAAGGAGGCAGAAAATTCCAAGCAACTTGAAAGGGAAGTTTCTAGAAACTTCTTCCACTTCGAAGGAGGCATCAGGGAAAAAAAGGGGACTTTCAGACTCTCTCTTCAGATCACTTCTGGGCCTGTGGACTCTGCCAGGAAGAAGGACTGCCCAGCTGTGAGTCTGACCTGCTGCCCAAGCACTTTTTTGCTGACTAAGGACTGCTTTGCTGCCCAATGCCTGCTTTTGCTGAGCCTGGACTCTTCTGCTGATGTGAGCTGCCCTGCTGAATCTAGCCTACCTGTGTGGATCCAGGACTTCAGGAAATCTCCAAGGGTCACTCGGCTGGCCCCCTGTTCAAGGCACAGGAACATAACAGGTTTCTTCGGAGGAGCACAACCCAGCTTGCCACCGTCACCGACCGAGCTCGACTCACCTCGTCCTCTACTCATCACAGCCCAAGTCCTCGCAAGCCTCAGTGGCTACTTCGATGCCATCGCATCTCGACCTCTAGGCCGACGCATGGCAGCGCAAGTCTTCGCAGCCCAGCCGCTTACTTGTTGATGATGCAGGACCTCCCATTGCAAGCTCCTGTCAATGGCTTCTTTGGCTCATTCACTGCATGACACACCTCAATGCCAGGCCTCACATCGCAGCTTCTCGTCGATGACTCCTCAACGCCATCCCGAGCACCTTGACGAAAGGACTTTGCATCTCGATGCCCAGGCCACAAGGTACTTTGTCAGCAGACTAAACTCAGTCCTGTATCTGGCCCGCGCTCCAATGTGGTCGACCTGAATTTGTGACTTCGGCCCGGTCTACTGTGACCAGAAAATCTACTCACTCCCTCGCTACGGCGAGTCCATTTTTTTCAGGGCAAGCGAATTTTCAGACCTACTTGACCTGCCTGGCGAGGAAGCCTAAGCCTAAACTGCCACCTTAATTCATAGCCTCTTAGTCTAGATTCATTGAATGTAGCAGGAGGCCCCTTTTGGGCAACCGAAGCTTCGGAAATGTATAATACAAACAAAGAACTGGTGTTCTGGTTGGCCTATTGCAGAGCAGGCTCGGATAGCAGAGTCGCATTGTAATTAACCAATCGGAGGGCAGCCCGCACTTGTGATTTCAAAGCACCATCCATCATACCGTGGTGTGCTTCCAGCCCATGTTCGTCCGCTTCCCATTGGCTGATTAAAATCTGCCAGGGCGGGATATGCAGCCTGTAATGTGCCTACACTACCATTGCCAGCCCCTGCGTGCAGTGACTCTGTGCACTTGAAGACATGTAGGTAGGTTTTCTAGAGCGATGACCCTGGTTATGATGCTTTTTCCAGAAATTGAGGTGCATCAGCTGCTTCGGAAGCTGGCTGAGCCCCCACTCCATTACCCCAATCTCAGGAACTGACATACGGTGACATGCTTGCAGGTCCCCCGCGTGTCGCTCATCGTTGAATCCAGGTAAATTAAGTCTGATGTGACCATTAATACATTTTTTTTTTTTTTTTTTAAAAGCACTTCTGTGTGCATGTTGATGCTGGCGAGTTTCTTGTCGTTTGGCCTCAGTCTATGGATACACTACATTCTGTTAGTGTAGTGTGCCTTTTTCTTCAGTCAAGTGACATGATGCAGCATCGTTTTAGCTAATAGCTTTGATATTAGGTGGCTCTAACACGACCCTGTAACCAATTCCTGCTCCTACTTAAACAGTAGTGTGACAGCTTCACAATTCTGGTGCGTGGTATAATTATACTGTTATCTCAGTAAGGGCGACTTAAAAACTAGGTTTTTTTGCGAGGCTGACAGCTGGCTGACCGAGGGGCCAGGGGGTTGGGCCTGATTACAACCCTTTGTCGGGTCATAACTGTGGAAGAGTCAGCATCCAGTGTTGTCTGTGGTCCTCGTTTCCCATCCCTCTCACAAGATGCCACCTCAGAAATCTCCACGCGCCTCGGGCTGCGCTCTTCAAATATAATATTTCACACATCAGCCCCTGCCCCTGGCTAGCAGTTTCTGCACCTCAAAGTGGGGTCTGCAGTTCTGCACTATCCCTGTGGCTAGGAGGGTTCACTATCTCCCTCCCCCTAGCCTTCCCCTCCTGGTGCTTTGATGAGCAGTGGCGGCCAATACAATGAAGAGGTGGTAAGGCGGATGGAGGGGGTGCGAGGGAGCGTGGGGGGGAGAGGGGGGGGACGCAGGGGTAATAATTAATTAGAAAAAGAACACTTGCCGAAGCTGCCGCCGCATCGCTCCTCTCGCCTTGCTTTCTGGTCCCAGCAGGCAGTGGGGCAGCATCAGACTCCCTGTGCAATCCATGCGCTGCTCTCATACTATGCTGTTTCTCCAACCCAGCTGTTCAATACAGTCGGGTTGGAGACACCTAAGTGCGCATGTGTGTTTGGCCGTCCTGAGACAGCCAGCCAAATATGCATGCACACTTAGACGTGCATTTAGACTCCCTGCCCTACCCCTCCCTGCACAGGCTGGCTCAGAGCTGGCAAATGAAATATAAAACGATTATGGTATATTGTTTTCTTTTTCGCTTGCTGTCTCTGAGCCAGTGGGGCGTCGCTCCTCCTCTACAAACATTTTGAGCACTTGGTCTTCAGACCACAGGGAGATTTTGTCATTAGTTTAAACAAGTTTTTCCTTATAAAGGGAAGGGTAGAAATACCTGGATTCACCTTATAGAATGCACACAGGATAGAGATTTGCACAAGATCACACAGGGCGCAGGGCAAAATGGATTAGAACTCTGGCTTGCTGGTTCTATGGGGTAGCAGTCACTATACAAACTTGTGCTAGTATTGGTAGTGCAGCAACTGCGTGTCTTAGAGTACAAGTCATTGTGTTCCAGATGTCGGCGTGACCGTGTTAAAATCATGGTGAAAATACTATAGTGTTGGTATGGAAAGTGAAAACAGACAGGGTTACAAAGGAGCCTATGGTGAATGCACTGAATGCTAATCACCGAATCATGCCTGTCCCTCCTCCTTCCAAACCCCCCTCCCCCAGACCCCCCCCTCCAAAAAAAAAAATCATGGATGAACTCATCGGGTTTGGTTCCAGTGAAGGGATAACTCACTGTACATTAACGAGGCCCAGTGTTTTGCAGAGAGATGCCTGTTTATCCCCTCCCTCTTTTCCCAGACGTTTGTGGATGAAGTGAAGCATGAAATGCAATTTGTGTTTCTGTGCTGGACCTAGTCATGTTGCAGTGCTGGACCTGTCATCCAGGTAAATTTGCATGTTTGCGTGTTTTGTCCGAGAGACATAATCTACATTTATATGCCTGCGAGAATGTACACATTGTGGGTGTTCTGTACACATGTGTGTAGCACTGTGTATCGCGTCTGTGCATGTCAGTGTGCGTGTGATTTGCTGGGATTGGTATTGTAATTGTACGTGTGTTTAGTTAGTCGTCGTGTGTTAGAGAGACGGAGCCAGTGCTCACTTGAAGACAGTCTTATGGATGGAGTAACATTACAGTCCATTAAATCAAACAGAAAAAAATTGTACAGCTCATATTGTGAATGCACATATTTGAAGGTGTTCATATGGGATAATGAAGAAAGGGGGAGTTTGGTGAAATAAATATTTGCCTAAAATCGCACAGATTGTTTAAACTGGGAAGCCGGGATTAACCCCAGGTTTTCTGGTTTCACTTTGTACAAATCAACCCCTAAATGGGTGTCTATTTGTCTATCCTTTTTAACTCATATGTTAATGCTTTGTTTTTAAATCATTGTACATGAGGGTAGTGCGAGGGTTGCATGCAGAAGCCACATGAAAGCTGGGCTTGCTTTGGGCGCAAGGTTCCAAGTGGACGTGGGCTGAACCAGAGGCCAGCATCTGACTCCCGCTTTCAGTGGCTCACTCACCTCTATTCAATCTTGCATACACTTTCTCTCCTTTTTTTTTTTTTTTTGCAGTTTTATATAGCGCGAACTCGACCCAAAGGTATTGGAGCGCTCATGAGCACCAGTTACATTACACAAGGACACATTCATTTTTGGTTTGCAAGGGGAGACTAAGAGAGTTGCCCAGAATTACAGGATGTTGAGCTGATGCTGAGACTCGAACCTGATTCCCCAGCTCCTAAGTCGGCAGCTTTGGCCGTTACGCCACATCTTACAGAACCAGCTTAGAGTTGTTCTTGTTCAAGTGTCCTTTTTATGCTGCCCGCAGACACAGCTTTTGTGTACCCCTATGCTTATCACAGCAGAGAGCTCTGAAGCTGGCTCCAATCAGGAGCACCCACAGCATAAGCACAATGAAGTGTGAAATCTCTACCCCTTGTCCTTCCTGAACCACCAATTAAGGGCATACGAAAGAACAGGCCTGGCCAAGGAACTTTCTCAGCTTCAACCACAGAAACTACAGCACACCATCATCCACCAAATGGCAGAGCTCAGAAAGAATGAATGAGCAGCCCCTTGCTAACAAAGTTCCTCTTCACTTTCCCCCCTGAGGAATGAAGGCAATACATTTCGGTGGTCTGGGAAGGCTCTCCTTTTCCTCAAACTTGTGCTATGTTAAACCAGGGTCGCTGCTAATGTTTAAAAAAAAAAAAAAAGTGAGACTACTTCACCAGGTCAAGTGCACTGCATGTAGGTCGAGTAGATTATTTAAGGTACTAGACCTGCAGGTCTAGTAACATTTTTAAGATTTTTCAAGGCCTGCAGATTTTTTTGCATCTTAGCGCTTGATTTCTACGAAAACTTTAAAATTCCATATCTCCGGTTGTACTAATTGGATTTTTGTCGCTTTGGTCTCTGCTAGAAATAGGGTCTCTAGTTGGCAGTGGTATGCACCCTGTCCAAGTAGGGACCCTTACTCTAGTCAGGGTAAGGGAGTCACACAGCTAAGATAACCCTTGTTCACCCCCTTGGTAGCTTGGCACAGAGCAGTCAGGCTTATCCCAGAGGCAATGTTTAAAGTATTTGTACTCACACATACAGTAACACAGTGAAAAAACTACAAAAGGACTCCACACCAATTTAGACAAATAGCCAATATTTTTTCTGAATAAAACAAGACCAAAATGACAAAAATCCAACATACACAAGTCAAGATGGGAATCTTCAAAGATTAAATAAAGTTCAGTTGTTAAAAATCAGTGGGAGCGCTTGATCAGGACAAAGTACCTTAGATGAGTCAAAATCAAAGGTGAGGTGAGGCGCCGAAAAAGCAGGTGATGCTTCGGTTCCTTACTACTATAAGGGAGATGAGGCGTTTGTTCCTTACTGCTGGTCAGGGGAGGGGATGTGTCGGTTCCTTACTGCAGGGGAGGTGATGTGCTGTTTTCGGACACGCGACCTCGGTTCTTTACTGCAGTGCTGTGTCGATGAAGAAAATGGCACCCAGGGATGATGCATTGATGATGCGTTAAATGTCAAATCACGCTGCGTCGATTCCACAGTGTTGAAGGAGGTGCTGCGTCGCAGTCGGGGCGATGCATCACAGACTTCAGCGATGGGGTGCTCGAGACTGACTCAGTGGCAGTTCTTCGGAGGCACTGCGTCACAAAGTTGGGGCCTTCGTTGTAAGCCGCGGTCGTTGCGTTCAGCAGGAACCACGCTCCGGTGCAGGCAGCGGCGATGTGTCGAGCTTTGGCAGTGTGAGCCAATTCCGAACTACGCTTGCAGTCGATGCTTAGATTTTCTCCTTGAAATCACCCAAATTCACTTCCAAGGGCCCAGGAACTGGATTTGGCACCACTTGGCAAGCCAGGACTCTCAGCAGAAGAGCCCAGTTGCTGGTAGGTGAAGTCTTTGAGGGGCCTGACACTTCTTAACAGGAGGCAAGCTCAACTCAAGCCCTTGGAGAACCTTGGAAGCAGGATACAGAAAGCAAAGTCCAGTCCTTTCACTCCTAGGACGCAAGCAGCAAGGCAAGACAGCAACGCAAACAGCAAAGTGGCAGTACCTCCTGACAGCATATCCTGCTCTTCTTCCTGGCAGAATGTCCTCAGTCCAGAAGTGTTCTGAAGATATGGGGTCACAGGGCCAGTACTTATAACCATTTTAGTCTTTGAAGTAGGTAGACCTCAAAGGACAGTCTATGTAGTGCAAAAGACCCTGCCTTTCCCTGTCCTGGCTCCAGACACAATACAAAGGGTGTGGAGATGGCTTTTTGTGAGAACAGGCACAGCCGTATTCAGGTGTCAGTGTCAACTCCTCCCACCACTCTAGCTCTGGATGACCCATCAGCCTGGTGATGTGCCAGCAGGATATGCAATATGCAAAAGAAACAATTGATGGACGGAATGCTGGACAATGCAAACATTCACCCCCAGTCACAAGGATCTGGGCTTAATCCATCATTCTTTTGCTCACCACACCACCCCAGTTTGGACCCAGCCATATGCAAATCAGTCTTGACCCTGTTCCTTGTGGGAACAGTCCAGCCCGAACTGCCAAGCCAGGTCCTCCCTGGACCGGAAACAAGCATCCTGGGACCGGTTTCAGGGCATCACCCTTCATCAGCCAGGCTAGCTTGAATTCAGTGGTGTAGTTAGCATGGGACCCACGTCTGGGCATGGATTAAACCCAGATCCTTGTGACTGGGGGTGAATGTTTGCATTGCCCAGCATTCCATCCATCAATTGTTTCTTTTGCATATGTCTTCCTAAGTGGGAAGGGTATGCCCAGACGTGGGTCCCGTGCTCACTACACCACTGGATTCAAGCTAGCCTGGCTGATGAAGGGTGATGCCCTGAAACCGGTCCCAGGATGCTTGTTTCCGGTCCAGGGAGGACCTGGTTTGGCAGTTCGAGCTGGACTGTTCCCATAAGGAACAGGGTCAAGACTGATTTGCATATGGCTGGGTCCAAACTGGGGTGGTGTGGTGAGCAAAAGAATGATGGATTAAACCCAGATCCTTGTGCCTGGGGGTGAATGTTTGCATTGTCCAGCATTCCGTCCATCAATTGTTTCTTTTGCAGCAGGATATGCAAGGCACACCTCAGCTCCCTTTGTGTGACTGTCTAGAGTGAATGCACAAATAGCCCAACTGTCATCCTATCCCAGACGTGTATTCAGCAGACAGGCAGAGGCACAGAATGGTTAAAGTAATAAAATGATAACTTTCTAAAAGTGGCATTTTCAGACCTGCAATTCAAAAACCAACTTACTAAAAGATGTATTTTTCAATTGTGAGTCCGGAGACGCCAAACTCTAATTTTCTATCAGCTCCCAATTGGAAGATACACTTGTAAGATGTTACAAGGTTAGCTCCAATGCCAACCTATGGGAGAGATAGGCCTTGCTGTAATAAAGAACAAAATTATCAGTATTTCACTACCAGGACATGTACAACACAGCAGTACATGTCGCACCCTTCAAATACACTGCACCCTGCCCTTGGGGCTACCTTGGGCCTCCCTTACGGGTGCTTTACATCTACTTAAAGTGAGGGTTTGGGCCTGGCAAGTGGGTGCACTTGCCAGGTCGAAATGGCAGTTAAAAACTGCACACACAGACACTGCAGTGGCAGGTCTGAGGCATGTTTGCACAGGTACTCATGTGGGTGTCACAATCAGTGCTGCAGGCCCATTAGCAGCATTTGATTTACAGGCCCTGGGAACACACAGTGTACTGTACTATGGACTTACTAGCAAATCAAATATGCCTATCATGGAAAAACCAATTAACATTATATCGTACACAGGGAGTACTTGCACTTTAGCACAAGACAGCCGTGATAAAGTGCCCAGAGTCCCAAAACCAGCAAAAAGGAAATGCAGCACACAGTCAAAAACAGGAGGTCAGAAGCAAAAAGACTGGGGAAATCACGCCAAAAGATGCCAGGTCTAACAGTCTCAAATAATTTACTCTATTTTTCTAAATTGGTGTGAGATTATTCTTGTGTTGTGTTTTCACTTGGTTACTGTTTGGTGCTGCATAGATACTTTACATATTGCTTCGAAGTTAAGCCTGACTGCTTTTGTGCCCTGCTACCAGAGGGTTAAGCACAGGTTAATCTAGTGACTTTTGTGGTTCACCCTGACAGGGATTGTGTGAGTTGCTTGAGAAGGGCTCACACCGTCCTCAGCCAACAACCCAATTTTTAAAACACACCAACTCTTTGTTTTGTTTGAATGCCCGGGCAGAGGTTGGCCCTGTTAAAGGTATTGCCCACTGGCTATCAGCCTGCATGACATACTGTCACAAGAAAGTTAAGTTCCCCTTCTGAGGTAGGGAGATGATGCATTTTACAAAAATGAACAAGAACCAAAAAGTTATGGATGGAATGCTTGTATTATTCTCAACTATGCCAATTTCTCAGGGCCACGACACAGTCCATCATTTTTTTGACCACCATGCCACCTCAGATTAGACCTAGCCATGTGCAACTCAGTTTTGGTCCTGCTCCAGTAGGAACAGACTCTTTCAGTCACAAAGTTCTTCTTCTTTGTAGGTGTTAACACATGGGACGCAAGTGCTATCAGACTTTCCTTACCACTCTCTCCTATTTGAAACAGTACAGCCCCAGGCCTTTTACTCTGGCGTCAGTTGTAATTACACTCTTGTATTTTGAGTCAAGCCCCTGTTGTGGAGGAGCACCACAAATGTCGTCCTTGATGCCCTCAAATGCTGCCTGGCACTCTTCTGACCCCACACTTTTACACCCACTTTTCAACAGTTGTCTAATGTGATACATTTTTCCCAAAAAATTGTTCACAGATTTCGAATACAATTCGGCTAGACCTAAGGAAGCACAAGCGGAGTTTTATTTTTTTTGTGGAAGGTGCCATTGTTATAAGCTTCAGTGTCTATTTTTGGTATCTGCCTCTTAAATTATATATGATCATTTATTTAGCTATATGCTTAAAATATAAATGCATAATTATTAATATTGTGAAAGTATATGATTCATTGCAATAAGACATTTCAAATTGCATGAAGATATTCATGTTATTTTCAATAGGTATGAATTGCTTTTTGCTGGACGTGGCCCGCTCTGCAGGGTCACCCACAGATTTTTTGCCTTCACTCTCCTGTGTTCTGAACCTGTTTTGTTGGCTTTTAAGACATTGTGCACTTTACCACTGCTAACCAGTGCTAAAGTGATTGTGCTCTCTCGCTAAAACATGGTAACATTGGCTACCACCCAATTGGCACATTTAATTTTCTTATAAATCCCTAGTAAAGTGGTACTACATGCACCCATGGCCAGTAAATTAAATACTACTAGTGGGCCTGCAGCCCTCATTGTTCCACCCACTTAAGTAGCCCTTTAAAAATGTGTCAGGCATGCCATTGCAGCCTATGTGTGCAGTTTAAACTGCCATTTCAACCTGGCAAAATAAAACTTTTGCCAGGCCTAAATGTTCCTTTTTAATACATGTAAGTCACCTCTAGGATAGGCCCTAAACAGCCCATATTGCAGGGTGGATTGTATTTAAAAGTTCAACATGTACTTTTAACTTTTACATGTCCTGGTAGTGAGAAACTCTTAAATTTGTTTTTCGCTACTGCAAGGCCTACCTCTCCCATTAGATAACATTGGGCTACCTTAATACATTTAATAAGTAATAACTTTCAATTGGGAGCAGGTAGGAATGTCAAGATTGGTGTCAAAAGAATTGTAATTTAAAACCCTCTTTAATGTTAAAGTTGGATTTTAAGTCACAGTTCTAAAAAAGCCGTTTAGAAAATTGACATTTTGTTTGTCCCAACCATTCGGTGCTAGCAGCCTGTTTCTTGGGTCACATGACTAGTTGTTGCTGGCAGTTCAGCTGTATGTATTGCTCCCAGACAGTGAGGCAATGGGGGAATAGGTGTTGGCAGGATGGGCCATCTCTGTCTTAATACAGGGGTGGAGTTGTCACCTACCACCTTTACACATCATAAAGACTCTTCCTCAGCACACTCACAAAGGGTTTCAAACTAGCCTTTTATGCACCCAGACAACCTTGGGCCAGGGCAGGGGGAGGCAGGAAATTCCAGAAGCCTCTGTAGGGGAGGACTCCAGAATCTTCTCTTCCTTCAAGTTGGGCACCAGCTATAAATATTATACCCTCAGACCCAACTCGTCAGTACACTTCTGGACCTGTGGAAGTCTCAGAAGTAGGATTGCTGTACTGCTCTGCTGCAAGAAGGACAGTTACTCTGCTGCCTTGCTACTCTGCTGCCCTGCTGCTTGAGTGAGATGGTCTAGGCCTGCATCTTGAACCTAGGACCGCTAGAGTGACTCCAAAGGCTAGTTGGCTGGCCTCCTCATCAGAGCCTCAGGGACAGAAAAGGCTCCAACCACCTTGAACCCTGCACTTGGACTCTACCTGCTGTGAGTCCTGCCCCTCAAGTGGTGCCACCCCAGTCATGGACCCTTGTAAGTGGGTCTGAAGCTACTCTGCAATCCCAGCTGTTGTCCTAGCAGAACTGACACATCACTTTGCAGCTCCGCATTGGAACTGCCGCTGTGTGACGCATCCCTGACACAGGACCTTGGAGCTCCTTACTGCTGCATGATACATCCTCGACAAATTACCTCGCATCGCAGCCCTGTAGCTCCTCGGAACAGCTGCTGCGCGACACCTTACTGGCACACAACCTTGCACCGCAGTCCCGCAGCTCCACTGTTCCGCTGTTGTGCAACTCATCCTTGACATAGGACCTCGCATCGCAGCATCTCAGCTCCTCAGATTCCCCCACTGCATAACGCATCCTGGACGCGGGTCCACGCAATGCTCCGCAACCAGGATTTAAGGTACTTTGTTCATTCAGTGGGCTTAACTTGGTCCTGTATCCAGCCTGCGCTCCATTGCTGTCGGCATGAACTTGTGACTTTCTTCTGGTCCGGCGGCACCAGATAACTCCAGCCTGCGCTTTGTGCATTTAAGCACTACTTTTACCTAAAATTTTTTAAATGCATATCTCTGGTTTACTGATTGAACGTTTGTTGTTTTGATGTCAAATAATTTATTACATTTTACTCTATTTTTCACAAATGGTGTGGGATTTTTCTTGTGTCTTGTTTTCACTTTATTATTGTCTGTGTGCTGCATAAATACTTTACTCATTGCTCTAAGTTAAACCTGACTGCTTTTGTGCAAAGTTACCAGAGCGCTGAGCACAGGTTAATTTGTAGTTTGCTGTGTTTCTCCCTGACGAGAATTGTGGTTGTTGCTTGAGTAGGGTTTAAGCCCCTCAACCAGTAACCACATTTCCTCCACTTTTCTAGTTGTTTTTAAAAAATGAATAAGGTTTCATTAAAAAATATATATTGATTTCTCAGTTATTGTTTTTAAACAATAAGTTGTGTTCCACGGAATATAGACAATTGTAGATGAATGGTTAGAGGGGCTTCATTATTAGTTGCTTATTTTGAAAACATTTGACAATGTTCAGACATTAAATATAAACGAAAACATAGCCTTATTACATAGAGAGGAACTTTGATCCAGGGATTTCAGACTGAGGATCCTTGCTGAAGGCTGCCAGAAAGGCACATCGAGTACTCCTACAAGCTTATTTGCCTGTTCGAGGACAACATAGACGCTGAGATGTGGAGACAAGGATAATAGCTGCTGTCCTGTGTAGGAAAGTGTCCCTTTTTGACATGGTCACCCCCACTTTTTGCCTGGTAAATGATGCAGTTTTGACAAAAGGTGCACTGGGTTCATGCTATCCAGGACCCAGTGCCATATCTCTTTCCCTAAAACTGTACAATTGTTCCCCCAATTGGCAGTAACTTTAGCACACCCTGTAAGTCCCTAGTAAATGGTACCCCTGGTACCTAGGGCATAGATGCTAAGGAGGGTCCTTAAGAGCTGCAACATGTATTGTGCTACCCTAAGGGACCCCTCACCACACTCCTGCAAACTGCCATTGCAGGATGCATGACATGGTGCAGACAAAACTGAAAGCCTGCAGACAATGCATGTAATATATGTAGTCACCCCTACAGCGGGCCTTACAGCCCTAAGGTAGGCTGCATTATATTACATGTGAGGACATATCTGCATGAGCAGATATACTCCTGTGATGTCCAAGTCGATTCTTGGACATTACCAGTGAACAGGGAAGCCATCTTGAGTATAAGTACTGGGCACTGATGATTACAAGTTCCCCAGCTACACAATGGCTTCACTGATACCAAAGATGTTTGGTATCAAACATCTCCTATTGGTAAACCCACACCGATTCCAGTGATGGATTTATTAATACATGAACCCAGAGGGTACCTTAGAAGTACCCCCTCAAAACCATCAACATCTAATGTACTGGCTGACTGGTGTAGATCAGCCTGCCACCACAGACAGATTTCTGATCCCCTGCAGGTGAGAGCCCACGCTCTTTGAGGGCAGAGACAATGACTGCTCTGGCCGGAGCTGTTGTCACCTCCTCCAAGCAGGATAACTAATGATCAGCATATCAAGGCAGGAGGCTTCAAAGGCCTCTTGCGCCTTTGATATGGGACCCAGACTTCCCCCCCCAGACAGAGGAAATGTTACCCCCTGCCCGGGCCCATTTGGTATCGGGACAGGCGGGAAAATTATCTAGTCAGGAGGCATGTTCACTATCAGGCTAGTTCCACCACTAAGGTGGGTTACCTGATGTGAGCACAAAAACTAGAATTCCACCATCTTGGTTTTTGGTGGAATTAGATTCACTGGGTCATGGATCTGCCCACATCCCATAGAAGTGGTCATTTAGGGGATGTAGTCACCCTAAAGGTGAGTAAACCATTGGCTTCCATCTGTCACTCACCTTAATTCCCCTAAAGTGAGTATTTAGGTGGCACCCCTGATGGCAGGAACTCAGATTCGACAGACCAAGAAGAAGAGGACAAAGAAGAGCCGCTAAAACGAGAACTGAAAACTTGCTGTGGACTTTTTGGCACCAAACCATGCCTGCCTGCACCAGTCTCGACAATCGTGAATAAACCAACTCGTCCTGCAGCTGAAACTCTACCAAGAACCTCAGTAGACTGCCAGCCCTTCGCAAATTGCCAGCAATCTCCCTTGGAGTAGAAGAGGTACTCCCCTGCAGGCCGCAGGCACCAAAACAGCAGAGTACGGTTTAACGTGCTGCCATTCCGCGGTCGTACCGGCGTAGCAGCCACCTAGGAAGAGGTCACCATGCTCTGTAAGGTCAGATCCATCTCCTCACCAAGTGAAAAGACACCAGGACTAATTGGAGCCGCACAGCACCAGTACCTGGGGTACAGGACCCCTGCAGCAGCCAAAGCCTGGTTGAGTCCAATCCGGACTCCCCGACACCAAGACCAAGCAACCATCGAGGACGTCAGCACTGCAGAGAGCCACTTCCAGCAGCAAGGTCCTACAACGCACCAGCCCAGCCAACCTAAATACTCTGCGCCCCGGCTCGATTTCTCGAGAACCGACTGTGCTGCCCTGCTCCCAAGATCCTTGGGAACTGTCCCCCCTGTTGGGAGCTCCCGGACTTGTCCCCTAGTCCCCCTCTTCAGCCTGTTGTAGATGCTCCCCCTCTTTCCTTTGGTGTAGCACGTAAGGCTACCAACCCAACCAGCACCTCTGCACCCGGGCACCCCAGGGCAGGTAAACTCTAACTGCTGGCAGTAGTTTGAACCTTACCCCCCTACCACCTTAAGTCCTGAAGGGGACCCGCCGGAACCCTACGGCAAGTGCCTGTGTACCGTATATGTCTTTTTCTCCCAGCGTAAAGGCACATTTAAGTGAACATTTTACTTACCTGTGAAAGTCGATATTTTTCAAAAGTACTTACCTGCTTACAAAGTTCTTGGTATTAAAATGTCTATAAAATCACAAGTTCTTTTTTTTCTAAATTTGTCTTGGATTTATTCTTTGAGTGTGTGTCTCATTTATTGCCTCTGTGAGTACAACAAATGCTTAGCACTACCTTCTGATAAGCTTAAACTGCTCGCCCATACTACCACAGAAGAGAGCATTTAGTGTTATCATTTTTGCCTCTGTAAACCAATAAAGGTTGCCTGGACTCTCTACAAAGTGTACCTCGTTTTGGTCTACTATTTAGAGAGCCAGCTTCCTACATCTTGTTGTTGAACACTTCTTCTATTGTTCAGAAATTGTCTGCAAGTGCTGACCATCTGTGAAACTCAAATAGGTCTCTATGGGTACTACGATCAACTTAGTTAGCAAAGGGAAGGGTTGGGGTTATCACTACTCCAAAAATAATATTATAATGTTCGAATATTTTCTGTTGTTCTGCTTTTTGACAAATATCATCACCACTATCTTGTTAGTTACTTTTTATATTGTGTGTACTCGGATAGGATTTCAATTTTAGTCAATCTTGAAAGTATATTTCTAGCTTCTTAGTGTTCTTGAGTGTGTCTGATCGTGACGAAAGTGTACTTGGGTTCCACTAACCATTCCTGTGAAGTCTAACAGCACTGCTCGTTGCCTAAAATGCACCTTACTCAAAAAGCTGTTACTGGGTTGCAGGAGGTTGCAGACCGCAAGGTTTTTCGTTTCATGTTGGGACTTTGACTAAGTCCTTAGTGCCACAGGGTCTAGTAAACTCTTACCCAGGATGTGTTCTTGAGAGAAATTCACAAAATCTATCACCATGACCCTGGCCTCCACCAGTTTCTTCTTCAGTGTCATTCCAACACAAGTGATTTTGTGCCCCAACTATATCTTGCTCTTCATAGCAGATCTTCATTTTGAGTATTCCGCTGTCAGTCCACTCTCTTCCAGGATCCTCAACACTTCCTTCTACTTTGTATCATGGACCATTTCAATCTATCGTCCCGGAAGAATGTGACATTCGTCATGTGTACATGAGCCTCTGGAATACTGATGCCACCGACACCAACCTGAAAGGAACTCACAAAAAACAGAAACATCCAACTGGTGTCATAAAGGTAGTTAACTTGTTTGCTATCAGAATGTAAAAGGACCTGATGGTAGGGGGCAGTGAGGTTGATAGTGGAAAACAAATTCATCGCTTTAGTCAAGGCTAGCAACTCACCAATGTGTGGCAAAGGCAAAAACACAATGTTTTTATTTAGATCTCTAAGATCTACACACAATCTCACACTGCCATTGGTCTTGCGTGCAAAAAGTAAAGGCACCACCCAATCTGAGGATTCCCCCTATTCTATCACCCCATTATCCTCCAACTTCTTCAACTCCAGAATAATCTCTCCTTTGACTGTCATAGGAATGTTCCTCAATTTGTGAGCACAAGACTGGGCACCGTCCTTTAGAATGATTTTGTGCTTGTGCTTTTGTACATCCAGTCTTCCAACCTTTCCAGAAAAGACACTTGGGAATGGCTGAGCCAAATCCCAGTCCATTTGCTCCCCTTCCTCAAATACAAAAGCAGGCTCTGGACCACTGGAAACAAGCAACATACCCAACTCCCCCTGGGCCCACCATTGTAGCGCTGATGGTCCCTTCTCAGCCACTTATAGCTTACATTCCACTCTCCTGTCTTTAAACTCAAAGCAAGTTTCCAGAACCCCAACATGTTTATATGCTCACCAGTAAATCTTTCTGATTTGATGTCTGCATCAGCTCTTTTCCCAACACTTCCATAAACAGCTTCTCACACATGTCACGTCTCCCTAACCATCCTGTCTCAGTTTCTTGTCAATATGGTTGTACACCTTGAACCCCCTAGGATCCAGACCGTGCAAAAGTATTTTCTTTTTCCTTTCAGACGAAAAATCTTCTTCCTCAAACAATGAGATCTAGTTATTGAAATACTCCCTCCATTCTTCTATTCTTCCCATCTCATTATAAGTTCTCATTCACAAGGCATGAAGGGTTGGGGTGGGGATAAGTGCAAAGTATTCATTGCGCATGTTAAGAACTTATGAATAACCTTTCCACAAAAACCCATCTCCAAATTACCTTTTTTCACCACTTGTCAAAGAAACATTGTAAAAGCAATCTAAAAGGAATAATGGACAATTGAATTACACAGATTTATGAAGTCTGTTATGCTTGTATCCCACTTTGTGTATCCTTTGGGAGATACATCCACAGATAAAGTTGCTTCTTCTTTCTAGAAACACGGAAATAACTTTTCTGAAATCCTTGGTGATGCCATGTTACTAGAAGTGCTGAACAGAGGTGAAAATGGTTACATTGCTTTGCTACCCACTCCAGTCTAACGTTGCAGCCGATGCTCAGGGATGTTCATGACTGCGTCGTACTGCAGCCCTCAAATGTTGCAGCCAATGCTGAGCAAAGTAACTTCAAGACGGCGCCACATAAGGTCATGCAACGTGACCCTATGTGATGATGACAGTTAACACACTCCTGTATACATATGCAAAGACAATCGACTGCATCTGAGTGTACAAGGGAATGCTTGTGTTGCTGCCTCCAGCTTTCAATGATTAGAACAGCCTGGCAACTGCCACAGAGTTAGGCCGCTGTGTGCACAAAGATACCAAAGGTGTAGCCAAGATTATACCTATCATACTCCAAGTGGGACATAACCACTTCCTCGGTCCAAGTAAATCAAATAAAATCCTCTTCAGTGCCACTCCGTTACATGGTATGTTTCACTGTAACACTGCATACATTAACCCTTCACCGCAGAGACTCCTTCTTAAAGTGCACAAGCAACCAGGGCCTGGGTAACCTCATTGCCAATCTGTATTGCTGTAGTAAAGCCAGGACGCTGCATGTGGAGTTAAATTACTTTATTTCAAAGGAACCCAGGCCAGTGCGAAGCAGCTGCCTCTCATTGGACACCATTTTGTCTTAAGGATTTTTGAGGGCCCTGACAGACATATTTTTGGGAGCCCTGTCAGTAATTTTGCTGCCCATGTTCCGCTGAATCAAACCCACATGATGCCAAACAAACTTTCCAAAACAGGGTTCACAGAAAAACATTTAAAATATGTCTTTCCAGGGCACCCAGATATCCTTCAGATTCCACTGGAGAAATCAAGAGAGACTTAAGGCTAAAGGTAGGCAGCGCAGAGAGAGAGATAGATATATGGAAATAGACAGAGAGGAGCTAGCTAAAGTGAAAGTTTACCTCCCCAGGAGGCCCTGTGGATGGTGGAGGCCCTGGGCAATTGCCCCCTTTGCCCATGCCTTAAAATGTCTGTCCAAAGCAAACACAAGGAGATGATGGACGGAGCGCTGAAAATTTTTCAGACACTCCCAGTCACAGATCTGGGTTGAATCCATCATCGTTCTTTAGCTCACTTTGCCACCCCAGTTCAGACACAGCTATATGCAAATCAGTCTTGACCCTGTGCCTCATGGGAACAGTCCAGCCCGAACTGCCAAGCCATGTCTTCCCTGGACCGGAAACAAGCATCCTGGGATCGGTTTCGGGCTAACAGCCCTCATCAGCCAGTCTAGCTTGAATCCAGTGGCAAAGTGAGCAAGGGACCCACGTCTGGGCATACCCTGCCAACTTAGGGCGAACAAAGCAAACACAAGGAGATGATGTACGGAGCGCTGAAACTTTTCATACACTCACAGATCTGGGTTGAATCCATCATCGTTCTTTAGCTCACTTTGCCACCCCAGTTCAGACACAGCTATATGCAAATCAGTCTTGACCCTGTGCCTCATGGGAACAGTCCAGCCCGAACTGCCAAGCCATGTCTTCCCTGGACCGGAAACAAGCATCCTGGGACCGGTTTCGGGCTAACAGCCCTCATCAGCCAGGCTAGCTTGAATCCAGTGGCAAAGTGAGCAAGGGACCCACGTTTGGGCATATCCTGCCAAATTAAGGAGAACAAAGCAAACACAAGGAGATGTTGGCTTAGGGCAAACAAAGCAAATACAAGGAGATGATGGACGGAGCGCTGAAACTTAAAATGTCTGTCCAGCACCTCTCCGACTGCCTCCCTTGCATACCAAGCGGTCCCCCAGACAACCTTGAAAAAGACTGCATGGATTGCAAGCAAGACTTTGAATCAATGCGCAAACCCATACACAACCCCGCTATACCAACACATAACTTAGTTGACATTATTTGCAGTTGGTCTTTAGTGACAGGAAGAATGGGAAGGTATTTTTCTCATCTCATACTAATTTGTATTTCCTACAAAGTGATAAGCGGATTTCCCAACTAGGACCCAACCCCTAATTGAAATATGGTGTCACAAGTTTCGGCTTCTAGCTATCAAGAGGCATCCTTTCTTTTGTACTCAATACTGCTGAATACCAGCATTTTCTCAGAAATAATTCATCCAAGTGCTCGATGAGCCACCTGCAGTTTGCTGCTTTTTAAAAACCTACAAGGGGTATCTCTTACATTTATAAAAAGCCAAGTCCCTATGGCCAAAAATGATTTTTCTCCTCGTGTTAAATTGTACACAGTATAATACAGTTTACACCAGCATTAAGTTTCCAACCGTACAGTTTCCATTTGCTTTGCCTTTTATTTGACAATTTTACACTGTTCACAACCTTGAGAGAGCTCAAACGAGTATCCCGCCACAGTGAATGAAACATGTGTTGCTGTTAAGAGCCTCATTGAACAAGCTGCTTTAAACTTTTACGAGCTCATGCTGTTAATTGTAGCAAGCCACCGTGAAAATTGTAACATTCTTTATTGAAAGAAGCCTACTTATGCAAAGAGTGTAAAGCCTCAATGGAGAGAGGACAGTGAATGCGCAAACCTCATAAAGAAAAAGACAGGTTTAGGTAGAATTCGACAAAATGCATGAGGATGTACTACTTAGGACGGAATTAAAAGGATAAAACGAGCTATCTGCATTCCTTCTTCCCAAAGTCTGCATTTACCTGTAAAATGAATAAAAGCAATGGAAAAAGGATAAAACAACCAATTTTTCTATCACTCTGGATCAACTGGACCATAACGCTCTTGTATCTGGATTTACGTGTAACATTTAAAGAAGAATTATTTTTTAGCTTGATTAAAAAAAAAAAAAGTAAATGTAGTGTGTGTACAGTATTTTCTTTCCCCGGAGTTTTATATAGCGCGAACTTGATCCGAAGGTATCAGGTATCAGAGTGCTTTACATGAGCACCAGTTGCATTACATAAGGACATATTCATTTCATTCCTTGATGTTATTAGTTCTATAGCACCACTTTGCAACCTGTCACTCCCTTGACTTACATGTTTAAACATCGTGCCAGCGTGTGAATCGTTCTTTGTGTTTTTACTTGAAAAGAAGAAGGTTCCAACCAAGGGAATGAGGAGGCATTCGTTGCCAATGTTTGGTAGAGAGATGAGAGCCTATGAAATCTAGATTAATTTGAAGACTTTCTGCCTTCGATCCAGATAACTGCACTAGTCAGATGGAAGGGCACATTTTATGAAAACCGCAAAACACATTTATTGTATTGCAGATTGGCACACCTTTTAAATTGGTACTTTGCAGTCCAGGTTTTATGTCCTGATGATGGCTATATGGTACCACAGCCGAAACCTGCCAACCCCCTTTAAATGACTGTTGACCACTAAATATAATTTTGTATATAAGTGGGGAACCTGTTCGCAATTAACTAAAATGTATGTGTAGCCTAAACAGTTACTGAACAGCGCCATGCAAGGGCGGTAAAGTTAAGGTTCGGATAAGAATTGAAGGTATTTTTAGCATTGTTCTGTTCCCCTCTTAAAAAACTGAACCATTGTAAGAATGTTTTTAATCATTGTTCTATTTCTGGCAAATCGTACACAAGTGAGTATTTTTGAATGAACTGGTAATTGAATGTTCAAGATTTTCCCAAACTATCAACAAACGCAAATAAAGAATTTCAGGTTTTTCTTTTTGCAATTATCTAGTGGAAAGAAATTTGCTGTGTTTGGTGGTGTGCATTCGAAGACTATGAAGCCCTGAATAATGATGGCTTAAATCCTTTAACTCATTGTTCTAATGTGTTACATGCGCTTCTCCACTTTCTGTATACAAGATATCTCTTTTGTTGACATGAGTTAAAGAGAATTTGTCCAATAAACCACTTTGTTTTCTTTTCTTACAGGTGATAAAGGCTTATAAAGCTGCCATACAGCAGACTTTGGACATCCTTTTTCTTCCAGAGGGAAATGTGTTCTTTACCAGCACAGACTCTGTAAGCCGGGATTCAGCGGACCGCACTATCATTGCTTGGGATTTTGAGACGGGTGCAAAGATTTCCAATCAGATTTTCCATGTAGGTTACAAAGTTTGATTACATTTTTTCAGAAACCTAGCCCAGTGTATTACACTGAACAGTTTGAAGAGCTTTTGATTTTCACTAAACTTCTGTGAGTTATTGAGCAATCTTGCCTCAAACTGGGATGGGTGTCAGTTATATTAATCCTCAGTTCTTTGAACTTTTCATAGAGTTGTGAAGTGGAAAATGGTATTAGCTGGAAACCACAAACACTAAGCCCCTGTTCAAAGACTTGTTTGTCAATTCTTCTTTTATCAAAGCCATTGCATTGCAGGAAATACACATCAGGATGACATTCTGTACACATCCACATTTTTAAGTCTGGCCTGACAGCAGAGTTGTCTGTCAATTTAGTGTTAGCAAATCTTTAAAATATACATAGATTGGGTTTAACTCCACCAAGAGATGATTATCCTCTCGCTTCACACAGTTGGCTGTTTTGTGATTTTTTCTGCCTCATGTGGATACTTGCATTGCAATATCTGAGTGACTATTTGCATCTGAAAAATACACTGTATCATTACACTTTCAGTCTGTACATGAAACCAATACTTTTGTATTTTTAATGCAGTAGTATTTTGTTTATATTTTTCATCAGGAATCAAGTGCAAGCCATTACCACCACCACCACTTTTACTTACACAATCACTACCACCACTTCTACCATTACTATTACCCCTACCTTTAATACCATCACCACTATTAACACCATCCTCTTCATTTCAATAACTAACAGCACCATTACCATTGCTGCTATTATGATGACCATACTACCGTGAGCATTACCACTACCATTAAGACTGCCACATCAAACAAACATGCCTTAGTTTGCATGCTTTACTACATGAAAGCCAGACCTACTGGCTTTACCATTGCTGGTTTAAGTATAGCAAATAGGCTTCTGGAAAACAAAGGTTCATCACAACATAATCTCTTCTCCCCTCAACTCATCCAGCCTTTTTTTCAAGTCACAACCTCACTGTTGCAGGGTTTCTCCTTGTGACTATGACATGACTCAGGCCACCAGGGATCTCTCCTTTGATAGCTCTTCCCTGATATTATGAAGGCGGCATTAGAATTGTTTAAAGTTGAAACCCATCCCTACCTTAAAACATTTTGTAGATTAATTGTTAAAGCAACAACTAACGTAGGAGACAACAGGATGACTTTGAAAACAGCAGTTCTTGAAATTAAGTTTTAAAAGCATGGTATTATCTGTCAATTTTTATGTTGGATGCACCTTAAGCGAAAGATAAATCCCTTAAGGGTGTGATGATTCCGAATGTGTCTGTCTCCACGATTTCTACGAAATATTAAAATGCACTTGAGCAGGTCAATCTAGATGTGCGTGTTCACTGACAACTCTTCATGTCCTTTTCTCTGGTTTACAAGCAAAGGAATGCCAGGAAAAAACACGCCATGAGTTTGGAATCTTTTACCGTGAATAGTTTGCGTATGGTTAGAAACGAGAGCTGTCTCAGTCTAATTGGCGTAAATAAAATGGAGGAAATTTCCGTAATTGTGCACATAGTCAGGACTTCCTTTAGGTGGTGAATTCTTCAAGGCAGTGACCACAATGGGCCGGATTCACCCGTTTTCAGAAAGTGTAAAAACGTGTTTGGAGAAAATGTATGTCTATATTTGGAACTCACTACAAATTACAGAAGTTGGAACTCTATGGCAATTGCAAACTTATAGGAGTACTTCAATACTGCAGTATTTCTGCATGCAGAATTTGGACCACGTGCATAATTCTGCATTCAAAAATGTGAAACTATGTTTTCTTATAAAAGAACTGGC
The DNA here is from genome assembly GCA_963921515.1 of Calotriton arnoldi. Classification (NCBI taxonomy): domain Eukaryota; kingdom Metazoa; phylum Chordata; class Amphibia; order Caudata; family Salamandridae; genus Calotriton; species Calotriton arnoldi. The sequence goes on along the minus strand of CAWUFW010000889.1, from coordinate 324,241 downwards.
TGGACATTGGTTTATTGCCTTCTAGTACATGTTTCATTGTGTTCTACGCTTCTGCCCTACGCCGCCTCCCTGAGTAAGTGTTGGCAGTAGCGTCCATTCTTTTTAGCAGTAAGGGGGCCACACACAAGCACACTCACGCACACCCATGCATTCACAGCAATCACTCATTGAAATACACATACATATATACACGCACACATGCACCAAACATCAGAAACCAAAACTTACCTTAACTGCACCTCTCCGGGAGGGAAATCTCGGGGGTCCAAGGAGGGTTGCGTCTGCCAATGAAGGAAGACAGCAGTCCCTCACTCATCACAGAGTGAGATGGGGTCAGTGAGACTGCTGGCCCCACCCCAATCTGTGACGAGGTGTCACTGTTTGACACTCGGCAATGGGAAGTTCAGGGCTTAAAACTGAAGCGCCCAGGTCCAAGGCAATCAGTGACTCTCCCATCGTCATGAGAGGGAGGGCCTCGAGGCACTTTTGCCAAACTGAGGAGGTCACGCTCACAGGGCTGTGAAATCCTCACCCTGCCAAAGTTCAGCTCGGGCAGCAATGAGCCTGCTTATTTAGCTCATGTCTAGCTCCTGGCTGCCTGACCTGAACAATAAGAGTGTCTGTCAGGCTGACCTTTGTTCAGCTTGACAGACACCACTCTTCTTGACAGGAAAAAGATGGGGGCATGGCCCCTCCGCCCGTACGGATGGGTCACAGCCTAGTGTTGGACTGCTCGACTTTGCTACCCTGAAAGGCAAGTGCTAAGGGGGTGTACTTTGTGTGCAGCTTTAGGCTCGAAATAAAGGTACAGCTACAAGACACCTCTGGCAAAAGACTTCATTGCTTCAGTTTCAGCCCAATACCCCTGTCTGCCTGGGAACTGCTGAAAAAGTTCCAACAGGGTCCTTCCTAGCTGGAAGGTGTATTTACAACAAGGTGTAGAAATGTTGATTAGGTTTACAGTACAGTGCACCACAGTAACATATAATTCTTATTGGCGCAAAGAAAGTACTCTTCTCTTTTAATTATGGTTACCTATTGGCATAGTTTGAACACACAAGTATGACTAAAAAGCTAAAGAAAATAATAAAAGGGAAAGTAAACAACTTTAGGTGAGTACAATATTAACTCAGGAGTCCTGGCACTGAGGTGCACTTCTATTGTGCCAGATGTGCATATGTTATTATAAACAATTGCGTACAAGAAAGGAAATTGGTGAAGTGGGCTGACACATGACTCCATGCTGTATGTTGTGGGTGGAAGCAAAATTTGTATGACAGTTAATCAGACCAAAGGATAGAGAGGGCTGTCTGCAAGCCCCAATGTGTATATATGTATAGCTTTTTTTATTAGTGATTTTGTCTCAATGTCAGACGTAGAAATAATTTATAATAATAATAGTTTCATTTGCGAGGCACAACGCAATGCAACATGCAGGCCAATCTTCTTAAATATGTATTTTTGTAAACTTTTTTTTTTGCAATGTATAGCGGCAAAACTGAGCATTTTTTTCTTTCAGGAGCGTTACACGTGCCCAAGTCTAACCTTGCATCCCAAAGAGCGAGCTTTTGCTGCCCAAACTAATGGAAATTACATGGCTTTGTTCTCTACACAGCGTCCATTCAAAATCAACAAGAAAAAAAGATATGAAGGACACAAGGTATTTTTGTTACTATATACATTTTCAACTGCTGACACATAAGCCAATATATTTTCTCTCAGTACAGTATATTGCATTTTCAAAGTATTTAGGCGTTTTACAAGTTGTCAGATCCCAAGTCCTAATGGAGTATTGGAAAGTTTAATTTAATTCTATTTTCTATTTTATACAACCTACAAAATTAAACGTTGCCAACAGTACTTTTCACTACATCACACTAGTTGTGTCACATGACAATAATATCACGTCTAGTTAATCGACTTAACTGCTCTCTACATTGCAAAGTAAGTAGATGTGATGGAAAAAATAGTAATTATATACTTTCCTTGACAATGTAGTCGAAGGTGATTATCATGATCCATAGCCAACGCTTACCACTTTGTGCTGGCCCTTGTTGTGGCACAACACTCTAAACTTCCTGAATGTATGCACCTTCAGAAGCAGAAGAGGCTGATGGTGTTCTAAAGTGCGAGTGCTGAACTGGAAAGAGGCTTCATGTCTCAGATGGATGTGCTACGCAAGACACGTGTGAAGCCAAGGAAGATGCAGGACTCTCATGAGACTTGTAAATTGTGGTGGTCATCTTGAACTCTCAGAAGTATTGGCTCCTTGTGGTCCAGAGCATTTTTGCTAGGCAGGGAAGATACAATAGTGCCGCACCCAGGACCTTATTGTCAGAGTTTTGAAACTTTGCAAATTGGTATCTTTGGAGGTCAACGAAAGAGTGAACTAGACTCTGAGAAGTTTAACTTTACTAGACTTGGCATAAATGATTGCACCTTTACCGCACAAGTGTCAGTGCAGCAATTCAATAGAAATGGTGCCTCAACCCCGGGGTCGAATTGCCTAACAACCCCCTTGGTTCACAGGTTTATGGTCAGGTGTCTGAGATGAAAGTGGGTTGCTCTTGTTTTCCAGAACATAGCAGTCTTTTGGCACCCGCGACTTCTCTGTGTTTTCTCTAGACGCCTTAGGTGTTTTTTGGAGGAAGCATACTTGATACAAGATCACACAGAGAACATTTTCCCCGATGATGCGCCTTGTGGGGACGAAACGCGTTGGCTGGGTAGTTGCTGTCTGTTTTTAATGAAGATGAAGAATAAAGACTAAAACCTCTTTTTAACCAGCGGCATCTGGATCTCAATTATGCTTGGCACTTGAACATGGATAATCCCTGGAGAACATGAATTTTGGGACTTTTGGTTATGTTTGAATACACTCTTAATTATTCTTAATATAGAGAAAAATGTATTACTCAGGTGCGCCCCCTCGTGTGGTATTTTTTGAAAGACTCAGAGAAGTAATCTAGGACAGTACTTGTTTTTAAGGATTTAGACTTTGTGATTAAACACTATTTTCTGGAGTCATCCCTTGAGGGTTATGAACTCTTATGTTTGTAGTAGTTTGTTTCCCCGAGAGGAGCGAAAAGGATCCTCAACTTGCACATACTTTGATAATGTGACTTCGAGACAGATTGCTTGTTGTTAAGCAAACTCTGTAATACTAATAAGCATTTAACCTGTCACATTAAATGTAATTTGAATCACAGAACATTTTTGTATAATATTGAAGGTTGTCCTCTCTAGCAAGAAGTGCTTAATAGTTCAGAACACGCTTTGCAAATGTTACGTAGATTCTATATTTGATTCAGCTGTAGGAAGGCAGAGAGTTTCACCCAACCATAGAGAGTAGGACAAACAGTACAGTATTAGGAATTAGAAATTTGAGCTACAACTATAAGATCTCTGATAGCTTCCTCTTGCCTTTAAGTATTAATCAGCAGACCATGCACAGCTGTGCAACCAGGAAGAGTGACCACATGCAGTGTGTCTGTTTCTCCCTCTTATCCAGTTACCCCTTCCCCAGGTCTACTCTGTCCAACATGTTGTCAATGTGTGATTGACAGTAAAATCAGAGAAGTGTCGAAGCACACATCACTCCCGTTGGATTCAGATTGCAAATTTAGTGCATTTTGACAGTGATTCAGTGGATATGAGATTCATCATAGTGCCGTAAACCACCGGCAACTAACATCATGAACATACCACACAAATGGTTGGTTTGGTGTCAGCCATTTAAACAAGCATTCGCAAAGCCAATAGGTCAGGTTTGCATTTAGTTAGAAGCCAGATGTATCAGCTTTTCCAGGGTTGTTAGTTCGGCTGAATTTGTATTTCAGCAGCAGACTGACAGAAGGAACAAGGAAGCTGTATGTCGAGATAAAACTTGTGAGTTGCCCAACAGCTGAATGTGTTTGAAAGTAACACCGAAGGGTCCTTCCTGAAATGGAAACCTTTGCAAGGCTGGCTCTTTGGTGTCCTCTATAATTCATTTGTTTTGCTCTCTAGTGAACCAATATTTCCTTCCAGTGAAAAATAAAACAAATGGTATTGCTTATTGTATACAATGCATGCATGAGATAAAGAAGTGAATGTATTTTATTGTAATTGCATTTATATAGTGCTTACTTCCCCTGTTGAGGCATTGCATTTTTTTACAGGGTAATTCTATAGTCTGGAACACATGATTAGTGGTTATTGTGGGGTACTCTTTGGTTACTGATTAGTATTGGTTATTATTGGTTGGTAGGCTCATTCTTGCATTAGTAAACTTAGTTATGCCATGTGTTTATTCCAGTTTCTTAGTGTTAGTTTAACACAAGTTAGATGTAATTTTTCGTGTGGGGTTATGTGACTTCATTCAATGGTTGGTGGGATGAATGGATAGGCTAGAGGATGCTGTGTCTGGAGAGAGCATGGCGGAGCTGCAGATAGTTATGAAATTGTGTTCAGGACAATTGGAATTCAAGTTGCAGATCCTGAAAGGTGCGTTGGTGATCCCTGTGCCACACATCTCCAATGTTTGTAATGCCAATCTTTTCCTATTTAGAGAAGCCAGCTAAATGTGCGGTGTGACAGAGGTGGCGGCCATGCCAGAGGGGGTTTTGTTGTGTTAGTGTCTTGTTCCAGCCAATGAAGCACAGAGCCCTACGCCAGTGTAAGAAGATCACCTTGGTGACCTTTGGAAGGTCCTGAGGGATCGGGTCAACATGAAGCAGACCCATCACCTTGCCCAGTCCCAGGAGAGAGAGCTCTGTGCGATATATGATGTCATTCCATCCCCCGCGCATCCAGTTGTTAATAACTAAAAGTTGCCAACTATGAAAGACGAGTTGTAAGTCCTGCCATTATCATGCCGCCGTCATAGACTGGGAGGCAGCATTTGTCCATTCTGATACGGCACTGACGACCACCCCACAGCAAAGAGCGAATCTTGGATGTGATGGCCCGGAACCATGATGCAAAGAACATCAACAGGAAATTTTGAAGGGCCTACAGGAACCTCAAGAGTATCATCATGTTGAATAAGGCGACTCTGCCGAGGGTGGTGAGCGGCAGTGTTGAAGATCCTTTGTGGTTTTGTTCAGGAGAGGAGTAAGGTTAAGACTTAGGGTCTTGAGCTATTTAAATACCTAGATAGGAAAAGCAGAGCCGGCGCAGGGGGATCGCTGCACTCCACGAAATTTCGCCTTGGTCGCCATGAATGGGAGCCACAAGAGATTTAGAGTTATTCACCTGGAATCCAGAGGTCTCTTCATAGAGACCAAGGAGTCGGAGGCAGCGGGGCCCGATTGCTGTAGGTAGGCTAAAAATAGGATATCGCTTACGTACAACTCAATGCCCTCTTTTTCTCCTCCATTCAAGCGCCAGCCATGGACCTAAGTGCCCCAGCAAAGCAGTCTAGCGAGGGGATCAATCGCTGGCGCAAAGAGAAGCGGGGAAAGGGGGCAACTCTGACGAGTGCCGCGGCGGATGGGGAAAGGGGCAATTAGATGCCATTGATCAGTACTTATGTAGATGGTCGGGAATAGAGGAGCTGGACATGACTGCGAAAGCATGGGCCTAGGCCCATGCGACGGGAGGCCATGTGAAGAGAGGTCCAGTCTACGGAATCCAAGGCTTTCTCCAAGTCATTCAGGAGGAGAGCTCACGGGCCTCGCAGTTTCCCAGAGACGAGCCATCACCACCTGAGCACGGCGCACGCAATGGCAAATACTGCGCCCTGGCATAAAACTGCATTGGTCCGGGCGTACTTGATCTGGCAAGACATGTTGGAGTCTATTAGCAAGGAGTTATGCAAATATTTTGATCTCTGCATTGATCACCGAGATTGGACGATATGCAGTGGGGTTCATGAAGGCCTTTTTTGGGAATAACGACTATGGTTATAATATCCAGCTCTTCCGGGAAGGTACCTTTTGTGTACGCCTCCAGGTAAAGGGCAAGGAGTTGTGGGGTCAGGATTGCTTGAAACATTTAATAGTATTCAATGGGAAAGCCATCAGGGCGCTGCTCATGGTCCTGAGGAAAGTGACAGGAGTGGGAGGTCTGGTCTGCATATAATGCTGAGCTCTGTTTGTGGAGTGGTCGCGGATGATGAGCATTAAGTTCTCGATAGTAGTCAGCGCAGGAGGCAACTATCTCAGAGGATCGGTCCACCAAACTTCCAGAGGAACTCTGAATCCTAGGGACGATCCTAGAGGAGAAGTCTCTGGTCTCCAGCCAGTAAAGGAATTTCCCAGACTTGTCTCCATATTCATACATTCATTGGGTCGAGGCGCACCAACATTGGCAAGCTTCTTCCAAGGCGAGCTGATGCAGAGAAATGCGAGCAAGGTCCAACTTGCAGCGAAGAGTCTCTTACGCCGCTATAACATTGCCATTCCAATTGTAGGATTTGAGGTTTGAGTTCCGAAATACGGTATGCTTAGCCTTTTTGCACGTCTAATGTAGTCCTTTGCGATCCCTCAGATAGCTGCCTTACTGACTGCCCAGAGTACCGTGTGAGAGGTCTGGGCAGAGGTTGCCTGTCAGGTGGAACATTGAGGCACCACATTGGACTCTGGGCTGCTTCTGGCCGCCTGGACTTGAGCACCAGAGGGGAGTGAGCCGAGATACTTCTCGAAGGATGGCGACCGAACTGACTCGGAGTACGTCGGGGGCTTGGAGGAGAAAGAGGTCTATATGCGAGAGTGATGTATGTGTGGCAGAGGTGTAGGTATATTCCCTGGCTTGGGGGTGCCATGTTCTCCAAACATTGCAAAGGCCTATCGAGTCCATCCAGGACTAAAGTGTTTGGGATTATGATTAACGGGTGCCGTGAGGGGCCCACATGTGTTAAGCTCGGGGTCGCAGGCGGCATTAAAGTCTCCCCCGATTATGGTAGGGGCGTAGGGTAAGTTTAAGATGGTGGGTTCCAGAGCCTTGAGAGGGCCAGAGATTGGGGAGGTACATACACGCACAGAAGATTATATTGTTGACCCTCTAGCAGGCCCTCCACTGTCACGAACCTGCCATGTGGGTTAGAAATAGTAGCAGTCACCATCAAAGGAAAGCGCCTATGGCGAAGGATGGCAGTGCCCCTGGATGCCCTTTTAAAACCCAAGTGGAAGACCCTGCCATAGCCGAAGTGGTGTAGGAATGGGCAGGTGGGTTTCCAGTAGCATGAGGACTGACGGGCGGTTATGTTTGGTGTAGCGGATGGCGGTCCGTTTGTTGCAGTCCAGTAGTCTGTTCATGTTCCATCTTGGTCTGGGCACTGCGGGTCTTGTTCTTCCCCATATCACAGTAGCAAGCCATGGGGAGCACCTGTATGGGGGCGGTCAGAGTTCCAAATATGTAAGCACGGGAGAGAGGAGACAGATGTTGCAGAATAAGAGCCGACCTACTTGACCCTGGCCATGGGTGGGGGCAGCGCAAGCAGTCAGGCCTAACAGTAGGAAGAAGACAGAGTGGCCGTCCCGGCATGTGGGAGAATCATCCTACAGCCAGGGTGCAGAGTGATAGGACAGTAGGGCCACAGCGTTCAAATGAGGGGATTGGCCTGCGCTGTGGGATGAAGGGCGAGATGCGAAGGTCAATGCCACCAACAAATTCCTCGCACAGGCCGGTTAGTTACCCCAGGTGGGGTAGAGAGCTGGGATCAGTCAGTTTCTAGCCCCTTTGGAGTATCAGTCGCCATGTCACCAGTCACCATCTGAGTCTGGGTAACCAGCGAAGTCCATGTGCGGACTTCCACGGGCCGTAGAGCGGTAGAACAGTGGGGCTACAGCGGGCAAATGGAGAAACCAGATCCTTCACAGGACGGGAGGGGTTACAGGGCTAGTGGTCCACTTTACCGATAGGCTTGCGATATAGGCCAGTTGTTTCCACACAGGGTGAAGATCGACGATCAAATGAATGGTGGCCCCAAGGAAGTGCCGGTTGCCCCACCGGTATGCACCATTCAAGATCCTTGGAATGTTGGTGAAGTCCTTGTCTGGGCCCCCGCCCCGTGGCGGGGTCTGGGCTTCAGCCCAAGGGCATAACGGCAGGGCTGGGCTGGGAGTCATAACACCGAGACCCAGGCGTCAGCCAGAGTCCATGCTGGCCACCCGGGGAGCACTGCAGATAGGGCACACCTGCACCACCAAGCCCAGGGTGGGCTCCACTCCCGGCATGCACAGCCGAGCCAGGCGCAGAGGCCGCATCATGGACGTGTTGGGAAACATCAGGGTAGCGGCCACGGCACGAGTAATGTTCAGACTCCGCTCAGGCAGGCCGCCCCGCCATTCAGTCGCATTGTCCTCCAGGCCTCAGGGGAGAGAACCTCGGGTCAGGCACTCCTTCGCTGCCGTTCCAGAAGGGTGACGGCAGCCGCCAGCCACATCGGTCTCAGAAGCACGGCCGGCATGTTGAATTGGCATCAGGAGGGCTGGGACTGACTCTGAGGAGTGGATGCTCTGCTCGTGGGCTGCAGGATGCCCCCAGACCTGTGGCGTGTTTTAAGGGTAGGGAGGAGGTAGTAAGGGCTGCAGATGGCAGATAGTCTAGCAGGATTGTTAAGGAAGGTGGGTGAGGTCACAGAGCACTGTTAGAGTGCGTCTGCCATCTTGGTTGATCCAACCATGCCCCCACTGTACCACTTTTATAGCACTTATTACCCCTAGGTGGGATTCCCACATAGATACAATGCTAAACCGAGATACGTCAACTATATATAGGTAAAATTATGTAGAGAAATGAAAGCTTAAATGGAAACTTGCAAGATGCCAAATGTGTGATCATTTAATCTACTTCTCAGATTTAAAATAGTCCCTTGGGTATTGCAATTGAACCACATTCTAGGAGGAACAGTGATACACCAGATAGCTAACAGCATGAGGGGAAAGATGTCTGGTAAGATCCAAAATGTGATTGTCACTGTCTCAAGCCATTGGGTTAAGGGTGCTAACCAAACAAGCCAGTGGTTGGAGAAGACTGAATCATAACCTGCTTTTTATATGAAACTAGATAGCTTATTGTAAGGTGTGTGAACCTAAAAATTGTGCGCAAATGGGTTTTACACCCAATTTCAGATTCCATGTCGGGCAGGTTAACAGTTTCCGATGAGAGAAAACTTGGTTTTATCATGCGGTAAAAGCGAAACTGCACGTTAATCCTCATTTTGATCCGTAGAACTCAGAGTGGAGAGATAATATTGTTTGGGAAAAAAACTATTTCCCCAAGCGGTTTTACATCCTAGTATTCCAGCACAGATCAGGAGGAGTCATAAAGCTAGTCCAGATTTCACTCCTACACACTCATACTCATTCATCTTCTCTATGATGACTGAATCCTGCTAGTTCCGAGCACAGTACAGTGGCTAGTTCTAAAATGCTTACCCTGGTCATTAATACAATGCACCTGAAGTCTCTGCCCGCTCCAGACCATTTCTTTTTTCAGTAATGCTGTTCATTTTTTTAAAAACAGCATTAACAACACGCCTTTCCTAATTAAACTAGGAGTAAACCATTCAAGGAGAGACCCACAAAGCCATCAACCTACAAGTCTAAGACTAAGTAGCAAAATGAAGGCTATCTTGCTGAATAGTGGGAACAAGTGAGCAGCGAAAGCACAAAGTATATAGTTGTCCTCAACGTAGTTATACCAGGATGGAAAGTGTGAATGACAATCAGTGAAAGATAACACGTAAGCAATACATAAATAAATATACAAAAGCACAAAAACGCTGAATTAAATTAAAAATGATGGCCCTTATTTGGAGTTTGATGGACGAGATACTCTGTCACAAACTTGGCGGATGTCCCTTCCGCAGTATTAGATGTGCGCTATAGTCTATGGCACTTGAAATATGGTTGACCGGATATGCAACATGTTTTGATGGAGTATCCTGTCCACTATAAAAAACAGGCCTTATGTTATTTGTAGTATACGCTTCACAATGCGAAACGTCTACTACAATAGACCAGATCACGCAATGAAAAGCTTTTTATGGTTGTGTATGGCACATTGCACATCACATTTGGGTGCTGATGACACAGATGACAAGATTGCTTGAGAAGGCCCAACAGAACCCACATCACTCTCAGCATGTTTGTCTCATGCTGTTTTCCACACAGAGGTTCACATTATAGGTCAGAACCATCGAGTACCCTGTAGCTGATAGCCTTTACTGCTTGCAGTATGAGATGGTGCGGTAACTGTCCAGGAAGATGGCTATTATTTGCTGGTTACCTTTTGTAATGGTGCACAAGAAGTGGGAATTGTTATTTATGGCCCCAAAATCTAAATTTACACCAGTTTAGGGATACGCTATATTGTTTCTATACACCTGAGTTATTGTCTGCTGTCTTACTCTCCGGTTTCAGCCTTGTTAGCTTTTGAGAGGCTCACCATTCTTCATTTTGTTTTTAAATAAAATGGTTCGTAGCCATGGAAACTCATGATACCACTTTGTTGGATTTGGAGAGTGGTTTCAGAAGCCTTTAAAAGGGCCTTCCTGCACTTGGTCACCGCTTTTAGAAATCGTGCTGTGTAGCATATGAATTCAGAAATAATGCGGCCTGGTTGACCTCTTATTTCATGCTCAGTTTTAGGTCATTTCTGGATTTCACAAAGTGTATTGGCTGAGTGCAGCGTGCCTTTTCTGCATTGACACCCTAGATTTTTTACCTTGTTCTAGGCCCTATTTTTGCTGCACTTAAGGTTGTGTCCTTTACCTCTGTTAAATAAGAGTAAAGAGTGCATGCTTCTCCTTTAAACATGGTTAAATTGGCTTATCTCTGATTGACATATTTAACTTGCCTACAAAACCCTAGTATATGGTGTAGAAAATGCACACAGTGTCTGGAAGTTAAAAACAACCTGTGGACTGCAGCACCTATTGGCCCATCCACAGAGCGGGCCTGTAAAACATGATTTCAGAGGTACCATATGAAGCTTGATTGCAACAGCCTACAAACCTGCTGTGAAACCTGACAAACTAAAACCTTTTTTGTTTTTTGTTCAAACAATCTTTATTGAGGGAAACAGGAAGAATACATGGTATAGGTACAGATAACCTCCATGCCAGGAAACAAGACATAACCAAAACAAAGAGACCATAAGCCTTAGCAGAAAAATATAAAGAATCGTGGGGCAGGTGATGGGTGGGTTCGGGCCGGCAGAGTGCCTCCTCACAACGAGGGAAGGGACAAGATCTGGTAAAACCTCGGGAGTAGCAGCCAGATCCAAGAAATACCAGGAGATCAGAGGGGCCGGTTGTGGAAGGGGGGAGATGGGGAGGGGGTGGAGGAGACTGGGGAGGGATGGGGAAGGAGAAGTAAATAAGCTTATCAGTCATGATCCAAATTTGGAGTGGTGCACTACTCCGAATCAAACGTTGTCTGTCAATGAGTCATTTAGTCTTGTTGTATTGTATCAGTCTTGGTCCAGTATGTTCAAGTAAGTACTTTCGAACGAATCCGACGGCAGCATCCTGCACTTCAGATTCATCGAGTGCTGGCCCTTATCAAGGAGGCCCACACAGTCACATTATATTGTGTACTACATATTCTTCTTTGTGACGTTTTTGAACATACTGGACTAATTTCGCGCTTTGCTCGTGAGAACACCAGGGGGAACTTAGGACCATCTCCCCCCCACTATCATACATCAATTAATGCCCTGAAGAGGTTCTTTTCAAATGATCGAAACGCGTTGGCTGGTATCTTTTACTGTTGGATGTTTATGAAAATAAAGGATTTACTGATACAATACAACAAGACTAAATGACTCATTGACAGACAACTTTTGATTCGGAGTAGTGCACCACTCCAAATTTGGATCTGTTCTTCCTCTGCCGAGCAGCTGGCACCCAACGACGGCAGGTGCTGGAGTGGCATGTGCACACTCGTTTGGACAGATTGTTGACACAATTACAAAGGGAACACAGCAGGATAGTGCGGTTACCGTGTCCGCCGTTGTCTGCATTTGTTTTCAGCTTAAGTTTATCAGTCATCCTGGGAGTGACCGCAAAGAGCGAGATGGGGAGAAAGGGAGGGGCATGGATTGGCAAGGGATATCCGTTACCTGTTCTGCAGTCTAGCCCCAAGGGGAAGTAAAGGAAGCGGGTCCGGAGAAGGTAAACAGTGACACAAGCAATCGCAGCGGAGCTAAGCTCAAGGGCACACACTAGGGTGGAGAGGGGTGGAGGGCCAGCCAGAGCGTAGGGGATATCCCAGGTCAATGCACCTTGCCACCCAGGGGAAGAATATAGGGAAAACGAGGGAGGGAAGAAGAAAATGTGGCAAATGTAAGGGATGAGGGGAGCGGGCCAAAACAGCAATGTGTGGAAAGGATATGGCGGCTTTATGAGGCGGAGTCCAACAGTAGCCAAAGCATGGCAGATCTAAGGGGGGTAGTTAGGAGGGGCCAAACAGGGAGGGGAAGTGTGGTCAGTGACCTTGAAGAAAGGACCCCCAAATGTCCAGGAAAGGATGATAATAGTCGGAAAGTCTTGCAATAATACGCTCATAAGTGGCCACCTGGAACCACTGACGAAGCCACTCCACTGGGGCAGGTGGGTGTCCTCTAAAGCCGCAGGATACAAATCTTGGCAATGGCCATGGCAGCGGCCAGCCACCTAGTTTGCTGGTTTCTCTTGGCCTTGCTTGGACAAAGCCATTGAGCAGGACAGTCTGAGCTTTCAGTGTCCCGACGAGCGGCACCGTCTTCCTTATGGTGTCGGCGACGTAGGACTAATAGGCCACCAGAGCAGAGCATTCCCAAAGGAGGTGAACAATGACCTCTGACACAAAGTCACATCTCCAGCAAGTGGCTGTTAGGAGAAGAGAAGAACTCCAGAGTAGGTCACCCCAATCAGTGTGAAAGTATTGACGTTGCAGGCTTGCTGCCCACCAATGCCGAAGGGAGCGGGACAGCGATGTGGACTAAAGGCGGTCCACCAGAATTTGGTATGTCCCTGATAAAGTCGCCTTGTAGGTGTCCCATTTCCGCAAGTAATCCATCAAGGGTGATAAAGACCGGTCCAAAGGAGGTTGGTCCACGTTCTGGCAAAGGCAGCGCTGCAGGCTTTGATAATTCCAGAAATGCCCCTCTAGGAGGCCTTATTGTTCCTGAGCTTCTGCAAACGACTTATAGTCTCCATTCACAACCAGATAAGAGAGTTGATGCAGGCCCTTGGATGCAAACTGTAGCCAGTGGGGTTCATATCCCTCAATCTGAAGGGAGGCATTGCACCACAGAGGGGCCTGAGCATAGACGGTAGGAGGAATCTTCAGCCGTCAGTGTGCCTTTCACCAAGCATGGAGTATGGCCACCAGGACACAGTGGGATGCAAGCGGCCCGGGGATGGCCCCTGAATGGAGCATGTACAGCCCTTGGTGATGGCCTGAAAAGGCAGATTTGAGGCGGACCCAGCCGTGGGTATCAAGGGTAGTGTGAAGGACTTATCGAAGAGAGGTCAGCTGAGACGCCAGCCAGTAACACCTGAGGTTGGGCAGGCGAAGGCCACCATGATCAGTGGAAGTGTTTAGTTTGTCCAATTTCATCTGTGGTTTCCGGCACCCCATAGAAAGGTTTTTAGGGTTTTCTCCAGAGCGTCAATCGGGCAAGCCGGGATGCGAAGGGGGAGCATATGAAACACGAAATTCAGTCAGGATACCACATTCATTTTCAGGACTTGTATGCCCCCCCCCCCAGAGAGAGAGGCCCAGTTGCGACCAGCGAGCCACGTCGACTTGGATGCTCGCTTGTAGTGGATCGAGGTTGTGCTCCATCATGTGTCAGAGTCCTGGGGTAACCTCTATGCCAAGGTAGAGGATGGCGGACTGAGACCACGTGAAAGGTAGGTCAGCGAGAACTGTCGGAAGCATGTTTAATGTTAGAGGTAGGGCTTCACTCTTACTCCTGTTGATCTTGTACCCTGAGTGAGAAGAGAAGTGTGAGATTAGAGCGGTAAGAGCCCTCAAACGTGGCAGGGTGAGTGAGTATGACCAGGATGTTGTTAGCGTTCAACGTTAATTTGTATTCCCCGCTAGGGAGGGTGATACGGTGAATGTCGGGGGAGGGCAGAGGTGTGACCATTGCAAAGGGGATCAGGATTTGTCCCTGGTGTTCGTATCCTTACCGAGGAGGTGTGATTTTGGGCCACCCGACCACTAGCGTGTGAACTTCTCCAGGCGTTAGCTTTCCTTGGAAGGAGACCTTGGGGTCTCCTTGATGAGGGGAAGAAGGCACCAGAGGTGGCCACTGAGGGGCCCTCATCTATGTTGGTTGGCGCAAGGGCCTCCAGGTAATCCTCCAGCTGACCAGGGTCAAGGAATTCTGAAGTCTTTTTGTCATGAGTGATCAGCATGACTGCAGGGTCCAAGAGGCCATAACGGATGCCAAGGTGACTGAGACGGGGCAGAGCTGGAGGAAGCATCTCCTGAGGGCTTGAGTCTCTAGGGAAAAGTCCTGAGACAGGAAGATCTGATGTCTGTCATGTTGAAAAGGGCCATGTTTTTTTGCCGGCTGTATCACCTGGCGGGCTTGCTGGTGTTGTAAGATACAGGCGATGATCTGGCTTGGGCCATCCTTGGGCGGGGCAGGGTTGACGAATCCTATGATCCCTCTGAAATTCCAGGGGAGGGCTAAAGGATAGACCCATCAGGGCGGTGAGGAAGCCTGCCAAGAGGCCCATGTTGTTGTCACCCTCAAGTTGCTTTGGTACACCGAAGATCCGAACATTTTCTCTACGAGAGCAGTCCTCCAACTCCGCGATCTTCCTCTGGAGGTGCAAGTGATCCTGCTCCCAGTCAATGGAGGCAGCTATCTTGCTCTCGATCTGGTCCAGGTGGGATTTGGGCCCGGTGAGCCTGGTGTTGAAAGAGGCGATGTCCTGTCGTATGCTCTGAGTGTCTGCTAAGGTCTTGGAGGTATTGTCAGCCACTTCTGAAAGCGTAGTCTTCAGTGTTCCGAGCTTTCTCAGTTTAATTTCCAAGGCGGATTCAGAGGTAGGATCTGTGTCTGCCCCCAGTTTCAACTCCTTTCCCCCCACAGCCTCTATGAAGAGCAATTTTCTAGTTGGTTTAAACATGATGAGGTGTAGCCGGGGTGAACCCCGTTAAGTCTAAGTCAAGAGTCGCCCCTTGCCCAGGGGGGGTCTAGAAAGCAGCGACAGATCGCTGGGCCCAAAAAGACAGCAACCAGAAGAAGCAGGAGCGTGGTAGAGCAGCTCGGTCAGAGGAGAGCTGAGAAACAAAGTGTCCCCTAAAAATGGGTCCGGAGACCGGCAGATGGGTGGGTGGAACCGCCAATCCTGAGGTAGCAGTGTGGAGCAGCCCCTGTTAGGCAGGCCAGCCGACTGGAGAGGCCAAGTGGAAAGACTGCGAGTATGTTCAGGCCAGGGCTACCCCCCGGGGGTCAGCCAGAAAATCAGGACGCTTGTGTATCCAGAAGAGGGCTCCCACACCAAAAACCGGCCTAGGCTCCGGAGACCTATCCCACAAGGAGAAAAAAGGGCAAGAGGGGGCCAGAGCCCCAGAGTCACCAGAGTGAAAACTGTGAGCCATGGGAAGAAAGAAGGATGCCAGGCATCGGGAGCTGCCAGGGGAAGGCAAAGTAGATCAAGCGGCTCGCAATAAAGGGTAAAGCTGGTGTGGCTTGGCCAACGGCATTGGTCTCGCAGTGGCCGTGGCAGGGGCCCGGTTCTAGTGCACTTTAGGGTCACATGGACATGCAGTTGAGTGAGCCTCTGCCGTGCAAGGGTCCAGAAGGGCAATTCCAAGGGCAGGTGCCCCGTTTACCAGAAAGAACGTGAACATGAGCAGGGGCCCCTGGTCAGCTGAGGCCGCGATGAGGTTACTGCGGCATGCCGGGCGGGCTCAAGGCGTTGGCTTCATAATGGACATGGTAGGGGCCCAGGTCCAGTGTGGCTTATGTGCCCATAGGCGTACGGTGAATGTAGGCTCCACCATGCAGGGGCTAGAGAGCCAGTTTTGAGGGCAGGTGCCCCGGTAAATAAAAGAAACGTGAGCGGGCCCCGGATCAACGAAGGCAGTGATGCGGCCATGGGAGCGAAGCAAGAGGTCCTGGGCGTTGGCAGAAGTGTGGTGCGGCTTAGGGTCCTGTGGTGAGGCCAGCCTCTGCTGCTCGGAGGACCGAAAAGGCAGTTCTGGCGGCAAGGGCTCCTGTGGGAGGGATAAACTAGAGTGGGCTCCCAAACAATGAAGGCTGCGATGCAGCCGCGGTGAATTGCAGAGCGGCTCCAGTGAAGGCCACGCATGAGGCCGTATGGTAGTGTCAGGGCCCCCGCAGTCGATGTTGTGGTCACGAATGGTGCCGGCAGGGCTCCCGACTCAGAGCGGCAGCTTCCCCATAGAAGGACGAAGGGAGGATTGTAAATCTCACACCGGCAAGAGCTCTCTTAGAGCACTGCCATCTTGCCCAGGCTCTTGGCTCCACCCTCAAAACTAACCCTTTTGGACTGGCGCGAAACCCAGCTTGTAAATATCAGAAAGTCACTCCTAAGTATACTTTGTTGCCCATAAGGTAGGCCTGATATTTAAAACTTGAGCATGTACAATATTAAAGTTGGCATGTTCCTCCCGTGTCTAGCCCCCAACAGCTATTTTTGCTGGCAGGGCTGTAGCTGTATCCTGGAAAATGTCAAAGTACATATTATAAGCTTCAATCTGTAGCTTTTGGCAAGAAACGGCTAGAATAGTCATTCACAGCCTATTTTTCATATTTATTAAAAATCCAATTCAGTGATGAAGTTAGATTTTTAATAAATATATAGAAAAAGTAACTTTTATAAAGTTATGTTTTCCGTGGCTGAAGCTCCTGGGGTTAATTTGCATTAGCCTACCAGCAGCTGCCCAGCCAGTGTTTACCTTAATAAGGTGTGAAACTGCTCCCAGTGTAGAACAGTGGCTTAGGCCTAGTGACAGGATGGGCTGGGTGTGGGGCGTGTGATTTCTATCAGCTCAGGACGGGCAACAGGGAAGATTCTAGAAATTCATGAACTTGAAAGGAACAGACGTGCAGCCTTCTCATTCATAGCTTAGTGTAAGGAGAGACCTGGGAGAGAGAAATCCTTTGTTCCCCAGTGCCCTCCAGCCAGGCACAGTGGGCAGAAGGACAGCCCCGAAACTAGTTTGGAGTGGAAACAGTGGAGAGGACTCCTCAATTCCACAGCTGCATCTCTGAGTGGATATAAGGGCTCAGCACAAGGGAAGAAAGGTTTCCCCATTTTAGATTTTAGGAGTAAAGTGCAGTGTGGGATTGTTTGCAGCAGGGTAAAAAAAACTGCTGGAAATACTAAGTATGGGTACTCCTATGAACCTTTACCCATTGGTCACCCCCACCTGCTGGCTAGTGCCATCCATACATGTGGCCCCCAAGGGAACCCTGCTCATAACCCTTTCTGGACATGTGCAAGTCCAGAAGAGGGCTGAACCTGCTGTCTGTGACCTGTGTAGAGATATACGTTAGGGGCTGGATATCTTCCCACCTGTACCCACGACTGAGAAGAGGACTCCAAATGTTTGTTTGCTGACCTTCTGTGTGACTACTGGGTCACATCAAGCTGCAAGAGGCCTTTTTTCCTGGAGTGACCAGTTGACCGGTAACAACTAGACGTTGCCTGGAGCGTGGTGGTAGCCTTTGCTTAAGTGAGTTCTAGTCCCTAAAGACTGTCCCTGAGAGGCTTAGAAAAGTCCCAGAAGACCTGCTCCAGAAACCCTGAAAAATTGGAACTTGGAACATTTTTGGACTTCTAATATCTCCAGAGCGTCAGAGGCCCTTGTGGCAATAATGTTCAATTTCAATGCAACTTCCTCAGGTACAGCTTCAGGCTTGCCCCGATGGAGGAATTTGAGCTCCATAAAAAGACTAAGAAGGTCAAATTTAAAATTACCGTAACCTCCATTTACTACTATCTAAACCTTTTTTTAAATAAATACTAATTATGTTATTGAAACAAAAATAACGTATCTGTGTAATAAAGGTGTGCCTGGTAAAAACGAAATTGTAAAGGCTTTTTCTCCTGCAGTGTTTCTATTTTTAGGCACTTCACAACGCAAGACAATGAGTCTAGGGAGGAAAAACTGATAGAAAGGTCAAGGCTCTTATTACATTCTGGCTGTTCGCCAAATCCTGACATTCAACACAGTGCCATAGATTTGCCCTTTAAGACAGTGCCATTCATTGTGAATGCAAATACTTCTATCGTCTTGCAGATTGAGAAACCAAAGAAACGTTTAACACTAGTATTCTGATGTGAACCATTACCTTAAGTTTCCTCATGTTTCATGACTACGGTGATGAACCCCTAGGCACCAGAGCTGTCCACCGTATGACAAAGACAATGTCCCCTTAGATGACCAGTGCTGTGCAACATCTGACAAATACAGTGACCCACCAGAGGACAGGCAGTGTGCAACTTATGATGAAGTCAGTTAACCCCAAAGAACCTGCACTGTCCACCATATGAGAAAGAAGGAATCCCCACAGGAGCAGTCCTGTACAACCTAAGGCAAAGATAGCGAGCCCAGACAAAGTGCTGTAGACCCAATGAGAAAGGCAATGTACACCTGGAGGACTAAAGCTGTATACCCTGTGATTAAGACAATGAATTTGGGAAGACCAGAGGTGTCCGTGTCTTGACTGAGACATTAAACACCCACCCATTAAACTGAGCTGTGTTCTTGAGTAATGCCAAGATCTTTTAGCTGAAGTTTCGTTGTACTACAAACATCTGTGCTCTAATAGTCTGACTCTTACTCCAAGCAAAGTGTTAAAATAATGTGGCTAATTATTTACATACGCCATGAAGCTTCAAAACGGTCTATAAGTAAAAGTTGTAAATCTTCTAATGAACATAATCAAGAGGAAGCCAACATTTGAGGGTAGCAACTATGCTTTTAGAGAGGCAAAAGGCACTGGGATAGACACTTATATATGCTTGATGCACTTTATTGAATCTAGAATGGCATCTAATCACATTTTGATGCCTCATTGGGTGTTGTCCAGCCGGGTCTGGTGGCTCAGTGGACTAATGCATCCACTGCAGGGGCCTGTGTACGTCCTCATGGTCACAGGTTCGAATCCCGGCGGGTCCACTCAGCCTTTCATCCATTTTAGGTCGATAAAATGAGTACCATTGAGTTGGGTAACAATATACATCTGTTATTCAGCGCCAAGATGCCCCGTTGCTGGGGTGAACGTGTGCTTTACAAATACACATGTTATGTTATTGTTGGAAAGTGGGTTATTGGTAGGGGCAAACGTAGGTCTGCCACTAGTAATAAGACCACAAACACTTGATAGGACCCAGCATAGGTCTTAGAAATATAATCCTATGCTCAACCCTTGGTAGCTTGGCTGCGAGCAGGCAGGCTTAACTTCAAAGACAGGTATGTAAAGCATTTAAAAACACAAATTCAGTAAATAATTAAGACACAACTCATAATAAAAATCCAACACCAATTTATAAAAATAGGAAATATTTTTATCTTTAAAATGACACCAAAACGACAAAAATCCAATGTAGGGAACCGGAGATATGAATTTTCAAAGTTTAAATAAAATATAGCACTTAGAAGCATATAGCACCATATTGGGACATAGGCTCGCGATAGACCGGGCCAAAGTCAAAGTTTAAGGCCGTCCGCGATGGAGCCCGGAGCGGATACCCCACGCAGAAGGTCCCGGTCAAAGTTTTTACCTTCACACTTAGAAACTTTCCTGGAGCTTTTCTCCTCGAGGCCCCTCGACGCTCTGTCAGTCCGGATCCGGTGCGGCTTCGCCGGATAGCCTTTCGACGATCTCCCGGTGAACTTCCCTGGAGCGGACTTAGAAACTTTTTCTTTAGCGCTTCAGCGGGGCAACCCAGGCGCCCAGGCCCACACGCGATGGAAGGCAGGCGGATTGGCGCTCGCGGTTGCTCTCGGTCGACTTTTCTACGAGCGGACTTAGAAGCTTTTCTGGAGCTTTTTCTCGCGGGGTCTCTCGATGCTCCTCATGTAGCCGGATCCGGTGAGGGTTCGCCGGCTTCCGATTTTCTCTAGTCCCGGTCAATCTATGGAAGTCGATGCGATGGAGCTTTTAGCGGGACGAACCTGGTGGGCTTGGCCGACTCGCGGTTGAAGGCAGGCGGCTTGGCTGACCAGGTTGAGTCGGTCCCCCTATGGAGCTTTTTTCCAAAGTTCTTCCAAAGTTCCCCAAACTTCTTGAACTTCTTCCTGAAGTTCCTCAAAGGGTCCCAAAGTGTCTCAAACTTACTCCAAGGGTCTGGAAGCTCCAAGCTGGTCCTTGAAAGTTGAGGACTTCAATTCCCACAATCCACTGGGACGTCACCCTTACAAATCCACTGATGGGTCCCCAAGGTGTAGATTTAGTTGGTGAAGTTCCAGTTGAGCTCTTTTAACCTGTAGCTTTCAGGGAGTCCACTCTTTAATTCTTTTCCAGCAAGGTAATCCACAGGGCTGTAGTTTCAGATGGTGCAGTTCTCAGAGGTCAGGCCTTAGAAATCTTTGCACAGCAGAAATCTTCTCAGCAGGGCACTTCTTGCTTCATTCAGTTTCAAGCAGCAGATCTGAGGGGCTGGGCCTCTCTCAGATACTTATTCCACAGTCTCTGGGTCATCCAGGAGGTCAAGCTTCACCAATAGGAGTAGGGTAACCTCCCACTTGAGTGACTCCTTCCTGCAGAGTGTGGCATTATTCTATCCCAGAGTGCAACAAAGCTTCCAAATCCATAATGGCTGATTTTCCAGCAAGGAGGTAAGAGCTGGCTAAACACTCCCACTGAGTTGGCTAATTAACCTAGTCTCTCCTCCCTACATCTACACATATCTTCCTTAATCCTGCCATCTGGCTGAGGTGGGGGTTCAAAGCTGTAAATGACAATGCTCTGGGCTCTGCCCCTTTGAAGCTCATTGTTTACGACCCCTCCCCCTGGCCTGGCATTCCTGCAGAACAGCTCACTGCCCTCCCAGTCCATCTGGCTGGCCCCAGGGGATCTTTATCACCTCTTCAGGTAGGCTGGCTAATCCCCTTAACTCTGACCAATCAGGGCAGAGCACTGGAAGGCTGGATTTGGAACTAAAACCCAGAAAGTGTTATAACATCTTGTCTGTTCACTTTGGGAAAAATTCAATAACATCATATTGTAGGATTTATCAATACCATTCTAGTGAGTCTGTGAATGGAATCTTTATCCCTCTCCTATCAGAAGTTATTGTTTAATAACTTTCCCCATGTTAACCTATGGGGCAGGGGGTTTGCAATGGGAAAAATGACATGGGCCATTTTTCCAGCACCAGGACTTACAAAAACATATTTTATAAGTACTTGGCTTATTTTCACAGGACCCCCACCCCTGGGATACCTAGGGGAGACCATGGGGGTCATTATTATGCCAAAACATTTTAGGTTGACCAGTTTTAAGTGCCCCAAACCCCAAAGTCGAGTTTGGCCACAATTTACATGTTTAAGAGCAATCCTGGCGCCCAGGGCTGCTTTTAAACTGACCACAGGCTTCAGCAGGGCACACATGCAAGTGCAAAAAGGCTGCTGGCCTCTAAACTGCCATGCCCCAGGATACTGGGGACTTCTAGGTAGTTTCAATCCCCTGCCCTATTATATACTAGGGGCTTATGGGGTAGGTCATGCCAATTACAGGGGTACCCCACCATCCCATAGTGTACCCTAGTGTATGTTGGGTGTCTTAACTGTATTCTAATGTGTTCCTTTCAGCTTGGCACTGGCCCTGGGCCTAGTTAGACAGAGCCCAGGGTCAGTCAGAGTCAGTTACCACCAGTTCCAGTCAGCAAAAAGTTGGGGGTGCCCAGGGCACAGGATGACTTTACAACATAGCCCCCCAAACGAAAGGTGAGAGGTTACTAACCTACACCCTGGTAGTCCTCCTCAGCTAAGTGGAAAAACCTGGAAAGTCCATCTGCATTTGCATGGGCAACCCCAGGTCTGTGTTCCACTGTAAAGTCCATTCCCTGTAGGGAAATGGACCACCTTAACAGCTTGGGATTCTCCCCTCTTATCTGCATGAGCCATCTGAGAGGCCTGTGGTCAGTTTGAACACGAAAGTGAGTCCCAAACAAATATGGTCTCATCTTTTTCAGTGACCACACCACAGCAAAAGCCTCTCTCTCAATGGCACTCCATCTCTGCTCTCTGGGAAGAAGCCTCCTGCTAATAAAGGCAACTGGCTGATCAAGGCCCCCTTCATTTAGCTGTGACAACGCTGCCCCAATCCCTTGCTCTGAAGCATCTGTCTGAACTACAAATTCTTTTGTGTAGTCAGGGGCCAGTAACACTGGGGCTGAACACATAGCAGCTTTCAGAGTGTCAAAAGCCTTCTGACACTCTGGGGTCCAAATCACCTTCTTGGACCTCTTTTTAGAAGTCAGTTCTGTGAGGGGCCCCACAATGGTCCCATAATTTTGAACAAACCTTCTATAGTACCCTGTCAGTCCAAGGAATGCCCTGACCTGAGTCTGGGTAACAGGTGCTGTCCAATCCAAAATAGTTTGGATTTTAGCTTGGAGAGGCTGTACATGGCCCCCACCTACCAGGTGGCCCAGGTACACCACAGAACTCTGCCCTATTTGGCACTTGCTTGCCTTAATAGTCAGGCCTGCCTGCTGCATGGCCTGAAGCACTTCCCTTAGGTGGCTTAAGTGATCCCCCAGGTAGAACTGTATACAGCTATATCATCCAGGTAAGCTGCACTGAACTGTTCCAACGCAGACAAGACCCTGTTCACCAACCTTTGGAAGGTGGCAGGTGCATTCTTTAAGCCAAAGGGCATTACCTTGAACTGATAATGTCCCTCTGGGGTGGAGAATGCTGACCTCTCCTTTGCTCCATCAGTGAGGGCAATCTGCCAGTAACCTGAAGTCAAATCAAAAGTACTCAGGTATTTAGCAGCCCCTAACCTATCAATGAGCTCATCAGCTCTAGGTATAGGGTGAGCGTCAGTCTTTGTGACTGCATTCAATCCTCTGTAGTCCACACAGAACCTTAACTCCTTGGGTCCCCCCTGAGGATTAGGTTTAGGTACCAGCACCACTGGACTGGCCCATGGACTCTCAGACGGTTCAATTACCCCCAAGTCCAGCATCTTAGCAACCTCAGCTTTAATGCTGGCTCTGACATGGTCAGATGTCCTGTATAGTTTATTCTTGACAGGCAGGCTGTCACCAGTGTCAATGTGATGCACACACCACTCAGTGATGCCTGGGGTCAAGGAGAACAGGCCAGCAAACTGCTCCGGCACTTGCTTACAGTCTCTGTGCTGCTGGTCTGTCAACTTGGGAGAGAGTACAACCCCTCCACTGACCCATCTTGCACATTAGTGGAGAGGAGGTCGGGCACAGGCTCCGTTTCCTCCTCCACACCCTCATCAGTGACCAGTAACATGGTCATGTCTACCCTGTCATGGTGGGGTTTCAATCTATTCACATGCAGGACCCTATGAGGGTTCCTGGGGGTGCCAAGGTCAACCAAATAGGTAACCTCACCCTTCTTTTCTAAGATTGGATAGGGCCCACTCCATTTGTCATGGAGGGCCCTGGGAGCCACAGGCTCCAACACCCACACCAATTGTCCTGGAGTATACTCAGGCATAGTAGCCTTCTGATCATACCAGTGCTTCATGAGCTCCTGGCTGGCCTCCAGTTTCCTGTTTGCCTTGTACATGTACTCTGCCATCCTAGATCTCAGGCCTAGCACATAATCAAGCACATTGTCCTTAGCTTCCTTAAGAGGCTTCTCTAAAGACTCTCTTAGCAGGCTCAATGGCCCCCTCACAGGGTGTCCAAACACCAACTCAAAGGGACTGAAACCAACCCCTTTCTGTGGCACCTCCCTGTAGGAAAACAGTAAGCATGGGAGGAGAACATCCCATCTCCTCCTGAGTTTCTCTGACAACCCATTTATCATGCCCTTCAGGGTTTTGTTGAATCTCTCAACAAGACCATTTGCTTGTGGGTGATAGGGGTGGTGCACTTGTAGTTGACACCACACTCATCCCACATAGCAGTCAGATAGCTGGACAGGAAGTTCGTGCCCCTATCTGACACCACCTCTTTGGAAAACCCACTCTGGTGAACACACCAAGTAGTGCTCTAGCCACTGCAGGAGCATCAATGGTTCTAAGAGGTATGGCTTCAGGGTATCTAGTGACATGGTCAACTACCACTTAGATATACCTATTCCCTGATGCAGTAGGTGGGTCCAGGGGACCAACAATGTCCATCCCCACCCTTTCAAAAGGAACCCCAACCACTGGCAGTGGTATTAGGGGAGCCTTTGTCTTGCCCCCTGCCTTGCCACTGGCCTGACAGGTGACACATGAGCTGCAAAACTCCTTTACCTTTTCAGACATATGGGGCCAGTAGAAATGGTTCACCAACCGGTTCCATGTCTTTGTGTGTCCCAAATGTCCTGCCAAGGGGATATCATGACCCAAAGTCAGGATGAACTCTCTGTACTTCTGGGGCACCACCAACCTCCTGGTGGCCCCCTCCTTGAGGTTTCTGGCCTCAGTATACAGCAGTCCATCTTCCCAGTAGATTCTATGAAACCCACTGTCATCCCCTTCCTCTTGCTTAGAGGCAATCCGCCTCAAGCTCTCAAGGGTGGGACAGTCACGCTGTCCCTCACTGAACTCCTCTCTGGAGGGTCCACCTGCTCCTGTCAGTTCTGCCAAATCTGACAGCTCTGGCAGGGATGGAGTCCCTCCCTCCGAGGCCAGATCCTCCCCATCAGGGTTAGATTCTGCCTGCACCTCTGGAGTTCCCTGGGCTGGCTCACCAGGCCCAGTACCTTTGTTCCAGGGTCCAAGTGTCCAGCCCCTCCCTTCTGGCTAGTCTGTGACCTAGTCACAGCACATACCCACTCCGGGAGCTCCAATATTTTCATATGGAGTCCTCTCTCCACCTCTGACCACGCAGAGGCTTCAAGGTCATTGCCCAGTAAACACTGGACTGGGAGCACCTTTGACACAGCTACCTTCATAGGGCCTGTCACACCTCCCCATTCCAAATCCACCACCGCAATGGGATGGATTTTGGTTTTGCTGTCTGCATAAGTCACCTGGTGAAACTCACCAGGTATCACCCTCTCTGGAGGCACCAGCTCAGCCAGGACCATAGTTACACTAGCCCCAGTGTCTCTGATAGCCTGAACCTCAGTCCCATTCACTTTAGGTCTCTGCCTGTACTTATCCATGTTTGGAGGTAAGGCATCAAGGGTTGCAATATTCACCCCACCCAGGGACACTAAGGTTGCTGCCCCTACTGTAATACCCCCTTCCGGTGTACCACTCTCCACCCCTACACTCACACTGGCAATCCCTGTGGATGGCCCCTTAGGGGGGAGCTTCTTAGTGCAGACAGCATCTCCCTGCTTGTGCCCTGGCTGATTACAGTCAAAGCAATTACCCACTTTTGAGGGATCAAAGAACCTACCATTCTTTCCCTGAATCCACTTCCCTTTGGATTTGGGTTGGCTCGGGGGCCCCCCCTCCCTGCGCAGGTTTTTGTGGGTCTTTGGAGGACTCCTTAGGTTTTTGACCTTCATTTCCCTGGGCTTTCCCTTGGGGAGGGACCTGTCCTCCTTTCTTCTGGTCACCCCCGGGTGCTGTATGGAAACCCGGGTTCTCACCCACTCATCAGCTGCTTCCCCAGCTCTCTGGGGTCTGTCAGCTTAGAGTCCACTAGATACTGGCGTAACTTCTCTTCTGCACAATGAGTCAAAATGTGTTCTTTCAAAAACAAATTATACAATCCCTCATAAGTGCTCACTTTGTTACCACAAATCCAGCCTTCTAGTGCCTTCACTGAAACATCCACAAAGTCTATCCAAGACTTGGAACTCAATTTCTGGGTGTTCCTAAACTTCACCCTGTACTGCTCTGGAGTCAGACCAAACCTCTTGACTAAGCAGGCTTTCATCTGCTGGCATATGATTCTGCATCCTCTCCCTTCAGGGTCAGGAGCCTATCCCTCCCAGCTACTGGAATCAACTCCCACAGGAGTGCACCCCAATACCTAGAGAGGACCCTACTCATCTTAAGGGCCCTCTCAAAAGCTGCAAGCCATTTGTCAATGTCATCCCCTCAGTGTACTTGGGCACTATGCCCTTGGGAAGTTTAGGTTCACATCTGCCACCCCTGGACATCTCAGCATCTTCTTCGCTTTCGCTGCCACCATTTCTCTTCTCCTCCTCCCTCTCCCATCTTCTCTTAGCCAATTCGAATTTCTCCTTCTCCAAGGCAATCAACTCTAATTGAGCCTGAAGCTGTCTCTCTGCAAGGGACAGTAGTGGTTCCTGAGTAAGAGACCCTGCCCCACTCCCACCACCACCTTGATTCACTTGGCTAACACTAGTCACAATGGAAGAGGCATCATCCTCAACCTCCTCCCTCTCTTGGAGGAGGTAGGGGGACTCGCTCTATCCCCCTGGTCTCTCCTCAGCTGTCCTGGCCCAGGCCTGTAGGGACTCAAGCAACCCTGCCTTCCTCATCTTCCTGGCAGCCTGCAGCCCCCTAAGCCTACACTGTTCCCTAAGATCAGATAGCTTAAATTGGGACAGTTTCGCCAGGTCCAGCTCCATGGTTCCCTAGTTTTGGGTCACAAAAAAAAACTAGGCACAACAGACTTAGAACAATTGGAAAAATCAAAACAATGGATTAAAACAGTTTAGTCCAAATTCCAAAAATCAAACTCAAAAGTTTTGTTCTAAGGCAATTTAGAGGATTTTTATAATCTTAATTCATTCACTGAAAGGTGTATTTTTTAAACACAAGTCCACATCCACACCGCTGAGCACCAAATGTTGGAAAGTGGGTTATTGGTAGGGGCAAACATAGGTCTGCCACTAGTAATAAGACCACAAACACTTGATAGGACCCAGCATAGGTCTTAGAAATATAATCCTATGCTCAACCCTTGGTAGCTCGGCTGCGAGCAGGCAGGCTTAACTTCAAAGACCGGTATGTAAAGCATTTAAAAACACCAATTCAGTAAATAATTAAGACACAACTCATAATAAAAATCCAACACCAATTTATAAAAATAGGAAATATTTTTATCTTTAAAATGACACCAAAATGACAAAAATCCAATGTAGGGAACCGGAGATATGAATTTTCAAAGTTTAAATAAAATATAGCACTTAGAGGCATATAGCACCATATTGGGACATAGGCTCGCGATAGACCGGGCCAAAGTCAAAGTTTAAGGCCGACCGCGATGGAGCCCGGAGCGGATACCCCACGCGGAAGGTCCCGGTCAAAGTTTTTACCTTCACACTTAGAAACTTTTCTGGAGCTTTTCTCCTCGAGGCCCCTCGACGCTCTCAGTCAGTCCGGATCCGGTGCGGCTTCGCCGGATAGCCTTTCGACTATCTCCCGGTGAACTTCCCTGGAGCGGACTTAGAAACTTTTTCTTTAGCGCTTCAGCGGGGCAACCCAGGCGCCCAGGCCCACACGCGATGGAAGGCAGGCGGATTGGCGCTCGCGGTTGCTCCCGGTCGACTTTTCTACGAGCGGACTTAGAAGCTTTTCTGGAGCTTTTTCTCGCGGGGTCTCTCAATGCTCCTCATGTAGCCGGATCCGGTGAGGGTTCACCGGCTTCCGATTTTCTCTTGTCCCGGTCAATCTATGGAAGTCGATGCGATGGAGCTTTTAGCGGGACGAACCTGGTGGGCTTGGCTGACTCGCGGTTGAAGGCAGGCGGCTTGGCTGACCAGGTTGAGTCGGTCCCCCTATGGAGCTTTTTTCCAAAGTTCTTCCGAAGTTCCCCAAACTTCTTGAACTTCTTCCTGAAGTTCCTCAAAGGGTCCCAAAGTGTCTCAAACTTACTTCAAGGGTCTGGAAGCTCCAAGCTGGTCCTTGAAAGTTGAGGACTTCAATTCCCACAATCCACTGGGACGTCACCCTTACAAATCCACTGATGGGTCCCCAAGGTGTAGATTTAGTTGGTGAAGTTCCAGTTGAGCTCTTTTAACCTGTAGCTTTCAGGGAGTCCACTCTTTAATTCTTTTCCAGCAAGGTAATCCACAGGGCTGTAGTTTCAGATGGCGCAGTTCTCAGAGGTCAGGCCTTAGAAATCTTTGCACAGCAGAAATCTTCTCAGCAGGGCACTTCTTGCTTCATTCAGTTTCAAGCAGCAGATCTGAGGGGCTGGGCCTCTCTCAGATACTTATTCCACAGTCTCTGGGTCATCCAGGAGGTCAAGCTTCACCAATAGGAGTAGGGTAACCTCCCACTTGAGTGACTCCTTCCTGCAGAGTGTGGCATTATTCTATCCCAGAGTGCAACAAAGCTTCCAAATCCATAATGGCTGATTTTCCAGTAAGGAGGTAAGAGCTGGCTAAACACTCCCACTGAGTTGGCTAATTAACCTAGCCTCTCCTCCCTACATCTGCACATATCTTCCTTAATCCTGCCATCTGGCTGAGGTGGGGGTTCAAAGCTGTAAATGACACTGCTCTGGGCTCTGCCCCTTTGAAGCTCATTGTTTACGACCCCTCCCCTGGCCTGGCATTCCTGCAGAACAGCTCACTGCCCTCCCAGTCCATCTGGCTGGCCCCAGGGGATCTTTATCACCTCTTCAGGCAGGCTGGCTAATCCCCTTAACTCTGACCAATCAGGGCAGAGCACTGGAAGGCTGGATTTGGAACTAAAACCCAGAAAGTGTTATAACTTCTTGTCTGTTCACTTTGGGAAAAATTCAATAACATCATATTGTAGGATTTATCAATACCATTCTAGTGAGTCTTTGAATGGAATCTTTATCCCTCTCCTATCAGAAGTTATTGTTTAATAACTTTCCCCATGTTAACCTATGGGGCAGGGGGTTTGCAATGGGAAAAATGACATGGGCCATTTTTCCAGCACCAGGACTTACAAAAACATATTTTATAAGTACTTGGCTTATTTTCACAGGACCCCCACAGGTCACCTAGGGGAGACCCTAGGGGTGCTGAATCTGTAAAAATATTGCAGATCCTCCATGCCCAGTGCTTCCAGCGTCAAAGTCGAATTTGGGCAGCACTTTACACAATGGGGAGAGTGAAATGTGAATTTCACTTAACCCAGGGCATATATAAACTCATTTTATAAGGGTCTGACCCCCCACCCCTGGGATACCTAGGGGAGACCCTGGGGGTCATTATTATGCCAAAACATTTTAGGTTGACCAGTTTTAAGTGCCCCAAACCCCAAAGTCGAGTTTGGCCACAATTTACATGTTTAAAAGCAATCCTGGCGCCCAGGGCTGCTTTTAAACTGACCACAGGCTTCAACAGGGCACACATGCAAGTGCAAAAAGGCTGCTGGCCTCTAAACTGCCATGCCCCAGGATACTGGGGACTTCTAGGTAGTTTCAATCCCCTGCCCTATTATATACTAGGGGCTTATGGGGTAGGTCATGCCAATTACAGGGGTATCCCACCATTCCATAGTGTACCCTAGTGTATGTTGGGTGTCTTAACTGTATTCTAATGTGTTCCTTTCAGCTTGGCACTGGCCCTGGGCCTAGTTAGACAGAGCCCAGGGTCAGTCAGAGTCAGTTACCACCAGTTCCAGTCAGCAAAAAAGTTGGGGGGTGCCCAGGGCACAGGATGACTTTACAACAGTTATGTTATGTTATGTTGTAGAGTGACACTATACTCTATAGTGTACTGTACTACATAATTAGTCCTGCAAATGAGAAGGCTGGGGCAGGAAAATGGTTTTGCCGGTATAGAAGAATGTAAAAGTAGAGGCAGGAACAATGTTAAGTAGTTGATAGAAGAATGGGAAAGCTAAATGCAAGAGAAGGATGGATTTGTGGTAACAGAAGACCTGTAGAAAGGAGAAGGCTTGTTAATCAAAGTAGCTTAGAGTTGAGGATAGGAGAAGACTGTAGATAGAAGAGTGCAGAATATGTGAATGGTGGTAGAGAAGCTAAGCTAGGCAAAAAGTAGAGCTGAAGGAAGGAGAACTGTGAAGTTTGGGATAAGAGAAGGCTGGAACTCAAGGGGAATAAGAAAAGGTTGGACATAAGAGGAATGGTGGAAATGGAGCAGAAGACCGTAAAGCTAGGGAAAACATTTAAACTGATGCTATGAGAATGGTAATTAAAGCTGTGTGTGCGAGATGGCTGGGTTTAAGAGAAGATTGAGTATACATGATAGCTGAAGCTGTTAATGCAGTGACAGGTGAGGGCAGAGATGGGGAAAAAGTTAGATTGAGGATAAGGAGCAGCAGGAGAACAGGGTGACCTGTGGGTTTTCTGAGCTCTCATCTGTTGTGCCGTCTCCCCAAACACTTTAAAATCTATTTGAATACTTCAGATGTAGCAATTAACTCAGACTTGATTGCAGAGTTCTTTTTCTCATGTACAGTTACTGTATAAGTCGCTTTATGGCAGGAGTTACGGACAAACATTGTGCAGCACTGCTCATAGAATGTAAAGAAAGACAAATAGATTGGCTCTACAGCACTTTACCTCAAAGGAAGCTGTAGACCGAGGTGCCACCTTGTAAAGGAAGTACTTTAAAGTCCTGCCACTGAAGTTGGATGTTTCACAAATATTCTGGCAATAAATTAGAGGAGAAACAGATGCAATGACAAGCGAGCTCCTAGCACGATGAAGGAGGTGTAATGCGCTGCGTTGACAAGCGATGGCAAGCTGTGGTGGATAATGGCCCACACAGCTCCAGGATTGAGTGCCATTATCCATAAAAGCTAAAGGGGCTGAAACAATGGGCAGGCGCTCACAGAGGGTGGAGGGAGAGGCACTGAGCACTAGCTACTTAAGTGTTGACTTCCGGGACTTGGGACAGCGTCTTCCAGTGCACTTGATGAGACTCCATGGTGTGATTGGAAAGATGCCATTGACTAATGCAAGCCAACCTGCAATGCCTATTGTTGGCCCCTTTTGATACTTACAGCAATTTGTCTTAGTTGCTGCCTTCTGGAGTGCTTGGATGCATCAATAAACAACCCCATAATTAATAGGAGGGTTTGTGTGTGTGTGTGTTTAACTTCAGACAGTATATATAGGCATGATGAAGCTCTGTACCAGCCACAGGCATACAAAAGAACGATCTTATGCCTGATCATTGAATCCTTACTGGAAAGTCAAACAAGCCTTCCAAGTAATGGCTAACACAGAAAAGCCAACTGTTGAAGAGGGATGGTCCAAAGCTCACTTTCTCCCTATAATTCATTTTGTAGTTTCATGGACAAATGATGACACGAAGCCTGATACACAGCTAAATTTGTCTGTATCCTGGTCTATAAATGGCTCATGCCAGAGTGATAAAAAATGGCATTGGGAATTTATTTTTTGTTTTAATGGGGCCCTCACCAAATTCAGATAGTTGTATTGCAGAAGCCCAGCAACTTAGTTTATCTAATTTGATTTTGAAATTTTCTGGAAGGCAGCATTATTCTAGACATAGGTTTCTCTTAAAATGTCATTTGTTGTTACTTTCTCCCCACAAACAGGATAATGTTAATATAAACTTGGAACATATTCTTATCAACATTTGCTGTGATCGACTTTAAAGCAAATATCACTGTGATTGTTGTAGAGCAACTAAATGAGGAGTGTCCAGAAGGGATATATCAACATACAATGAATATAAATGGAAAGCATTTATAGAGTCAGCGATTTACTGGTTATCCTCTTAAAGTAGTGGAGTCCTTTCAGTGTGGATGAACATTGAACATAAGTGAAATGAAACGCTGAGCTTTGGGATTATACCAGTATGTAGGGAAATTAGTATTTCCTTTATGTCTTTGTCGCAAAACTTTTGTACAAATTGAAACAGAATGAAGATTAACAAGGTATCAAAAAGTGTACCTATTTCGCATATGTTTTGCTTGAAGAGGAAGTATGTCATGCCTATAGGCCATTTAGAAGAGATGACAGAAGAATTTCCTGGGTTAATTAGTGTTACTTCAATGTTAGTCGCTTTTAGGCAGATTGAGCTGTGATGCATAGGATTCTGTATTTGTGTGAGGCAATCTTATTTGATAGTGACAACTTGTTCTCTTTCCAGTTTCATGTTGATATGTGTGTCATTCACATATGTATGTTAGCTTACATTGAGTCTGTCCTGGTCTGCACAAGGATCCAGGCACATGTTAAACAAGCATTGGCATAGCCAATAGGTCTCGCCTTTGGGATCTTAATAAGTGTTTAGCCAGAGCTATTGGCCTTGCCAATGTGTTTAGGCTATGTTGTAGAGCAGTGTGGCTGCTGTGCAGCATGTTGAAAAGTTATAATAAAGTGTTATAAGCATTTTTGTTACCTTATATTTAACCAAGTAAACATTATGTACAAATGAACGACCCTATTAAAAAAAGAATTAACATATACGTCTTCCAGTTTGTCTTCGTGGTGCGGAGGTGATGTTGTGCTGATGCTCAGGTGATGCAGAGTTATACTGACATGGTGCTGAGGTGGTGGTGTGCTTGTATGGAGGTGGTGCTCAGTGATGCGGAGTTGGTGCTCTGCGGGTGATGCGCTGATGCTGACGTGGTGCTGCATTGGTGCTGAGGTGGTGCTGTGCTGATGCTTTGATGGGGCTGCGCTGGTGCAGAGTTGGTACTTTGCCGGTGGTGGTGCACTGATGCGGAGGTGGTGCTGTGCTCATGCGGAAGTGGTGCTGTGGTGGTGTTGAGTGATGCTGAGTAGATTCTTTGCTGGTGCTGAGGTGGTGCTGAGTGATGCTGCGGTGGC
Organism: Calotriton arnoldi; assembly: GCA_963921515.1. Classification (NCBI taxonomy): domain Eukaryota; kingdom Metazoa; phylum Chordata; class Amphibia; order Caudata; family Salamandridae; genus Calotriton; species Calotriton arnoldi. The sequence goes on along the minus strand of CAWUFW010000889.1, from coordinate 291,510 downwards.
GCTGAGTGAATCTGTGCTGGTGCTGCGCTGATGCGGAGGTGGTGGTGCTGCACTGATTCCAAGGTAGTGCTGCACTGGTAGTGAGGTGGTGCTGCACCGGTGCTGAAGTGGTGCTGCGCTGGTGCTGAGGTCATGCTGATTTAAACTGATGTAGTGCTAAGGTGGTGGTGAGCTTGTGCAGAGGTGGTGCTGAGTGGTGCTGAGGTGTTGTTCAGTAATAGTGAGGTGGTGCTGAGTGATGCTTTGGTGGTGCTTTGGTAATGCTGTATTGGTGCTCAGGTGGTGCCGAGTGATGCTGAGGTGGTGCTGTGGTGGTGTTGAGTGATGCTGAAGAGATGCTGGTGCTGAGGTGGTGGTGCTGCACTAATGCTGAGGTAGTGCTGTGTTGGTAGTCAGGAGGTGCTGCACGGGTGCGCTATCTATGGTGACTTGGTGCGGATGGGGAAGGCGAACATTAATAGCAGGAAGAGGGCAGGACAGGGCACTAACATGAGGTACAGCGGGATACAGACATCCAACTTAAGAAGGTCAAAAACAAGAGGCAGAAAGAGGGCGGAAGCGGGCATCAAGGTGAACCTTTTAAATATTGTTTTGTCTTTAAATGTGAAATCAGGCTATAATTTTGTATTTAAATCCTGCTTCTTTATTCTGCTGTTTGTGATAAGAGTCCAGTGCCAAGAATAACATGGACGGTATATCCAAACACACACTGTCCTGTGTGTTTTTTTTAAATATTATAATTGTTCGCCGACAGTATGGGGAGAGATATAGACTTGCTGTTGCAGGATTGAAAAAAGCGTATGGCGATAAAAGCTCACAGGGAAAGAGGGGGTCCACACCGGGACGACAGTGTCCTGCAATAAATTACATGCAGTCTAAAACAACCTAGAGACCCTCTGCACTTGTGCTTGTGGCGCGCCACGGCTCGCTCCCGCAAGGTGGATGCCGCCACAAGCACGAGTGTGTGCTTGAAAATGAGCAGAGCGACGGCTAAAGGCCCTCCTATGCAGCGCATGCGCGCTGCGTAGGCGAGACCTAAAAAGGATCAGCAACAAGGGTGTGATTGTAGAAACAAAAGAGAATAGTTTAACCAGGTGTATCTTACTTCCGGGAGTTTGAACTACTTAACCTGGACAAAGTAGGTGAAAGATAGAGAGAGGTCTAGCAGGATAAGTCTTCCTTCTTGGCCTAGGCCCTGAGTTTGTAGCAATTCCTCTGATGCTTAAGAATTTGAGTTTCATTCCAAAATGCTGGTGTATTTATTTGGTAATCACATTTATTGGTGAGTTATGCATATTTTCTTACTCTGCGATTGTATAATGTAAACAGTGTGCATTGTGGGTAGGTCTAGGAGGGCTCACCAATTAACACAATTCTGGACAAGCAAGAGAGCAGTACATTGACTTTGCAGGGCCCATAGAGGATGGCGTCAGTTTCTTAGATGATTTAGACAAAGGTTGTTCTTTGAACTTTATGTAGGCAGCATGCTACTTGCAAGGCTGATTATTCTTCCAATTTGATGTGGATCTGTGTGTTGTCTGTATAAATTTGATGTTCCACACCATGAGTGTCAGGGATGAGACCGGGACACCATACAGGTAATGAACTTTCTTGTCAAGAGTGCAGATCCTTGAGCGACCAAATGGATACCATGGTAGTGTGCTCCTAGTTTGATAATGCTAGGTCCCTGTTCCTGGTCTTCTAGCATCTTTCCATCTTGTGGGCCATGTCTCAGTGACATGAAGCACAAAGTCAGAATGTGGATTTTTGCTATGTTGTGAAAATGGCAATGTATTAGGAGAGTAAGAGAAAGGAGCTGAAGAGCTGTTATGGCATGTGGATATCGCTCTGTCCCCAAGAATTTCAGAAGAACAGGCGGAAGTTTGTCTGTCCTCATGTGAACTTGGTAGAGTTTTTATTAGATATTTGTAACTTTTAGTGAGATAAATGAAAACTTCCTTTATGAACCAGAACAGGGAGATAGTTCCTTTGAAGGTCTCAGGCATGCATCATACAAGTATATTGAATTTCCATGCCTAGATGGTTATTTATTGTGTTTTAATATGTTACTCATTGTGTTGACATCTTCTTGTAACAGATTATTTGTTCCATTAACAGTAAATATTTTCAAGAAAAGATCATCCCACTCCCATAAAGTTAGCCATCATAAGACATCTTCTAGGAAGAACAAGCAGCAGACCACATTGAACCCGATCCATTATCAGACTGCAAAACCCTAAATTAGAAAACATACAAATTTAGGAGACACTTGCCCTCACAACCACACATTCTTTTGAATGTACTGCAGTGATGCAAAATTGCCTTGAATAGGCCCTGGGCTCAGTAGCTGATATCTAGCAAAACACATGTTGTATGAGTCACTGCACATGAATGGGCCTCTGTGAAAAACTACTATATTCAAATTATGAAGAAGATAATCTGCTCAACACAGCTTTTTTTCTCTAATTGCTTTTTTTCTAGTATATGTTGTGCTAAAATTATGTGATTGTCACAATACATTTTGGTCTCTCACACTCAACTATTTGTAATTCTTCTCAAATATTGGTAGATGATAACATCATAACGTGCTTTTATAGCACTTCAGACAACACTTCAGCAATTGCTAAATGCTGTCAATACCAGCTGTTACTATTATCCAAATAATTGTACCCAATTTACTTGTTGGACTTGGCCCTTTTTGGCTAAAGTTCCCTAAACTTTTTGCCTTCCCCCTAGACCTTTTTTCTGACATGGTGTTGCCAACATAGATGCTTTGGGTACTTTGCCACTGCTGATCAGTGTCAAAGTGCAAGTGCTCCCTGTGTAAAGTGTAATGGTAATTGGTTGTCCATAATTGGCATGTTTGCCTTATTAGTAAAGTCCCTAGTAAAGTGCACTATGTGTGCCAGGGCTAGTAATACAAATGCTACTTGTGGGCCTGCAGCACTAATTGTGCCACCCACATAAGTAGCCCCCAAAGAGAGAACTCAGGCCTTCCACTGCAGTGCCTGTGCGCAGTTTGCTAAACTGCCATGTTGTCCTCACAAGTGCACCCACTTGCCAGGCCTTCCCCTTCCCTTTTTATGCACATCAGACACCCCTATGGTATGCCCAAGGTGCCCCCTGGGCAGGGTGCAGTGTATGTGAAAGGTAGAACATGTACTGAGGTGTGTACCATGTCCTAACAGTGAAATACTCTCCATTTCGTTTTTCACTGTTGCAAGGCCATCTTCCCCATAGGACAGAATGGGGAAGGCTGTGTAATATGTTTCCAGCCTATCTTCTCATAGGTTTAAGATGGAGAGGTGAAGTTTGGTGTGCCTGAGCTCACAATTTAATAACACATCTTTTTGTGAAGGTGGTTTTTGAATTGTGTGTTTAGAAACCACGCTTTTAGAAGTGGCTGGTTTTTCTGTTCTAACAATTCTGTGTGTCTCTGCCTGGTTGTGGATTGACTGTCTGGATTTGAATGTGATAGGATCTGGGAAATGTCTTGGCCCAGGGGAGGAGTAGGTGAGACAGCCACGGTTGACCTGCATCTGGAGTGTAAGGGGGAGGAGTAGCCCCTGGAGGTGAAGAGGCCTGGGCTGCTGCCATAAAACAAAGGCTCCATCTCCTGCTGAGTGATTGAAGATCCAGACCCCCACTATCAAAGGAAGAAGGTGTCACTGGCAGGGAGACACCCAGAACTGGTTTGGACAGGGGTCAGTGCCCCCTGAACACAAAGACTTCAAAGACTTTTAGGGGTATAACTATGAGAGCTGAAACCCCTGGAATTTAGACTGAAATCCATACTGAAAAAGGATTGAACCTACTTGGTGATGAAGAGGAACCTCTGCCAAAGAAGAACAGCTGAAGAGAAGGACTGCCCTTGCTGTGTGTTCTGGGGCTGGCCTGCAGTTTGCTGGTTTGACTAAGGAGAGGACAAGGGACTTTGCTGTGTGCTGTGTCTCCCTGCTTGTGAGGACTTTGCTGTGTGCTGTGTCCTGAAGTAGCGTGTCTCCAAGGGCCCGAGGAGAGCTGGCTGCCTGTTGTGGAAACTCAGGAACATAAAAGTTTCCAAGTGTGTCTCAGCGACGCTGTGTGCATGTGCTTTTTGCAGCCTGAGACCTTCGTAAGAACTGCCCTGTAATCGTGTGCACCCGGAGTCCAAGTGAGTCTCAGCGACGCTGTGTGCGTGTGCTTCGTGCAGCCTGAGACCTTCGTGAGGATTGCCCTGTGATCGTGTGCACCCGGAGTCCAAGTGAGTCTCAGCGACGCTGTGTGCGTGTGCTTCGTGCAGCCTGAGACCTTCATGAGGATTGCCCTGTGATCGTGTGCACCCGGAGCTCAAGTGAGTTTCAGCGACGCTGTGTCCGTGTGCTCTGTTGCAGCCTGAGACCTTCGTGAGAAATTGCCCCGTTACTGTGTGTCCCGGAGCAGTCTTGTTCTCTGCTTTGATCGACAGCGTGGCCAGAACTGCTGCGATCGTCATTGCCATCAGCCCGGACCGGCATCCCCAGAGGAGCTTTGGGAATTCACTGCTGCCGAGCCTGCCTTTGCCAAGGAGAGACCTCAAACCATCACCATCGGGGGGTCCGAGTTCCACTTCCCAAGATCAACGAAGTCGCACCGGAGGCCCAAGCCGCGAGGAGAGGAGAGTGAGATCGCACCCCCCAGGTAACGCTCAGTGAGCGTGCGTGTGTCGCCGCCTGGGGCGGGGTGCGGGCTATGAGAGAAACGCTCTCGGCCTTTCCCTTCTTTGCAGCGCGAGCCCCCGCTCAAGTCCGTATTGCAGCCCGTACTTGCCGAGGAGTGGCAGTACCGGGGCCGGAGTGTGGAGCTGCACTTTGTTTTCCATCATAACAGTGTTGGGGGCATATTTTGGCACTAGCTGACCGCGAGTCAGTAAGAGTGGCATAGAGACCGTCCAGAGCACCGCGATCGGTGCCGAAGTACATTATTTTTGCATTACGAACTGCCTGATTGTTGCATTACGAATTGCATTATTTTTGCATTACGAAGTGCCTGATTGTTGCATTACGACTTGCATTATTTTTGCATTACGAACTGCCTGATTGTTGCATTACGAATTGCATTATTTTTACATTACGAAGTGCCTGATTCTTGCATTACGAACTGCATAGCATTGCATTAGGACTGCATTGGATCATCGAGAATTGCTCATTAATACTGCAAGAACCTACCAGTGCATGCTGGCCTAATAACCGGCAAGGTGAAATATTACAAATACGCATATGTTGGATTTTTATCGTGTGGTCTCATCGTATATCTTTTTTTTATAAACATATAATTGTTTTTTTTTATGAAACTCGTGTGGCGTCCATTTGTGGTGTTATCACTGTGTCACTGAGAGCGTGGTTGCAAATACTTTACACATTTGCCTTGGAGATAAGCCTGGCAGCTCGTGCCAAGCTACCGAGGGGGTGAGCAGGGGCTATCTGAGAAGGTGTCCTTCCTTTCCCTGACTTAGAAGCAAGGGTCCCTATTTGGACTAAGGTACCTACCTCAGCCAACTAGAGACCCCCAGTTCTAACATTACTCAACTTGGAAAGATAGAAGGCTGAATTGAAATTGAACAGATTTATACTTGTGATCTGCAGATCATTGTAGATGATCTGAGCCAATCCATAATGTATGGCCTTCACTGGAAAAACTCTAGAGCGCATATGGATAGTTTACATTCACTTTTAGCCGGTAGACAGACATGTGCCCTCAGAAAGCATCTTAGGTGAGAGACCTGTCTTAGCAATGGATGGAATGTTATGTTACCATGATTATAGAATGTAGGTATGAGAAAAGGGAGTGTGACATCTTGCAGGTGACAGTTGGACTGGGAGGTGGCGGTCGTTACGTGTACTTGATGGTCCTGCTTTATTATTATGATTAATTTAAAATAAACTATTACATGCATTCAACAACTTTATATTTATGACGATCGATTCCAAGCATATAGCAGGACAAAGAAAACGCTCACGTGTGATCCGGGCATCCTGCAGCGGTCAAGGGAACTCCGGCAGCAGGTCTTTACCAAGGTTGAACCTTATCCTTGGTCTTGGTCCCATTCCCTAGACATCACCGCTATGGAAGGGAGAACTTTGTGACAAGGTACTGTCAAATTTATTAAAAACCCGAACGCGGGCATTTCTCGTGCTGGAGGCTTCATTTTCTCATGCACAGGTGTGAGCTTCTTGACACGTGACGTTTAACACGCCTCACATTATGTGTCTGCCATTTTGAATTGGGCTGCATTTGTGACAAGTTCAATGCTACATGCATGCCATTTTGAATTGGGCCGCAATTGAGGATATTGTGCACGGCATCATACACGCCGGGGGAAGGAGAGTACAGCGCATGCATCGGTGATGCGCACACTGCACAAGAAAGCCTGCCATTAGTTGTGCCCGGTTTCAGTGGAGCCATTTAACATTTACCCAGTACAATCGGTTATGCGCTCACCCTATTTTTTTTTTTTTAACATATGTGAACTGTGTTATCAGTTGTACATGGGGCTACATTGGTGTTACTAGTTGTACATTGGCCAACTAATATTGAGTTATCCAGTGCATCGATGATGCTTACACCCTATCATTAAAGTATACTACTGAGTCCTTGTCATTGCCTGCAGGAATTACGGTGATTTGCACACCTAGTGTGAATGCCAGGATCTTTATTATCTAACTATTGCAGTGATTCGCACATTATTTGCGAACAGCTGAAATAATATCGTTCTCCATCATTTACTATGATTCGTGCATCGCACAGTTGAATTTCATAGTGTGTATTGTGCATCTATGGTTTTCCGATTCCTACATCATTCAGAATCTTCAACAAGTTTCGAGGTGCTTTGAGGATTTTAGCTGTGTCCTGCGAGTACAAAGACTCTGAAGAAGAAATTATCAGGGACCAACTATTGGAGAAAACAAACAACAAGAAAGTACAAGATGCACTGTTGTCGGCACCTAATTTAACATTATAGAAGGCAATTGAGACTGCAACTAGAATTGAGAGTACAACGTCATACATGGAACAAATGACTGTATCAGAATCTAAGTCTCAGACTCAGAGTGTGTTGGCAGTTAAAAGTAAATAGAATAAAGGGAAAAAAAAGGATGGAATGGAGAAGTCGTCGGATAAGTCAAAACTGACAAGACATACAAGAAACACCATATCCAGACTTCTATTAATTCAATTGCCCAAGCCAAGGCTCCTAGCTCCGATGGCATCCCTGGTGATCTGTTCCTATATGACAGAGAAAATTGGTCGGCCTACATTTTGACATTATCTAGCACCATTGCTGGGGGTGCCTCTATGCCTCAGTCATGGCAGGGAGCAGAGGTGATCCCTATCTATAAAAAAAGGTGACAGGTCATCGCCCAGTAATTACAGACCCATTAGTCTCATCGACTCAATACAAAAAGTGGTCTGTCGAGCACTTCTGGTAAAAATACAGCATTGGATCAGTGAGAACAATATTTTAACTCCCTTCCAAGCTGGTTTCAGAGATGAGGGGCACAGTAGACCAGTTGTTCCGCTTCCTTCTACTCTTCTGAAAGATTGTGGTTATTGGCCGGGGGAGTTTATATGTGGCTTTCATTGATCTAAAAACCGCCTTTGACCTTGTCCCCACACAGAAACGGTGGGCCTGATTCACAGAACTAACTTACGTCAAAAACGTAAACGTAAACGTAAAGTTAGTACTATTCTGTGAATACCAAAATGAGTAAGTGTATTCTGTGAATACCTAAAAAGTACTAACTTTACGTTTACGTTTTTGACGTAAGTTAGTTCTGTGAATCAGGCCCGAAGAGTGTTGTATTTGATCTGTTTGTAAATCATTCGAAGCTTCAGCTGTATAGGATATCACAGACAACCCCAAGGTCTGCACAGGTTGCATGCCAATCGATCGTTGGCAACATAGCGGACCCCAATAGAAGATTTTGGCTTCCCGGAGGTTTTTGTTGCCACTGTTTCGGTTGTTTTAAATAGAGCCTAGCACATAATCCTGGCTCCAGTCCCACATGGCTTGATGCTTATGACATGCTCTTAAAGCTTTTATTAATTTGTAATCTTTTATGTATGAGTTGAATTGCACATTGCTCTTTAGGACCCTACTGTGCAATGCCTGTCCTATTCATATTTCAATCTTTTATGTAAGAGTTATACTGTACATCGTACTTTCATAATCGCACAATCGAAATAAAGTTTGATGATGACAAAAAACGCCATATAAACAATTAGAATGTTATAGATGTGGAAGCACATCTCACTTAGAAAATGCTAGTGTGTGTCTAGGCAAAGAGCGTTCCTGTGCAAAGTGCATGTAAAAGGGGCATTTTGCTAGAGTGTGCAGGTCATCATGTACTTCGCACCCCAGCAGAGTACACAGGGTTGGGCTTACTAATTTGAGTGAAAATGGTCATTCCACAAGTAATGGAAGTGAGATTTTAACTATCAAAGAAGGAGTTTTAGAGGGAAATGATATAAAACAATAGTTGTGCGGAGTATCTTTAAATTTGTTAAAAAGACCTTTATGTATTAAGGATAAATGGTGTAGATGCAAAAGTGATGGCAGATTCTGGTTCTCCATTCATTTGGTTGAGTAATATGCCCTGTAGATTGCGATTGTAAACCCATCGAGGTGGTAGGTGAGTTTGAGGAATTGGATTTAAAAAACAAGACACAAAGCATAGTTTATATGGCTAAAGACGATCCTTGTTTATTGGGCTGGCACAATCAAAATAATTTGGGCATAATACTAGATCCTAACAATCCTGATCAGGTTATGTCAAGGAGGGAATATGTTCAAATTCTAGCCATAAAAAAAGCCAATGGGAGGAGGATTATCCGGATGGTTTCAAAGAAAACCTAGGTTTATTTAGAAGTGTCATGCATAAAGTGAGAATAATGGAGGGTGCACATCCTGCAGTACATAAAGTCCTGAGGGTATCTTTAGCTTTATGACCAGAACTTAAGAAGGAATTGCTCAAATTGTGTAGTCAGGGTGTCATCGAATCCATCAAGAGTTCTGATTGGGTACCTCCAGTTGTTTTAGTTCGGAGGTCCAATGGGTCCATTCGTATGTGTGTGGACCTCCTGAGAGTTGAATATTAATGTTAATAGTTTTGTAAAGCGCACGAATGCCAATCGGCATCTTGGCGCTAGTGTCGGTTATGAGACCACGAAGGCAAAGGGGGGAACTTAGACAGAGGAGCAAATGATCAGATTTGTGTTGATCGCCAGCTCCTCCCAAATATCACAGAGATGCTATCCACTCAGAAGGTTTTCAGTTTCCTCGACATGGCTTCAGCATACCACCAGATTAATCTACACCCTGAGTCACAACATTATACTGCCTTCATAGCCCCGGAAGGTTTGTATCAATTCAGATGCATATCCTTTAGGTTAGCGTCCGCTTCGGCTGTGTTTCAAAGAGTGGTGGAAAGTTTGTTTAAGGAAATGGATGGTGTGATTTGATTCAAAGACGATGTTTTAGTCTTTGGCAAAGACCAAGTGCAACATGGAAAAGGTTACATCAAGTACTTTCCCTTCTAAAAAAACAGTGGGTGACGCTCAGGGAGGAAAAGTGCAAATTCAACACCCCTGTTATCGATTATTTGGGCTATCAATTGTCAAGCAGGGGTTGAGCCAAAAGCTAGTTTAGTCAAGGCTCTAGTAGATCCTCCAGAAAGCAAGGACCATCTTTTATGGGGTTAATTGAATGTTATACTAGCTTTACCCCAATTGCGCAAGAAAGAAATATATTATAAGAAATCTCTTGAAAAAGAATTCTAGCTTTGAATGGTGTAAGGTGTGATCAGGAATTCAAGCTGGTTAAGAGTGGAGTGGTACCTGCCGTTCCTTTGAAAGCTATTGATACACTTGACAAGAGTTTAATCATGAATGATGCAAGTCAAAAGGGTTTGGGGGCAGTCCTCATGCAATGAAGGGGGTACAGAGATGAAGTTGTTGCATTTGCATCAAGAAGTCTGAGGGGTGCTGAGTCATCGTATTCGGTGATAGAAAGGGAAGCATTAGCATGCTGGTTGGGCATCGCTTATTTTAAACCTTGTCTATGGCTTTCTCACTTTACTGTACTGTACGAGTTGATCATAAACCACTAGTGCAACTATTAACCACCAAAGGAGGGGAAAAAGCCACACCTGCTAAGTGGCAGTATAGATTTCATGAGTACAATTATCAATTGGAATATGTTCCTTGAGCCAAGAATGTGTGCAGCATGTGATGCAGACAAGGAAATGAGTGAGGTAAAAAAAGGCATTCTCCAGGGTTGGTCTAAATGGAAATCAGAAGACAAAGCTTGCGAAGGATATAAGCATGTTTTTGAGGAATTATCCATTGTGAATGGAATTTTACTATAGTTAGATCTTTTAGTGGTGCCTGAAAGAATGAGGAACAAAGTGTTAACGTTATCTCACGAGGAGCATATAGGAATGTGGGCCTTGAAGAGGAGAATACAAGAACAACTTTGGTAGCCAGGGTTAGATAAGAACATAGAAAATTATGTGAGGGATTGCATGAATTGTGCGATATGTGACAAATCTGAAGTAACAGTTCCTGTCCCATCAAAGTTATAAAGATCCCCAACAAGGCATGGAGCAAATTGGTGATTTACATCATTGGTCCGATTATATTATCCGTAAAAGGACAAGAGTTTGGCATAGTAATGATGGATTATTATAGCCGTTGGCCAGAAGTAAAATGTGTGATGCTACCCAATAGTCAAAAGGTGTTAGAATTTTTAGAATCTGTTTTTGCAAAAGAACAAATTCCTAATGAAATATTAACAGACAATGGGTGCCAATTTACTTCAGGGCAATTTGCAGAGTTTTTAAGTTTTTAGGAGTTAAACACACGAGAACATCCTTCTATCATACCAGGAGCAATAGCTTGTTGAGAGATTCAATCATGTAATAAAATTAAACATACAACTGGCTAAAATCAATGGGTTGAATTGTAAGGAAGAATTAAGGAAACTCCTATGGGCCGTGTGCACCACACCAAATGCGGATACAAAAGTGTCACCTTTTGTGTTATTAAGATGAAGGGTACCAACATCCAAGATGGCACGATCATGGATGGGAGAATTTACGGTACCTAAAAACAAGGTGGAGGAAGTAGAAAGTAAAAGGTTGCATGTACAGAACAAATAAGTGGATAACAGTAGAAGGAAATCAAAGGTGGCAGTAGGAGATTATGTGAGATTTAACATTTACAGAATAGTGCCTAAAGCGGGTACTACATTTTCTACACCTTAGAAGGTGATAGAAGTGAGAGAAAGTGTGGTAAAGCTGGAGGATGGTAAGTGGTGGAATAAAGACAAGATAGCAATAGATCATTGGTAAGTCAGTAGGAATTCTCCGAGTATCAGAAGGGAGATCAGGAAGGATGAGGTGATGAGTGAAGGGAAAGATAACAGAAGTTGAACTCCTGTGTCAAGGGAATTGAAAGTAGGCAATAACAGGAAAGATAAAAAACGTACATTGTCAGAGTAAAGGAAATGGCAAACAAATTTGGTGATTATATTCTTGATTAAGATTCATTACATACAGTTAGTCCTTGAACTTTCACCTGTATATTGAGTGATTCTTCCAGTATATCTTTTCTTGTCATCAGTATATTGATTTTGTTATATTTTAAATAGTGTGCTAAGTGTGTATAAGTTCAATGCATGTAAGGCCCTATATGATATATTGTGAAATGTTCTCCTTCCCAGCCATGATTTCTAAACTGCTGAGTATTACAAGAATCTCCTCAGTACTCAAACCTTCTGAGTTATGAACATCTACAAACAAAAGTAAACAATATTAAAGTTTGAGTTGAGAGGGGCTGTCCATAAACCATCAAATAATGTGCTTATCAGCAAGTTGCATCACCAACTCAGATATCTATGTAAATGTCTCCTATTCACTCAACTAAAGACTATGTGAAAACATTGCTAATCACTAACGCTATCTGGGCTAAAATAGACGGAAAAGTCTACCTTGCTTTCCTTAAAAGGTTCCTAGATGTCAAAAGATTCAGAGTTGCACAGAAAGACTTTGGTCAAGTAAAATACCTGATTAGAAATCAGAGGAATTCCACGATGTAATGCAATTTCCCAGTTAGGCAAATAATCTGAACATTCGCTATAAAACATGTGGTGTTCTAGGACTAGACCAACCCACATGCACAATGAATTCGACAGGAACATCCCAACTTTCTGCTCTGGTTCTCATATTATCATGTAAACATCAGATAGTCTTGAATAAGTTTTAATTAGTAATATCTACTTAATCTTAATGCTAAGCCGAACCATAACCCTATATTAAACTAATAATAATGTAATTACATTCTAATTAGATAAATAACTAACCATACATAAAATCATGATGCTAACCCTACTCCTAAAAAAACAAAATACTATAGCAAACCTCAATCTGACTGAATTAACTGAACTTTAACAATATTACTAAATGTGTTTCCTTTTAATTAAATTAATTCATAAGCAATACTTTAAGTGTGCCTAATATGTACCCCAGCCATAATCATAACGTAATTTAAATAAAATGAAATATCACTGAAGCAAATACTTAACCCTAAAGCTACTCAAACCTAAATTGATAGAAATGTAATTAGATTAAAACAATAAGTAACCCTATTCTAATCCTATTCCCTGCTTGTTGCTCTGTCATGTTCCGCTGTTGCTGTGTTGTCCCTGTATATCTCTAATTATTGCTGGATATTGCACTCACTCTGTTTTTCAGGGAAACTCTGGGTGAGGTGAGTGCAAAGCTTAGTGCAACGCAGTGTATAGTGGGAGAGGGTGAGTGTAGGGGTGAGCGGACGAGGGCCGGTGATTGGGCACTGTGGGCCAGGGCTGTGGGCTGTGGCTGCTACAGATGGCAGCGGCTGGTGTAGCTTGTGTTCAATCTGTCGGCAACTAAACTGCTCACTTGTTTGCTGTTTGTTGCCCTATCTCCTGCATGAGCAGGAAAGCTGAACAAGACAAAGAGAAGGACAAACAAGGGTAACATTTTAAAAGAGAGAGTATACATACATTGGATGTGATGGAACAACACGATGAAGATAACCTAGAAGTGGTCAATATCATATCTAAATCTCTCCAAAGTGCATGCCATGAAGTGGGCATTAGTGACACTTGAAGATTAGCGTGCTGGAATAGGAGAAATCACCCAGATCATGCATTTGTATACTTTCTGAAATTCAAGAGCAACTCAGTAAACCACCAGCTATCATCCTATTCCCTGTAGAAAGGTCTTTTAATGGGCTGCTAGATAAGCTTGTTTAATGTAATGGAGTGCAATGAGATCAAAATTGAGCCGTGCAACAAGAATGACAAGTTATCGGAAGGTAAAGCCAGCATAATATCTAAATGAGGATAACTTAGCTTTCCTGGACTCCTGTTTGTCACCTGAACTTTTACAGATAGATAGCACAGAGTGCGGAGAACCAAGACATCTAATGCAACAAGAAAAGTGTCTTGTCCAGTCTGAGTTGCTTCTGGCACAACTAACGCTTTCACTTATGACATCAATGGGCAGGGCATTGAATGTTAAGGCTAGTTCTCTAAGTTGAAAGTCCTCTCAGATGGATATGCGAGTTACCATCTAATGTAATGACATCCCACATTTCACAAACAAATTAAGAGGACTGAAGAGATGCTGTAGAGCATGTGCTAACCCTCCTCTGACACTGATCTTTACCCAAGCCAAAGAGCCCAACTCTATTGAATGAATTTAAGAGCCCTCCTGTCAACCTCAGAAGAAAATAATCCTTTTGCTTTAAAGAGCGCTCACCCACCAGGGTTACTCCTTTGTGGTCTGCTTCATCATAGAGTTCCTTCCTGTTCTGTTACGGAATGGGGTGTGCTACAACCTGTGAGATGCACAGAAGCACTCTGTTGGAAAATGAAAAGGTTAGTGAGTGGGGGTAGGGTTATTTTTTATAAAATACCTGCTTGGTAGCCCTAACGTTTTAATCTGGGCGCCAGCCGGTGTGATTAAAAACGTGAAAAGTTAGGATGTCCCGGGGAAAGTGTTACCCCTACTTCCTCTTAGGGTCAACAGGTTTCTGCCACTTATGTTCCCAAATGCTCGTGGCTTTCATCAGGGCCGATTATACTACCACAATCCACACCTACTTCATAATGCTGATGTTATAGGTGAATTTACCATACCGATGTCAGCACACCTAAACCACCTACTTGGTGTCTGTAAATGGTTATATATTAAGGCACTTAATAGTGCTCCATAGATACATGGAGGAGAGGCGTGCCTGTAGCCACACAGACTCCAAGGTCCCTGCCTGGCCTGCTCACCTAAAATACCTCCTTCCGCTCCTGCATCTCCAAGAGCATTGAAATGTTGAGAGCTCCATTGAAGACAACGGAGTAGCTCCAGGCTTATAATGGCTGGAATAAGCCTTCTGATCCAACATTCCATTGTTTGTCACTGGGGCTAACCTCCAGGTGTGACCTCTAGTCATTCCTATGGACTGTGTTGTGGGGCTGTTAGCTTTGGAGTCACTCCTGCTGTGACAGACTGCTTTCAAGAGGAAGAGAGGGCAGGGGAGTGGGCACTCCAAAAGGGAACAGACCTCCTGCATAAACTTCAAACACTCTGACCCTAAATCACATTTTGTGTCTGGAAATGGCCTATATGAAGGGGAGATTGAGACCCCAAAAGTTGTCATGTGCCAAGCAGCCAGATGGGCTATGTGACGAGGGGAAGCTCTTCAAGACTTCTGTCTGTGACTAGGACTGAGGGCCAAGGCTTGCTAGTCTCCCTGCTGGGTGAGGGGACGTCATCCAGGGAATCCAAGACCACTTGCCGTGGAGCACCAGTGCCTGCCTGCTTGCCAAGAATAAGGTGCCCGGTGAGGAAGAGGAGAGTGTTTGAGGGAGCGAGGCCCCTTAGGGAGCCCTGTCGAGTGGATTCCCCTTGTGAGGTGTGAGGATATGGCTGCTGCACTGATCGGGTCGTTGCCCATGTGCAGAACGAAGCTGGCGACCCTTGTATACCAGAGGAGGGCTGTCTTTAACTGAGCCTTGTGCATTGCTGCATCAATTGAGTCAAGCCCATGGGTAGACAGGGGCTGCTGTGAAAATATTGCCATGCTGTGAGGGGTGCAGCCCTTATGCGGAGGTGAGACATGACCCAATATGCCTGGAGGGGCCACTGCAGAGGACTTCACTGTGCCGATCGGATCAGAGCCTGTCAACAGTGAGGATACGGTGACCCAGTATGCCAGAAGGGGGGTTACCGGGACAAGCAAGACTTGTGACCCGGTCAAAATTGTCGCCGGAGACATGAAGCCACCGTGGGGACCCCTGCACACCTGCAATGGGACAAAAAAAAAATCGAACCCCCTGTCTTCCTTCCCCCCCATCCCCGATGTGGAAATGACCAGAAATTTACCCTGCTCAGAGGAGCTGTAAAGAACCTCCGGTAGCCTCAGTGGCATGACTGCATGTGAGGAACTCTTCAACCGCTGAGTGATGCCCGTCCAGCCCATGTGCAACAAACTCACCTGAACCAGCTGCAGCTACTCCAGCGTCCGCGGAAGGAGCGCACTCCGGAACTCCAGTCACTTCGAGTCTGCAAGTGTTGGCAGTTGGCCCCGGGGGAACGTGCTTGCTAGAAATCGCTGATATGCTGTAACACTGTTGACTTTAAAATAGAGTCAGAGTGGACTTTTGAGACTGACTACTGCTGGGGCTTACTCTGGATGTTGTCCATAGTGAATGGAGAGTAACCACTATTTCTAGAAGAAACTGTGACCTGGGGAATAGCTTAAAAGAAACACTAGAGCCCTAACCTCCGGGGGGGGGGGAGGTGGGGGGGCTGTGTAGATGTATGAGAATGTTATATTTTCTTCTGAGTTGATAGCCGTAAAATATTTTAAAAAATTATCACTAAAGTAAGTATTTGGCTGGACAATCATTTATTGTTGCTGCGTGCATGTTGAGTTTGTGAGCCTGTGTTCACTCCCCTGAATCCACCTCGTTCCCTGAGGGAGTCTTGGACTGCTTGGGCCACAATATTACTGAGAGTCAAGTGCTGAAGAGGTATTTGGACACGTTGCTCAGGACCCATTGTAGATTGGGCCCTGGGACATCAGGAATAAAAATCCTGAATGACCATGGTTGGGCCTAGTAGCTCCTGCTTGCCCTGTGGCCTTCTGACCGGGGTTTTGCCACCAGCAGTGTTCTATGTGTGGTCCACGCCGTTAATAAAAGGCGAGGCAATGTTAGATCCTTTTTTAGTATAATTTGTTTTGTGGTTTTGAGAGTTTTTTAAAATTATATTATTGTTATATTACTATAAGATATTAGTAACATAATTGTGTTGTTTTCAGTGTTAATTGAGGTTTTTGTATGGTTTGTAACCAACGCAATACATTTAGACTTAACTTGAATGGTTGGAATATGGAGGGAGGAGAGGTTAGTTCTGCATTTGGACTCAAATGGAATGATTTTGTTTTTATTTCTGTTAAGTTTAAAGAAATTTTCACTCATCCATGATTGTTAATTATATTTTAATAACATATAAAGTACAACAAAGAAAAGAAGCATATTTAGATGGACTTAGTGTGTTTTCAAATATTTACCTTAAACTGCTTTCTCTTGTCTCTTTCCATACAGGTAGAAGGCTTTTCAGTGGGCTGCCAATTTTCTCCAGATGGAACCATTCTAGCTACTGGAAGTTCTCAGGGAAAAATATATTTCTATAATTATAATACTGCCAGGGTTATCCATACCCTTACTGCTCACAGTGAAGCTTGCGTCAATCTATCTTTTCATCCAGTACTCCCATCACTCCTTGCAACATGTGATTGGGAGGGAACTATTAAAATCTGGCAGTAATGAGTTTCTATGAAGAACCAGTATTGGGGGTGGGTGAGGAAGGCGACTGTCTGCTGTTGTATTTACATTTTAGTACATTGTCTGATAAACCACAGTATTTCTCGAATGATGTATCATTAATAACATTACTGTACTACAAAGGTACATGAAAGTTAAGTAAATTTCCCCCTAAATCCTTATTGGGTGGGTGCCTTTGTGTTATTTTAAAAATAATGAAACTAATTGAAGCAATATGACTGACACAGACAGTACCACCAGTCTATTGCTTGTTACTCAGATTAAAGCAGTTTGGAACAGCAATTCTCAAAAACTGTTTTACTCTGTTTTTTGAGTGCATCCAATATTTGTTTGGATTTGTCTTTCTTCTTTCTTCAGTATGGTATACAGAGTCTTTTATAATTTTTGCTCTTTCTTTCTCTCCTTCATCCAGCTTTCCTCATCAGTGAGGTATAGTTTCAATGTGCTGAGCTTTGTTCTCAGTCTAAATGTATCCAAGTGGTAGAGAGTTTCTGAAACCTCAGGATCCTCATGTTAAGTGTTCCCCCTCCAGAGTCAAGAGACAATCTGCTATGCCAATGAGCACTGTCCCTATGGTCATGTCCAGACACATCTGACAGTCAAGGAATTGTAATATCCCTCGGCTTATTGGCTACAACTAGTAATTTAGCCCTGCATGGTGCACTCTTTCTTGACCTTCAGGTTTGATAATACTGGTTATTTAGATGCACACAGCAAATACTAGGTATTATTATAAGCCAACTCAGAAGTATTCATTTTATTGATCTCAAAGGAATATACAGCTATGCTAGGGCTATAGGGATTGGAACCTGTGCCCCCTCAGCGGCTCTTATTCCACTGGTCTCTCCCATTGGCTAAGCCATCTGAGTTATTTGTTTAGTGTATTTTATTCATTTTGTATATTCAACTTAACTTATCTTGGGTAAATAATCACATTTACAGTTCTTTAACTATTTTATAGTCAGACAGTATTGGATAATTTTTCCTTTGTGACTAATCATTGATTTAGCAAAATCTTTCGTGCATTGTCCTCATAACATGAAGTCTTATCATGATTTTAGTATCTGGCTTGTTCAACCTCTTAGTATCCACACTTAGATCTAGGGACTTTTTTGAAATGTCAGAATTATTGCTCAGCAAGTTAACACTCGCTTCAGACCTTTGCAGTGATCTGAAGGTCACAAGTTTGATTCCCAGCAAGACAGGTTCAGCTTTCCAGCCTCCCAAGGGCGGCTAATTGAGAACCATTACATTTGGTAATAGTAACATCTGTTATTTACAGCCTATAGAAACAAAAGAATGGTGGTATTAAGTGTTATATAATCAACACATTGTTTTTGTTAACAGTATTATTTGAACATTGTAATATTAAAAGCCTCATAGACTTTATTACAAGAACGGAGGCTAGCCTTATGCATTAACTCCTTTAATGCTGCACCCACAACAGCCACTTCAAAGAATAAGCATTATATGACCATAACAACCACCCTAGAGTTAGAACTAACAACACGTCTTGGAATCCTCTTCCTCTTTTAAACTCTGCTTATGCAGAGATAAGTACCTTACTATTTCTTTTATATGTGTATATATATAATGGCAGTTGTTTAATTTCCTTCGTTTTGTGGATGAATGATTAAAATTTATGGTATCAGGATAGTTTTTTGAGTTGATGAATTCTTCATTTTTATAAAAAAGCTTGATATATTTAAAATTAGATATTTTGAAATAGTTTTATGTTTCATTATGCGATTACTTTCATGTTGAAGGCGATCGCAGGTTTTTCTTACCTTTTTGTAAATTGATTATGCTTTGGGAGTTTGTTTTGTGATAGATTTTAGTTTGTAAAGGGGTTATATCTTTCCATCCTCCCAAGGGCGGCTAATTGAGCACCACAAAGAATAAGCATTATATCACCATAACAACCACTCTAGAGTTAGAACTAGCAACACATGTCTTAGAATCCTCTCCCTCGTTTAAATGCTGCTTATGCAGAGATAAGTACCTTACTATTTCTTTTATATGTACATATATAATGGCAGTTGTTTAATGTCTTTCGTTGTGTGGATGAGTGCTTCAAATTTATGGAAGCAGGATAGTTTTCTGAGTTGATGAATTCATTTAAAAAAAAAAAAGTTTGATATATTTAAAATGAGATATTTTAAAATAGTTTTATGTTTCATTATGTGATTTCTTTCATGTTGAAGGTGATCTCAGAATTTTCTTACCTTTTTTGGGAGTTTGTTAATTGATAGATTTTAGGAGTTTCAGTTTGTAAAGGGGTTGTATCTTCTCACGCATGTTCCCTTGAGATTTAGTGGCCGGCTTTGTTTGAGGAGCAATAATTGTATTATTTTCAGAATATGCAAGCGCCAGAACAAGTCGTCACATGGATGGGCGCGTGTTTTTTCATGTCCATTTTAGCGTTGGAAAAAATTGAAAATGTTTTCAACTAAGCTAGCATGAGCCTTAGGAGTGGCACGCTCTAAGAGCACTTGAAGCCTGAGGGATGCACAATGTTGTTTAAGGAGAGGATAGTATTGTCAGAGAACCTACATTGTGCAAATAAGAGTTTTTTTAAGTACTGTGGGCATATTATTTAGATATGATTAACGAATTGGGGGCCAGATGTATCAACATTGTATTTTGCGAGTCCTTAATAGCGAATTTTACCGATTCGCTATTATGGACTCGCAAATGCAATGTATGTAGGTTTCGCAAATAAAATTGCGATTCCTACATATTCCTTAATAGTGAATCGCAAATTGCGATTCGCTATTAAGGAATGCCTTCCCATTCATTCCTATATCTTGTACATCATAACTGCATGTCACAAACATACAGGATATTGCCTATGCATAGTGAAGAAAAAATATTATGTAGAATTTCAATTTGATTGTTAATAAAAAGACAAATGTAAAGTAAATGTTTTCCTCTCTGGGCCATACATTTTTTTAAATGAGGACATGTATGTGTGAATAGAATTTGAAAGATTGAGGTTGCCGGGGTTATTTTTTGCATTATTAGTCATTGTACCTATGTCAACCCATCTGTCAGCGGATCTGGGAGAGTCCAAAACACTTTAACTGTTTGGTGCATTTACAGCACTCTTATTCTACTCACACTTTACAAATTCCACTATATATCGGCAGTTTTTTGCCAGGAGGATTCCAAAAGCTATTGAATCCTAGCAACACCATTTTTTATCAAAGAATTATTTTATTGAGGAATACAAAAACTTGATGGGTGTAATGCTTGAATTAGTCTCACCACTGTTAATTACTCGGGCCACAGCCAAGTCCATTGTTTTTTGCTCACCATGCCATTTGAGACAGGAATCAGCTGTATGCAAGTCATCCTTGGTCCTGCTCCAGTAAGAAAAGTCCAACCTGAATTGCCCGGCCAGGTCTCTTCTGATCTGGAACGCAAACAGCCCCAAACCGATTTAGCCCGGAGTGCAACAGGTATATCCAGACGTGGGTCTCGTTCTCACTGAGCCGCAGAACTCAAGCTATACCTCAATTATAAGACCTAAGTAGGTCTCTGTCTAGAGTGGCAAAGTATGCGAAAAATGATGGACTGGGATGTGGCCTGAGAGATTGCTTGGCTTGGGTTTATTCAAGCATTTCATCCATCACTATGTTCTTGTGGCAAACAATTTTCATTGACATTTTGTGTAATAATAACAGATTGGACTACTGTTCACCATACACGGTTTTAGGGTATAAAAACATAGTGAAGCATTATTACGTTTTAGCTTGTATCGATTTCTTACTGTGTCATAAAATATAATTGAAGAAAATTGAATATCTAGACCCTTTTATTAGAAAGAAAATAGTGTTGGTATAGCAGATCCCTAATATTCATTGTGAGTCTCATTGCCTGCCCCTCAAAAAGGGTGTGTAAGTGCAACAAATGATGGACGGAATGCTGAATGATTCAAACATTCTCCCCCAGTCAAGAGATCTGGGTTAAATCCATCGTTCTATTGCCCACTACGCCACCCCAGTTTGGACCCAGCCATATGCAAATCAGTCTTGACCCTGTGCCACATGGGAACAGTCCAGACCGAACTGCCAAGCAAGGTCCTCCCTGGACCGGAAACAAGCATCCTGGGTCCGGTTTCAGGGTATGTCACCCTTCATCAGCCAGGCTAGTTTGTATCCAGTGGCACAGTGAGCAAGGGACCCACGTCTGGGCATACCCATCCCACTTAGGGCGAAAAGTGTAACTGCAACAAATGATGGACGGAATGCTGAATGATTCAAACACTCTCCCCCAGTCAAGAGATCTGGGTTAAATCCATTGTTCTTTTGCCCACTACGCCTCCCCAGTTTGGACCCAGCCATATGCAAATCAGTCTTGACCCTGTGCCACATGGGAACTGTCCAGACCAAACTGCCAAGCCAGGTCCTCCCTGGACCGGAAACAAGCATCCTGGGACCGGTTTCAGGGTATGTCGCCCTTTATCAGCCAGGCTAGCTTGTATCCAGTGGCACAGTGAGCAAGGGACCCACGTCTGGGCATACCCATCCCACTTAGGTCGAAAAGTGTAACTGCAACAAATGATGGACGGAATGCTGAATGATTCAAACATTCTCCCCCAGTCAAGAGATCTGGGTTAAATCCATTGTTCTTTTGCCCACTACGCCACCCCAGTTTGGACCCAGCCATATGCAAATCAGTCTTGACCCTGTACCACATGGGAACAGTCCAGACAGAACTGCCAACCCAGGTCCTCCCTGGACCGGAAACAAGCATCCTGGAACAGGTTTCAGGGTATGTCACCCTTCATCAGCCAGGGTAGCTTGCATCCAGGGTGGTCAGAATTACTACTTAGTTCCCTTCGGGACTGTGAAAGGTTGCTTCCGTAAATTAACTTTTAACCATCTTATTTCACCAGAATGTGATTTAGCTGGTATGAAGCACAACAAGAGGAATAACATAGATCATAATAAAATATAAAATAGTTTGAGTTGTATTTTCGTTTTTCCGAGTGGAATTTGCTGATGTCAGCGGTCAAGATACATAAAAAGGTTGATGTAAAATCCTAAAATTGTTATAAAGAAATGCCACAAAAAGTTTGATGGTGAAAATAGGAAAAACCAGTGTAGCAGGGGATATAGCCAACATATATGTTTAGAAGATGAGACCTTCCAATAAAAATTCATTGTGTGGGTCCACTAAAGTCTATTGAAGGACAAATGAGTCAGAGAATTGTACTAAGTGTCCATATGGGTTTTATTTCTAGAGAAACCTGAACCAAGTGGTAGGTCTGGCTGTTATTGGACATGGTCACCCTGTGGAAGAATGGATAAAGTGAACTTTGAAGAAATTATGGAGCTCAGTATAGTCATGTGGGAGCGATCTCTGTTATATGGTAAGTACGCTGTACTGCATGAGTGGTGTTCTAACTGATGCAGCCCTGAAGTGAAGTGAAATTTTCATGATAAAGAAAGCGCTGCTAAAGTTTAAAACAGTATAAGTGGCTGTTAGACCAGTGTGAGTAGTTTATCTTGGCTGGTTTTTTTTTTAAGGGCAGAGTGAAGGAAAATACTCCCCCATGATAGAGGGTTGCAGGAAAGGATTTCATGACATTTGATCAGCTCGAATAAAGAAAAGAAAATGTCATCAGGAGAAGTGGATCATAAATCTCAGACTTGGCATCTGTTGTTCTTGAGGATGGGTCTTCTGCAGGAGTTCTTTCAGCCAGATACTATAAACTGATTGCATATGAGGGTGAACCTGACTTGCTGCTGTCAAATCGGCTAAATATGAGTGTTTAATGAAAAACATGGAGAAAATTCATTTTTTTCGGTCTCCATTTCTTTTCTATCAGAGTGCTGAGCAGATAAATTTCAAAATGGGTCAACACGTTTAAGCCAGCTCAGTAACTTGTGTTTTTCTTGGGCAATGCTTTTAATTGTCACAGTCTAGCAGAGTTCTTGTCCTAGGATCATTGTATTTGTTCCTCTACCAACGCAAATTTGTTTTCAGGCAAAGCATCCATAGACTACATCTTTGGGTTTTGAGGAACTACTCCCCTGATCACATTAAAAGATCCCCAATGTTGAGCTGCTAAATTATTTGTACCTTGCTGCTAGAGGGGTTAGGCATTAGAGCTACCAATCAATGCTCTCATGACTTCTTGGCACCCAAGGACTTGTTAGACTTTGGCAGAACAGGAGCACTGCCATAAATTGGCAGTGCTCTCACTCCACCAAACTCAGTTTCCCTGCTCTGTTTAGAGTCAGAGTAGGGCCAAGTTTACTCTGGCAAAGGCCTCCACTAGCTCCACCAGTGTAGGCCTCTGACTCTGCAGCCTATCTTACTGGGAGCCATCAGGTCACGACGACCGTCATTTCACCCTTTATAGGATTGGGTGACTATCATTCATTTCACCTGTCTGTGAACATGCGTCATTGGCAAGGAAGATACAAAATGGCCCCTAGAAGAAAAGTCCCTTTCATGTCAGGCTATTTGTTGTACGAGTAAAGCAAATGCCATTTTGGGAGTGTGCTTTTTCAATACAGAAACTGTTTGCAGAGCAGGTGCTTTAATTACATTGCTGTGAATGGAGCCACAAGACCAATGGGTACCTTCACACCATAGAGATCCCCACCAGGCAGCCGGGGAGCTTTAAATAGGGGAAGATGTTCCTCAGTCTGGGTGGTGGAGCCCATAGCCCCTGCCCTCCTGGCAGATCTGCTAACAATCTGTCAGCATCAGGACAACTATACAAACTGCAGTGATGTAGCTAGAGGACTCACGTGTCCTGTGAATGGAATTAGTGGATCTGCTATGCTGTAGAGGATGCAATATTAAGTGCTTTGAGGACTGAAGATAGCACAAAACTAGTTATTTTGACAGTGAGGTAATTAAACGTTGAGATGCTGTTGTGCGAAGCCAGGTATCAGAGTGTGGCTAGAGATTTAACAAGACCTAGCTGAGTTCCCACAATGCCCATGTCTAAGGATTTGCAGACTGAGGCAAATCAGAAGACGTACTTGAATTGCCATGTGCCTCATCTTATGGATAGCAAAGGCCAAACTCAAAAGGGTTATCCGTGATGCTTGGGAATCAGGAATCAGTAAACACAATTGCAAACAAGTTAAAATATTACATATTAGGACGTGTCCATGTAGTGGAGAAACAAATTCCTTGTGCTTCACTTCCGTATACATTTTTCCCACTTTAGCAAGTTTAACATTGTTCAATTTTGAAAACGCACTTCTGATCTATGTGAAGAAAACTTGTGCACACTAAAAGACACCACATTCAACCTTGAGACATTTGTGAAAACGTTGAGACCAGTCACTGTAAGTGATGTCCACCAGTTACCTGACTGCCTTCACCTGGCTCCCTGCAAGTAAGCTGGAAAGAAAATGCAGCATAACTTAGCCATACAAGTAGATTTGCATGGGGAAAGGCCTCTTAGTCCAGACATAAGTTGTTTGTGAAGCACCATCCATTTCCATGGCTCAAGGTTCACAGCAGGAGAGAGACCTGTACTGCAGAAAGCCCCTGTCTAGTTAGGAAGTAGGAGAATGAGCTGGTGGTAGTCTGCATCGCTACGTCTTGAAAGATCCCAGTGGGGAAAGATGACATCTTGACAGCTTGGGTCCCAGCACTTTGAACATGGCAGAAGTCAAGAACAGCTTGTGACATGAGGACTGTGATAGTTCCCGAATAGGGCTATATAGGCTTGAACCAGTCTAGGGTTTCTTTTGTTCCCACTGAGAGGGAACCAGGCATGGCAGTTTGGGCTGGACTGTTCCTATTGGAGCAGGACCAAGGCTGATTTGCACATGTCCTGGTTCCTATCTGGGGTGGCATGGGGGAAGAACAGTGGACTGGATTGTGGTTCAGTGTAATTACCAGTGGCTGAGATTAATTCACGTAATTTATCCATCACTTTTTGTTTTCCTCAGTGCACCTTCCGAAATGTGATGGGTATTCCCAGACATGGGGGAAGATCAATGGACTGGATTGTGGTTCAGTGTAATTACCAGTGGCTGAGATTAATTCAATTAATCCACCCATCACTTTTTGTTTCCCTCAAGACAGCACTGGGACAACACAGATCAAATTCATCTGGCTTCTAAATCAACATAGAAATGAAGTAGCAAGATACGAGACACAATTAACAACTCTAATACCCAAAGGACTACATCCATTGAATAAACCTAGCCCTGTTCCATTTGGTAGAATAATGAGGGCGCACTAAAGTTTGACATTTATCTTTAGAGACCACCTATTGGGCTGACACTAGCCGACCTTCCCCTGATAACGTTTTATTTGAGAAATCACAGTTAATCTGATGCACATGCATACCTGAACTAATTACAAGCTAGATCAATGACTTTGTGCAAACCTGACTTATACCTTTTAGCCTACTTCTCAGACAGGTGGATTCCGCTTTGAACAGCCAACAGTGTTTGGACTGCATTTTGGAGTGTGACAAAATAACCAAAATATTTTTAAATAAATATTAAAAGGACTACATTTTGGACCTGGCCCTTTCTGCAAGGTCATCCCCAAACATTTTGCCTTTGCTCTCCACTTTTTGCTGAATTCTTTTTTGTTAGCTTTAGGACTCTGTGCACTCTGGCTTGTGCTCTGTGCTCTTAACATGGTAATATTGGCTTATACCCAATTCGCATATTTAATGTACGTATAAGTCCCTAGTAAAGTGCACTACAAGTGCCCAGGGCCTGTAAATGAAATGCTACTTGGGGCCTGCTGCACTGATTGTGCCACCCACGTAAGTAGGTAGCCCTTTAAACATGTCTCAGGCCTGCCACTGCAGAATCTGTGTGTGCAGTTTTAACCTGCCATGTTGACCTGGCAAAGTAAACCTTTTGCAAGACCAAAACCTTCCTTTTAAATGCATATAAGTCACCCCAAGGGTAGGCCCTGGACAGCCCCAACGGCAGGGTGCAGTGTAAGTTGGACATGTACTTTTAAGTTTTACATTTTGTGGTAGTTAAAAGCTCGTAAATTAGTTTTTCACTACTGCAAGTCATATCTCTCCCATAGGATAAAATTGGAGTTGCCTTATTATATTTTATATATTTACTTTCCAAATGAGAAAAGTTTACCAGTACATGTTTGGTGTCTCTGGAAACCTAATTAAAATCCTAATTTACGGTGAAGTCGTATTTTAAATTACAATTCTGAAAATGCCACTTTTAGAAAGTTGTAATTTTCTTTTTTAGCCATTTGGTGCCTGTAGTCTGTCTCTGATCACAATACTGGGTGTAGTTGGCAGTTGGACTTTCTGTATTCCTTCTAGACTGCCACACACGATGGGAGCTTAGGTGTGTCTCAATGGTCCATCTTTGGCAGGATGAGAGGGAGGAGCTGGGCACAGCCTCACTTACACCTGATTAGGCTGTGTCCTGTCCACTTACAAAGGTCTGCATACCCCCCTGTAGCGAGTCTGGAGCCAGGGCTGGAAGGGAGGACAACTGTGCACTTCAAAGGCATGTCTTTAAAGTCTCCCCTAATTCAAAGGCACCGCTAGGTATAAGTACTGAACCTTAGACACCACCAAGTCAGTACACTTCTGGACCTGTGGCTACTCTCCTAGGAAGAAGGACTGCTGTGCTGCTGAACGACTGCCACTCTGCTGGACTCCTACTTTGCTGTGGTGATCTGCCTGCTGCCCTTTTGCCTTGGTGAAAAGGACTGGACCTGCATCACTTGACCCCAGAACCCAGAGGGACTCCAAGAGCTAGCTGGCTGGCCTCCTGATCTGAAGCCTCAGGGATATAACAGGCTTCCAATCACTGCACCTGGACCCTGCCATCTGTGACCCTACCCTGACAAGTGGATCCATCCGAGTTCTGGACCCTTGTAAGTGGGCCTAAGGTGCTTGCCAGCGGAACAGCCGCATCTTCTCTGCTGAGCGATGCATCCCCGAGCAGAACCGATGCATCTCCTAGGCTGAGCAGCGCATTCCTGAGCAGAACCCACACATCGCTGCTGCTGCGTGGAGTGGCGCCATCGCAAAAGACTCTCATCAGTGCCGCCTCCCGCATCTTGGGACCAACGCATCGCCCTCGGAATCGCTGCTGCGTGATGCTTTTCCCAGCACAAGTTTCTTGCATCCCTTGTCAACGGCAGCCTCAACGACAATGCTGGAACTCCGCATTGTAGCTTCACCACTCATCAGAACCGACGCATTGCCTCCGCTGCGCCGCAAGCCCCATCGACAGGATCCTCAACGTCGATGTAACAGGACCTCTCACGCCAGCCTCATTGAATCTCAGACCCGACGCATCGCCTCGGCTACACGTCACATCTTCAGCGCTGATCCAAGCAACGCTCCGCAACCAGGATTTAAGGTACTTTGTTCAGCAGGCCTAACTGAGTCCCTGTGGCTGGCCTGTGCTCCATCATGGCCAGCATGAAAATGTGACTTTGTCCTGGTCCGGCACGACCAGATATCCCAAATATCGCTTTGTTCTTTTTGGCGCTATTTCTCACTATAAAGTGTAAAAATCAATATCTTCAGTTTTACTCATTGGGTTTTTGTTATTTTGGTCTTGTTTTATTTACTACAATCAGAGCACTTTTTCTAACCTGGTGCGGAACCTTTTTGAGTGGTGTTTTCACTGTTTTACTGTTTGAAGTGTGGCACAAATACTTTACACTCAGCCTGTAAAGTTAGGCCTGACTGCTCTGTTAATTTAACTTGTTAATTTAATTTATAATGTGTGCAAATCACCCCAGGAGGGGTATCTCGGTGCCACACAGCACGTAACCAAATAATCAGACTACTTAGGCCAGAAAAGCAATGTTTTAAGATATTTTCTGAGTTTGAAGTGGTCAGCGCATTGACAAATGTGGAGTGGGAGCTTGTTCCAAATCAAGGGGGCTAAGTAAGAGAAGGATCTACCTCCTGAACAAGATTTAATAATTTGTGGTACTGTCAGTAAGGCTTTAAAGGTCTGCCTGGATGAAAGTGGCTGAGTTTAGAGGAACAGTGACTCTGATGTTTTCCGTGCAGGGACTTATGGGTCAGACAACAAACCTTGAAGATGATTCTTTTACGAATCGGCAACCAGTGAAGTGCATGCAAAAGCCGGGCCGAGGCCGTCCTGGCTGGAAGATTGTTGATCAGACCTGCTGCTCTGTTTTGCACAACGTGCAGTTTACCTAAGGCGCACTCGATTATGGAAGCCAATAAGGCATTGCAATAGTCCAGGCGGCTCATGACCAATGCATGTACTAGTGTTTTCCTTGGTGAATGTGGAAGGAGGGGTAAAACTCTCCATAGAAGAGCAACATATGAAAGCAGGTGCCAGTGGTAGTAGTAACTTGTTCTTTCATAGTGAGAGCTAGGTCAAGGCGGACATCTCATTTTTTTACAATCACTTTAGGAGTAGGGGTGATGCCAAGTTCAGATGGCCACCAGTCAGTTGACCAAAACTGTCGAGCCTTGCCACAGCATAATTTCAGTTTTGTTGGCATTTAGCTGGAGACAGTTCTCTATCATCCAGGTTGCAATGGCTGTCATACCTGCTGAGAAACGAGCTTTAGCATTGATCATGTCTTGGTCGAGGATGAAGATTAGTTGCGTATCATCAACATATGACAGTGGTTGAAAGCTGTACTGTTTAACAAGGTTGGCAAGGGGGGCCCACGTAGATGTTAAAAAGTTTAAGACTCGGGCAAAATTGCTCCGCTACAGGCCATATATGCATATCTGCTATCCATCTCCCAAACAGGGCCCAACTTTGACTTCCAAGATTTCAGTATACTGCACTTGCTTAGTATCAGCACACAGATCTTCAAATTTATGTATTCGTTTTTCACCCTTCTGGCTTTGAGCTAGTCTCAGTAGACAGACCTCAGACGTGCCTAGCCTCACTTTCCTGGTTATTCTAGCAAGCATGGTGGTGATCTGTTTCCAGAACCTTTGAAGGCGAGGACAAGACCAGATCATATGTATAAAGTTGGCTTGGGTCGAGTGGCATGTGGGAAATGTACTCTCCAGCATGCCATGCATCTTTCAGAGCTTAGAAGAATTTAAGCAAATGCAGTGTAGGCATATTGATTGATTATATCTAAATAAGGAATTAAATGATGCTGACTTGTCCTACACCAGCACTTTACTTCACTCCTCCTACGAGAGGTCCCTTCCTCCATTTCCTGTCCATTTGTGTCTCAGCAGTTCATTTCTTTTTTTGAAGGCCTAAAGAAACACAGGGCGTGCCAATAGGCAGTGTTCAATGTCTCACTGTAGTAAAGGCTTGGCCCCTCATTCCACTGGATCATAATCATGCACCCACAACTACCTGTACTGCAGGCAGGGTGTGATAAAACAGAAGTGTGGAATTAATGGGGGCCATTCTGAGTTTTTCACGCTGGAACGGGGAATTACAGCTGAAATCAGTGTTTGGTAACAATTTCCACATGCTTTACTTACCAGTGTGAATATTTCTCTCCATGCTCATTTTGCCTTTGTTCCTGTTAAATTAGCATGGAGAAAGGATCTTTGAAGGGCGTTGTTCTCATACAACTCGGAATCCTACACTTGATCTGCAGCCAAAAGGGGATTACCGTAAATCCTGATAAAAGGGCGTAAGTATGAGTGGATCTCTCCCCCCACAGATGCATGAAACCTGCAAAATGAATTAATACGCGAACACCAAGCGGGTAATACATGCCTGAAAATGTAATGGCATAGACATCTAACCACGAAGATGTGGCATTACACTTACTCATCTATAAACATTTGACTCTCCTACCAGAAGTAGATAATCAGAACTTTTCAAAAGATAAACCATTGTCTAAATCGCTTGTAGATACACTGTCCTCTATTTGTATTATTAGGCATAATTGTTTTCTTCTTGCAGAATGTGCTTGCTGTTTAAGGGCAAACAGACAAATGCCAGACAGCTTGTTCTGAACAACTGCTGCTAATTCGTTTAACATAGAGACCTTTGTTTACTGTTTCTTTCTCTGACTGCAAAACGAGAAAAATATGTGATTTGAATTCAGTGACACTATTAATGTGAAAAATGAGGAGACTGCTGAATATCAAAGGTTGTCTAATACAGATTTAAATAAAAACCAGTTTGCGTTTTCAAACTAAACTTGAAAAATATTTAAAAAATATACCTGCAGCAGCAAGGACGCAACCAATGCCCCTTCGTACCGAAGCATGATGGGAACACATATTTTAGTATGGTTATAACAAAGTAAGACACACTCGTATTGTTTTTTTTTAATAAAGCATACAAGAACAAAACTGCTGTAATGTATTATTTCTGTGTTTCATAGTGTCCCAATTATATTTCAGACTGACACAATTACAAACGCCAAAACGTGCGTACGTTTCTCCCATATGGGCATACCCTGCCAAATTAGGGAGAACAAAGCAAACACAAGGAGATGATGGTGTTAGGGCAAACAAAGCAAACACAAGGAGAGGATGGACGGAGCGCTGAAACTTTTGAGACACTCACCCCCAGTCACAGATCTGGGTTGAATCGATCATCGTTCTTTAGCTCACTTCGCCACCCCAGACCCAGCCATTTGCAAATCAGTCTTGACCCTGTTCCCCATGGGAACACTCCAGCCAGCACTGCCAAGCCAGGTCAGCCAGAACTGCCAAGCCCGGTCTTCCCTGGACCGGACACAAGTATTCTGGGACCAGTTTTAGGGTAACACCCCCTCATCAGCCAGGCTAACTTGAATCCAGTGGCAAAGTGAGCAAGGGACCCACGTCTAGGCATACCCTGCCAACTTAGGGCAAACAAAGCAAACACAAGGAGATGATGGAGGGAGCACTGAAACTTTTCAGACAGTCATCTCCAGTCACAGATCTGGGTTGAATCCATCATCTTTCTTTAGCTCACTTCGTCACCCCAGTTCAGACCCAGCCATATGCAAATCAGTCTTGACAAGCATCCTGGGAGCTAGTTGACAGGGTATGCCCAGGCGTGGGTCCCTTGCTCACTTTGGCACTGGATTCAAGCTAACCTGGCTGATGAGGGGTGTTACCTCGACCGGTCCCAGGATGCTTGTTTCCGGTCCAGGGAAGACCTGGCTGGCAGTTTGGGCTGGACTGTTCCCATGAGGAACAGGGTCTAGACTGATTTGCATATGGCTGGGTCTGAACTGGGGTGGCGAAGTGAGCTAAAGAACGATGATGGATGAACTTGTGTTTGCTTAATTCTCCCTTCCAGGTGCTATATTTTGGCAGAACAATCTATTCGAGACATCTAGAGTTGTTTTGTATTTCTTCCGCACAATGTTATTCATTAGTGCGGCACTGCATGCGTTTTGTACTGCAAATGTGCGAGTAGCTGAGTTTAAGTGTCGTTAATCTAATACTAGATGTAATGATTGATCCTGTTTCATTACAGGAAACAGGATTATTCATTGAAGAGGTGCAACTTTCCATTACAGCTTGTTATTCAAGTTGTTCTAGGATTTCCCTAAGTTGTTGTTTAGCTTTTGTTTTTTATTGGATATTGTCTTTGAGGTTGTGGGGTTGTCCTCAATGCAGTCATGATAAGGTGAACAGTCATCCCACCCCACGTGGTTAGGGTATAATGCAGGAGGTAGCGCTATAGCCCACTCCTTGGTGTATGAATGTTTAATTGATTCTGGAACGAGGTGGGAAAAGGCTGATATAATCACTGTTTCCCCGTTTGTGCAATTCATTATGAAATCATGTGGCCAATCCTTTTTGGCCAGAATAATATTGTATTCTTGAGTGAGCTCCTCCCAAAAGAGGACATTAATAAACCTGGGTATGTCCCCCTCCAACCGTAGGTGGATGTCATATAAATGATGTGGAACGCTTACCCTGGTTTCTGGTGTTTCCTCCGTAATATACTCACTCAGTGCTATTCCCACCAGACAATCCATCAGGTTCTGGTGAACTATCCTGACTTTCCATTCGCTGTCCAGCATTGTCAATGCCCGTTCCCCATTCAAAAGCAGAGTCCTCAATATCCGAGGCATGTCTGACCTTAAGTCCGATACCTTCTTCTTCTGGAATTGAGGTTTAGATGTTTTAGGATTTTCTTCTTGCTTAATAATATAGTTAGACAAGCATTGAGAGTCCTTTCTTAGTTTCACGTCCTCTTCTGATGTGCGCTCTGACCGTCCTCCTCTCTCAACGTTTATCGGATGAATACTGGTAGGAACAAGAGGAACGTGTATCAGTATCCTGATACCTGTCAGGCGGTTTAACATTATTATTAGTAAGTTGCAACGTTTCTTGGTGGATTCCTGTGTAGGAGACCCACCCCATGATTTTGTTTTATCCTTGTTTTTCTTATTGTCCCATTTCTTTTTTGTTGAAGTCGGGTGCTTGCTTAGAGTTATCTTCTTCAGAATTACTCTTGAATTGTGGTTTCCGAGGTCTGGCCGCCAAATTATCTCTACCCAGCGTAGCATACGTTTCTTCGATTATTTTAGGTAATTCAAGCCCCTGCTGCGAGGAGGCAAATCCCTTAAGCGTTGGCGTACAGCTTACGCTGCTCCTTCCCTTTTAATGTTACTCAACATTAAGGTGTATAATGCAGCAAAGTTGCCCATCAGTTTCATCCCTAAGTCTAGGGCAGGTGCTGCCCGTGCTCATTCTGGACCTGTTTCAATACTTCAGATAGAATCGCCAGTGAAGGGGTACCATTTGTTCTGGTATATACTGCAGCAAAGACCGTACCCCAAGTTACGCAGTCCTCTACGGAGGGAGCCATCCCCATCGGCAAGCAAATTGTCAATATTCTGTGTTTTTCCTGCGGGCTGTTTGGGGAAATACTCATTCAAGCTGTTTTTTGTGCAATCCAAAACTAAATTTCTTCCCTCTTGGTGGGGACCTTTCCCATAACTGCATTCAATGTTTGTGGACTAATGCTTGGTGTAGTAAGTGTTAATGTTTGCATCACGAATTGTGTAAGGCATCTGTTTATTGTTACTAGATTATGGTATATTCCCTGCAGCTGGGCTTCGGTCAAATTATTGATACCGGGATGTGGTGTGTATCCGGCTAGGACTGGCCATGTCGCTCCCTAATTGCTGAGTGGGTCCTGCCTTACGTTTTCTATGGTGTGTGGGAGAGTGCCTTTAAACCAATTAATATGTTCTTGGTAAGTGAGAGGAACTTCTATTGCCTCATATGGAGTGTATTCTGATGGTATTTCATCTTCTTCATATTCGTCAAATACCTGTGTTACGTCATCTGCAGATGGGAATGTAACCCAAGAGTAAAACACCTCTCTTCTATATGCTTCGTGCCTCAACCATGAAGTTAACGCCACCACCATCTACTGTGAGACCATTTTGTAGTAGTTTCTGAGTAACCGCATATCTGCAGTTCTCAGCAATATTTTGTGGCATGTATGATAAAATGAAGTACAGAGTATACTAACACAGTGGGAATTAGATCCTTTCAAGCTTGAATTACCAACAGCCTGTACATAGGGTATACCTCACTTATCAGTAGGAACTGTGCGTTTGTGGACAACATAAAGTTTATGATGGTGCCAGGCTGATTCCGTTCACCCCCACAGAGTATGTTGTTCCTTAGACCAGCTAGCTCACAGTGCCACCATAAACCCCCCTAACCTAGACAGGGAGCGAACAGTTCTGGCAACCACTGAAAATGACAACCCTGTTCCCTCAGGAACCGTAGTGACAGACCTAGAACCTTTTGCTCATGCACTTGTGCTCTTATTTACTCAGAGAAATATACAAAGAATACACAAAGGGATTTTTTCAATATTTACTGAAGTGATTCTTGTATAAAGATTTGTGCTGCAATGATCAATAGACAGAAGCAGCTGAAAGTTATGAGGAGCATCCGGATGGTGAACAGAACAAAAAATGTCCACTATTATGCTGAAACAACATATATATGCAAACACAGGTAATCATAAAACAATCTGGCATACTCCTACTATGCAAAACCCTAACCTACTTGTCTAGGGTGTATGTGTATGTTATGCCAAGAAACCCCTTATTGGATGATCCAACCCCATTACCTGGAGGGTTTGAATGTAGGACCCTGTCCTGGTCATGAACTGGACACCCCTCATAGAGATGGCAGTCAGCTGCTGGGTGAAAGCTTCAGCATGTAGGGACCTCTCGAAGTCAGCAGAAGTGCCTCCTCTGACTATACTTGGAAACAAGTGTTTATATTTAGAAAAATGCATCCTTGCCTTGGGCCGCGATTCTCATCAAGCTGCCATTGTTTGTATTCTACAGATAGTTGTGTTGCCATATGGACATAAATAACAAACACATTTGCGCAACGTACATGTAGGCCTTGTACACAATGCCACGGCAATATGATAGTGTTCTTGCAAAGTTGATTCGTGTAAGGTCAGTGTTTCCAGGAAACTAACCCAAAGTGTCGCAAATGCAAATGTGTATCAAATGTCGATGTGAAAAGTGAAGGCTAATCTGTGTACATGTAAAAATGGCAATGTTTCCTACTAGGCCTAACTGGGACAAATGACACTGGAGTGGTCTTCACATTCTTGGGCATTGAGTTGGACACTGTGCAATTGATGGCAAGCTTGCTACAGGCAAAGGTGCAAGAGATTCAGAGTTTCCTGTCACGCATGATTGGTGAGAGGAGAATTGAGCTGTAGGAGGTGCAAAAGCTGCTTGGCTTCTCGAATCTTGCCTACCGAGCGGTGAGGGCAGGTCGTACTTTTAGCAGGTGACTGAGCATGGCTATGTCAGGGACGGTCTTGCAACATCACAGAGTGCGGATTTCTTTGCCTGTCAGGGATGACCTTTGTGTATGGAAAACCTTCTTGGTGACAGAAGATGGAGAACGGATGCGCCCATCGGGGCAAAGAGTTTTAATTGGAGGATATTTGGTAAGGCAAGTGAAGGAGCGACTGGGTATATCAATCAATCAATCAGGCGTTTGTTAAGCGCGACTACTCACCCATAAGGGTCTCAAGGCGCTGGGGGGGTTCAGGTTCCAGTCCATCAAGGAGGGGGTCTGTCGAAGAGCCAGGTTTTGAGGTTTCTTGCGAAGATGGGAAGTGATGTTGTCTGTCGGAGGAGGAGCGGAAGGGCGTTCCAGGCTCTGGCCGTGAGGAAGGAGAAGGAGCGGCCTCTCGATCTGGTCTTTCTGGTGCGGGGGACCACGGCGTAGGAGAGCTGGGCTGATCGTAGGGTCCTTTGGGGTGCGAGGAAATTGAGTTGGCTGTTCAGATATGCTGGTCCGGTGTCGTGGAGGGCCTTGTGTGCATGGGTGAGCATCTTGAAGGTGACTCTGGCCTCGATGGGGAGCCAGTGGAGTGTGCGCAGGTGCTGGGAGATGTGGCAGTGTCTTGGCAGGTTGAGGACCAGTCTTGCGGCGGCGTTCTGGATGTTCTGTAGCTTGCGGGTGAGGTTTTTGTTTATTCCGGCGTAGAGTGCGTTGCCGTAGTCGAGTCTGCTGGTGACAAGGACGTGAGTGACGGTCTTTCTGTGTTCGAGGGGGATCCATTTGAAGGTCTTACATAGGGGGCGGAGGGTGTGGAAGCAGGAGGACGGGACGGAGTTGATCTGGCGGTCCATTTTGAGCTCGGAGTACAGGATGATTCCCAGGTTTCGTGCGTGGTCTGTGGGGGTGGGCGGGTTTCCGAGGGCGGGGGGCCAGCAGGTGTCGTTCCAGGCATCGGGGTTTGGGCCCATGATGAGTACTTCTGTCTTGTTGGTGTTGAGTTGTAGGCAGCTGTTTTTCATCCATTTGGCGACGGCTTCCATGCCTTCTCGAAAGTTGTGTCTGGCGGTGTTGGGTTCGTTGGATAGGGAGAGGATGAGTTGGGTGTCGTCTGCGTATGACACGATGTTGAGTCCGTAGGTTCTGACGATTGGGGCGAGTGGAGCCATGTAGACGTTGAAGAGCGTAGGGCTGAGGGTGGACCACTGAGGGACTCCGCAGGTGGTTGGTGTAGGGTCCGAGAGGAAAGGGGGGAATCTGACCCGCTGCCTTCTGCCGGAGAGGAAGGAGCGGATCCATTCGAGGGCCTTGTCCTGGATCCCTGCGTCGAGGAGTCTGCGTATTAGGGTGCGGTGAGAGTGTCGAACGCCGCTGAGAAGTCAAGGAGGATGAGGGCTACTGTTTCTTCTTTGTCCAGTAGGGTGCGGATGTCGTCTGTTGCGGCGAGGAGGGCGTTTCCGTACTGTGGTTTTTCTGAAGCCGGACTGGGAGGAGTCGAGGATGTTGTGCTCTTCGATGAATGTGGCGAGTTGGCTGTTGATGGCTTTCTGGATGACTTTCGCTGGGAACGGGAGCAGGGAGATGGGTCTGTAGTTTTTGAGGTCGGTGGGGTCCGCCGAGGGTTTCTTCAGGAGGGGGTTGACCTCGGCGTGTTTCCAGTCATCGGGGAACGAGGCGGTCGCCAGGGAGCGGTTGATGGTGTGGCGGAGTATGGGTGCGATGGTGTCGGCGGCTCTGTTGAAGATGTGGTGGGGGCAGGGGTCCGTGGGGGCCCCGGAGTGGATTGACTTCATCGTCTTCAGTGTGTCTTCGGTGGTGAGGGCTGTCCAGTTGTCAATCGCTGGCTTCAGGGTGTCGGGGTGGTTGGCGGGGGTTCAGTGTTTTGGTTGTCTTCGTCGAAGTTGTCGTAGATGCTCTTGATTTTGTGGTGAAAGAAGGTGCTGAGTTTGTCGCAGAGGTCTTGTGAGGGAGGAATGTCCGTCGATTTGCTGGTGGGTTGGGCGAACTCCTTGATGATGTTGAAGAGTTCTTTGCTGTGGTATGCGTGTGTGGAGATTCTGTCTTCAATCGCTTTTTTTCTTGTTTTTCTGATGAGTTGGTGGTGGACGTTGGTAGCGGCTCTGAAGTTGTTGTGTGCTTCAGTGGATTTGGTGTTCTTCCAGGCCTTTTCGAGGTGGCGGCAAGTGCGTCTGGACTCTCGAAGTTTGGTGGTAAACCATCTGGCTTTCTTGGCGGGGTTGTTGTTGTTTTTCTTGAGGGGGGCTATGGTGTTGGAGCTGTCGGAGATCCAACTGTGCAGGGTTCGGGCTGCGGTGTTGGGGTTGTCGTTTCCCGCGATGGTTGGGGTGGAGTTGCTGAGTGAGGAGGTGAGCTGGTCGTCGGTGATTCTGGTCCAGTTTCTTCGTGGGAGCAGGTGCTGGTGTCTGTGGATGGTGGGTGTTCTGAAGGTGAAGTGGACGCAATGGTGGTCAGTCCACGGGAGTTCGGTGGTGTGGCTGAAGGAGATGGAGTTTCCTGTTGTGAAGAGGGGGTCGAGGGTGTGTCCTGCTGAGTGCGTTGGTTTGGTCACGATTTGGCGGAGTCCAATGTTGTGGAGGTTGTCCAGGAGGGATGTGGTGTTGGGGTCCAGTTGGTTGTCGAGGTGGAAGTTGAGGTCTCCCAGCAGGGTGTAGTTGGTGGATGCGATGGCATGTGAGGGGATGATGTCCGTGATGGAGATGGTGAACGGTCCGCGTGGTCCAGGGGGTCGGTAGATGAGGGTTCCTCGGAGGGTGGTGGCAGGGCTGGTCAGTATCTTGAAGTGAAGGTGTTCCATCAGGTCTGTGGTTTCGTCGGGGAGTGTGCTCAGGCGGAGGGTGGATTTGTGGACGATGGCGATTCCTCCTCCCGGGCGGGTTGAGCGGTCCTTCCAGGAGATCTTGTATCCTTGGGGAATGGTGATGGCGATGTCTGACCCCGAGGTGGTGTTGGTCCAGGTTTCGGTGAAGAACGCTATGTCCGGGTTGGTGCTGTCGAGGAGGTCCTAGATTTCGGTGGCGTGTTTGTGGAGGGATCGGACGTTGAGGAGGATGCATTACAAGGTCTTCGGTACGGGTATGCTCTTGCGGTCGGATTGTGCTGGGTCCGTGTTCCTAGTGGTGCTGTAGGTTTGTCGGCAGCGGTGACAGCTGAAGGGTCCGTGGGTGTCGGCTGGTGAGGCTAGCATGCAGTTGTTGTTGCGGCCTGGGTTGAGTGCGTGGAGTGGTGCTGGGTCATATCGTTGGCGGTGCGGAGGTCCAGGGTCCCTGGCGCTGGTCGCGGTCGGGTCATGGATGGAAGGACGTCAGTGAGTGGAAGGGGGAAGAATGAAGCAAGGCATGATGGCTTTGCGATGAAAGCTGGTGTGAGGTGTGAATAGTTCAGGGACGAATGGGAGTGTCATTTATGAAGCATTGATGTTATTGTTAAATGTTAATAAAGTTAAATAAATGTATGTAACCCTCTCCTAATAAATGGCCTTATACTCTAAAGAAATGATATGGTGTGTGGTTATTACACGAATGCCAGGCATCGGATCAAACACCAAGCTCTTCCTCATGCTTCCTCGCGCATCATACTTGCACTCATGCTTGTGTATAACAGAGAGTAATAATGGTTAAATATCTTATTAATGCCCATCTTCGAGGGGGTGAGCTCCTTGTTCATGTTGTGTATGTCTGTTGGGGGGTCCATCTATATGACATTTATCTATGTGCACCGTCAGGCAGCCTTTTTTATCAGCCTCCATGTTTATCATGCGTGTGTGTTTGCGAATCTTGATGCAGTGGAGTTGTTCTAGAATCTGGGTGTATTTTTCCTGTCACCTCAGGTTTTCTAGGCAATGCAGTGTGGTTTGTAAAGGCCCAGCTCTCTGTTTAATTGCATCCTAACTTCCTAACCCGCCTTTATACACATACCTCACATTACCACCTTGAAAGAACACCAGAGCACCCCTTAATCAGTAACAGATTCAGGGAAAAATTGGTATTTGCACCCTGTCCCCAAAATGCATTTTGGTAATGGGGAATTGTCAGATGGGTCTTAGCTAAATATACTATGTTTGAGGTGCGTTTCACAAAGTGCTTGGAGGTGAAAGACATATCTAGTCTAGTGTGTATTGAATGTAAAAGAGAATAGTACAAGTACTCTCTAGTCATTTGGTGGCTATCCAGCATATCTCACACAGTCCCCAATTACATTTTCAACTATTTAAGTCAATTGTGATTTTTGTGTTGACTGCTCTGGGTAATGGATTCGTATGATCGGTTCCAAGTGACAATTGTGTGCATAACGTGGTTATAAATTGTTTGGGGCCTCTGCTTGTAACTTATAACACCAGAAGAGTTATGAGGCTCCCATTTATGGTTCGTTGAAGCATTAGATAGCTGCCTTCCATGCTGCTATTGCAGACAACTGGAATCCCAAGCCTGATACATATCAGAACTTCCATGGCATATTCCTAATATTTGACAGCGTAGAGCTGGCATTATAACCTGTTTTGGAGTTTCTGTCTCATTGCTGCAATGAAGTAGATGTCTTGGAGGATAGCTATATGTACCCCACGTGTTTTTATGTATGTGTGGTTTCTGTTATGCTTTCATGGGAGACCAACCTATTGCCACTATGTCAATTTTGGTTTTGAGCACCAGGCGAGTGTCTTATACTTCTGCTACGATTTTACCTCGTCTGTACAAGATGTCTGTGAGAAGTTGGCCTGGTATATGCTGTCCACTATTTATAGTGGGCACCTTGCACCAGTCCAAGCAACCCCTTATTGGAGATAAGTTAAAGACAACCTTTATTGAAAGCTATCCTAGTGGTAGCTATGG
The DNA here is from genome assembly GCA_963921515.1 of Calotriton arnoldi. Lineage (NCBI taxonomy): Eukaryota > Metazoa > Chordata > Amphibia > Caudata > Salamandridae > Calotriton > Calotriton arnoldi. The sequence continues at coordinate 252,068 of CAWUFW010000889.1, read as the reverse complement.
AGAGCAGCCTTCAGGCTAAGTCTTGAAGGAATGTAAAGCAGCTTGTTTTACCAGTCTATAATCTCTTGAGTGACCAAATGAAAGAGGACCACACCAGGTATATATTCAAAATATATGTATTTATTGCTAAACACACCCCTCTAGTCTCTTTATGAGGCTAGAGTTCGAAGTACATAAGTTATAAGTTAGTTATCAACAGTAATAGCACAAATACACGTTTGAGCCCTAGGGGCGTACCAAACCATATACCAATAAAGTGGTATAAGAACCACGACTGAGCTAGACACAGGGCCTAGAGCCTGTAGAAGTGCTTGGACCACAAGGAACCACCCAAGGTAGTGACACAGGGGACCCACGGGGGACGCGTGCAGTGTAAGAACACAGCAGCGAATCGCCGTTGACTTCTATGGGGAAAGTCGCGGTTGGAATTTTAAAGAAAAGGGACACTTAGAGGAGGACTTGGAGCAAACCCCTTTAGAACTGGGTTGTTCTAGAGTCTATACCCACGGGAGCACCGGAGTACTCGAGTTACCTCACCCAGGGAAGCCGGGTGCATAGGTGTCTTTCGGGGTCGGGTTTCGTCGTCGTTTTCAATGGCGATCTGCTGCAAAGTGCTGCTGGCGGCCAAGTCGAAAGTGTTCGGGTGGATCGAAGATCTGAAGAACCTGAAAGCAGAGGGGACAGAGTCTGGGTCACTAGCCAGTGACAAGGAGGGCGATGAGCGGATGCCCACCGATGTCGAGTGCTTCAGGTAGGTTGACGGTCGTCTTGACTCTTCAGCCACGAGGTCCAGGAGGCGTCGACGATGACCAGGAGCTGGATTCGAGCTGTCCCACGACGTCTGTCGATTGCAGGGGTGTCGGCGACCGGATTGGACCCAACAAGCCTTGGCAACGGCAAGTCTCGTGGAAATAGAAGAAGGACGGTGGTGCAGACCAGCAAGGTCTGAGGGACTCACCCAGCGAGGGTAAGTCAGGGCACGCCTGGAGCAACCAGGGAGCCCAAGCAGAAGAAGATTGGCCTTCGGGAGGGCCTACTAGCCAACGGACTAGTGACCGCGAAGGAGCCTCGAGTGGACGCACTTGGAGCTGGCTCACAGGACACTCGTGGAGTGGAGGCCAGTGATCTTCGGTGTAGTCGGTGCTGTAGGCTGGGGCTACTCGGAGCCCAAAGCACAACTTCGTGGGAGACCCAGAAGAGGATGCACTTACAAAAGTACGCGGTGTCCAGGGGTCCACGGTTCCACGTTACCCACGATAGCCACGGGCCTCAGCTTTGCTGGGGACTCAGGGTAGCCTCGGGGAAGTCTGGAAATCCACCTCTGGTGATGCAAAGACTTCGGCGTCCGGCGGGAGCTTCACCGATGCAGACCGGACAATTGCTTCGTTGGTGCCTGCCAAGCAGGGGAGTCACTCCTTGACCCCAAGGGAGATTCTTCAGTCCTCTAATCTTGAAGTAGAGCGTCGAAGGTCCAGGATTCTGTGTCAGAGTTTTGTCCAGGTAAATCTAAAGTCCTAAGGACTGGGGTCCCATACTTATACCAAGTTAGGGGGTTGGACATAATCTGGGGACCCACCTAGGGGAGGGTCAGAGCAGAGGGGTGGTTACACCCCTTTCCCTTTGTCCAGTTTCGCACCAGAGCAGGGGCTGGAAGCCCCTGAGCCGGTTTGAACTGGGGTATGCACAGGGACACCAAGTGTGCCCCCAGTGCAGGACTTCAAAGCACCAGAGAGTGCTCCCGCCCAGCCCCAATACACACTATCCTGTCTGGGGAGGTGGTTACACCTCCCTGGGACAGGAAACCTATTGTCCAGGAGTTTCAGTCAGCAGCAGGAGGCCAGACTCGTGTCTGTGGCAGCGGCATCCATTTTGTGATGCCAGGGCTTGGAAAGAAGTTACTGGGCAGGCCGGTGTGTACATGTCTCTCCTCTAGAAGGGTGGAATGCTACCCCCGCCGCCAGAACTGGCGGGGGGTAGTATTCCAAGATGTTTGACACCAAACACGACATGTTTCCGTGCAGCCATCCCAAAGTTAGCATTTAACGCGAGGTTATAATGCGCTTAAGAGTATATGGTCAGGCTGCACTACAAACAGCATCAGAGAAGGGTCTCCGAATGCTGCAGAGGGGCTCTGCTCATGCAGGGGCCCCCTCTCACATAGGAACCAAGCACTCTGCCTTCAGGATTGACAAGGCCTGCCATAGGAGTGACTTATAGGTTTATATGTGTGAAGGTATGTAGTGAGATAGGTAACCTATATCACTGTAAGGGGTGCATGCACCACCTTACCCAGGCTGCAGTAGCAGACCTGTGGTGTCCTTTTGGCTGGCCTTCCAGGGGTGGCACAATACATGCTTCAGCCCCTGGCAGGCCTCTGAGGTACCTATGCCCTGGGTACATAGTATACCATATACTAGGGACTTACAAGGGCACTCCAGATTTCAATTAGAGATGTGCCTAAGGCACATGGAAACCCTTTTAGAGAGGAAGCAGCTAGGCTGGGGTTCTGAATAGCAGGGCCCCAGCCAGACTAAAGTCGAAAAACAGTGAAGCATCAGCAAAAAGTGGGGGTACCCATGTGAAGCAGATCCTACTCTCCTACACAACCCCCCCCAAACGTGGTTACATTAAACTAACCTTGCCCAGTTAAGTCTTCATGTTCTAAGTGGAAGTACCTAGAGAGTCCATCTGCATTGGCATGGTTACTCCCAGGTCTATGTTCCACTGTGAAGTCCATCCCCTGTAGGGAAATGGACCACCTAAGCAGTTTGGGGTTTTCACCCTTAATTTGTTTTAGCCATAAGAGGGGCTTATGGTCTGTTTGAGCAAGGAAGTGAGTACCAAACAAGTATGGCCTCAACTTCTTCAGAGCCCAGACCACAGCAAAGGCCTCCCTCTCAATGGCTGACCAACGTTTCTCTCTAGGGGTCAGCCTTCTGCTAATAAAAGCTACTGGCTGATCCTGACCTTCATCATTAAATTGTGACAGTACAGCCCCTACCCCCAATTCAGATGCATCTGTTTGGACAATGAACTTCTTGGAGTAATCAGGACTCTGTAGAATGGGAGCAGTGCACATTGCCTGCTTTAGGTCATCAAATGCCTTTTGACAGCTAACTGTCCCCTGAACCTTTTTGGGCATTTTCTTGGAAGTTAAGTCATTCAGGGGTGTCACTATTGATCCATACCCCTTGACAAATCTCCCATAGTACCCAGTCAGGCCTAAAAAGGCTCTCACCTGAGTCTGGGTAGTTGGAGCAGTCCAGTCCATGATGGTCTGGATCTTGCTCTGTAAGGGTTGAACCTGGCCTCCACCCACAAGGTGGCCCAGGTACACAACCTGACTCTGCCCTATCTGGCACTTGGTGGCCTTGATAGTCATGCCTGCTTTCTGCAGGGCCTGCAAAACATTTCTGAGGTGGACCAGGTGATCCTCCCAGGTGGAGCTAAAGACAGCAATATCATCTAGATATGCTGCACTATAGGCTTCCAGACCTGTAAGGACTGTATTCACCAACCTCTGAAAAGTGGCAGGTGCATTCTTCAGACCAAAGGGCATCACCACAAATTGATAATGCCCACTAGGGGTTGAGAATGCTGTCTTTGGCTTTGCATCATCAGCTAGTCTGATCTGCCAGTAGCCAGCTGTCAGGTCAAATGTGCTTAGATACTTGGCGGAGGCCAAAGTGTCTATCAGCTCATCTGCCCTAGGTATTGGATGGGCATCAGTCCTAGTGACTGCATTGAGACCCCTGTAGTCCACACAAAACCTAATCTCTCTTTTCCCACCATTGGTGTGAGGTTTTGGCACAAGGACCACTGGACTAGCCCAAGGGCTATCTGAGGGTTCACTAACTCCCAAATCCAACATCTTCTGGACTTCTGTTCTGATACAGTCCCTGACATGGTCAGGTTGCCTATAAATCTTATTTTTAATAGGCAGACTGTCCCCAGTGTCCACTTCATGAGTGCACCAGGTGGTCTGACTGGGTGTCAGTGAGAATATGTGCCTGAACTGATTGATCACCTGTCTGCAATCAGTTGGCTGCTGGGCAGTGAGGCTGCCTGCCAAGGCTACACCATCCACTGACCCATCATCAGGGTTCTGTGAGAGCAGGTCAGGGAGTCGGTCACTCTCTTCCTCCTGTCCCTCATCAGTAGCCATGAGCAAGCCCATGTCTGCCCTGTCCACATATGGTTTTAACCTGTTGACATGGAGAACCCTGTGGGGACTCCTGGGTGTTCCTAGGTCTACTAAGTAGGTAACCTCACCCTTCTGTTCAAAAATGGTATGGGGTCCACTCCATTTGTCTTGGAGAGCTGCTGGGGCCACTGGCTCCAACACCCACACCTTCTGTCCTGGCTGGTAAACAGTCAGTACAGCCTTTTGGTCATGCCAGGCTTTTTGAAGTTCCTGGCTAGCCTCAAGGTTTTTAGTTGCCTTTTTCATGTACTCAGCCATCCTGGAGCGGAGACCAAGTACATAGTCCACTATGTCTTGCTTTGGGGGCTTGAGCGGTAACTCCCATCCTTCCTTCACCAAGCACAATGGACCCCTGACAGGGTGACCAAACAAAAGTTCAAAAGGGCTGTAGCCAACCCCTTTTGAGGCACCTCCCTGTATGCAAATAAAAGGCAGGGCAAGAGTATGTCCCATCTTCGCCTAAGCTTTTCTGGGAGCCCTTTAATCATGCCCTTCAAGGTTTTGTTGAATCTCTCAACTAAACCATTGCATTGTGGGTGATAGGGTGTGGTGAACTTGTAAGTCACTCCACACTCCTCCCACATTGCTTTCAAGTATCCAGACATAAAGTTTGCACCCCTGTCTGATACAACCTCCTTAGGGAAGCCCACTCTTGAGAAGATTCCCAGGAGGGCTCTTGCCACCACAGGTGCTGTAGTGGTCCTAAGGGGAATAGCCTCTGGGTACCTGGTGGCATGATCCACTACCACCAGGATAAACCTGTGCCCAGATGCTGTTTGGGGATCCATGGGACCAACAATGTCAATCCCCACCCTCTCAAAGGGAACCCCCACCACAGGTAGTGGTATCAGGGGGGCCTTTGTAGTTCCACCTGCCTTGCCACTGGCCTGGCAGGTTACACAGGAGCGAAAAAACTCCTTGGTGTCTTCAGACATGTGGGGCCAGTGAAAGTGAGGGACAATTCTGTCCCAAGTCTTGTTCTGGCCCAGGTGACCGGCTAAGGGAATGTCATGGGCTAGGGGCAATAGGAAGCCCCTGAACTTCAGAGGTATAACCAACCTCCTGGTGGCACCAGGCTTGGGGTCTCTACACTCTGAGTACAAGAGTCCATCATCCCAATACACTGTATGGGAACCACTAGCTTTCCTAACAGCCTCAGCAGCAGCTTGCTGTCTGAGGGGTTCAAGAGAGGGGCAGCTCTGCTGCTCCTGGCTCAGATCTGCCCTGGAAGGGCCCCCTGTCCCCAAGAACTCAACCTGGTCAGGTTCAAGCTCCTCTGGGACAGTTCCTTCCTCAGGACTGAGATCATCCCCCTCAAGAGACTGATCTTCCTTCTGAGCCAAGGGGGAAGGCACTGCCTTTACCCTTCTACTCCTCTTCTTGGAGGGCACTTGGTCCATTATTCCAGAATCCAAGGCCTGTTCAGTGTTAGACATTTTGGCTTGTGACCTGGTCACAGCAAACACATCTGCAGGGATGCCCAGCATTTCTGCTTGGGTCCTGAGCTCCACTTCTGCCCAAGCTGAAGTTTCCAGATCATTGCCAAGCAAGCATTCAACTGGTAGGTCTGCACTTACCACAACCTTCTTAAGGCCAGTTACCCCTCCCCAGGAGAAGTTAACAACTGCCAGAGTATAGTCTGTTCTGACATTGCTAGCATTGGTCACTTGGTACATTTCACCAAGTATAATCTGCCCAGGATCCACAAGGTCTTGTGTCACCATGGTGACACTTGCCCCTGTGTCCCTAAATGCCAAAGCCTCTTTTCCATTGATTAAGGGCTGTTGCCTGTACTTGCCCAGATTACTGGCACTCACAGAGGAGGTCACATCCATGCCTCCATCACAGACTAGGACAGCCTGAGTGAGTTCTCTGACTAGGTCAGAGCTCATCTCCTTACCCAGGGTCAACCCTACTAAACCCTTGGCTTGTGTAGTCCCACCACCAACTGTAACTGCACTAGGGGGAACAGGTGCCTTAGGGGCATTGGTGGTGGCTGGAATAGAGTCTTTGGACTTGGCGCAATCACTGGGCCAGTGGGTTTTTTCCTTACAGACCTTGCACCATGGTTTCTTTTGGCCTTTTCCCTTGTTAGACTGTGACTCCCCACCTGAAGAAGATTTTTGGGGGCCTTGTGAAGACTTCTGGTCTTTACCCTTCTCCCCACCCTTATCAGAGTTTTTAGAATGTTGCTTCTTAGGGTCACCACCTTGGTTCTGTACCTTCTGCCTCACCCTGGTTCTGACCCATTTGTCTGCCTTCTTTCCCAATTCTTGGGGAGAGGTCAGATCAGAGTCCACCAGGTGCTGATGCAACAGCTGATTTTGACAGTTATTAAGAATCTGCTCCCTCATGATAAGATTGTACAATCCTGTGAAGTCACATACCTTACTGCCCAATAACCAACCTTCCAGAGCCTTGGCAGAACAATCAACAAAGTCCACCCAGTCTTGAGTCTGTGCTTTTTGGGTATCTCTGAACTTTAACCTGTATTGTTCAGTGGTGAGGCCAAACCCATCAATCAGAGCACTCTTCAAGACTGTGTAATTATCAGCATCCTCCTCTCTAACAGTGAGGAGCTTATCTCTACCTTTGTCTGCAAAGGAGAGCCACAAGATTGCTGCCCACTGCTCCTGAGGGACCCTCTGTACTTTACAGGCCCTCTCCAGTGCAGTTATCCATTTGTGGATGTCATCCCCACTTTGGTAGGGAGGGACAATCTCGCTCAGGTTTCTATGGTCATGTGACCTTTCCCTATCTCTAGGGAAACTGCTGCCACCATGGGACTCTAGTCCCATCTTTTTTCTCTCTTTGTAGAGATCTAGGGACTCCCTGTCTATAGCCAACTGCTGTTTTCTGAGCTCAAGCTGGGCTTGCTCATACTGAATCAGTCTCTTTCTCCTCTCATGAGAGGATTCCCTCCTATGAGAAGAGACAGAGGTCCCTATTGAGGTGTCAGAGTGGTTAGACTCCTGAGAAGGAAATCTAGCCCTTCTTGGCACACTCTCAACTCTTCCTGGGGGACAAAGGTGAGGTCATTCTGATCCTCCTCTTCATCCACAGGAATAGCTGGGTTTTCCAGGACAAGGTCATTGTCACCTTCCTGGCCAGTTTCAGAGGGGGGGGGGGCTGGGTTTCTTCACCCCTGGCCCCATCCTCATCTTCTGCCCCACCCTCTCTGCCTACCCCATCAGACCCTAGGGGTCTGCGGAGATCATCTGACCGAAGCACCTCCCTGAGGTGTTGGGTGGTGGCACTTTTGCTTGTCTTCAGCTTCCTAGTATTGCATAATGCTCTTAATTCCAAGAATGGGAGATTATCATACTTGGAGGGAAGAAGCCCACTGGCTTCTGGCAAGGACTCACTGGGTCCTGGCTTTGAAGACATTACTAGTGAGGTGTGGTGTATGCACTACCTACTCTAGTGTGGCCTACTAAACTCTCTTGAGTTGTAGAAAGGGTGTGCTATCCCTTTACACACAACTCTAAGTTCAGTAGAACTTACTGTATACTAAGCTTGATTTATATGTACCTAAGGTACCCTTAGTGGTTTTCAGTTGATCAATTCAATTGAGTTTATCTGGTAAAACAATAGCAAGCTGGAATCCCACACGCTGCACACCAATGTGAGAAGTTGGCCTGGTATATGCTGTCCACTATTTATAGTGGGCACCTTGCACCAGTCCAAACAACCCCTTATTGGAGATAGGTTAAAGACAACCTTTATTGAAAGCTATCCTAGTGGTAGCTATGGAGAGCAGCCTTCAGGCTAAGTCTTGAAGGAATGTAAAGCAGCTTGTTTTACCAGTCTATAATCTCTTGAGTGACCAAATGAAAGAGGACCACACCAGGTATATATTCAAAATATATGTATTTAGTGCTAAACACACCCCTCTAGTCTCTTTATGAGGCTAGAGTTCGAAGTACATAAGTTATAAGTTAGTTATCAACAGTAATAGCACAAATACACGTTTGAGCCCTAGGGGCGTACCAAACCATATACCAATAAAGTGGTATAAGAACCACGACTGAGCTAGACACAGGGCCTAGAGCCTGTAGAAGTGCTTGGACCATAAGGAACCACCCAAGGTAGTGACACAGGGGACCCACGGGGGACGCGTGCAGTGTAAGAACACAGCCGCGAATCGCCGTTGACTTCTATGGGGAAAGTCGCGGTTGGAATTTTAAAGAAAAGGGACACTTAGAGGAGGACTTGGAGCAAACCCCTTTAGAACTGGGTTGTTCTAGAGTCTATACCCACGGGAGCACCGGAGTACTCGAGTTACCTCACCCAGGGAAGCCGGGTGCATAGGTGTCTTTCGGGGTCGGGTTTCGTCGTCGTTTTCAATGGCGATCTGCTGCAAAGTGCTGCTGGCGGCCAAGTCGAAAGTGTTCGGGTGGATCCAAAGGTGGATCGAAGATCTGAAGAACCTGAAAGCAGAGGGGACAGAGTCTGGGTCACTAGCCAGTGACCAGGAGGGCGATGAGCGGATGCCCACCGATGTCGAGTGCTTCAGGTAGGTTGACGGTCATCTTGACTCTTCAGCCACGAGGTCCAGGAGGCGTCGACGACGACCAGGAGCTGGATTCGAGCTGTCCCACGACGTCTGTCGATTGCAGGGGTGTCGGCGACCGGATTGGACACAACATGCCTTGGCAACGGCAAGTCTCGTGGAAATAGAAGGACGGTGGTGCAGACCAGCAAGGTTTGAGGGACTCACCCAGCGAGGGTAAGTCAGGGCACGCCTGGAGCAACCAGGGAGCCCAAGCAGAAGAAGATTGGCCTTCGGGAGGGCCTACTAGCCAACGGACTAGTGACCGCGAAGGAGCCTCGAGTGGACGCACTTGGAGCTGGCTCACAGGACACTCGTGGAGTGGAGGCCAGTGATCTTCGGTGCAGTCGGTGCTGGAGGATGGGGCTACTCGGAGCCCAAAGCACAACTTCGTGGGAGACCCAGAAGAGGATGCACTTACAAAAGTACGCGGTGTCCAGGGGTCACGGTTCCACGTTACCCACGATAGCCACGTGCCTCAGCTTTGCTGGGGACTCAGGGTAGCCTCGGGGAAGTCTGGAAATCCACCTCTGGTGATGCAAAGACTTCGGCGTCCGGCGGGAGCTTCAGCGATGCAGACCGGACAATTGCTTCGTTGGTGCCTGCCAAGCAGGGGAGTCACTCCTTGACCCCAAGGGAGATTCTTCAGTCCTCTAATCTTGAAGTAGAGCGTCGAAGGTCCAGGATTCTGTGTCGGAGTTTCGTCCAGGTAAATCTAAAGTCCTAAGGACTGGGGTCCCATACTTATACCAAGTTAGGGGGTTGGACATACTCTGGGGACCCATTTAGGGGAGGGTCAGGGCAGAGGGGTGGTTACACCCCTTTCTCTTTGTCCAGTTTCGGGCCAGAGCAGGGGCTGGAAGCCCCTGCTCCGGTTTGAACTGGGGTATGCACAGGGACACCAAGTGTGCCCCCAGTGCAGGACTTCAAAGCACCAGAGAGTGCTCCCGCCCAGCCCCAATACACACTATCCTGTCTGGGGAGGTGGTTACACCTCCCTGGGACAGGAAACCTATTGTCCAGGCCTCCCCTGCCGGAGTTTCAGTCAGCAGCAGGAGGCCAGACTCGTGTCTGTGGCAGCGGCATCCATTTTGTGATGCCAGGGCTTGGAAAGAAGTTACCGGGCAGGCCGGTGTGTACATGTCTCTCCCTCTAGAAGGGTGGAATGCTACCCCCGCCGCCAGAACTGGCGGGGGGGTGGTATTCCAAGATGTTTGACACCAAACACGACATGTTTCCGTGCAGCCATCCCAAAGTTAGCATTTAACGCGAGGTTATAATGCGCTTAAGAGTATATGGTCAAGCTGCACTACAAACAGCATCAAAGAAGGGTCTCCGAACGCTGCAGAGGGGCTCTGCTCATGCAGGGGCCCCCTCTCACATAGGAACCAAGCACTCTGCCTTCAGGATTGACAAGGCCTGCCATAGGAGTGACTTATAGGTTTATATGTGTGTAGGTATGTAGTGAGATAGGTAACCTATATCACTGTAAGGGGTGCATGCACCACCTTACCCAGGCTGCAGTAGCAGACCTGTGGTGTCCTTTTGGCTGGCCTTCCAGGGGTGGCACAATACATGCTTCAGCCCCTGGCAGGCCTCTGAGGTACCTATGCCCTGGGTACATAGTATACCATATACTAGGGACTTACAAGGGCACTCCAGATTCCAATTAGAGATGTGCCTAAGGCACATGGAAACCCTTTTAGAGAGGAAGCAGCTAGGCTGGGGTTCTGATTAGCAGGGCCCCAGCCAGACTAAAGTCAAAAAACAGTGAAGCATCAGCAAAAAGTGGGGGTACCCATGTGAAGCAGATCCTACTCTCCTACAATGTCCACAAATTATGGGCCCACCGTGGCAGTATCCATCCACTAAGCTCTTATCTCCCTCTGGTCCATGGGTCCTGTGAGTACGTAAAGCATCTGGCAGGTAGCCTTCAGTTTGTCATTTACTTTTCACTTGTGTAAGCTGTCTTTACAGCCTGCATCAGGCTGGTTTAGAGAGACGAGGTGTTAAGTGCACTTTGCTGTGCTCTTATGTCCATTAGCGTGGCTGTGTGGGAAATTGGAGTACCACAGCAATTTGACTGGGTGATTGTAGAATCTCTTAATTGGTAAGTGTCTGTGTCTCCGAAGCTCCTGAGACCCGGGCACTCAGTGGGTGTATGCCTATGTATAGTCAGCTCCTGATTGGAGTTTTTAGGGCAGCAGGACCATCTCGCTCCAGACCTAAAGCCCAAGAATCTAGTGGGTTTGCAGCTCATTTAGAAAGGTACACTTCTAGGAGGTGGAGTGGAAGGAAGGGAGCCCCCACTGTGCCTTCAGTGTACCTTTAGGCACAGGGTGCCATAATTGGTCCACAGCCCCAGATGCCCTCCATCTAGGTACTGTGCTCCAGTACATTTCTTTCATTGTACCTAAAAGTTTTTATATGCCTGTTTTACAGCTCTGTTGTAGTCTCTCGTGTGGATTCTGCACTTTATCTTGCCTACTTCGCGTTAGTTCTGATCCATGTATGTCATGTTTGTGGCCCATCCACGTCAAATTACAAGGACATGATTGAACCACTTTCAGGCAGCTTTATTATCTGAATTGAGATTCCCTATTTAGATTGATGTTATACATTTAGTGTTAATGTGATGTTTTGTAATGCATGTTGATCAATTGTTTGGTTGTAAACCCTTGTGTGAGGGGCATTTGTGTTTCTTGTGTGTGCTATCCTGAATGTCCTGAATGTCCTGACTTTGTTAAGAGGTTGATTCTTGTTTTTTTCTATAGAGTGGCATACATGGCTGGAAGGAAGTAGGCAGAGACCATTGCATGGCCATATCAGGAGAATGGAATGGTCTCAGGACTACTCAGCTGCATATTCTGGGGAAGTCAAGCATATGTCCAGCTGTATGTACTGTAGCATGCATATATCAATTAGGAGAAATTAGCAGCAAGTGGTTTCTACACAGATGAAGGCCTTTGTATTGCTTTTGATATCAATCAATAGTTTAAAGTCACGCATAATGGGGAACTTATTGTATAGAGATAAGAGTTGAAAGGATAGGTTAAGGGCAACTTCCAGGAAGGACTATAGTAACCTGGAATTTTGTAGATCACTGTCACAATGAATTACATTTTTGCTTAGGTTGCACGGGCCCATCTATAAATTCTACGGGTTGATGCAGATGTTAGAAGTAGCAAATGTCTAATCTTTGGACGGCAACCAGAGGTGCCTGCATTAGTTATATTCGCAGATGCAAATACGTCCTTACATAACAAAATATTGCTTTATGAACACTGGAATTGTTCCCAAATATTTATTATAAGAAAGCATGCCATCAAGCAACATATATTAAAAGTCTATGTGCATTCTGTGTCACGTGCCTTGTTTAGTAGGCAGGGAAGTGGAAATAAAATTATTTTAGGAAACAAAAATCCATACATTATCAAATGCACTGATTTTCAATTCCAGTGACTACTTGCTCAAGCAGAATAAGAGTCCATAGCTATTGTATGCATATCGTAATTTGCAAATTAGCAGCATTCATTTTCCATATAGCTCATACAGAGATGAAGTGCGATGTAATCACACATATTCATAACATTTGTGAAATGTATTTGTTTCCCCCCTGCATTCCATTGCTAAGAATAATAATTAAATACCACCACACGCTTTTTGAAGTGTGTTATTGTATCATTGAAATCTACTTGGAAATAAAAATGTTCAACTAATTTAAAAAAAACCCATAGCATCACAGATTGCTTGCTGTAGAGATGCTCAGGACAGAGTAGGCGGTGCAACAGTCTGGGGATCTTGACCTGCAAGGTGATGGGATTGGAATCTGGAAAGTGCTAATTAAGGGATAGAACTGTGCCAAGATAGTTATTTTACTTTCTCCCTTCCCTGTCCCTCACTCATTATCTCGATAACATATGCTCTGTGATTAAAGATTTATGCTTCTCTACAGGGTGAGAACACACATTGATTTAGAAGCTGAAAACAAAATATTTTAATTGTGCCTTTAGAATGTGGCATACTTATGCGACAATATAGATGTATTTCTCTACATTCTGCTTTATTTGATGTTGTGATTTTAATTTGGAAGTTAGTCATTCAGTCTGCTAGAAAAGAGGTCACACTGTCAGGGTACCCAAGGCTGTCTTTTACATATGTTACTTCAGGCAACCCAAAATATATTTACTAATCTTTTCCTCTTAATTTCAAACATTGACCTTAATTTTGGGACATTCTAAACAGATATTGCTTTTGTGCCCCTGAAAGGAACTATGAGACTGTGACCTTTCCCCCCACTTTACTACTTAACAAAAGCCGAAGTCATTTCCTGTACTTCTCAGCTTGTTATTGTTTAACCAGCTTCAGAACTGTTCACTCGCTTTTTTATTTCACGTTAGTATGTTTTTTTAGGTCTCGCCTAGGCAGCGCTTGCGCTGTCTCGTTGAGACATGCAGTATACACTACAGCGTGGAAGCTCCGCCCACTCTCCGCCCATCATTTCCATTGGCTTGTGTCTTAAATGCTGCCTTCCGATTGGTTGTAGGCTTGTTAGTCCCTCCTTATGATGGACATGTCTTCATTTGTGTCCTTCCACGGCTATTGGCCCCTTTACTGCACAGACTACTTTCCCGTGCCTCCCACCTCCCATGCCTTCTCGCACCCCTCCCCCTATTGCATTGCCAATGCTTATTTTATTTGTCTCTCCACCCCCATCTGAGTTCTCCGTTTATTTGTTTATGATTAATACAGCCCACACCGAGGCTCGAACCCTGTTCTCCAGCTCCAAAGTCGGCAGCGTTATATGTTGAGCCACCTCCTCCCTTAGATTCTGTGCACCATTTGTTTTAGTTGGTTTTAGATGCTACATTTGACAGTGTTTGTTTTAATTTTATCTGTCTCGCCCCTCCATGTGTTGTGTTTTTTTTTATTTGTCTCTCTCCACCCCCCTCCAAAATTGCTGTTTATTTCTTTATGATTAGGTGATACAGCCCACGCCGAGGCTCGAACCCTGCTCTCCAGCTCCAAAGTCGGCAGCTTTATATGTTTAGCCACTTCCTCACTTCAAGACAAGCCCCTTAAAGGGGTTTATCTTTGTTTCCCTCGCCGAGTCACCCTCCCACCATGCACCCACCCTTAACCCCTTCCTCCCTCTTGCTTTCCCTGTGCTCTGCACTGATTTTGGAACAGGGAAATTCCTTCCTGCTTGGATTTAACTTTAAAGGCGGCTCTGCTCCTGCAAGCACGTAAACGCTCCCACAGAGTACCGATGCTCCTCCCACGTCTTCATCAGCGGCTCAGCTGAGCTCCGGCCTGCCCGCCTCCTCTGCAGCAGCTGATCAGCAGCCCATGTGGCTGCCAGGAACCTGATGCCATGCATGTGAGTACTGATTTTATTAAATTTGTTTTTTATTGTTTCGTGTTCGTTTTATTTTATTTCCAATGATGCTTCAGTGGAGCATTGCAGCCCCGCCCACTTTGGCGTCCCTATTGCCCGCCCAGTATTCGCTCTTCCCTTCCACTAGTTCTGCCATTCCCAATCCCCAAGGTTCCATACTGCCTGTTGTCAGAATCATTCCATTAATATGTGGTGGCCCATACCTGGTGTGGAGCTCTGGGGCGGTGAGACGCTGTAACTGGACTGGCCTAGTGGGGGGGTCGTCTCACATCGGCCGCCATCACCTCGTCCGTTATGATGAGTGGCTTGAAAGGCCCGGCCATGGGGCTCCCCATGGAGCGTTCACAGTCTGAAGAGCCAAAGATCACGCCCGTGATGAAGATGGAGGACATCGTGCAAGGACCCCCTGCGCTCTAACAGGTGAGCCAACGTCCCTCTGCGCAGCACTTAATGCCAAACCTTTCCCACGCACACACCCGTGCGCAGACAACCACCGATAGTGCAGAGCCCCGCAACGCACACTTTACATGATTTATTAATAATAATTATAACACTCCTCGCCAACCAGGATGCGGGTACAATTATTGAACTCCTCACACAATCAAGGTCGGCACTAACTGAAAGACTCGCAGCCAATCAGCTTACGGCCGAGTCTGTGCGCTCAAAATTGAAAGAGAGACCCCGGACCTCTCGGTCTTTGTAGCTGCCAGTGCCGCTTCCCGGGAGTTCAGATGTGGCAAGGTTAAAGGTGAAAATATGCCCAGAGACTGGATATACTCTCCCAAAGTACAGGAGCTTTTAGTGAACTTTATCTGTTCTTCTGCAGTATACCAGTCATCTTTCCAGCAGTTGAGGTTGTTTATCAATGTGCTTGGATGGTGTGTAGGCTTGCACGCCCACTGAGTAAAAGGCCTTCTGTCATCCCGTCATGTGCTGTAGTACGGGCTGCTGCTTCCAGGGCTCTCCTCCCGTCTGGTAGCTGGTTCCTGCCTGCCCTCAGCACAGCCGCCTGCATTCCTGAAATAGCAGCAACTGGGATGGCTATGGCACGTGAGTACCCTGCTTGTGTCTGTCTTTTTTTTTTATTGTTTCGTGTTCGTTTAATTTTCCCTCCAATGCTGTTTCCATGGAGGGATTGCAGCCTCGCCCACTTTGGCGTCCCGATTGCCTGCCCATGATTCGCTCTTAGCTTTTACTGAACTTTTTTATCTGTTCTTCTGCAGTATACCAGTCATCTTTCCAGCAGTTGAGATTGTTTCTGAATGTGCTTGGATAGTGTGTCTCTAGATTGTGATTTTTGACATAGCCTCAATGCACTAGTGGTTAAAACAACACCTATGTCAACCCTTTAGGTATTTCTGTCTCTTTATATGTTCTTTTGCTCTCCATGTCGTCTTTTTCCTTTTCCTCTTCTCCCTCCTCTCACTATCTCCACTTCTTTCCTCTGTTCTCTTGTTTTCCTTGGCACTAGGCTTCTCCCTCTTCTTCACTGTCACTCTCTGTAGCTCTCTTTTTCTCTCGCTGTTTATCTGTCGCTAGGCCACTCTATTGTCCTTTCTCACTCTCTCTACCTTGTTCTTTCCATCACACTTTCTCAGCTATTTAGTCCTTTGCATCTTCCTTCCAGCTTTCCTCCCATTTCCCTTTTACTTATTCCCCTCTCTTCCTTTTCCTCATACCCACTGTTTCTCCTCCTTTACTACTTCTCCCCCTTTCTCCTTTACTGCATTCTCGTCTGGCCTGCAGCTCCCCTTCCCACTCTTTTTCACCTCTGTCTTCCTCTCTGTGTGTCTCTCGCTCTCTCTCATGCTTTCTCTTTTGCTAGCTTCCTTACTTTAGGTCTTACCTGCGACAGTGCATACACTCTCGCTTGTTTAAATCTGCCCTAAAATAATTAGCAACAAGGAAAATGCGATAATAAAGCTGCTCTAGCTTAATTAATTGGTCCAAAACAGAATGCGTGTAAAACTAGTTCAAAAGGTTAAGGCAACTACTGCTTATATCTACGCAAATCCAGAAAGTTAGAGGATAGAAGACTGGTGATAAAATCGGGCTTGTGTACACCCTTGTGTCAGAGGTTAGTGTCATCAGAGGTAACATGGCTGCCGCAGTGTTATATGGGGGTCAAGAGTTTGCATTTAATGTAAGATAGCTCAGTGGGTTCACAAGCTGTTGTTACAAAGATCCTTGTGTTACTGGCAGGTCGTGAGTTATGAGCCATGTAAAGAAGCTGAGTTAGTACGGTCTCAATTAAAAAAATTAAAAATCTCCATTTAACCTGCACGGCATGAATTTAAGAGCCAGGATTTTTTAGCTCCAACTTTCATTACTAGAAAGTTGAAAAAGTGGTTTCTAAAGTATAGTAATAATCACTTATTATTTAGTGAATACATTAATGCAGTTTGTTCTATAGTCTATATAAATCATTATTATTAGTGTACATCGCATACACAGGTCTACATATCAGATTTTGACTCGGAGCCTGAGAAACCTCCAGCAAGGTTACACTGCAGTTGTTTTTTTGATTCTCTACATGACCGCTCGTTGAGGAGGCCAAGGTGGGTGTCTCATTTCCCCTCCAAATGTTCCCTGCTATAGCATCAGTTCCGTTAAAGGAATGACTTCATCCTTGTTATTATAACTTTTCAACATGCTGCACAGCAGCCACACTGCTCTACAACATAGCTTAAAAACATTGGCAAAGCCAATTTCCCCTATATTTTCTTTTCGCCCCAGCTGTCCCCTTTTCTCACATTCGCTCCATCTCCGTTTCATTTTCCTCCTTTATCTAGCATCCTTTCTGTTTTCATTTTCTTTCCTCTTTCACTCTTTTGGTAGGTAAAAGACATTGGGGTATATTCACAAGAACGTGTGATAAACATCGCCAGAGTTAGATAATGCAACTTTTCACATCGCAGCCTATTGCGGAAAATTATCACTGTGTCAACGTGCAATTCACAACACGGTGCTAGCATGCGATAGCCCGCTCACAACGCGAAAAATGTCCGCGATAAAACCACCTCGACAATGATAAAAACACAAGCCTCAACGCGAAAAAACATGCGATGGACAAAAGTGCGATGAGGAAATCAGCGTAAGCAGCGCCAGGCCTGCAAAAATACAAATGTCAGCTGGAAAATTCCACTATAAAAGAAGAAAAAAACCACAAACTGAAAACCAAACAAGCATCATGGAGGCAGACGGAGCTGGCGCAGAGGACGAGCGCAACCCCACAGGCACCACGGACGACCAGCCTGGGACCTCGGGGACAGGGCAGGGCATGGACAAGAGGAGGAGGAAGACGAAGTTCAGTCCGCAGGAGAACAGGATCCTAGTCACTGAGGTGAAGGAACACCATCAACAACTGTTCGTCACCTCCAACGTGTCATTGGGCACCAAAAATGCGATATGGCGGAACATCGTGGCCAAGGTGAATGCCGTTGGAGATTACAGGAGGACAATGGACGAGGTCAAGAGGCGATGGACTGACACCAAGGCCAAGACCAAGGCTAAACTCGGAGCCAACCTGAAGGCAGCAATGCTGACTGGAGGTGGAGGACCAGCGACACCGGTCGTGCTGGATGAGCTTGAGGATCTGGTGTCGACAGTCATCAGCATGGACACTTTGGGCGGAGTCGGGGGACCGGACACTGCTCGACAGGACACAATACAACCGCAAGAGGGTGAGTGATCACCAGGTACTGGGGGGACGGGAGGAGAAGGCCACAATGTCACACATGCACAATCAAGCTGAGCACAGTGCACACCCACAATGACTCGGGGTCATGGCCCTGATCAATAGATTGTCACCATGTACAATGCCATGCTGTCCGAATGTCAACATGTACCATGCGTCAATATACATGTGTACACATCGTATTACACCATCTCCCCTTTACATTGCAGGGGCACCATCAACACCTCCTCAAGAGCAGTTCCGGCCACTCTTCAATGATGACGACGATGACAACACCAGCATCGACACCCAAGCCATCATAGACATCATTGACAGCATCCGCACCACACCTCCTGGATCAGGGCAGCCCAGCTGCATCGAGGAAACCCCACCCAGTACCCAAACCACCCAGCAGGAGGCACACACAGCCCCGCCAGTCTCCCAAACTCCCAGGAACAACACATGGACTTTCAATGTCGTGTGCTGGAGGTCCAGAGGGAGACGGCTGAGCAGGTGCGGGTGGGGTTCGACCTCATGGCTACCAAACTGGACGCCATCCATGGGTGTCTAGGTCCCATCAGGGACCAGCTACAGTCCCTAACGGACACCCACAGCCCACTCCATGGTCTCCAATGAGCCCTCACTGACATAGCTGGACTCATGAGGCGGAGAGTAGAACACCTGTCCGCTCAGGGTGAGTCCAGCGATACCAGCTGTGAGCTGGCACACATGCGGAGGCTCATGGAGAACCTGGTGCAGATGGAGGCGGAAAGGATGGTAGCCACCGCTGAACATCAGCGAAATGTAGCTGGGATCTATCATGCCCTTCAGATCCTCATCATGGCATTGCTGCCACAAAGCGTGGCGCAGATGAATGCTGCTGCCCCCACACCATCCACGTCTCCGACCCCTGAAGTGTCATTGGCACACAGTGCGGACGACAGTCCATCTCCGACCCCTGAAGTGTCAGTGGCACACAGTGCGGCAGCCGGTACTGCAGAACCCACTGGTGTGGCAGTGCACACATACGAGGATGTGGATGAATTTGAGATCAAAAGGAGGCACTAGCATTCATTTCCGCCACCTGGCCTGTTTATTCTTGGTGCCGCACATGGCCCCATGACCTTCCATTGTCCCACGTTACACTCCGGTGCACTCACCTTGGGCCGCGACATGGCCTTCCATATCCTGTTTGTGACCAATGACACGGCGTGCGGACTGTACCCTTCCTCTTCCGCGGTACTTGTCATCTCCGGATGGTCTCTGGTTGGCCCTACACGGGCCATACAGTGAATAACCTTACGTCAATGATGCTCATCTAGTGGCATGCCAGTCAGTGTGCTACATAGCCGAATGTGTTCCGGGTGCCGTGGACACTACAATGGGGACACACGCATTAGTCAATTCTTCGTCCGGACATGTAATGAACAACGCCCTGAGCCCCAGAGTCATTGAGGCAATCCCTGCACTGGTCCGGCGTACGCCGGGTCAAAAGACTCCGATTACGTTTCAAGGGGGCGACACATAGCTAGCTGTCGCATCCGTACTCGCTGTTGGTGTGCAGGTCAATGGTCTAGTTGTCAACATGTCACGGCCACTCCCTAAGGGCAGGTTTGCACACACCACACCCATCCGGCACATGCGTCACAGCCCATGTGACCACGCAAATATAATGGTTCACCAACGTCACATCCTCCTCTTTCGTTGGTGACTGGATGACGGACGCTCCACGGGTCTCAATCATAAAGGGTCCATGATTAGTTGCGCACAGGGTTTGTGGCACCCCGAAGCCATGTGGCCGTCACGGGCCTACCACCACGTGGCGCGGACTTGAATTGCACAGGGTTAGTGGCACCCGCAGCGATGTGGCCGTCACGGGCCTTCCACCACGTGGTGCGGACTTGAATTGCACAGGGTTAGTGGCACCCGAAGCGATGTGGCCGTCACGGGCCTACCACCACGTGGCGCGGACTTGAATTGCACAGGGTTAGTGGCACCCGCAGCGATGTGGCTGTCACGGGCCTACCACCACGTGGCGCGGACTTGAATTGCACAGGGTTAGATGTACCGTCAGTCGAGGAGCCAGTCACGGGCCTCACACCAAGTTGTGCGGACTTGAGTTGCACAGGGTTAGTGGCCCATTCACCTGATGCGGTCTCCGCCATTGAGGACTCAGTACTCAGCGTCACGTGTGGGACCTGATGTGGACCAGGCCATGGTGGCGGGACCGGGGCCTGGAGCTTTCTCAGGCACGTGGTGTGCCCACTGGTGGACACTCCGGTGGCAGCAGGTGAATAGTGGGGCCTGTATGCGCAGGGGCGGGGTTTCTCTCTCTCTCCCTTCCCTCTCTGTCTCTGTCCCTCTCTCCCTTCCCTCTCTCTCTGGCTTTCTTTCCTTCTCTGTGTGTCGGTCCTTTGATGTGCGAATTTGCACACGTCCTGATTTTGTGCTTTTTTTTCCAGGCTGTGTCGTCGACATTGTCCCTGATGGACCCGACAGGAGTCTTCCGCATTTGGATTTTTTTTGTGTTGTGTTTAAATAAAGTTTATTGTTGTTACTTCAGTGCTGTGTGACTGTTTCTCGTTCGTACGGCCACACGTGTGTTTGTTTGTGGCGATGTGCGTCATCATACGCTTTTGTGCCTCTTGTGTCGTGCACAGTATGTGTATGTCCGGGGGGGTGCCTTGGGGCAGTGGCGGTGGGAGTTGTGGCCCTAATGGATATCGGAGATGCATGTCCATTGTCTCCATGGCACCTGTGGGTGTTCCGGTGTGGCTCTTGGCTGAGTTCCCTTTCATGCTGCTGGTAGTCGTCCTGCTTAACACCAGCAAAAGGCAGATGTAAAAATCCTGGTGCTAACGCGGCTTATTGCCAGAATTTGTTTGGCATCGCAGTTTTTGCATTTCGTTGTGAAAGTTGTGATGTGGTTTTTTCGTGTGTTTTTACACGGGAACGCCTACTCTGCATCTCATTAGTGTTATTTGGTGGTGTCCACTGTGGCGATAAATTTCGGGCCAGTTATCGCGGGAATACTGGTGATGTCTGCAGTTTGCACCAGCTTGTGAATAGGGTGTTAAATTTATCTCGACTTTAGTTGCGTTAAAGTGGAGATAAATTGGAGATAAGTCCTTGTGAATATGCCCCATTGTCATTTACAATGCCAATACCTCTAACTCTTACAAATGCGAGACCAATTTGCATTGCAAATGCTTGTTTAGTGAGTCATGAAAAGTGAGCTGGAAAAAAAGAACAGTCAGTCAATTTAGATTTCCTACTTCGTGCTCTGTTGCTTGTTGCAACCTGAAGCTTTGCCAATCATGACTACTATTTCAGGGTTGCTGCTCCTAATATGACCTTGTTTCATTTTTGGGACACTGTAGGCAGCTTTTGCTTTTGGCCAGCCGACATTACGCTTTTTTCTATATCCACATCACACGGATGCTGACTAGCCATTGTACTCACGCTGATCACGTACAGTTGGAACACCCGGTGTTCTAAGCAGTGAAGCTCTCCTGTATTGTGGTGCATCAGGAAGTAGCCATATTTCTATGCTTTCAGTGAAAATCAGAGGGGAGGCCCAGAACTTTGCTTGTATTCGAGAGATAGTTCACTATTCTAACTCTAGAATGCTGGCTTTGATGTTTGTGTTAATTTGGAACGAAATCTGTTTTCGGAGGCTGAAATATTTCCCCCAGAATTAATATTTGCATGCTTTTTTGTTCCTTTAGAAAACTGTCTTTAGACTTCCCATTACTCCAAATATTTGGAGATAATTACATCTCCTCCACGGCCAGTTTACCTCCAAACATTTGGAGATCCTTCCATGGTTACCACTGCTGCCGGCTTTTACCCCAAATGAGTTATGACGCTAATTTCGATCCCTGTTACCTACAGTTTTCTTGTGTTATTTTTGAAAGTATTTTCCTCCAGGGAAAGGTTAGAGTTAGCAATCTTGTACTTCACTGAAAGGATTGGGATCATTTAAGCTTCGAAACTAGTTATAGCTTTGCTACTTGTGAATTTTATCTCAACATAACATGTTTTTACTTCTTGGAAAGTTCATGACTTAAAAGATTTTGAAGTTATGTAGGGGTGGGTGAAATGTAAAATTTCTGCAAAATTACATGAAATTGTGCGTAAATATGCAAAATGCAAGACTGGCATTTGACGATATATCTTAGCACAAAATGTGTCCTTGCATCCAATTGTGGATGAGAGGTCGCATTTCATGCTGAAAAAAGCACAAAAAACAATTGCCGTATACAACAACCAATTGCGTTATGATTGTTCAAGTTGTTCCATGTTCTTGTTCTAAATTTTGCATGGGGTGGTACTTAATTACTCCATACAGAGTAATCGAGTAATTTGAGGAATACGGCTTAACACAAAATGTACCTAAACTACGTGAGAGTATGCCCACGTAGTTAAACTTTTACCAGGACAAAAGTTACCTTAACAAAAGGAGAAGTGGAAACAATCTTACCTGACTGTTCATTTTTGGTACGTTTCATGGTGGCATCAATTCCATCTGGTCTTTCCAAACTAGCAGGGTCCACAGTATCTAAATCATCCAGTTCACCATTAGTAGGGCTAAACTCTAAGGAATGTGTGAGAAATCAGGGTCTGTTTGCAGTGTCCACCACTTTTTTCCCCATTATGACTACTAGGTGCTGGTTTTCTGACTCTGATTGTGCCCTGGTCTTTCTAACTAGACCAAAGCCTGTGCTCGGATTAAAAGTATATGGTTAGGTACTATTATAATTGGCAATGACAGACCCCTGTAAGTCACTAGTATTTAATAAGGCAAGGGGGAATACAAACTACGTATAAGCCTCTAGTATATAATAGGGCAGGGAAGTTTAGAGGGCCAGTAGATTTCCTGCACCAGAGTGTGCACTGCTGTGTTGCCTGCTGTCATTTTAAAGCAATCCCTGCCTTGCAGGCTGATTTTAAATTGTATTTATATGCAAATTCGCCTTTGGAATTAAAGATACTTCCAAAGTAGTAATCTACCCTATTTTTACATATATCACCCCTAAGGTCTCCCCTAGGTGCCCCAGGGGTAGGGTGTCTTGTAACTATAATAGGGTCATTATAAAATATGTTTTATAAGCCCTGGTGAGGAACAAACTGCCAATTCCGTTTTTCCTCATTGTAGTGAATGGCTCCATAATCTAGCATTCAGATATTTTATTTAAGTATAAATATTGATGGGGGGTCACGTAAAAAGATATACTTCAAGGTATCAAATTAATAGTTAAGATAAATCCAACAATGTGCCACTGTTGGATTTAGAATAACTATGACAGAGCTGCATAGCTCCTAAGATCTGCTGCTTGAAACTACAAGGAGAAGAAGAACTGCCCTGCTGGAACCCTTGCCTGCACCCCAAAGGATTGCATTCTGAAGGACTGCACCTGGTGCATGCTTGGAAATACAGCCCTAAGGACTTGGCCTTGCTTAAAGAAGGATTAAGGAGTGGACACCTGCAAGCCACAGGTTAACAGAGCCCACCTACTTCATCTCTACCAAGAGTCCCCATCCTGGAGTGCGTCCAGTGGACATTTAAGGATTTGGCCAGGTGCATTGTGGGAATTGTAGTTAGACATCCCAAGGACCATCTAAGATTCCAAACCCTTGGATTTGTGTTTTGGACACTTTGAACCCTCAAGAGGAACTTCAGGAAGAAGTTCCAGAAGTTTGAAGAAGTTTGGAGCTACTTTTGGAAAAAGCTCCATAAGGTGACCGACTCGACGTCGTAAGTCAAGCTGGCTACCTTCAACTGCGACCCAACCTGTATTTCAGGTTTAGCCCACTGAAAGCTCCGGAGCTCCAGACTTCCAGGATTTGACCGGGGCCTCGCAGAGAAGCAATCCAGCGACATTGCATTGAAATTAGCCTGCTGGAGGGGACCGCTCGACGTTAAGAGAAAATCCTCCAGGAAAAGTTACTGGGTCCGAAGGTAAAATTTTGACCGAGGCCTCCCGCTTAGTGTATCCGACCAGGGCTCCATTACAGACTTTGACTTTGTTCTGGTCAATGCCCGACCAGATGTCCCAAAGTGGCACTATATGTTTTTGAGCACTAGAACGTGTTTATTCTTTAAAAATTCATATCTACAATTCCCTACATTGAATTTTTGTCATTTTGGTGTCTATTTGTTCATACAAATACAATCTATTGTTAAAAATGGAGTTGGATTTTTATTTGGTGTTGTTTCTTACTTATTTAATGTATTTTGTTTTAAATGCTTTGCACACCTGTTTCCTAAGTTAAGCCTGCCCGTCTTTTGCCAGCTACCAAGGGCTCAACAAGGGAATAATTTATTGAGACCCCAACTAAACCTTTTACTGTGTTTGTGGCCTTATTACTAGTGGTAAGTCACTACTTATCACTACTAATAATCCAGTTTCCAACAGAATGCCCATGACCTGTTCCTTTAGTGGGCGGCTTTGCCTTGCTATAATATTTGCACTCTTTCTTGTGCAGTTAATGCCATCTCTTTTTAATATCAGTTACAAGAGGTTTGGTAGTGGACATGGCATTTTTCTTTTGCAGGACTATCTCCCAGATACCGTTTTTAATGTGCAGAGATGTATGATGGGACTGTGCACCAAATAAAACATCATAGTTTGCCAGGACTGAGTCAACAAGCTGTCAAATATTGTTCCGAAAATGTGTTTTCCTTTTTTATATATACAATTGCACTGGCCATGCTTGCTAATAGGTTTCCTTGTTAACTGATCTGCCAAACTAATCCTCTGAACAGAAAACTTTTCCTGCAACAGTCCTTTCCAACAGCAATTCTAAGAATTAATTATTCCCAGCAAAGTTCAAATGCCTGATTATCTGTCAGCCCATAAAAATGTACACAGCAATGAAAGGCTTTGTCTTTACCTCCAGAAAATCCTATTCCACAGCTCTTTTGCCACATACTGGGCAAGCACTTCTAAATTATCAACAGAACAGCAACTCTCTATGGAGGACTTAGTTTAAAGCTTTAAAATAAGTTAATAAATAACATTACACTTCGTGGCCCTCCCCCTTTCCCTACCACTCTGTAAACATGCCTCCTGGCGCACTACTGATTGGGGAATGAAGTCCTCTTGGATGCTTAGGGACCTTGGGGGCCAAGAAGCCCTCATGGTACTTTCTGTAAGTTCTACGCAGCAGGATTCCTGTTAGCTGGTCAGAGGCCACCACTCTGCAAACACCATTATTACTTAAAAAAACATAGAAATTCACTGAAAAAAAACAAAGATTACAGGGATGTTAAAGTTAGGAAATGGAATTTAAAAAAACTTAGAAATTCACTGGAAAAAACAAAGGTTACAGTGAAATTCAGTATTTACAGTTAGCTGAGCTAACTATAACTCGCGCCCCCGCAATGTACTGCTTATGACCTCACATACTAAATCACTCATGACATGGTCAGTGACATCACTGATGATATTTCAAATGACATCACCGATGGCATCATCCACAAAATCACTAACGCAGCCACTCACACCCCATAGAACCTTTCATACACCCACTCCCACACAACCATTCACAAACCCATTCACTGACCCATACCAGTACGTACACACCCACTCACTGATTCATAGATCTACACACAAATCCACTCACTCACCCATAGAGCTACTCACACACCTACTCACTCGCTCATACATTAAATCACACATCTACTTACTCACCCATACAGTTACACACACACCCACTTACTTATTCATACAAATACTAACACATATTCAGTAACCTACATAGTCACTGACACAAGCACACACTCACCCATACAGCCACTCTGACATTCACTCACCCATACAGTCACGTATATACCCCATCACTCATCACTGCCTTTCACATATCCAGTTACTTATATACCACTGACACATCCACTCACTCAGCCATACACACACTCGCCCATACAGCCCCTCACACACACACTCACTAACCCATACAGCCACTGACTCATCCACTCACTCATCCATACAGGCAGTCACACATCCCCTCAAACACCCACTCAGACACTCATACAGGTACTCAGAAAACCAATCAATCACTCATACAGCCACTCATGTACCCACTCACACGCCCATACAGCCATTTAGACACCAACTGACTGACACAAACATTCCTAAAACCAGTCACTCACCCATACATTAACTGAGACAACTAATCACTCACATATACAGTCAGTCATGCACCCACTAAATCATCCATCCAGGCACTCATACACACACTGGTTCACCAATACACCTTGGTATATATATTTAACACTCATAAACGTTATAAAAACACTCACAGTCACTAGATGCTGTCATCAGTGATGTCACTGACCATGTCATGAGTGATGTAATACATGAGGTCATAAGCAGTGCATTGCGGGGCGTGAGTTATAGTTAGATCTGCTAGCTATAACTGCTGAATTTCTCTGGTTTTGTATGAGAAAAGTGTCTGCCTAACTATAATGTCCCTGTAACCTTTGTTTTTTTCAGTGAGGATATATATATATATATATATACATATGCAAAAACAGAAGCAGAGAACTCTGGGTAGTTCTCAAGTTTAGGTGGAAAGCAGCTCCAGTAAGAGCACTCTCAACACCAGCGACACTATAAATTTGCTCACCTCAAATGTCTGCTTTTCTATCAAAGTTTTTAAGCATAGGATTAGCGCAGTGCTATCCACGCCGAGATAGAAAGGGACAAAGTCTTTTGCCATTTTTACAGGAAAGTCTTTAAGCATAGGATTAGCACAGTGCTATCCCTGCCGAGCTGTAAAATGGCCAAAGCCTTTTACCACTCCAGGCACAGTAGTACAGCTTTGGATTGGTAAAATACCATCCAAGCCAACCTGAAATGAAAAAAAGCAACCCCTGACACGTGTTTCGCTCTCGTTAGAGCTCTTCAGAGAGGTATAGGTTTGTCCAGACACAAGGGAGCGCCCAGTATAAGTCAAAACAAAACCCTTTCAGGCATAGAGTGACGAATAAATTATGCAAAAACAGAAGCAGAGAACTCTGGGTAGTTCTCAAGTTTAGGTGGAAAGCAGCTCCAGTAAGAGCACTCTCAACACCAGCGACACTCTAAATTTGCTCACCTCAAATGTCTGCTTTTCTATCAAAGTTTTTAAGCATAGGATTAGCGCAGTGCTATCCACGCCAAGATAGAAAGGGACAAAGTCTTTTGCCATTTTTACAGCAAAGTCTTTAAGCATAGGATTAGGATACCAGACTCTTCATGCCCAATCCGGAGCCATAAGGATGACTTGGGCCCGGTCGCGCTTGATCTTCTTCAGCACTCTGGGCACAAGTGGTATAGGCGGAAAGGCGTATAGAAGACCGCAACTCCACTCGCGACGAAAAGCGTCGCCTAGTGAGTGCCGCCTTGGAAATTCCAACGCGCAGTACTGCTGACATTGCGCGTTCTCTTCGGTGGCGAATAGATCTAACCAAGGCTCTCCCCACTGCTGAAAGAGACCTTGCGCCACCTCCGAGTGAAGACGCCATTCGTGATCCATCATGCACCTGCGGCTGAGTTCGTCCGCCCTGGCGTTCAGGGAACCTGCCAGGTGTTGAACCACCAGGGATATGCCCTGATGTTCCAGCCATGTCCAGAGACGGATAGCCTCTTGATATAGGGTCCACAGCCCCACCCCGCCCTGTTTGTTGCAGTACCACATGGCGGTGGTGTTGTCCGTGAACACCTGCACTACTCTTCCCTGGAGAGATTGAAGTAATGCTTTTAGTACAAGACGGATTGCACGAAGCTCCAGAACGTTGATGTGGTGCCCGGACTCCGTTGGAGACCAGAGACCTCTAATCTCCACCTCTCCCATGTGGCCGCCCCATCCCAGCAGTGATGCATCCGTCACCACTGTGAACTCTGGTTGGGGAAGGGAGAGGGATCTGCCGTTGACCCAATCCTGGTTCGTTAGCCACCACTGCAATTGACGTGCAGTGCCCTCCGAGATCAGGACGCAATCGGACAGATTCCCCTGATGCTGCGCCCACTGGAACTTCAGGTCCCTCTGCAGAGCCCACATATGCCACCAGGCATGATCTACCAGCAGGATGCAGGAGGCCATGAGGCCCAGCAGCCTCAGGGTCATCCTGACCGAAACCCGGGATAGAGGCTGGAAGATCGGAATCATAGCCCGAATATCCCGGACTCGCTGTTCGGGAGGATAAACCCGAAACTGCGTTGTGTCCAGAACCGCTCCGATGAAGAGGAGCTTCTGAGAGGGAGTCAGGTGCAACTTCTGCACATTGATAGAGAACCCCAGTGAATGCAGGAGGTCCGCTGTAGTCTGGAGGTGGGAGACGACAGCCTGGGGCGAGCCCGCCTTTAACAGCCAGTCGTCGAGATAGGGGAAGACTGGAACCCCTGATCTGCGCAGATGAGCTGCGACCACCGAGATCACTTTCATGAACACCCGAGGGGCGCTGGTAAGGCCAAAGGGGAGCACGGTAAACTGAAAGTGCTCGTGGCCTACCGTGAACCGCAGGTAACGCCGGTGGGCCGGCAGGATGGGGATGTGAAAATAAGCATCCTGCAAGTCCAATTCTACCATCCAGTCTCCAGGGTCGAGGGCAGACAGGACCTGAGCTAGCGTCAACATTTTGAACTTCTCCTTCCGGAGGAAGCGGTTAACGTTCCTGAGATCCAAGATAGGACGCAGGCCTTTGTCCTTCTTGGGCACCAGAAAGTAGTGGGAATAGCAACCACTACCTACTTCTGGGGCAGGAACTCGCTCGATGGCCCCCTTGGCCAAGAGTGCCGGAACTTCCTGTTGGAGAAGGGCCAGATGATCCTTCGACATGCGATGGTGCTGAGGTGGCATGGATGGAGGGGTAGTCTCGAAGGGGAGGTTGTAGCCCCTTCGGACTATTTGCAAAACCCACCTGTCCGATGTGATGGTGCGCCAGTGGGGTAGATGATGGCGAATCCTGCCACCCACTGGCGATTGGTGGCCCTGAAAGGTCGGACTAGGAGGGTTTGGAGGCTGCTGCAGAGGGGGCTGTGGTGGACTGGCCCGCTCGCTGGCCCACAGAACCACGGCAGTGGTTCCCACGTCCCCGTAGCCACGAAAGGGGTGAAAGGCGGACTGCGCAGTGCAGGTGGTGGAGAGGCCTAAGGACTTCGCCGTAGCCCGAGAGTCCTTAAAGCGCTCTAGCGCATTCTCCGCCTTGTCGCCGAACAGGCGATGGCCATCAAAGAGCATGTCCATAAGAGTGGATTGGACATCCCCGGAAAAACCAGTCGACCTCAGCCAGGCATAGCGTCGAAGGGCTACCGACGTGGAAATCGTCCTGCCTAGCGAGTCGGCGGTATCCAGTACACAGCGAATGGTAAACTTTGCTGCGTCCCTCCCTTCGGAAACTGCACGGAAGAGTACGGCCCGGGCCTCCTCCGGACACTGGAGCAGCACTTGCGCCACCGTATCCCACATAGAGTGGGTGTAACGGCCCAACACACAAGCAGTGTTTACCGACTGCAGTCCCAAGCTGGAGGAAGAAAACATCTTCTTCCCAAGATGGCCCAGCTTTTTGGATTCCCTATCAGGTGGAGCGTTAGCGAATGCGCCTTTGGATGTAGAAGCTTGGACCACCAAGCTCTCAGGGGTGGGGTGTTGGGAGAGGAAAGTGGGGTGGGCCGGGCAGTGGCATCGGGCAATCATCCTATCCACAGGAGCCCCTGTGTTGGGCATGGACCAGGTGCCCAAAAGGATGTCGGTGAGGGCCTCATTGAACGGCAGCAGGGGCTCCGAAGAGCTTGCTGCCGGTTGAAGCACCTCTGTCAGGAGGTTAGTCCTGACTGCCACCATAGGTAGCTCGAGGTTGAGAGCCTTGGCCGCCCTATGCAACACCACGGCGTAAGACGCTCCCTCCTCCGTAGCCACGGTAGGAGGAGACAACATGCCAAGGTCTGGTGAGGTATCCACACCACTGGCTTCCCCCAGTTCCTCTCTCCAGTCTGGTTCATAACCCAACTGGTCAGTCAAAGGGTCTCCAGACCCCTCCCAGTCCTCCTCACCCTCCACTGGCTGCCAATCTGGTCTAAAAGAGCCAGGGTAGAAGAGGGGCACAAAAGTACCCATCGGCGCCGGATCTGGCTCCGTGTCTACATCGGGATGGAGGCTGGGGTCGACGCCGGTTGGGGACTCAACCTGCGTCGGCTGCGGACGTGGTGCCGGTGGAATCGGCGCCGGGGGAGGTGTAGTCAGGTCGACCGGCGCCGATCCGGATCCAGGCCTGGATCCAAGGGCGCCCTGCGGTGCCGGGGCCGACACCGCCAGCGTCCAAGGCCCAGGGCCCCCAGCCGAGCCCACGGGGCCCGAAGGCGTGCCGGTGGAGTCGGACTGCCCAAAGATGGCGTGCATCGCTTTGTAAAAGGTGCAAAGCTGGGTAGGGGTCGCTCCGGGTCCCGGGAAGGGACTCTTGGGGGTCCGCATGCGGAGCCGCGGGAGGGGCATCCTCCGCATCCCTCGACGCGTCGGCCGACCGACGGGGAGAAGTCGAAGAGTGACGGTGCTTCTTCGACTTCTTCTTGTGCTTCGACTTACCTGAGGAGTGCGAAGACTTTGAAGAAGATTGGTGGTGGTGGTGGTGGCTCCGCGACCGATCCCTCGACCTCCCACGCGACCGAGACCTCGAGCGGCACGGAGCCGTCTGCCGGGCCTCGAGAAGCTTTCAGGACCGCTCCCGCAAAGACTTCGGATTCATGGTCCGGCAGTCGGAGCACGACTTGGGGTCGTGGTAGCGCTCCAGGCAAAACAGGCACACGCGGTGCGGATCCGTTACCGACATCAGCCGGCTGCAGGAACTGCAATCCTTGAAACCGGGCATCCCTAACGTGCACCAGGAGTCGAAGACTCAAAAATGACGTTGACAAAAGTCGTCAAAAAGTCAGTCGAAAAGTGTCTAGAGGTACCGCTCTCTCCGGATCTGCGCTGGCTGGCGCGGAAAAAGAAAGAACTGACGTCAGCGCGCGAGGGCACATCTAAGTAACTACTGCGACATCATCCCGGCGACCACAACGCCAATGACGAACGCGGAGCCGACCAACGCCACCTTTCGACGCGCAGGGGTACTGCTGACGAAAAATTCTGCGGATCCAGTCTGACGCCTGGGGGTAATTCTAAGGTAAGGAATCTATAACTAATTGTCTCTTTCAGATATATATATATATAACAGTCAGGTCATGCTCTCATAGTACAAGCAAACAACAGTCTCCGAACTGGGAGCCCCCGGCCCTCACAGGGCGGCTTCAGTGGTGCGGGCACAGAACGCCCCTTAAATAATGTAAAACACAGAAGAGAATACCAAAGCCCAATCTCCAAAATCCAGGTATCTTTAATGAGAGCAACAGGCAGCATACATGCTCGTAATTTCTTTTTCTGACATGTTTTGGCTATACCCAAGCCTTGATCACAAGCAGTTTGATCTTGAAAGTAACATGACGTTGAACTTTTTAATGGGGCAAAATCACATCTGATTGGTTGAGAATGATGGTCCTACATCTCCCACAATGCAGTTCACATGTTCTCTCACAATTGAACTGTTCAAAATTGTTGGGGGACCATCATGCAGTCTTACAATACATTGCCCCCAAATATATACAGTCATGTTTCCAGTTAAAATGCGCTTTCATATTGAATACTCCATTTTGCTGCCTCATTCATAAATGCCTTAAAACTGTGCAAACTGTGGAGATCTGCATGAGGCAGTAACCAAACCCCTCTTGCACGCCCTTGCCCACCTGTATTTCAAGACTTTACAGGACGCAGTGCAAAGAGCTGTGTTGCGTTACTCTGCCCCAGGGTGGCGTTCTATGGGTGTTCCCTTCGTAACTCCCATGGACTTTGACCGATTCCCAGATTTACCTTTACTAGGAATGCGCCAAAATGCTATCCCTTCCCAGGGAGGCGTAACAAGGAAGAATATTTTTATTTCTCCTTGTTACTTCCTCTTTCTATGTGTGCTGCATTCTGCAGCACACTTAGATAGATAAAAATGCCTTAATTAATCAAATCAATCAGGGAATTGTGAAGTGCGCTACTCACCCGTGAGGGTCTCAAGGCGCTGGGGGGGGGGTGCAGCTCCGGTCAGTCGAAGCGCCAGACCTTGAGGGTCCTCCTGAAGATGTGCAGAGTAGGGGCGCGTCTGATGTTGATCGTGAGCTCGTTCCAGGTCTTTGCTGCGATGTAGAAGAAGGCTCTTCCACCAATTCTGGCTCTGCGGATGCGCGGTGTTTCGGAAAGGGCAACGTCATTAGATCGGAGGTTTCTCTTGGGTACGTGGAAGGAGATTAGTTTGTTGAGATATTGGGGTCCAGTGTTGTGGAGGCATTTGTAGGCGTGGGTGAGTATCTTGAAGGTTACTCTCTTCTCGACGGGGAGCCAGTGGAGGTCTCGTAGGTGTTGGGTGATGTGTTTGTGTCGAGGGATGCCGAGGGCAAGTCCGGCTGAGTTGTTCTGTATGGTCTGGAGCTTGCGGAGCAGAGGTTTCTGTTCCCCACGTAGAGGGCGTTTCCGTAGTCCAGTCTGCTGGTTATGAGTGCGTGGGTGACTCTCTTTCTTGATTCGATGGGGATCCATTTGAAGGTCTTGCGAAGGATGGTGAGGGTGTTGAAGCAGGTGGAGGCGGCGGCGTTGATCTGTCGGGTCATGGTGAGGGACGAGTCGAGTATGATGCCGACGTTCCGGGCGTGGTCCTTGGGGGTCGGGGGCTGCCGAGGGCGGTGGGTGACCAGGTGTTGTCCCATGTAGAGGACGAGGGTCCGAGGACGAGGACTTCTGTCTTCTCCGAGTTAAGCTTCAGGCATCTGCTGCTCATCCAGGACGCGACGTCCTTCATTCCTTCCTGGAAGCTGAATCTGGTGGTGAGGTGGTCCTTAGTGAGTGAGAGGATGAGCTGGGTGTCGTCGGCGTAGGATACTATGCTGAGTCCATGCTGTCTGACGATGGCGGCGAGGGGGGCCATGTAGATGTTGAAGAGCGAGGGGCTGAGCGACGATCCTTGGGGTACTCCGCAGTTGATCTCTGTGGGTTCGGAGAGGAAGGGGGAAAGTCTGACTCTTTGGGTTCTGCCGGTGAGGAAGGAGCGGATCCAGTCGAGGGCAGTTCCCTGTATGCCGGCATCGTGGAGTCTGGCGGTGAGAGTACGGTGGGAGACGGTGTTGAAGGCTGCAGAGTGGTTGAGTAGGATCAGAGCTGCGGTGTGGCCTTGGTCGAGGAGGGTGCGGATGTCGTCTGTAGCTGCGAGTAGGGCAGTCTCGGTGCTGTGGTTGTTGCGGAATCCGGATTGGGAGGGGTCGAGGATGGAGTTCTTTTTGATGAATTTCGTTAGCTGAACGTTGACGATCTTCTCGGTGACTCCTCAGGCCATTGTTTTTGTGCAGGAAGGTGCCCTCTCGCACAAAAATAATCCTGCATGCAACCGAGGCACCCTTACACCATGGCGCAAGGGTGCCTGTGCTGGCTCAAGACAGCCCATTGTACGCCAGTGCTGGGAAAAGGACAGGAATGCGCCGTATTGTGATAAATACAGCGCATTCCTGCCCTTTCCTTTTAATGCGGCGCAGAGCACCAAGGTGACTTGCTGCACTGCATTTACTTTTTCATAATTATGCCCCTGAGTTTTTCAGATAAGATCTAAAGAGATGAGCCTACTGAGTCCCTGTTCTGGAGAACAGGTTGAGATTAAGCGCCATATTTATAAAAAAAAGTAACGCAGTGTAGCATGTCAACTTATTATATATTTATTACAATACGTCGCTTTCCTGTCCTTTTCTCAGTGCTGGTGCACAATGTGCTGCCTATTGCCAACACATACATCCTTGTACCACGGTACAAGGGTGCCTGCGTTACATGCAGAATTCATTTTGTGCAGGAAGGGACACCTTCCTGCACAAATACAATCTCCTTAGGCATATTCTTCTATCTAATTGTGCTGCAGAATATAAAGAAGATATTTCTTCTTGTTACACCTCACCTGGGAAGGCATAGCATTTTGGTTCATTCCCAGGTCTACCAGCAATGGTAGATATGGGAATGCGTCAAAATCCATGGTTGCTTCGTGGGAATACCCACGCAACACCCATGTAACGCCTTCCCTGGGCGGAGTAATGCAATGCAAGAATTTGTGCTGCGTTGCGTTACTCCTGATTCATCAAAGCCACTCAGGGCCACTCTATATTCTCCATTTTTTTGCATAAATAATTTTGTGCAAAATGGTATTTTCAACTGCAACAGACGCTTAATTCAGCACGATTTACAGAGAATCTTAAATGTAGCTATATTGACACCTTCATAGATGAACTACGAACATATTGTTACATAGCTGACGTTTACCCGATACAGACGAATGGTTCGAACATTAGCATAAGCTGAATATCTGTGGTATGTGAGCTGATGATGTGAAAGAGTGTGTCTGTAAATATGAAATAAGGGATGATTAATTTAACTTTTCAAAATTGTAATTATGCTAGAGTTTTATTTGAAATACAAGGAAGGAATGTTTTGTGCTTCTGCCTGCTTACTCTGCTGCATTTTTTGCATTTAAATACGAAATGTCTGACATTGTTTAGTAACAAGTTTTAGCACTATTTTTGGTGCACTGAAATCAACATAAATGTTGAATGAGCAATTGTATTTTAATCATAAAGAAAATATTGTCTCAATAATATGTATTGACTACCAGCGCCCATATTACTTTCTCGTTAGCTCGCACTGCCCTGAGGCCAGCACATTAGTAAAATACGGAGCGGGTGTTTGAATCAGCCGCTCTGTTGTTATCTTTGTAGACATCACCTGACAGCACTGTAAAGGGGACAGAGAAATCCTCCTGCTGGCAGGTGCAGTGTCAGTGACTGCACCTGCCTGCAGGGCTATGTTTGATGGGGTGCATGGAGCCCCCATCCCCTAGCAGGGGTCGCACGAGGTGCACTGACTGTGTGCTACCTTTTGTGGTGCATAGTCAGTGTGCCTCTTGAGGGCCTCTGGTGTAGAGGCAAAGTGTTCCCCTCATTAGCATGGAGCCACACAGCATCTTCATAAAACTAGAGTGCCCTAGAGAGCAGAAAACAGGCACACATGCCCCTTGCGCACCCTGGATGATGTTTGTAATATTGCCCCAGGTGTCTCGCTATTAATGGCTTTTTAAAATATTTATTTTATTGTTTTATTTCACTACATTACATTGGTACGTAGCAACATTCTGACCACAGTATGATTCGATGTCGCACAGTGCACCTCTAAATAAACATACAGAACAGCAATATAACCAGTGGAGTCAACAAAAATCCCCAATTACTCTCTTGTCCCCCAGAGGAAACCACTTACATAACATTTGGAGGGCCCTTGGTGGAATGGTTAGTCCTAAACAAGAAAAAGGAATTATACATTAGTGTGAACGCGTAGCAGGTAATGGTGCCCATGACCGTCCCCTTATCCACACTCTGTATGAGTAGCTGGGGAGCGGGGGGAGGAACAAGTTACATGTGGGGGAGGAGCGAGCAACCAGTGCGGGAAACCAGTTCCGCTAGTCCTCTCTAGTAATGGCTTAACACTTGAAATATAATCAGGTTGCAGAACTGTCCAATTGCAGCTGATATACTTGTCTCCAGACAGATGCAGCTTCCTTTATCCTCTCAAGTTCTCAATAGCAAGCAAATGCCATTGATCTGGACCTGAACCTTTTGCCTGTGGTAAAAATAAAGGCTATCTTTCCTAATCCATAGAACGGATTTCCAGGGTCAGAGATTCCAGACAGAACTGGAGACACAACTCTCTCCACCATCCTCTATCAAACAGATAAATACATTTTAAGCAGTACTACCTGCCTGGTCTTCTTTTATTCTTCTATACCACATAGATATCTGTTGTCTGAGTGAGAGTAGTGGCAGAGGTTTTTAAATATCTGGTTGCAAAATACTCCTGAGAAAATTGAATTTAAGTTTACAGTTTTTCCTACTTATAATGGCAGCAGTGTGTCTTAGTTACTGTTTTAAATATAGGCTGTTCTGTGGCTATCATCCCAGCTAGCTTTTGCACTACAACAAAACAACCAAACTGTTAGTTGTCTGATTCACTTCTGTCGTTCTCTCTCACCCCAAGCTTCTCTTAAAGCCGGCCAGTTATGCCCACAAGGAGGATGTCACCACTACACAAAGAGACCACGTTTTGTGGCTTCGATGTCATAGGGACAGTGGCGTAGCTAGCCTTTTGGCCGTCCGTTGCGGTCCTTGCTTTGCATTGAAGAGCAGGGGGATGCTGGCGAGAATCCGCCTTGAGGCAGCAGATAAGAGCGGGAGGAGGCCGCCGCCCCCAAAACTGGTGCCCGCAACCCCCTTGCTACGCCACTACATAGGGAAGTGTGCCCTGATTATGTAGAGCAGGTTTCCACTCCTTCCTGCTGCTCATTGTTTCTGAAGAACTTTCGTTCCATGTATATTGCCACTGAAGTCCCAAGGAGAAATTAGGTATGGAGTTAGACAATGATGCATGAGATTCAAAAGTTTCACTGAGGGAAAGAGGATTAGCTCCTTTGCTATCGCTATTGCTAAGCTTGAGGTAGGCAGTATAACTAATACCAGGACCTCGCCCGGTTAGGACGCAATGTTATAAATTAGGCTTGTTCTCTTAAAAATGTAAGAATTTCATTTACATTAAAGTGAGTAATGACACTGCCTCCTTCCAGTAGAACTTTAAATTACTTAGCAATTTTGAAGTATTTAATAAACTTTAGAAGTACCCACATCTATGGCACACATTATTCTTTACCCCAGTGGTATCATTATACTAATGTGCCGTGTGTACAAGATTCAAAAATGTATAGGCATGCCTTATGTCAACCAATTATTTTTTTTAAATATATTTTTAATGATTTCTCCAATAGAGCAATTTCATAGAGGGAATGCCCTTTGCAATACTAATTACTGCCATTCAATATTTTGTTTACCTTGTCACCGAATACAAAATGCCAGCTTGAATGATATATCATTTATAACCTCTGATAACTTAGTATTAATTTACAATCTATTCAACTAGGGTCAATTATCTGGTATCCCTATATTTTAGATGCTTGTAGTAGCTGCCGTGTCTCATTTAATGCCGTTTGTTAAATTCAGAGGTAGCAGGTCTGTAGCTCACCAACGGGAGGCAGTGTGGTGATTTTTCATCACTAACATCAACTCTTCATTTGGCACATTTTATTTGAACATCACACATCTATGGTCTATGTCCCTATGAAACCTGACATTCCTATTGCCCATAAATAAATATTAGCATGGCCTGGTATATTTGGTTACAACCTCTAGCTACTGCCGATTGGATGGTATTAAATCTGGGCTACCTCCCCCGTTTTATCTTTCCTATTGCTTATGATCCCTTATCATGTCCAGGCAATCCCAACTTTAACGCCCCTTTCATTTTTTCCATGTGCAAGATCATGCCCTCACGTCTGGCCCATTTTAGCAAAAGACGTCGGATCTATTTTTTGACAGTTGTGACCCCCTGGCAACTTCCAAGTCATTGCTATCTGTCTACGTATCAGCGCCATGGACATATCTATGAATCCGCTACTACCCTTTGTATTCCTGCAATGGGTAAATGAAGCCAATACGCTGATCTCTGGTAGCATAGTCACCCATCTCTCAGTGACATCTACCAGTGATCACACAACATTTCTCTAGTACTCAATTAATCTTGGCCAATCCGACACCATGTGCTAAAATCCTGCTTCTTCGGTTGCACACTAAGAACAAGCTGAGTTTGTCCTGGGATAGTATTTAATTCTCTTTCGGAAGATAAGGAGTGTTCCATAGACAATGCTAAATTGTAAGAGCTTGATGCAAGCGTTCCTGAAGACATTGGGTATATATCTTAATATATTGGTCTCTAGCCAGCCTCTACTATGTCTCTACCAAAGTCAACTGCATTTTTTT
Organism: Calotriton arnoldi; assembly: GCA_963921515.1. Taxonomy (NCBI): domain Eukaryota; kingdom Metazoa; phylum Chordata; class Amphibia; order Caudata; family Salamandridae; genus Calotriton; species Calotriton arnoldi. Next base: position 214,289 of record CAWUFW010000889.1, on the reverse strand, counting down.
CAAGCTTATCATTTTGACATGTTCATAAATGTACCATGTAGTATGGATAAACTCTTCTCCCCTGTCTGAGTGTACATAATAACTGAAAGCCTGCAAGAGTGAAAGATTCTACATCTCCACTTCCCCATGTTCCTCTTAGTATCTTAACTATCGACCCATACATCAGAAATCTCTGGGGGTGGGGATGTCATAGTCCAATCAATTCCTGAAACAATTTGATGAGCCCTCTTTTGTATAACCTCCCCCCACCACCACCACTGTCTTGATCCCCCTATTCTTCCATATGATTGGGCGTTTGTGTTGTTTTTAGGCAACACACTCAACAATGTCTAACTACCTTATATTGTGGTGGCAAACTACTTCTAGGGCAATTTGATTCAATAAAGATATTCAGTAATTTTCCTATTGAGGGCCGGTTTGCTCTCACTTTATTATTCAGTTCCAGCCATTCGCTCATCCATCTAGTAGCCCACTGAAGCTGAGTAGCCAAATAATACAACTTATGGGACCCCCCCCCAGACCACCCTCAGATGTCAGCAATTTCAGTTTATTCAGTAACATTCTTTTATCTGTCTGTATTGCTTATCAAAGCCATCAACATGAAATTACGTTTTCAGAATGAACTGTTGGGGTAGAAGAACAGGAAGGTTGTATAATAAATAAATACAATTATATAACGGGCCGTGAGGACCACCCTTTTCACCAAGGCTATTCTAACCATGACTGACATTGGTAGTGACCTCCAAAACGGTACACAGCCATTGTGCCCTGACATTCCGATATATAATGACCTCTTCCCTGTGGGGTATTTTCATAGAGCTACTGGTAGGGTTTTGGTTTCCATTTCAGGGCTCTGCAGGACAGGGGGAACATTTCCCTATCCAAAGTAGGATAAACAGGAAATCTGCACAATTTCATCCATTTAACCTTCAGCCCTGACAGTCCACCAAAATCTTCCTCCAGCACTGCAATTACTTGGCCCGCCACAATGCTCAAATAACCCAGAAACAACAGCATGTAACCTGCCTTTAAGGAAATCACTGTACAGATATTATTGAGTGGCAACCTTTCCAGTCATGCCAACCATGCTAAGTCTGCTGGTTTTATCACTCTCGTTATGAGTTCCTGCGTGATACTCCCTATAAACAATTCATCTCAGTTGCTGCAGAATGTGAGCCAGAATCTCTCTCTCTTCCTCTAGTTTGTACTGTTTTGTTGGATCTGTTGGTCTAATTTTATCTAACTCCCTTAGTTTTTGTTCCTATTTATTTGCTTCCCTCACTAAAACTTGACTTGCTCCTGCTATTGTTTCTATGCTATGGTTTGATTTTGATCTAAATGGTGATAGCATTTTCAGTCTTCCCCTCAACCTGAGTTCCAAAGACGGTCACATGATTTCAGATTTTTCTCGATTTACTTTAAAGCATGAGATGGTCCCCCACTCACTTAGAACCTGAGTCAATACTGATGGAATGAAACCCTCTGGACTGATCAATGTTAACCCCTTCGCTGCTAGGCCTTTCCCCCCCCCTGTTCTAAGCCTTTTTTTGGCTATTTGGGGTAGTTCGCACTTAGGCCCCTGTAACTTTTTGACCACATAAGGTATCCACGCCAAATTTGCGTCCTTTTTTTCCAACATCATGGGGATTCTAAAGGTACCCAGGGTTTGTGGATTCCCTTAGAGGGGACCCAGAAATTAGCCAAAATACAGCTACATTTTGTTTTTTGGGGGAAAAATGCAAAAAAAGGGCTACATATGAAAGCGTCTGGTTTTTTCCCTGCAAATGGTATCAAAAAAGGGATAGTGGTGCTGAAATCACCATCTTCCCAGCTTTCAGGTACGAGCAGACTTTTGTCAGAAAACCAAAATATTTTACACAGTTTTGGCATTTTTATGGGACATAGCCTATTTTTGCTATTTTTTGTGCTTTCAACCTCCTTCCAGTTAATGGTAGAAATGGGTATGAAATCAATAATGGATCCGGGAAAGCTATACATTTCTGAAAAGTAGACAAAATTCTGAATTCAGCAAGGGGTCATTTGTGTAGATCCTTCAAGTTTTCTTTATAGAAACAAACAGTTAAATATAGGAAAAATTGACAATTAGTTGAAAAAATCAGCCATTTGTGTCAACGTTTTCACCTGTAACTTCTTTTAATTATGACCGCTATTTGAAAGCAATATACCGTTACATCCGCTGGACCTTTCTGGTTGTGGCGACATATAGGACTTGTAGGTTCACCAAGAACCCGATGAACCCAGAGCCAATAACTGAGCAGCGTCTTGCAATGTTTTTTTATTATGTACCGGGTATATAGCAATTATTCTGGGAAAATTTATACATGGAATAATTGGTATGAAAGACACCTATGTATTTCTGAAATGGGAACAAAATATAGAGTTTAGAAAAAGTAGATATTTGCACATTTCCGAAATTGGGAGTACCTCATACTAGCATGAGAATTATAGGTCATTTTTCAAAATGACTTCTTTTTTACACATTGTCTTTCATTTGGAAGGCAGAAATGCATCAAAAGTCAATAGGTAATAACAGTTGCTCTACAATCCTGTGTTACCCTAAGTCTCCCGATAAAAATGGTACCTCACTTGGGTGGGTAGGCCTAGTGCCCGCGACAGGAAACAGCTCAAAACGCAACGTGGACACACCACATTTTCACAGTGAAAAATGACCCTTTTTTGCAAAGTGCCTAGCTGTAGTTTTTTAACCCTAGCTCTGCCGGCACCTAGGGAAACCTAGCAAACCTATACATTTTTGAAAACTAGACACCCAGGGAAATCCAGGATGGGGTGACTTGACTGGCTCTCACCAGGTTCTGTTACCCAGAATCCCTTGCAAACCTAAAAAATTGTCACAAAAAACACATTTTCCTCACATTTTTGTGGTGGAAAGTTCTGGAATCTACGTGGATCCACAAATTTCTACCCACCCTGCGTTCCCTAAAGTCTTTCGAGAAAAACGGTACCTCACTTGTGTGGGTAGGCCTAGTGCCCGCGACAGGAAACGGCCCAAAACGCAACGTGGACACACCACATTTTCACAGTGAAAAATGACCCTTTTTTTGCAAAGTGCCTAGCTGTAGTTTTTGAACCCTAGCTCTGCCGGCACCTAGGGAAACCTAGCAAACCTATATATTTTTGAAAATTAGACACCCAGGGGAATCCAGGATGGGGTGACTTGACTGGCTCTCACCAAGTTCTGTTACCCAGAATCCCTTGCAAACCTAAAAAATTGTCAAAAAAACACATTTTCCTCACATTTCTGTGGTGGAAAGTTCTGGAATCTGCGTGGATCCACAAAATTCCACCCACCCCTCATTCCCCAAAGTCTTTCGAGAAAAACGGTACCTCACTTGTGTGGGTAGGCCTAGTGCCCGCGACAGGAAACAGTGCAAAACGCAACGTGGACACACCACATTTTCACAGTGAAAAATGACCCTTTTTTTGCAAAGTGCCTAGCTGTAGTTTTTGAACCCTAGCTCTGCCGGCACCTAGGGAAACCTAGCAAACCTATACATTTTTTAAAACTAGACACCCAGGGGAATCCAGGATGGGGTGACTTGACTGGCTCTCACCAGGTTCTGTTACCCAGAATCCCTTGCAAACCTAAAAAATTGTAAAACAAAACACATTTTCCGCACATTTCTGTGGTGGAAAGTTCTGGAATCTGCGTGGATTCACAAAATTCCACCCACCCCGTGTTCCCCAAAGTCTTTCGAGAAAAATGGTACCTTACTTGCGTGGGTGGGTCAAGTACCCGCGACAGGCAAGGGCCCAAAACCTATTGAGGCGACATCAAAATTACCTATCACAAACCAACCTGGTTTTGCAAGGGGGGTCCCATGACTTTTTTGCCCGGGGCTCGGTGGCCACCTAGGGAAACCTACCAAACCCACACATTTCTGAAAACTAGACACCCGGGGGATTCGAGGGAGGTATGGCTTGCGTGGATCCCCCAACGTTTTCTTACCCAGAATCCCCTGCAAACCTGAAATGTAGCTGAAAAAAATCACTTTTTTCATACATTTTTGTGTGGGAAAGTTGTGGCATCACCAGGCTGACACAAATTTCCTACCACCCAGCGTTCCCCCAGGTCTCCCGATAAAAATGGTGCCTCACTCGTGTGGGAGGCCCAAGTACCCGCGACAGGCAAGGGCCCAAAACGTATTGAGGCGACATCAAAATTGCCTATCACAAAATGTTTTGGGCCTTTACCTGTCACGGGTACTTGGGCCTCCCACACGAGTGAGGCACCATTTTTATTGGGAGACCTGGGGGAACGCTGGGTGGTAGGAAATTTGTGTCAGCCCGGTGATGCCACAACTTTCCCACACAAAAATGTCTGAAAAAAGTGATTTGTGCAACTAAATTTCAGGTTTGCAGAGGATTCTGGGTAAGAAATGTTGGGGGATCCACGCAAGCCATACCTCCGAATCCCCGGGTGTCTAGTTTTCAGAAATGTGTGGACTTGGTAGGTTTCCCTAGCTGGCCGCCGAGCACGGGCCAAAACCCAGGTGACCCCTTGCAAAACCAGGTCAGTTTTGTGATAGGCAATTTTGATGTCGCCTCAATACGTTTTGGGCCCTTGCCTGTCATCGGAGTACTTGGGCCTCCCACACGCAGTGAGGCACCATTTTGTCGGGAAGACCTGGGGAACTCTGGGTGGTAGGAAATTTGTGTCAGCCCGGTGATGCCACAACTTTCCCACACAAAAATGTGTGGAAAAAGTGATTTTTTCCAGCGAAATTTGAGGTTTGCAGGGGATTCTCGGTAGGGAAATGTAGGGGGACCCACGCAAGCCATACCTTGCTGGACTCCCCAGGGTGTCTAGTTTTCAGAAATGTGTGGGTTTGATAGGTTTCCCTAGATGGTCACCTGAGCCCGGGGCCAAAACTCATGGAACCCCCTTGCAAAACCAGGTTGTTTTGTGATAGGTAATTTTGAAGTCGCTTGAATAGGTTTTGGGCCCTTGCCTGTCGCGGGTACTTGACCCACCCACACAAGTGAGGTACCATTTTTCTCGGAAGACTTTGGGGAATGCGGGCTTTGTGGAATTTTGTGGATCCACACAGATTTCAGAACTTTCCACCACAGAAATGTGAGGAAAATGTTTTTTTTTGGACAAATGTTTAGGTTTGCAAGGGATTCTGGGTAACAGAACCTGGTGAAAGCCAGACAAGTCACCCCATTCTGTATTCCCCTGGGTGTCTAGTTTTCAAAAATGTACAGGTTTGCTAGGTTTCCCTATGTTCCGGCCTTAAGGGCCCAAAATCCACAGGTAGGCACATTGCTAAAAATATGTCTGTGCCTTGTGGGCTTTCTGCCGCCCTGGGGGGAATCGGGGGGGGAGTTTGCCCGATATGGCCCCAAGGGGGCAGAAAGACTGTGGCTATTTTTTTGGGGGGTGGGGGCATTGGTATGCCATTTCTGGGCAGCCCCCACCCCCACGCATAAAAAAGCCAGCGTAATCGCTGGTGCCTAGTGGGCTTTCTGCCCCCCCGGGGGGCAGATCAGGGGTCACTGCCCCATCTGCCCCCCCCGGGGGGGCAGAAAGACTGGAATTTCTCGGGGGGGGGGGTGGGGGTATTGTCCTGCCCATTTTGGGCAGCCCCCACCCCTACATGAATACAAAAAAAAAATCCCTGGTTTCTAGTGGGCTTTCTGCCCCGGGGGGGACAGATTGGGGGCTACTGCCCCCATCTGCCCCCCGGGGGGGGGGCAGAAAGACTGTAATTTTTTTGGGGGGGCATTGACATGCCCGTTTTGGGCAGCCCCCACCCTAATTTCAATTGCCCAAAATAAATCCCTGGCGTCTAGTGGGCTTTTTGTTCCACCCCGGAGGGACAAATTGGGGGCTACTGCCCCCATCTGCCCCCCAGGGGGGGCAGAAAGGCTGTAATGTTGGTGGGGGGGTGGGGGCAGTGGCATGCCCGTTTTGGGCAGCCCCCAGCCTAAGTAAAATTGCCCCAAAAAAATCCCTGGCATCTAGTGGGCTTTCTGCCCCCTTCAGGGGGGGCAGAAATACTGTAATTTTTTTGGGGGGGTGGGGGCATTGACATGCCCGTTTTGGGCAGCCCTCACCCTAATTTCAATTGCCCAAAATAAATCCCTGGCGTCTAGTGGGCTGTTTGCCCCCCCGGCGGGGCAGATTGGGGGCTGCTGCCCCCAAGACTGTAATTTTGGTGGGGTGGGGGTGAGGGCATTGGCATGCCCGTTTTGGGCAGCCTCCACTCTAAGTAAAATTGCGGGGAGAAAAATCCCTGGCGCTAGTGGGCTTTCTGCCCCCCAGGGGGGGCAGAAAGACTTTAATTTTTTTTTGGGAAGGTGGGGGCATTGGCATGCCCGTTTTGGGCAGCCCCCACCCTAATTTCATTTGCCAAAAAAAAAGCCCTGGTGTCTAGTGGGCTTTTTGCCCCCCCGGGGGGGCAGAAAGGCTGTAATTTTGGTGAGGGGGTGGGGGCATTGGCATGCCCGTTTAGAAAAAAATCCCTGGCGCTAGTGGGCTTTCTGTCCCCCCGGGGGGGCAGAAAGACTGGTATTCCCAAAACACAATGGGGGGAGCAAAGGCCCTTGCCCAAGGGGCCGCTCCCCCCTCCCTGTCGCTAGTGAGTGGATCCCTGCTTGGGGATCGCCCTCCTGGGGTGATCCCCAAGCAGGGATCCACTAGGGAAGGGTACCATTGGAAAGGAGAGATTCTCCCCTTTCCAACGATACCTCTCCCAAGTGTTTCGGTGCTCGGGGGGCTGAGATAGCCCCACGAGCACTGAAACACTGAATTTGAAACTCAGTTTCAGTTTCGTTTTCAATGTAATGACGACAGCGCGCCATGTGCGCGATAGTCATTACACAGAAAACCAGGGGAGGGCCTCGGGAGGTTGGGGAAGCTCTTCCCCACCTCCCGAGGCACAAAAAATGGAAATCCCTCTGCTGTTTACAGCAGAGGGATTTCCTGCCCCTGTCCTCATGACGGAATGGTTCCGTCATGAGCACAGGAGCACCGATGCTCATGACGGAACCATTCCGTCATGAGCATCGAAGGGGTTAAGCGAATGTCATCTGTAAATAAACAAATTTTGTCTTGTGTTCCCTTTATTGCTTCCATTTGCCTTATTTGCTGTTCTAAGGGCTCCATTAAGAAAGCAAATAAGAAGGGAGACAACTGACACTCCTGACAGGCTCCCCTATTCATCTGGTAGCTACTTTTCTTTCCCTGTTAAGAATGAGCTTTTCTTTATGTCAGACTATAGAACTAAGGAAAATGTTCTTATCTCTGCTTTGATCACAGAGGCAGTTGGAACCCAACAGTACCCTGAAGATACCAGAAGGCTACCGAAATTTGATTTACCAGTGCCCAGCTAGTGACCCCAAGAGAAAGAGGTTTGGGAACAAAGGCCAAACTAACAAAACAAACTGATATAAAGAAAGGCAAACAAGTGCGAGTTTGTGCCAGTGGAGAAAACAAATGCAAGGGTCCCCAATCTTGTGTTTGGTTCTGTACTCACTTCCTTATTAACTAAACATATTGGCAGACAAACCCCTGCAGACGTACATGCGGCCTGCACCCCCACAGTAGATTTCTGTGCCTTATGATGTCTAACCTTTTGACCACAAAATCTGTCTAAATAAGGAGAAAATGACTTTATGCATTGAGTTTCTAATAACTATGTTCCCCACTACTCTCAGGAATTTTGTACACACGTATGGTTTCTTTTTCTACAGCACAAGTCCTGTTATATTATCTTTTGGATTTAGGACTTGGAAAGTACCTGTAATTATAATATTAGTCTCACAAGTAGATACAAATCCACATACATAATGTGCTGGTAACATTTCACATGTAGCACTTTCACCACTCCATAGCTCACTGATTCTCATATATAAATTAAGTACAAAATAAAGCAGAAGAAAGTGTGATAGTATATCTGATCAGAGGCATACTCGATTTAAAAGAAAGGGCCTGATTTACGGGCTGCGTACTGCATCACAAATGTGTCATCTGTTTTGAGTTGGACTAATTGTCAGTTTGCTAACAGCTGTACGCCTACTGACTCTGTCATCAGAAAACGTACTATGGTAGTCACAGGCAGAAAAAACAAATAATGATCCCCACACACTGGGAAAATATTAGTTTAAAAAAAAAAAATTGTTTTTATTAAGTTTTATCAACACAAAACATGTTTGCCATATCACAATACTGTACGCTCATCAGTGCAGGCGGCCCCTCTCCCACTTAATCCTCCCCCCCTCCCTACTTACTATCTACCCACTTTGCACTTGTGAGTCGCTATTCCCCTTCACCCCCTTAAGTGCCTCACTATCGGGGTTGGTCCGTTTCCTGTTGTTCAGCTACCCAACCCGCTCCAGGAGAATATGAGTGGCAAACTAAAACAACCCTTTACCCACCCCCCACCCACTCCACCCCTCCCCCACCGGTGTGTCCGATTTGACTACCTAGTCACTCCACCAACTATTCCTGCTGCAGTCCCCTACCTGGCCTTCTCTTCGTAATGTGCCCTCACTCCAAAGTGCTCTAGTACCATGGCTGCACAATATGCCTGTCTCGAGCGCACCCTTCCTCCCTTTCGCCATTCCACTCCCACCCTTTCAGGTCTGCGGGTCTGATTCCCCGTCTGAGTCTCCCTCTGGAGCCTGCAGCTCTGTCACTAGGGCCTCCCAAGCCCTTGCAGACTGGGAAAATATTAGTTGTTTGTTTTATCCCACCTCAGGAATTTTATTGTGAAAACAAAAAAGATGGCCGCCATACACCAAACTTTCAGTGCCTTCAGAGGAAACACTGTGGTGTCGGCTCTTATCAATGTATAGAGATCACCTAAGGGCTGGGGCTAATCTCATAATTAGGCGGGTATTAGAATTGAACTCCGCAATGCTGATGGATGGTGGGCCGACCACCAGAGTCAAAATCAGGCCCTATGTTTTCGAGATATGCAAATGTATTCACTTCCCTTCTGAGAAAGAACCATGTGTGTCATTACCGTCCATAGAATCTTCATTTATAGCATTGACATTAGAAGTTGATTTATTTATTAATTGGTCTCTAAATGTATCGCCATATGTTTTGCACTTTGCCACTGTGCTCCAATTCCAATTATGCTTATCACCTATTTAACACCATTTTTAAATAATGTCACAAATGTAAAGGTTTGATAAATTTAGTCCATTGTCCTTCACACTGGAACCTTATTTGCAACCCAATCCCCCATTTCACATTTGTTACAGCTGTTGCTTTCCTTTCTTCAAATCTTAATTTTCTTTCCATCTATTACTCAATCTTTCCTTTTCTCCATTTCCCATCAGTACTGTCATTCATATAACATTAGTTTCAAGTCATTCAATTAGGACACATATTCAAGTTAGATTGTCTCTCTTTGAAAAGTTTGAAAGGTGATTTACCAGGGGAAGGATGTGTAGCAAATCTGTATGCAAAAATTATTTTATGTAACTCTATTTTCCAACCTTTACATCTGCTCTTGGCAATCTGAATTCCCTACTTGATAGTTCTATTTAGCTTTTCAACCATCCCATTGGTATAAGGATGGTGCAAGGCACATATTTTATGTTTAATACCTTTACTGCTAAGAAACATTTTCATCTCAATACAAGTTAATTGGATTTTATTATCCATCAGACTTGAAGCATGATAACTTGTCTAGAAACTTAATGAGACCGCCACTGTTTATTTCCCTTACACATTAATTCTAAGGCCACCTCACAAATACATCTGCAAGAACCATTATATACTAAGTTCCACTCATGCCTGAGACATTACCCATTATGTCAAAAGCTGCTTCTTCCCAAGGGCCCCTGAGCTATCATCTACATACCATAGGCGGAGTTCTGATCTCATTGACCTTATTGTTTCCCTTATAATTCATGCAATCACAACTACCCTTTTGACATCCAATACTCAGATGTCCTTTGTGAGCTAATACTATAAATATTTGCCTAACATTTGTAGGAGAAGCCACTCTTGTGTGCCAATTAATGAAACATTCATGCAGTGATACTAAATCTTCGACATTACAAAATGGTTTACGTTCATCTCTGAATTTGCTTTTCTCCTTACAATAATTTTCCCTGAATCTACATACTTCTTGTAGGATGTTAGCATCTTGCAGATTCTTTTTCCATTATTCCTCTGAAATTACATCTTCTGTAATCATACAAACCCTTGTAATATTGTATAATTCTACGTTGCTATAAACTCTAGTTCCTTCCCTTCATCTAATTTTACCTACCTAGATTCACAGTCAGCTGCCCTGATCTCTGCATCTGGAATATTAGCAACATCAAAACAATACGCTTGTATCCTAATTACTCTCTTACAGATCCTCTATGAAACAGCATCCCTTCTAAGTAAAGCTTTTGTTAAGAGGTATATGGTCAATAAATTGTGAAAGTAAATCTTCTGTCCTGTATGAATGTTTAAAAAAATGTAATGGCCTAAACATCAGCCAAAGCTTCCCTTGCTATTACAAAGTATTTTTTTTAGCATTCTTTGAGGCTCTAGAAACAAAAACTATGATTCTCATAATCCTTTGGCACAATGTATTAACACCACTCCCCACCTATGCTCCCAACATTAGTTACTATGCTGAATTTATATATGGAGTGCAAACCTTGCAAGGTTGGAGAGTGGTACAAATCCTTTTTATAACTGACTGAAATCCTTTTTGCACTCCTCAATCCATTGTAATGTTCTTCCCAGTTCTTCCCATAGATCAAAACATCAGCTTGGAAAAACTATACACCATTTATGACCACTAACATTTTTTGACATTAACCCTTCTAAAACTGGAGCAGCCAAAACAAGCCAGAAAAGCATATGCAAAAGCCTAAAATTCCCCTGGGTAAAATAAACACTTTTAGAACTTTTGAATTATTATTTTAGATGGATTTGCTTGCATGCAGATGCCAAATTGATTGTTGTAAAAATCTTTGCATCATGCAACATTGTGACTATCTCACTGATATTAGGGAGAGGCTATTAAGTCTGTACGCAAACGAAATCCACACCATACTTTTTTTTTTTTACCAAAACTGTAGGTGCCAACCAGTCTGAGTCTTCTGCATCAATCACACCTTCTTGAAATAATTCCCCCACCCCAGCACAGAATCCATGACACTGATGGAAAGCTTCTTCACCTAGTACATCAATGGTTTTGAATTAGCTTTGAACTTGGTTTATGCATGTAATTGTTTAAACAACCAACAGTAGTTTTCAAAACGTAAAGACAATCTTTTTTTAATCATTTCTGTATTCAACAATTTATTTAATTAATATTTGAGAAATAGCATTACAATCCAGCTTCACTCCGAACAATTTTTGGTGTGGCCAAATAATTGAATCATTATCTTTCACAGCGGCATAGTCTATTCAAACCATGATCCACCCCTTACATTCCAGATAGGTCTCAAGGAGATCCAACATATCAATTGGTTGACCACCATGACTGCCTGGCTTCACATCCATTTTTCTAAATTGAAATAGATATTTGAAATTCTTCACCTGTACATCTTGTGATATGATTTTTTACTCAGTCAAAATATCTGTATTCAGCTAAACAACAGCCATAAAACGCAACTTTTACAAAGAAATATGTTATCTGTATCAATTAAAAACAAACAATTAGCTAAAACAAATAATCTTGAGCAACCATTGTAGTCTATTTACAACACTCATACTACTAATGTTCGGTAACATTTCCTTAATTTAAGATTATTTTGAATGAAGTTAATTACAACGAAAGAGCTCATTTCTGACGGATGTTGTTGAAAACCCAGCACTGCCTGACTGACCCTTATTCTAAATTTAGGGCATTCAACAATGGCAGTAAATAAAGTTTCCTAGAAAATGCATAAATTGCAATGTGCTCTGAAGGATATGTGTGATTTCGCACTCTCCGTGGCCAGGAATTCCAAGATGGCCATCAACATTTGCATGGAGGAGAATATCAAAGCGCATCAGTGTTTCTGGTGCACTTCACTGAAGCGCCGACCTGCGTCTTTAAATTTTTTCAATGGTCACAGCGGTTCGAAGGAAGACATCAGATACATCAACCCAGAGGGGGAAGGTGTCAGTATGGACGCGAAAGACCTGAGGATGATGAGGAGCACAAAGGAGTTCTTAGTGGATGAAGGAGGCATGACGAGCAAAAAGCAGGACAGAGCGGAGGAAGGCAACGTGAACCAGGGCGAGAGAGTGGAGGCAGCAGGAGACCACACAGGAGTATGACCCAAGAGGAACACGCTGAGGTCCAGCAGTCTCTGTGGGGAGGTGGACACTGTGACTCCTCCTGCCACGACCCTAGAGGACTGTGGCCACAGGAAAGTACCAGTAGTAAGTTATTTCTCCCTAAGGAGGTGGTGGGCAGGAAGACGGTTGTTACCACATGTTCACTCGGGAGAGGGAGAACACTAGTGAAAGCACAGCATAGGAATCACAGGTGTGGTAATGGCACTGTGTTTAGGAAATGGGTAGAACCCTGACTGAGTTACTCATCCTGTCTCCCCTTTTTTGCTTTGGTTCTGAGGGTCATGATATGCCTCATCCCGGGACCTGTAGGTGGACCAACAGTGACTGGGATACTAGAGAAGGAGTCCACAAGTACCAAGGAAACAGAGAAGAAACCCGGGAATGGGAGAGAAGAGGAGCCCTATCTTGACTTCATAAAATAAAACTATAGTACCAATAAAGAGCTAGCAAAACACCACTAAGGTTGGACGTTGTCCTTGTTCAGTAGGCAGGGTGTTCACAGTATGATTATCACATGGACATACGGTAAGATTTTCAAACTAATTGCCACAATACCACAATATGGAAATGTGACCAGAAAGTGCACAATACTTCATCTGAAACGTGTTAGGCAACATCTATGCTGAGGATTCATTACCATTGAAAGGTAGGGTTCCAACCCTACCGCCATCTCTAAATCTAAGTGGGATTGCACAGTAGGTTTGCTTATTTCAGACATTAATCTAGCATCTTCAAGGTATGTACTATAACATGTTTCACCTTGTTCTTTCATGATACCCTCAATGTTTTCAGGTCAATAAAATTCTGTGGTACTCCCAGCAAGTGAAAAGTATCTTTTATATTAGCAAGCCAAGGACTATAAACAACTTTATCCAGGCGCAAGCAGTTACTTATTATCACCTGAGTGAGACTCAAATCCTGTTTGGACCATACAGAGAGAAACTATAACAACTGTTGCACTTTAATTTAGTCGGCAACAAAAGGCAATCCCAACTCGTTACTATGCAAAACTGTAGTACCAAAGCACTCAAAAAGTAGTCCGACAAAGTAATTTGAATCATCACAAATGTGGTTATTTTCTTACTGTTGATTCTAATCAGAGATAAAAGCCAGATGGTAATAGATCAAAAACGTGTATTGAGACCAAGAAAAGATAGCCAACACATGTTTCATCACGAAGTGACTTCTTCAAGGCTAAGATCACAGTTGATTGGTCAGATGTTGTATATTTGGTGCAAAGAGTAACTCGTTGAGTCGAAAAGTCATAACATTGGAATATGTTCCATCTATTTGAAGTTGTCATTCAGAGTTGGTGTGGCCGTAATAGTTATTCGTACCGCAATTCCATTCCATGACCACTCGTCCAGTGACAGGTCATAAGACCCCTGTACAATAGATATGTCGTCTACAAAGTTGGCATACTCCTGACCAGCCAGTTTTGGGGAAACCCTGATAGATTTCCTGCACATCCTTTGATTCACGTTCAAACTGTTGGCGTTTCCGGAAATGCTGGGCATGGTCGATCAGGAGTGTGCCCACTTCATAGACGACATATCTATACCAAATACCCAAATTTGTGATGATTTAAATTACTTTGTTTGACTACTTTTTGAGTGCTTTGTTACTATGGTTTTGCATGTTCACATGGAGGTACTTTTGCACCAATGTGTTTTAGGCATCTATGGTAGTAGGGTACCAATACAGCACCAACCATACATAGCTTACGAATTTTCTAACATTCCTTGTACTGTATAATGAGAGGTGCGGTCAACTAAACCACTACTACCTGCTGTAATTTTCCAACTCATTATTACCTGTGAAAGTGGAGCAGTCTTGTGGGACTGCCAAAACCTTAGCAGTAATGTAATCTCTATGTGCTATGGAGTTACACATTCATTGCCCGGTAGCCTCGCTCCATATGTGGCAATAGGCAAATACTTTCTCTTATATAGTGTCAACATTTCTTTAATAGGCTTACAGCCCAACATTTGTGCAAATCTAAAAATAGCCTCCAATGATCTCGAAAATTGCTATTGTCTAATATTTACCAAGTGTCCCCGATTAAGTGAGGATTGAAAGGTGCTGCCTAAATAAGTGAAAGTCTTAGCTCACCCCATAGCAGAGCCATCATTAAAATGTGATAATTGTTAGCATGTTATGGACCACATATCATAGTAAATGTTTTTGCTAAATTGGTAATAAGGTCTAAGACTCTCATAAAAAGAGTAAAGTGGTTTAGAAGGCACTGGAGACCATTTGCAGTACTGGTCAGCAACTGCATCGTCTCCATACAAAAGTACAGGAATCAGGCATTTACCCACAAGAGGAACATCCTTCCCCATTTACCTAAATAATCCGCCAATCCAATGATATAAACCATAAAAATAAATAGAGGCAAAATACATCTATGGCATATTTAATTAAATCAGTGCATCCCCCATTTGGGCCAAAATTAAACCTTGCTGTAACATCCCTGCGCATATCCTTCAGCATGGTAATCAATGGTTCTTCCACCCACATCTCAGCCATATTCCAATGCAGAGGACAGGTCAGGGCATTAAATGCCAGGTGCACAGCTGTAACCTTGGCTTTGATATATTTTGCTTTTAATAAATATAAGTTTAAGGATTGTTCCGCGGTCCCTGAGCCATGATGTAAGCCACAGTGAACATCCAAGAGAGTTTTATTCTGTTCAGCTCAGGTTTCCAATCTAGCCAAATGTACTCAACCTATGATTTTAACTGCAGAGTTCAACAACAATATTGGCTGTTCTTGTTACCCTTTTTAAATATTGGAACAATTATGGCCTCCAACTAAATAGCAGGAATAGATGTCATAGAGGCAGGCCGTTATACATTTGTTAGCCCACATGGCAACATTGTTTTTAAATGCATCAACTGGGCTTCCATCTGGCCCTAGTGCTTTCTCACTAGGGTAGTCAATCAATCAATCAATAAACTTTATTTCGCTACAATTTCATAACATAAAAGTACATAAAAACAGACTTTAAAATACAGTTTAAAATAATTTTCATATAAAACCAAGATTAAAATACATTTTAAGATCAATAGCATTTTGCCCTTCAAGTAATGACAAAAAAAATCCCCCCTTGGGGAATCCACAACACACTCTAAAGAATCAGATCAGTGGAAAATGGAACCACAGTAAAGTCGTCAGTTGCGTTCTATACATTGATATGAAGCGCATATGTCCTTAAAATGCCTAATGTGCTTGAGTGCGATAATAGTGCCATCCCATCTACTTCCCCTTCATCACCGGGCAGTACTTCTTAGTCTTAGACATTGCCATAAGAAGAGGGCAGCAGTGTGACAGACCAAAGGACTGTCAAGTTGTTGCAAAAAGCAGAGGGCCGGTCTACACTGTCTAAAATTATATCTTTTCAGGAGAGGCACAATAAGATGTTTCCTTGGGGTCTCCTACAGCAAGCAGAAAAACATAATGTGCAAGTTTGTTTGGGTGGAAGTTCCATCATGGACAAGGACCTAACTCCTTCTCAGAATAGCATCTAACAGGGTAACCCAGCATTAGCAGTAAATAGTTGAGGCGCAATCTAGTAAGCACAAAATGATGCTGCTGATTCTGAATAGCAGACAAATATGGTTGCAGGCCTTCATAGGAGGGGATTAAACTGTAATATATAACTGCGGGTTTGTTTTTGTTAGACTCCATCCTATTTATCTTTTCCTTAGCTAAAAATATTTACCTCAACTTTGTCTTACTGCATGAAAGGCATGATGTGGGTGAGCTAAAGATATTAGAAAGCCCTATTTCCTCTAGAGTTAGTTTAATATATGAAATCCAGGGAATATCGAGGGCTGATTGTAATTTTAGGCAGTCCTCCAACATAAGCTGGTTTAATAAAGCAGTTTCCATTGTCTAGATTGAATGCCAGAGCAACAGGGGGGTTAGCTTGAACTTGTCAGTAATGTAGGAGAGTCCTAACTTGTCATGAGACATGGCGCTGGAGCAACTGCGTGGTAGTACTAAAAGATTTTTTATGAAGGCATCCTCCACACGCTAAGGTTGTCATTAATAGCTGATAGTATCTCAGAAATCTGGAGAGGGGGACTCAAAATATCCTATCCCAAACCTTGATACTTATCTTCTGAGTCCATCGAAATGTTGCTTTCCTGAGCATCGGAATAAACCTTGCTGAATTGTTTGAATCACAAATCAGTTGTTATCCAACATTCCACCTTCAGTTCAATGGGATCCTTAAATAAGGGGGGAAATAAACTGCCCTCCAAAATGGGCCGCTGTCTTACAGCTCCCCTGCTGCTACAAGATCCTCTCATGCCTTGTTTCGAATGTCCCTCTTTCTTTGGGCTACCACATTCTTATAGCTCTTCCTACACTTCCAAACTCCCTCAAGCATGCAGGCTTCTTTTTTAGGGCTGCCAATAATGTCCTGTCAAGCTCTATTGAGCCATTGTTAAGGCATATTCTCTTTTGGCCCATTCGATGAGGTCATTGAATAATTTAATGAATAACAAAGTGAAGAACAGGAATCCATAATCTCAGAGAGTGCTGAATTGCCATCTAAGCAGATCTCCCGAGGCTTCAAATTTAACTGCACCAGATGCTGTAATAAACGGATTGGATCTTATTTGCTGATTTGACCAGAAAACCTATATTCTTTGAATAAATCAGATTCTTACCTAGGAACCTCCCAGCGTCCAGCTCCCGCAGTTGCTGGGTGGAAACTGCCCTAGCTGCCCTTCTTCTTCCTACATTACAGGGACAATACTCACGGACACATTTTCAGAATTCCAGTAGCTTTGCCAACTTTCATTTAGACAAATAGGGTCCCTAGAAGAATCCCCATGTTCTGGCCCCCTTTTTATTCACCTTGTCTTCCACATTTGTAACCCTATCTCATACTGTTAGACAAAATGTTTGATTTTCTCTTCAAGCAAACTTAGGCTTTTATCAAAATGATTACACAGTGCCTGTTGGACACCTTGCAATTTCAAGCATTCACACCTGGCTACCAGGTATTGACCTTCCTCCATACTCAGTGCAGTGATAGTCTTCTTGGTCGTCCCTAATTTGGTGTTTTTAAGAGTGGGTCGAACATCCTCCTTTTTCTTCTTTTTGGCCAGGTTGAGGGCCAGCAAGTTGTGGCGTGTTGACTGTTGCTGTGCTTCCAGTCTTTTTTCAACACTCCCAAGCTCATTGTTAATTACCCTGTTGCACTAGTAAGACAATTCGTGAGGGAGGACGTCGCTTTAACTTGCAAATCCCTCCAGCTGATTCAGTTTTTAGATTTCCTTTTACCGTTTGTTAACTACAGAGAAACTTGGAGATAAATAAACATACAAGAACTGGGATCGTAAGAAGAACAAAACGAAGAAGCAGGGCCCAGCCTGGTGTCCTCTAGCTTTGGACAGGCTCAGACGGGATGCATAGCAGGAGAGCCCTAGGTGCTTTATAGCTTCCTCACCTGCACTGGGTCCTTCTGAGCTATTGAGTCCACCCTGGAGCTGGAATCCCAGCTGTTCCTTTCTCTCCCAGGCAGTGGGAGGACCCCAGGTGCTTTATAGCGTCATCGCCTGCACCCTGGGGCTTCTGCGCAATAGAGTCAGCCCTTGTCCTGGAATTGCAGCTGATCCTCACTCTCCGCAAAAAATCATATCACTTTCTATTTTGGAAACATTGCCCATTAAGGTCCAGAGGTACGAATCACAAAATGGAATGTACAACAGTGTCTCAGACACTGTTTGCGATTCCTAATAGGGCAGCTAAAGACCTACCTCATTATTATTAATGAGGTAGGTCGCAATTTGCGACACCTTAGGAATCTCACATATCACAGGGATGGTGGCCTGCTGGGTACAGAAGACCACCATGTCTGTGTTTGCTTTTTAAATAAAGCAACTTTTTTCCCAAATGCAGTCTGTTTTCCTTATAGAAAAACGGGATGCTTTTAAAAAGAAAAAATTAAAAGTTTTAAAAAAAATTTTTAAGGGCAGGCAGTGGTCCGAGAGACCACTGCCTGCTCTTTAAAAATATTTTTGCATACTTTCACAAAGGGAGAGGGGACCCCTTCCCGTGTGCAACTGGCTTACCAGCTACTTGAAGCAGGTGGTAACTGCGATTGTTTCGCGACCAGCAAAACAATCATACATACTAGTGCGACTTGCTATTAGGAAGGGACACCCTTGGCATGCCCCTTCCTAATAGCCACTCGCAAACCTTATTTTGTTAGTCGGTAATAGGTTGCGGACTCGTAAAATTG
Organism: Calotriton arnoldi; assembly: GCA_963921515.1. Classification (NCBI taxonomy): domain Eukaryota; kingdom Metazoa; phylum Chordata; class Amphibia; order Caudata; family Salamandridae; genus Calotriton; species Calotriton arnoldi. The sequence goes on along the minus strand of CAWUFW010000889.1, from coordinate 195,738 downwards.
GGTTTGTACATACCACAACCCTATTTAGCGGTCGCAAACGGGCCGATTTCCAGTTTGCTACAGCTAAAAAAAGGTCGTACATCTGGCCTTAAATCTAGTATCTTTTCCCAGAGGCCTTTCTCTCATTTACTTCCAATCTTTTGCACACCCATACACTCCATTTCATGCTCTAACATTTTAGCAACAATGAACGATTAATTCAACAGAGAATAAACCTTCAATCAAAGTTCCTCTATTGCTTTATCACTGTAACAACTTGACATGAACTGATCACATATTCTTTCATCAACATCAAATTTACACGAAGAAGCCAATCTTCTCAAATTGGTGACATTCTTCTACTGTTTCACCATTCTTCTGTGCTCTTATGCCAAAGTGATATCTTCCTAGAATTGCTCTAACTTTGATAAACTAATGTATTTCTAATTTCTGTTTGCGCAACCCATATTCATTTAACCTTGTGGCCTCTTTTTCTGTCAAGGCCCTTAAAGTTTAAAAAATGTCTTCTGTCCCGAGGTACTGTAATAATAATGTTGCTTTCATTTATGTACTCATGTTTACCGTGCACACTCTTGCATAATCAGTAAACACTTTTTCTACTTTGCACTTTTTAATTCTCGGTTCGTAGGGGTTAGATACAAAAAAGGGAGATGCTGTTACATTTTGCATGCTTCTGGTTTTGAATTCCCATTTTTTTTTAAAACACTGAATAAAATGCAGATATCTTTTATGATACCTCAATTCTCAAATGCCAGTATCCGATCCAATATCCAAGTAATGCCTAGAAATGGCAAAATCTTTAGTTAAATGTGGCACAAAGTTATATGTCTGAAGCGGTATTGTTGTAAGGATGATCATAAACCCCAATGGCTTCAAAGGGAGACTTGGTTATGCCAGTGCCTTCCAGTAGCGGCTGCTACCAGACAGGGGTGGTGGGGCGGGGGGTTAATTAACAATAAAAAACACCTTAGAACGGCTGGCCGCCATTTCCCTTGCGTCCTCTTCCTTTCTGTAGTCTGACCAGCAACAGGAAGCACCCGGCACACAGTCATTGTGATTGGTCTGAGCGTCGTGGATCAGCACTCAGACTCGAACAGGGAGCCTGTGCATGTTTCTCTCCAGGCTGTGTAATGCATTGATTGCCACTATGCTCAACGAATAATCGGAAACTGTTAATGTACTGCTAAGCATTCTTCTCCATATACAAATATAAATAACAACTTGGAATAAAGCAAAATTAAAGTGAATAGTTTGCATTTTGAATGTGAGATGAAATCAGCTATTGTATCACTCAAAGACCTATAGGATGGTGACTACCCACTTTCCATTCCCCAGATGCAACTCATATGTCTTATACCCAAAATGAATTCTTAAACTTTCTCAAATTGAAACAGTCATTCAATTCCCAACTTTCACTGTATACCAAGCGACTTCACCTTGGACACGAACCTCACCCTCAAAGAACACATTGCCAAAAAAGACAAGGACAGCTTGGTACCAGCTCTCTTTTTAAAAAAAAACAAAAAGTGGAACCATTTCTACTAGAAAGTGACTTCAAAACTGCTGTTTAGTCCCCCTACTCTGGAATTTGAATGGTGGCTTTTCCGGGGCCTCCCAGACTCCACAGTGGCCCCCTACATGCCGCAGCACATCTTCACCAGGGAGAAAAGAGATATGATCATATCACTCCTACCTGGTGGAACTCCATGAGACCCCCCTTGCTGTCCTGCACGGTTTCAAAACCAGCTGCATTATTCAAAAATCATTGTGATCAGCACCCTTTCTTATCTTGCGGACAAGCTCGCTTTCTCTGGTAGCTCTCAGCTTACCTGCAGTGAGGTCCCCACCAGACTGCAGAATAAGAAGTGTAAAAAAATAAATAAAATAAGGCAGCAGGCCTTTTCAATCTACACACCCATGATCTGAAACAACTCCCTCATTGCCATAAGAACTGTCCACATGCTACTGCAATTTAGGAAAGAGTTGAAGACGTTTTTTTTTAAAGAACACTACATCATAATGCAGTAACAATCCAATAAACAGATACCTCTCTCCTGTCACAGGATGACTTTATGTCTGTGTTTCAACTTGTACAGAGCACCGCTGCCTTTTTGACTATGTGCGTTCTATAAAAATACAACATAAATGTAGCCATGTTATAATTAACTTGCAGAAAAAAAACAGACATCTCTGCCTGTAGTACGATAGGCAAATATAGCCATATCACTTCCAGTATATACAAATTCAGTTTAATTCCTCAAGAACCAGAACAATTTGGCCTAATATGATCACCACCTCGTGTACAGGTGTGCTATCTAGTTAATATAGGCCGCACTGGGGAATTCAACCTTCAGAATTAACATCTTCTTTGATTTCCCATTCAAGATTAACCTATTATAACACATGCCCTCTGTGCCCTGATGTTCAAAGCCAGACCCCTCCACTAAGATATATGTTCACTTTGCAATTTATAACAAGAAGGAGACATTTTCACTTAATGTTCAACTACAGCAAAGTTGTTCCATTCTTGGACTAAGTAGAAATAGAACTTGAATTCATTTTCCATATGTCCATACATTTGAAAGTTGCAGTGGACTTGCTTTTCCTAATGTGGGTATTCTGAAAAAAAAGATCTTCTCCTATTTGATCTTCTCACAACAATTGACACTAAAACAATGTGTTGCCATTGTAAAATTTAAAATTATTTGTCACACCCCTCACAGGGCCTGGGTTTGTTTCAGATATCATAAACCACTGTATATAAAAGTCGAAATCACTCTAACAGAACCTCAAATTCGACCCCTGTTGTCTCAGACAGGCTCTTCTGTCCTCTAATACTCCTATCCCCCGCATTCTTCGTCTGGTTATATCAAAGTGAGACTTGTAAACACACAAGAAAGAACTCATGTTAGGAATTACAATCCTGGCCCTTTCAAAGCATAATTCATAAATAGGGCTCCCGGTTTTATGGTATTTTTTTTTTGACATTTCTGTTTCAGCCTTTTGCATATTTTCTGCTGTTGAAGCCTCTTTACTAAAATTCCTTTCTTTTTTTAAGCCTGTTACCTATCAATCCCCACAGTTATTGGCCTGGCAGTCATTGCAAAGTGTATTTAGTATCACTCAAAAAGCACCCAATTTCCGTTTTTATCCACATTTAAAAATAAATATAGACAAGAAAATAAATGGTTATCTGTCTGTATTTTCTGTAAAAATCTGTAAAAACGGAAAACAGGGAGCCTTATTTATAAACCAGCCACAGAGTATACCATGAATCGCCTATGTATAGGGCCTTTCTTTCCCCTTTCCCTGACCTCTCCATGCTCTCTCGACTCGACTTCCCCCTCTTCCACTTCTTTCATTAGTATAGACTTGGCTCAAATGTTACCACTACAGATGGCCTACCTAGGCACATGTGTGCGGCTGAGTAGCTAATAACTGACTGTATGCTACAGCTTACTGATTTTGTGTTGTCATCCTTATTTTATTTTGGAAAGTTACACAAGATATTAAAATACTCATGTTTATTGGAAATGCTGCCTAAATGCCCATCGAAAACTTGGGGTCTATACAAACAAGGCCTATGGCAATTTGGAGTGATTTGATTTAAAAGTAACTACTATTGATTCACAGTTTGAAAGGTCCTGAACTTGCAAAAAAAGGAATGAACATTTTAGGCATTTTTGGAGCATCTTCAGATCCAGCTTTATTCAAGAATTCTGTGACATACTTTACAAATGAATTATCTGTCCCTTTTTCTCAGATATAATAAGGAAAAGCAATCTGAAAATCATTACCTGCCATACATTGACAATTGATATGTACAACTTGCCTGATGACGATAATTACATTTATAATCTTCTATCCTGTACACCTCATTCCTTGGTCTCGGGTTACAGTTTTTAGTTACCAAGTAACCATCAAGCACACCTCACTTTGGGTCATTTTAGATCATCAGGCTTCCAAAACACCTTTGCTATCCACAGAATAAACACTTCCTGCATTGAATCCAGTGGAGCTACAGTAATCATATAATCATGAAATTCATCCATGTAGTTCTTAAACGAAGGATAGGTGTTGGACTTGGCCCTTTTTGCAGGGTCATCCTTAAACTTTTTGCCTTCCTCCTAGTCTTTTTTCTGACATGGTGTTGGTGGTTTTAGGACTCTGGGCACTTTAGCACTGCTGTCCAGTGTAAAGTGCAAGTGCTCTCTGTGGTAAACATGGTAAGATTGGTCTACACCTGTCTGGCGTATTTAATTTACCTGTCAGTCCCTTGTAAAGTGGTATCTCAGATACCCATGACCAGTAAATTAAATGCTACTGGTGGGCTTGCAGTGCTGCTTGCGCCACCCACCAAAGTAGCCTTTCAAACCTGTTTCAGGCCTCTGCCATTGCAGGGCCTGTGCACGCAGTTTACTGCCTCTGTGACGTGGCACACAAAGTGGTTGCCACGTCTATGACCCCCCTTTTACTGCATGTCAGTCACCCCTAAGTTTGGCCCTAGCTAGCCCTATGGGCAGGGTGCATTGTAGGTAAAAGGGTGGACATGTGCCTTGAATATGTGACATGTCCTGGTGGTGACAAACAGCCATTTTGGTTTCTCACTGCTGTGAGGCTGCCCTCTCATAGGAATGCATTGGGGATCCCCTGACAAGTGTTTCAGTGGTAATTTCTAATATGAGAGGAGCAGCGTGGTCAAGTTTGGTATGTTTGGAATAGTAATAATAAATGCTGCATAATGGTGTGTGCAGATTTATTATCACTATTTTAGAAATGCCACTTTTAGAAGTTGGCATTTCTGTGTGCTATGTGTCTTTGTGCCTGCCTGATGTGTATTGCATGTCTGGCTCTGGAGTGACAGGGACTGGGGAGGTACCGTGGCTCCAGAGGGGCTGGGGGAGTCAGCACTAGGCTGAATAGGCAGATCTGCATTTGGAGTAGTGGGAGGAATAGCCCCTGACCCTGAATGGGTCTGTGCCTGCCTTGTACAATGCTGGCTCCGCCCCTATGTGGTGTGTCTAGGGCCAGGACCTACTCTGATAATGAGGGTGTTTGAGCACTGCATAGAAATGTTAGAGTGTCCCCAGAACTGGTTTGGACCGGGTCTAGGCCTGTGCCAGGGGGAGAGAACAAAGACACATGTGGTATAAGTACTGGGGCTGTGACCCCATGAAGGGGTGCTTGTGTGCTTACTTGTACCTGCTTAGGGGCCGGAGGACTGCTGGGCGTCAGGAGAAACCGCTGTGGGACCCAGTTGCTGTTTCCTGGGGGTCCCTATGTGCTGGCTTGCCTGTGCCCAGCTCTGCCCCTCTAAGAACTTGTGTCCTAGCGCCTTGTGAGCGCTAAACCTTTATTGCTGCTTCAGAGGACATGAGGAGAGCCCCAGGGGTCTTGGGGCTCGACAGCGCTGTGCTGCAAGTTGTTCTGAGGGAATCCCGGCGTGGGGATTCCCCCGTGCTGACTTGAGGTAGAGCGGGAGCCCACCCCGCATTTTCGTTGCGCCGAGAGCAGCCGCACCACGAACGGCGTCCGTAAAGCCAGGCAAGCTGCCGGGTTGTGGGCTGGGCTGCGCCCTGTACGGCGGACCAATCAGGGCAGCCGTAGCCGCCAGAAGTCGGACACGAGTGAGCCTGGAGGTGGGAGGGGCCCCCGTGTGCTGGTGGGAGCCCCGCATGCCCCTGGAAAGAAGAAGGGGATCAACGGAGACCCCGCTCCGTGCTGAGGGACCCCCGTGTGTCTTCATTTACACCCCGGGAAGAGAGGACCAGAGCCTCGCAGGCTCCCGGCTGAAGTCCTGAGCGTTGCCAGAGGAGAAGCAAGGCCCAGTGAGTGGGTCCTGTTCAAAGCACTGTGGGAGTCTTGCCACGGCGGTCTGGGAAGATCTAAGGGTCCTGGACGCGCCGCAACGTTGGAAAGGAGCTTCTTGGTTGCACCACGCGGGGGAAAGCAGCACTCCCCCCTCGCCCATCCAAGTGAAGGACAAGTCCTGGTGAGTGGGGCCGGAGTGGGAGCACTGCTGGTACCGGCGGGTGCTAGCGCGATTGCTCTGACAGGAGCCCTGGGAAAGAGGGGCTCCCAAGGCACTGTTGGTGCCGATCTTGAGGAGTACAGCTGCACCGCCAGATCGCAGGCAGCTGCAACGTGGGGGCGTTGTGTTTAAGAGTCCCGGTGAGAGGGGCTTGAGTGGCACTGTGGTGCCGGGTTACACAGCTGCACCGCAAGGTTGCGGGCAGCTGCAACGACGGGGGCATTTCTTTTTGGCAACAGAGGAACCAGGGTGAGTTGCACCCTCGCCCCATTTAGCGCCCTGACTTTTGTGGACATAGGGCATTACGGGGAAGTCCCAGACGGGCCCCCAGAGGAAGGCCAGTTGGCCTGTGAGCACCTGAGGTGCTGGTAGGGCGCAAGGCCCTAATGTGGTGCATAATGTGTTTATACCCAATGGTATTTTGCATAATGTATCTATGCTAGGTGCTACTGAGGTGCACTGCTAATGTAGGATATATGCATAGGATGGTTTATACCTAAGGTGGTTTATGCATAATGCGTTTATGCTACCTGTGATGTTACCAGTAGTTATTGGTTGTGTTTTACTACTTGTGATTCTGTTGTTCAAAATAGTTTATTAAAGTTTTAGTTAACAAAGACAATACAAAAAATAGTACAATAAAAGTACCAACAAGAAATATATGAGGATTATCCATATCAATAAAGTTTGACAGGTACAATATAATATAATATAATGTTACAAAAATTAAGAAGGGAGGGAGAAGAAACAATTATACATATGCTATCAATAATCATAAAATAGAACTACTAATAAATAGAAATTATGCATGAATATCAATAAAAACGTAACATATAAAAAATACATTCAAAGAAGATAAATATTTATCAATAGGTTTCCAGAATAAATTAAAAGAATTACAATTATGAATAACACCATTTAAGGATAAATGAGCTCCTCTTCTAGTAAAAATAACCCATGACCACCAAACATGAACAGATAATAACGAAACGTCTTTCCAGCATGAGGTAATAGATTTTAAAGCTGCTGATAATAAAAAATTAAAAAGTTTACATTCTAAGTCAGTTAATTTTTAAGAAAGAACAACAAATTTACAAATGATCAAGTTAAAGGATAAATCATCATGAATATTAAGTATTTTTTTATAACATTCCAAACTTCAGTGCAAAATTTCAAAATAGAAGGACAATCAAAAAGCATATGACTTAACGAACCAGTATGTAAATGACAATGCCAACAGTTTGAAGTCGGGAGAAGTTTAGCTTTAAACAATTTCAATGGAGACCATAAACAATTATATAAAATAAATGAGTTTGTTTGGTGAAGTGAAACAGGTAACCATCCTGAAATACCATTAAGCCAAATAGTTTTCCAGGTTTCTAAAGATAAAGAAAGCTCATTATTCCAAAATGTCATAAGCATATTAATATTGTCACCTTTAAATGTAATCATTTTTTTATACAATATTGAAACAGTGTGAGGCAAGGTAGAAAGGGTTTGAATATAAATTGATAAATCTGATTTAGCATTTGAAGGAATAAAATTAGGGAAATAATCTAAAATAGAATTGCATAAAAGTTCATATTTGAGTAAATCAGAGGAAGGTAAATTAAATCTCTCTTTTAGAACATCAAAAGAGATAAAAGCATTGTTACAACAAATATCTTTAAGGTAAAAAATACCAGCTTTAATCCATGAATGCCAATAACTAACATTTTTAGTAAGTTTTATTTTAGAGTTATACCATAAAGACATATCTTCAGTAATGGATATAGGCTATTGAAAAATTAAATCAAAATCACGTAGTATAAATTTAGTGGATTTCAAAATAGCAGATTTGTTAAAAAATATTGATTTATTGGACATAGTTAATAAAGAAGGTAGGGGAAACGGATCTATCAAACTTTTTTCTATAGAAAGCCAAGCAGGAAGATTAATCAAATAAGAATGATTAAACCAAAGAGAACTTTGCTTTAATATAAAAGCTTTGTGATAACAAAAAAAATCTGGTATACCAAAACCACCATTACATTTAGACAATTTTAATTTTTGATAACTAATACGAGGTGCCTTATTGCTCCAAAGAAATTTAGTAAAAAGCCGATCTATATCTTTATAAAACTTCATAGGAAATTGGATAGGGATCATAGCTAAGGAGTAAAAATGTTTTGGAGCTAAAGTCATTTTAATTGATTCTAGTTTCCCCCACCATGAAAGATGAAGAGAAGACCATTTGGATATTTTATCCTGAATGTAACTTAAAATAGACTCGCAATTTAATGACATAGTAGTTTTTATAGAGGAGGAAAACAAAATGCCTAGGTATTTAAGTTTTTCTCTTTGCCAAAATATATCTTTCATGGGTAACATATCTGGATTGCAATGAATATTAATAGGAAAGAATTCTGTTTTATTAGTGTTTAACTTATAACCAGAAAGTAAGGAATAAGATGAAATAATCTCAAATAAAGGAGGAAGTGAGGAAATAGGATTACTAATAAATAACAATACATCATCTGCATATGCTAACGTTTTTACATTAACCTCTTTAATTGTAATATATTCACCATTGATGTAGAACCTTCTGGATTAAGATGAAAATAATCTTGAATAGCATCAAATATTTTCAATTTATTTTGTTCATTAAGAACAATATCAGTATTCATTCTCCATCTGGATTGTGATTTAAAATTTGCGTTAAATTGTAAAACAAAAGAAATTAAAGCTTGATCTGATATGTCAATATTACCAATGGTAGGAGTAATTGCAGAATTAATTAATTGTCTAGAAATTAGTAAATAATCAAGTCTCGAATGTGAATTATGTGGATGAGAGAAAAAGGTAAACATTTTTTCTGTAGGAAAATGCAATCGCCAAATATCAATTAATTTTGTCGTTTTAAGGAAAGATTTAAAAGTAAAAAAAGCTTTTGGAGGACGAAATTTAGTGAGAGATATTCTATCCAATAAAGGATCAGATATAAGGTTAAAGTCTCCTCCTATTATAAGAGGAACGTTACCTAACTTGAGAACTTCTGTAGTTAAATTAGACCAAAACATAGGATCATCAGCAGTTGGACCATAAATATTAATTAAAAACATAACTGAATCAAAATTTTTAATTTTAACTATGACAAATCTACCTTCTAAATCTGATGATTTACTTAAGATTTGACAATGTAATCGTTTCGAAAAAGAATAGCAACACCATTTTTCCGACCTTTAGCAGGAGAAGAGACAATAGTATCAACCCACTTTTTTTCATATAGTCTAATATTTTATCTTCAACATGTGTTTCCTGAATAAAACAAATATCTGCCTTACAACTTCTTAAATAGTACAAAATCTTTGTACGCTTTACCGGATGTCTTAAACCCTTGACATTTAAAGAAGTTATTTTAATATTATGAACATTAGCCATAATAGAATAGATAGGAAAAAGAAATATTTAAGAAGAGGAAAAAAGGTTGAAGAAAAGTAGAGAAAATAGTAGTTCTATGACAGGAAAAGAAGGGAAAAGAAAAAAGACAAACAAACATAAAAAAGACAGCCACAAATAAACATTAATAACAGATCTGAAACGCACACGCGCTTTACAAGCATGACCGACCCGTTGGAGCCCAACGTGAAAAGGACTGTAAAATTAGTCAGAAATACATATTAAAACCGTATTCAAGTAGCAGAATCATTCGTATCCATAGAATGCTGTGAATGTTGATCCAGGAATATTTTTAAATCTTCTGGACGTTGGAAGGACTTAGAAAAATTATCTTTCCAGATGCGCATTGTTGAAGGATCAAATAGGCCATATTTGAATCCAAGACTTCTCAATTGAGGACGCATGTCAGTAAATTCTTTATGAATGCGAACAGTCTCCTTGGCAAAGTCTTGGTGAATAAAGATTTTATTGCCATTAACCATTAAGGATGGAATTTCGCGTGCTGCTTTCCTTATCAAGACCAAATGGTGATGACGTAGGACCTTAAAAATAATTTGTCTCGGCTTAGTATGATGAGGATTGCGATGGGATGGAATCCTATGCGCCTTATCAATTTCAAATGTCTCTGAAAATGTAATGTTTAAAAGACCAGGAATCAAATTCTCCAGATATAGTCTGCAATTAGGACCTTCAACATCCTCTGGTAAATTAAAAATACGCAGGTTGTATTGCCTGTTGCGATTTTCCATATCCAGAAGATGGGTAGACATAGGAGAACGTTTTGCCACAAGGGGTGCAAAGGCGTCGATTTTAACTTTGTTATCCTGTATTTTAATGGAGTTATCAGAAACTTTCATTGACATGCTGGACATATCTTTACGTAAGTTTTTAATCTCTGATGCAATGGTGTCTGTGTGAGCTCGCAGCGCATGAATTTCATCCAGAATTAATGCCAAAGAAGGCTCACTAGACTCCACCACTTTAGATTGCTTGTCACGGAGCTCACCGGGAGGCGGCCATCTTGTTTTCGCGCGCTCGCGCGAATCCTACTACTTGTGATTCTAATGGTGATGACAGTGGCCCGATTGGCCCTGTCCTGTATATAATCCCCTGTAAAGTATTGCCTAGTGCCAGGTGGCACAGTGTACATGTGTGATTATTTTCTAATGTGTTTATGATAATACCAAGGATATTTTTTTTTATTTTATATTTCTTTTTATTAAACAAACATAAATACAATAATACATTACAGAGGAGTCAATCACTTAAGGGCATGAGGTATCCTGGGGGAGGAAAATCATTGTACATAATTACAGGAAATGAGGAATGCTACGGTGAGGGCGGGTCTGTAATATCAATACAGCGAGGCGGTGAGCATATGTCTCCTCGATATATATTCCAAGAGCCCCATACACGGGACCACTTTTCGGGCAACCCCTGGCCATGTACACCGTTTTTTCCCTATACATGCACCAGTCTAGATCCCTCTCCCAGGCTTCCACTGTGGGAGGTTGCTCTACTCCCCATCGCTGCGCAATGTTCCTCTTTGCTATCATGAATCCCAGTGTGGACCATTGTGTCTGGGCTGTATTCAAGTCAGTAGGTTCCCAGATATTCAGGAGGCAGCGTCTCACCTCAGGGCGAAGCGAGATCGAGAGTACCGAGTTGATGACACCCTGAACCCTGCGCCAGAATGTGCTGATGACTGGACACTCCCAAAGAATATGTAGAAATGTTCCTGTGTGCCCACAGTTCCTCCTACACTCCCCACTTATCTCCCTTCCCATGTGTACTAGTTGAGGCCCAGTCATGTAAATCCTGTGTAGGATTTTAAGCTGGACTAATCTGAGACGCGCTGATATGGCTACCACCCTGGGAGAGGATATCGCCTCCTGCCAATCCTCCTCATCCAATTCAATCCCGTCCCGTGTCCACTTCTCCCGCAGTGTTTGGAGCTGGTCCTCCCCATTGTTGATTAACTTCTTATATATGAGAGAAATGGTTTTCTCGGGTAGTGACCCGTCTAGTATTCTATCTTCCAGTGGTGAAGCGTCGGGAGGGACGGAGTCTCGTGTCAGGTGCATACGTAGTGAGTGCACGATTTGTACATAGCGGAAGTGTTCAGTGTCTGCCAGCTTATATTCATTTTGGAGGTCTACAAAGAGTTTGATCCCGCTGGTTCCCAACATATCTTTGATGTGTGAGATTCCTATTAGGTCCCACCTGTCAAACCCTTTCGTCTTCCACAGACTACCTAGCTTCTCTGAGTCCCACAGTGGAGTGGCTAGTGTCAATGTATTGCCCCACCCCAGTGAGGTAGTTGCGCTGTGCCAAACTTGAACGGTGTGTGCAGTGGGTCCAGTTAGGGCAAGCCGTCCAGGCCTTGAGTATAGTGCTCTACCATACGTCCCTCCCGGGTGGAGCCATCTGTCCATAGCATAGCCAGGGTCATCTGGGCGACCGTAGGTGCCGTGGTTAACAGCAGCAAGATGTGCTGCCCAATAGTATTTTTTAATGTCGGGAAGGCTAATGCCTCCTTCATACCACGATAGGGTGAGTTTAGTTAAAGCAATGCGAGGTTTTCCTTCCCACAGCAGAGTGCGCTGGAGGTTCTCAATCTCTTTGAAGTAGTGAGCTGGGACAGGGTCCAACGTGTTCTGTAGGATATATAGAAACCTAGGGAGGGACATCATTTTAAAAAGGGCTGCTCTACCCAAAAGCGAAAGGGGGAGTGTTTTCCAACTAGCAATATCCTTCTGGAGTCTGCGAAGGGGTGGAAGGAGATTCCGCTCGTATCGAAGTGCGGCATCTAGGGAAACAAATATGCCTAGGTATTTAAACCCGATTGTGTTTATCTGTATTGGACAGTTCCTGGGGGAAGAGGTGGGTCACCACTAAGGGCATATAACAGGGACTTATTCCAGTTTACGGTGAAGCCAGAAAATCTGCCAAAGACCTCCAGTATATCCAGTATCACCACCAGGGAGTGCTTCGGCGAGGCTAAATAAAGGAGGATGTCGTCCGCATATAAGGAAATGCGGTCCTCCCAGTCCGGGGACCATTTCAGTCCTCTTATCCTTGGGTCTCCTCGGATCCATGCAGCAAAAGGTTCAAGGGCCAGGGCAAAGAGGAGGGGCGAGAGCGGAGATCCCTGGCGGGTTCCCCTGCTAAGTGGGAAGGCTGCAGAAAGTTTGTTATTGACTACCACTTGGGCTAGGGGGTCACTGTACAGAAGACGTACCCATTGGATAAAGTTAGGCCCAAAGCCCAGTTTGGCCAAGACTGCCCACAAATAGGGCCACTCCATAGTATCAAATGCCATGGTGGCGTCTAAGGACACAACCACCGCTGGTTCTTGAATAGTGTGTGCTCTACTCACCACTCCATGCAATCTGCGCAGGTTTAGTGCCGTGTTCCTATGCGGCATAAATCCAGATTGGTCCGGATGAACCAGGCCGCTGATTATTTTGGCTAAGCGCGTGGCCAATAATTTGGCCAATATTTTGGGTTCGGCGTTCAGAAGGGAGATGGGTCTGTATGATGCGCATTCGGTTTTGGCCTTGCCCTCTTTGTGGATTGTCACTATGGTCGCGAGCCTTTGCTCCCTAGGCAGCACCCCGCCCTCTCTGGCCTCCTCGAACATGGCCTTCAGGTATGGTGCCAGCTTATCTGGCCGAAGTTTGTAGAGCTCAATAGGAATTCCATTAGGACCGAGTGCCTTCCCTGACTTCAAAGCGCGAATTGCTTGCCCAATCTCATCTATTGTCAGGTCGCTGTCCATATACTGACGGTCTTCTAAAGTGAGTCGGGGAGCTTAATGTCACGCAGTAGTTCCTGTGAGTCTTCTTCGGAATGCGGGGTTACAGTTTTGTATACCGCGGAGAAGTGAGTAGCAAATCTGTCCGCTATGGTTTGTGGCTCCGTGATGGGCCCCTCTCCCTCAACTCTAAGTTCCGGCACCAGCCTATTCGCGTGCTCTTTTTGTCGAGCCACGCTATAAGTTTCCCTGCTTTATCTCCAAGGTCATAGACCCTGCCTAGCTGCTCCCTGCTCATTGCCCTCGCCCTGTCTGTCACTAAGGCCTTGTATTCATGTTGTTTTAGGCTCAACAGGTGGAGCTTTTCTGGCGTGGCTCCGAGTTCAGGGTCTCCCTCCAGGGCACTGATTTCGGACTCAATGTCGATCACTTCTTTACGATTGTCTTTCTTAACTCCGGAGATCAATGACAGTGCCTGGCCTCGGAGTACCGTCTTGAATGCTTCCCACAGTATCTGAGGTGAGGAAACAGAACCCTCATTATCCAAGAAATAGGTGTCCATAGCTTTCACTAATTCGTTTCGAGTTTTGGGGTTTTTTAGATACCAGGGGTTAATGGGAGCGATCCTGCCCACCGTGGAACGACTAAGGGCTATATGTGTCCATATTGGCGAGTGGTCCGAAATGCCTCTAGCTAAGTGTTTGATGTCCTGTATGCAGTGGGCCTGTGTTGCCGGAACTAGGCAGTAATCCAACCGGGAGAGACTATTGTGCGCACCGGAGTGGAAGGTATATTGCTGCTGTTCTGGATGATATGTTCTCCACCCGTCTACCAGTCCCATGGAATTGAGGAAGTCGGGTAACCATTGACAAGAAGGCCCCATGTCTCGCGGGGGATAACGGTCCAATGTGCCAGAGACTACTGCATTAAAGTCACCCCCTACAATCAAGTGGCCCTCTGGGATAGTGAGTAGGATAGAGCTCAGGTCTATAAATGTTGTGTTCTGTAGTCCCGGTGGGACGTAGATTGACATAAATGTGATGGTTCGCCCCTCCCACATGCCCGACACCCCCACATATCTGCCTCGGTCGTCCACCCACGTGGCGCTCACAGTCAGGGGAAAGGAGTTTTCATCATGACGCCCACCCCCTTGAACTCGAGGTGAATCCTGCATGGGCCACCATTTTGTATCCCCATCTGTGCATTGCCTTGCATTTGTTACCAATGAGATGTGTTTCCTGTAGTAGGACGACATCCGGGGCGTGGCGTTTGATATACTGGAGGACTACACTACGCTTGATCTTGTCTCCCAGTCCGTTAACATTCCAACTCAATATCTTAATGTCTCCCCCTTGTGCACCCATTAATTAGTTCAAAAATTACAGGCTCCTCTGTTGCAAAATAAAATTGAAATAACAATTCAAGAACAATACAAACATAAAAATATGAAACCCCCTCCCAACTACCCCCACCCTGCTTCCCTGCACTGTGAGCGGAGAACTGCCCATAAAAACTCTGCAGAGTGCCTGTCGCCCTGAACGAACACTAAAAGTAGTAAACGTGGGGGCATGCCATACCAGTTAGCTGACCTTCCCCAGTCAATAAGTATGAAAGTCCCTCAGAGAGTCATGCACCACAAATCTGGGTAGAGACCGAGGGCCGGGGGGCCACTGTGATGGAGTTCGGCCCTCACCCCGCCCGTTACCTGTCTCAGGGCTTCAGAGGAGAGCGTCCGCTCCACGGAGAGCTTATATTTCTCTTAGTCCTTTTGCTCACGCTGTTGAGAGGCCTCCACCTCCGCAGCTCCGCTGCCGTCCTTCCCCCTATTCGAGTGTGAGTCCAGCCACTCCGCCGCTTCCTCCGGCCGCTCAAAGAACCAGGCCCTTCCCCCGCCTCCACCCGGAGACGTGCCGGGAATAGCATGGCGTACCTGAAACCTTGGTCTCTTAGTGTTCGTTTAACAGGGAGGAAGGACCTCCTTTGTCTCTGCACTCGCTGTGTGAAGTCCGGGAAGAAAGAAATGTCTGCATTCTCGTAGCGGAGGCCAGGTCGGGCCCTGGCGTTCTGGAGGATTATATCTCGATCGCGGAAATTTAGCACTCTAGCTAACAACGGGCGAGGCGGAGCCCCCGGCCTGGGGCGGCCTCCGGGAACCCTGTGGGCCCGCTCGATGACGAAGAACTTGCTGAGACCCTTGGGCTGCAGTTGGTGCAGGATAAGGTCCTCCACAAAGAGGTCTGGGGACTGCCCTTCCGCTTTTTCCGGCACTCCTAGGATCCGTAGGTTATTGCGACGCAGCCGCCCTTCATAGTCATCCAGCTTTACCTCAGTCGCCACACGGAATGTCCGCATCTCCTGCATTTCCTCTTGGATCTGTGCCACGTCTCCCACCAAGCTAGAGGTGGTAATCTCAACCTGTTTGACTTTGTCGCTGAGTTTAGACAGGTCTGCTCGGATTAAGTTAACCTCTATGGCAATTGTGTCCATTTTGTGTTCCAGAGAGGTTTTTACACTGGAGATGGCATCCATGACATCCCTCAGGGACAGCTCCTGGTCTTCCCCACCTTGTTCACTCGCGGGGCTGTCTCTGGATTGACGGCGTTGGATCACGTCTTTAGGGAGGGTGTAGCGATCCAATTTGTTGGACTGCACCGCCTTAGAGCCCCTGGCACTTGCCGCCTTGCCCTTCTCCATGTCTGCTTAGTGACACTCACTGTGTCCCTGGAGATGTCCAAGTTTGGCTCTCTCTTGAGCCGTGGCCCGGTCACTGACACCGGCGCCCTTCACCGCCCGTCTCACCGAAATCAGCGGCACCCAAGCCAGGGAGAGGGAGACGTCACGTTCACCATGCCCCGGGCCCCGGGCCCCCGGAATTTCAGTCCGATGTCCTGCGACCGCAGCACGGGCCGCAAAACCGCTGCCTCATTCCCAGCTAGGCGCCGTCTATCCGCGACAAGGGCGTGCAGGCAGGCTGTTGCTTTCAAGGCCACCATCCAGGGTCTCACACAGCTCCAGTAGATCCCCGTCTCCCCCTCGTATCACGGATCAATGGGGGAGGGCAGTTAATCGCCCCCGCAACGGGATGCGAAAAATTCAGAGGGTGATGAACCCGGTGTTCCAGTCTGCACCAATCTTCCGGCAACTCTCGTGCCAGGGACACCACTGTCCACGGCGCTTCCGCTGGATCCCCGCACCGCCACAAACAGTCCCCGGCGCCGCACTGGTCCCAGCATGCACGGATATAGAGAGACGAGGGCGCACTAGAGTGCAGCGGTTTGTCACGGAGATCGAGCCCCCGGCTTTAGATTGTCTGTGGGCCCTCGTTGCAGCGTGACTATATTCTTTGACCCAAATGATGGTCAGTCGCCTCCCTCACGTCCCGTGCTTTCGCTAATGGGGTCTCCTGCCACCTCACCTCTCCGTTCAGGCTGTATCCGCCTCCTGGTTCAATCACAGCCAGCGCCCCTCGCAGGTCTCAGCCGCTCGCCCGGTCCGCATATGGCACCGCGCCGATCCATCAGCCCCAGGTGGTAGAGGCCAAGGCTGTGGTGCGCTCCGGCGGCCTGTCTCGAAAATCGAGCCCCCGGCTTCACAGGCCCCTCTCTCACGAGGGTCGCAGTGTCTATTTCAGGCGGAGCTCGGCCCTCGCGCCCGGCACAATGTCTTCCGCTATCGTTCCGGTGCAATTCCCGACCTTCGGGTTTCGGATTTGTGTGGCGGATAGTCGTGGGGAGATCAGCTACGACGGAGCTCCCTCTTTAGGCGGCCATCTCGGTTCGGGTCTTGGCCACGCCCCCCCAAGGATATTTTTTATATAACCTTGTGTGGAGTTTCTTTTGTGGTGTGCCTACTGTGTCGCTGCTATGTGTGTGTTGCGCAAACGCTTTACACATTGCCTCTGGGATAAGCCTGGCTGCTCGTGCCAAGCTACCAAGGGGGTGAGCAGGGGTTATCTTCAGCGTGTAACTCCCTTGCCCTGACTAGAGTGGTGGTTTCTGCCTGGCTTAGGCGCATGCCCTAGCCAACCAGAAATCCCATTTCTAACAATAGGTTCATCAAAACAAAAGAACTCTATAAATAAACTTTTCTGAAATAAATGATTCATGTATTGAGAGGAGGGTTAATACTCGCCCAACTTCCAAAATCCTATTTCCTTAGAAGCTGTTGGAAAAGGTGGCAATACATTCCATTCAGTCCCATATTGTTAAATATAGCTTGTGCCCACCGATTGAAGATTAGAAATTGGGATGGAAACAGCATTGCCAAGAGTACTTGATGGGCTTATGAATACCATTCAGTCCCATTTTGCTATTTATATCTCATTGGACCCCGTAAAGCTGACTTTAGACCAGTGGGGTAGCTAGCCCTATGGCCGCCCGTGGCGGTCCCTGCGTTTGCCGCCCACGGCGGCTGCATTAAAAAGCGTGGGGTGCTGACGAGAATCGGCGCCGCGACGAGAATCGGCCTCGCGACGGCCGCAATTTAAAGCGGGGGGAAGGGCGATTGCCGCCCCCAAGACGGCAGGTAAGAGGGGAGGAGGACGCCGCCCCCAAAACTCGCCCCCCCCCCCTTGCTACGCCACTGCTTTAGAACAAGAATAGGGACAGAATCAGAACTCAGTTTAGCGTTTAATGACCATTAACTTCTTGTAGATAGGGAATGTTTCAATGTGCTGATCATTTTAGACTTATTTTTAGAATGAGTAAAGTGGGATTTGACCGCACCATTGTGAAGTAGATTCTGTCTAATACAGCATAATAGTACCTGACACTTGGGCTTATTGGGAGGTTGGCAGGCTGGGCACTCTGCCATAAATGTGACGGGGTACCCTGTCCGCAAACGCCTGATCTATTTATAGTTGGGCAAACCATCATGTTTTTGTCTGCAGATCCTCCATTGACTTCACTGGTAGAAACATTCGACCCATGGACTGACTGACATTGGGCCGTCACCCAAAGTACCTTAGAACATCCACTCTTTTTGTGACAAATGTTCCAACATACTTTTGTCCTGTTTGGAACCAGTAAGAAAAACCGTGCAGTCCCAAACAAGAAAACAAATAAATGACCCTCACATGCCAGAAGAAAACCCAGCATGTCATAGACATTTATTTTTAGTTTTCTTTAAAACAAACTTGTGTGTGGTGGCAGCTCCTCTGAAGTCACATAGATCTCCGCGTCCATGGTGGGATCTCCAAATAGGGTGGGCTGTACTCTGCGAAGCAGCCGAGTACATCCCTCACCTGCCCTGACAGAATAGAGTACAGCCCGCCAACAGCCAATTAACCCCCATAGCCACAAAATATACAGTAATCACACCCAGAAAGCGAGCATCACATCAAGCAAGCATGGCAGGCATTGCAAACAAATTAGCCTTCACCTTCCTATATGTGAGCCTTAGTCTGGTTAAGAAAAGCGCTCCAATCAAGCTACCAAAAAGACACATAAGTCATGTGTTGTGTAATGCAGTACGGTCTTGTCCTTGTGGTGCACTGCCCTTTATGGGGAGCATTGCAGGTGATTTACGCTGCAGTCTTAAGAATAAGACTTCAATGAAGACTCAAACGGCTGGTTTCTTGTGCACAAACAAATATTGTAAATAGTTTGGAGTATAAGTGTATGGAGACTGAGCACAATAAATTGAGTGACAGTGTATGATTACCAACAATGAGTAAAACAAGAGACCATGGTGAATGTAAGAACAAAGAACATAATAAACTAGAAGAATGAGGGATCAAGTTGAGTATGATGAATAAAGATAATAATATATTTTTTTAAACGCAGAAAAGTAAACATATGCCTCATGATAAGATGGCCGCCCCGATGAGACATATTGGTGTTGGCTGACCAATTACACCAGGAGTAAGACCTCCGACCCTCGGTCTAGGTCCACTCTCTCCCCGCAGCTCCGCTGTGCAGTCTCTTGCCTCCAGACCCCGACCTCCTCCTTGGGAGGTTCGAGGCTGCTGCCCGCTTCTGCGCCTGCTGCCCGCTCCAACTGGAACCAGACTGCCTGCAACCACCGTAACCTTTCTCAGCCATTTTTTCTTAATTTTTCCCTGTTGTGCCACTGTTATTGTGCCCATCTGTGTCTTGCTCTAATTCCACCACTGTTTTTATTTTCTCGTGCCTGCCTGTTCCTTTTGCCTTTCGCCGCTGCTGCCCCTGCGGCCCCTCCCCCCCGGAATTCCCCTCCGGAATTCCCCTACTCCCGCCTTCCAGCCTCTCCTCCCTCCCACCTCCCCTACTTAATGGCGGCCGCTGCGCGGTTACGCAGCGGACGCGCGCGGCGGTCGCGCCGCCGGCGTGCCAAAGGCAAGTCCGTCTGCGCCTGTCTGCGACCGCGGCCAGCGCCAGGAACTCTGGACGTCCCACTACCCATCGCTACGACAACCCCACCCTCCTCACACTCAACCCTGGAAGACTTAGAGAATGCCAACAGGCCTCGCCGAACATGACCCACAGCCAGTTCTCCTGCCTCCACTGCCGCCAGACCCTCACCGCCACCCCGGCCTCCAACACCCCCGACGCCAGCACCGGGGACACCCTAAAATGCATCCTCCTCAACGTACGCTCCGTACACAAACACGCCATGGAAATCTGGAACCTACTCGACTCTCTTTCGCCCGACATCGCCTTCTTCACAGAGACCTGGACCAACGCATCCTCCGCCCCCGACATCAGCACCGCCATCCCAGACGAATACAAGATTCAGAGGAAAGTCCGCCCCAACCACCCAGGAGGGGGCCTCGCCATCGCCCACAAGAGCACCCTCCGCCTCCAGCGAAACCTTCCCCTCTGCCAAACACCTGCACTTCCAGATCCAGACCACCCCAAAAGCCACACTCCGAGGAACCCTCATCTACAGACCCCCCGGCCCCGAACACCCTTCGCCAACACCATCACCGACTTCATCGCACCCCACGCCATCACCTCAGCAAACTACATACTCATTGGAGACCTGAACTTCCACCTCGACAACCCCAGCGACCCCAACTCCACTATCCTTCGTGACAACCTCGCCAGCATCGGACTTAAACAACTCGTCAACACACCGACCCACAGAGCAGGACACACCCTCGACCCCATCTTCGCGGCAGGAAACAGCGTCCAATTCAGCCACACAACGCAGCCGCCATGGACCGACCACAACTGCGTACACTTCGCCATCAATAAACCCAAGGCACCCAAACCAGCCCCACGCCCTCCTCGAAGGAACTGGAGCAAGGTTACCGACGAGCAACTTAACTCCACCCTCACCCGAGACAACCACACCTGGGCACCCGACGCAAATGACGCAAACAACGCAGCCAGAGAACTCCACACCTGGATCTTCAACTGCGCAGACGAGCTCGCCCCGCTACGCAACCCCAACAGACAACGCCCACGGAAAGCCGCCTGGTTCACCACCGCTCTCCAAGAAGCCAGACGCACCTGCAGACGCCTGGAGAAACACCAAGACAACCGAAAACCACACCACCTACAAGGACGCCTTGACGGACTACCATAACCAGATCAGAGCAACCAAGAGGAACTTCATCCACAACAAAATCCTGGCCAACTCCACCAACTCCAAGGAACTTTTCAGTGTCAAACGGAAATTCACCAACCCACGCAGCAAAGCCACAGACATCACACCATCCCAAGACCTCTGCGACAAGCTTGGAACCTATTTCCACCTCAAGATCAAAAACCTCTATGACAACTTCATCGACCATCCACCAGGTGCCACAGACGGCCCCCGCGCCCCAGAAACACCAGCCAGCCCACCATCTCCAACTGGACACCGATCACGGCCGAAGACACCGCCTCGACCACGAAAAGCATCCACTCGGGGGCCCCCACCGACCCCTGCCCCCCACATCTACCACAAAGCTGCGGCCGCCATTGCACCCGAACTACAACGCACTATCAACACCACCTTCAAAACAGGCACCTTCCCAGATGACTGGAAGCGCGCAGAAGTCAGACCCCTGCTCAAGAAGCCCACAGCTGACCCCACCGACCTCAAGAACTATCGGCCCATCTCGCTCCTCCCCTTTGCAGCCAAAGTTGCAGAGAAAACAGTCAACAGGAAACTGACACGATTCATTGAAGAGAATGCCGTCCTCGACCCGTCCCAATCCGGATTCCGAAGCAACCAGAGCACAGAGACCGCCCTACTCGCCGCCACAGACGACATCCACACCCTCCTGGACCAAGGCCAGTCCGCAGCCCTCATCCTACTCGACCTATCAGCGGCCTTCGACACCGTCTCCCACCGCACACTAGTCGCCAGACTACACGACGCAGGCATACAAGGAACAGCCCTGGACTGGATCCGATCATTCCTCACCGGAAGAAGCCAAAGGATCAGACTCCCACCCTTCCTCTCTGACCCCACGAAAATCACCTGAGGAGTCCCACAGGGTTCATCACTGAGCCCCACCCTCTTCAACATCTACATGGCCCCCCTCGCAGCCATCGTCCGACAACACGGCCTCAACATCATATCCTACGCCGACGACACCCAGCTCATCCTCTCCCTCACCAAAGACCCCACCACTGCCAAACTCAACTTCCAGAAAGAAATGCAAGACGTCACAGTCTGGATGACCAACAGCTGCCTGAAGCTCAATGCCGAGAAGACAGAAGTCCTCGTCCTCGGTACCACCCCTTCTGCATGGGACAGCACCTGTTGGCCGACCGCCCTTGGAAGCCCACCTACCCCCTCAGACCACGCCAAGAACCTTGGCATCGTACTCGACTCATCACTCACCATGAACCGACAGGTCAACAACATCACCTTAAGCTGCTTCAACACCCTCCGCATCCTCCGCAAGACCTTCAAGTGGATCCCCCCTGAGTCAAGGAAGACAGTCACCCACGCACTCATCACCAGCAGACTGGACTATGGAAACACACTCTACGCCGGCATCAACAAGTCCCTACTCCGCAAACTCCAAACAATACAGAACACCGCCGCCAGACTCTTCCTCAGCATCCCCCGACACGAACACATCAGCCAACACCTACGAAGTCTCCACTGGCTCCCCGTGGAGAAAAGAGTCACTTTCAAAATCCTCACTCACGCCTACAAATGCCTACACAACAACGGACCCAAATACCTCAACGACAGAATCAACTTCCACGTACCCAAAAGAAACCTCCGATCTTCCAACCTCGCACTGGCCGAAACCCCGCACATCCACAGAGCCAGAGCAGGAGGAAGATCCTTCTCTCACATTGCAGCCAAGACCTGGAACGAGCTACCGGCAGACATCAGACGCGCCCCCTCCCTGAACACCTTCAGGAAGACCCTCAAGACCTGGCTCTTCGGCTAAACAGATCTGCGGAACCCCCCCCCTCAGCGCCTTGAGACCCTCACGGGTGAGTAGCGCGCTTACAGTTCCCTGATTGATTGAAGTGAATAAAAGGGAGGTCATGGCCGGACACGGTAAACACCCTGTTTGAGAAGAAGACGGACATATTGCCACCGAGGTAAGCACTCTTCAACATTCCATGGTAATAGTGCACTAGTTAATAGGGCCCATATCTGAGGAACTGTAACTTGTAATTCACTTGGGACGGGGATGCAGTGCGTAGCTGAGTAACCGTTAATCTAAAATGGCTTCAGAATGGTGTAAGAGTTGTTTGAGTTATGACAGTCTACCCCGTAGTCACTATGGCCGGACTATGCATATATAAGGGCGTGTTGTAAAAAATCCTGAATCACGATGTCCCGATCTGCCGCACGTAGTAACAACTAGATCTGTGTTTTATTGGGACCGGCTGTATCACACTGCATACAGTAATTGAATGTAGATGGGTTAGTGACTAGCGAGGCAGATAAGTAGAGCCAAACCACCCAGGGGACCTTAATAAGTGATCAAGAGGCAACCCGTTGTTTTAGCAATAGGGGTCACATAGACAGGTTTGTAACGACGTGGTTTTGTAACTCCTTTGTAGTGCACTCTGGATCGCTCAAAACTAGGGGCGGAATATCGAAAAAGAACAGAACTTATGAGTATTTCAAAATGATGATAAGAAACCCCAACTATCTATAAAAGATTAAGCCAGGAGCATGAATGTAATATGATCCTGGCATTTGGGCAAAAAGTAAGGGGTATTGGAATACACTCATTTTTATTAACATAGTTTTCTGATGTCAACAGGGATGACAAGGAAATTGACATATCTTGATATGAATAAACTACACTAAATGAGGCAGGTGTACCTTCCAACATAAAGTAAGTCCTGATTACTTGTGAGGGTTGATAACGCAGTCTATGTACCAGAAAAAGGCCACTGATAGACATATGTGTTTTATGGGACAACACTACGCCGAGGGTGACTAACCCCCTTTTTTGGTTTATACATCAGGAGCGAAACAGGGGTACGAAGTGTAAATTGAGGTACATAATAATTCACTGTTGACCCTACCAGGAAGAGTAATGCTAATAATATCTGCAATAAAACATTTGTAAATAATTCCGGATAGTCTCAGGGCTGGTAGTGCTCACAATATCGGCAATAAAATATTTGTAAATAATGCCCGACAGCCCCAGGGCTTTAAAATATAAAATTTGAAACATCATTGTTTACAATATCACTAATAGCCTTAAATTTAAGTTGGATGGCTTCATAATAAAAGCCTCCACTTTTGAAAAATATGAAAATAATTTAAAAAGTCAACAGTCTGCACTGAATTAAGTTTTGAGTCAATGGGATTCTATGCCTGAATTAAATAGGGTTTTATTTGGTGTTTGTCTCCTAGAGTAAACAACTGCATTTATGTAAAAGTTTTTAGGTGAATGTGTCCTGAAGAAGGCGGGGATTTGAGTCCAAGATCCACCGAACCATTGCGTCAACATTATTTGTACAGGGATAAGACATATTGTGTACAAGGATATTTTTTAAATATACAGTATCTGTTTGCAATTATTTGCATATGCTTACAACTTACGATATATTGTGGATGCAGACAAATAGAGGATTGACTATGGGTAAACTATAAATGTATATTGTAAATTGCTGCACAGAAAATGTTTTATATATTGTTGAGATTCTGACCATGAGTATGATTATTTTTAGATTTTAGATTTTATTGTGCTGTTTTGTACTGTATGTTTATCAATTTGTACATTATGGATTTAATGACATGTATTTTAAATAGTGTAATTAATACACACTTTTTTCATATATAAAGAAGACAGTATTAATTGATAGTTCAGTTAATCAACAGTGAGGAGGAAATTTGTTCAGTGCATTCTGAGTGACTTGATGATTAGCGGTTGTGGAGTGGGAGCACAAAAGTGAAATCAATTTTTTGTTGGTCCTACATTACATAACTATTTCAGGATTAAGGTGCAAGTGGCATTGGTTTAGTTAAACAGGTGTATTGAAGCCCCTCACGTCATGTATAAGGTGAGCGAAGATGGCTCAAGGAATATTCCCTGTTTATGCAGCATGCCCTTCAGATTAGGACATGCCTTGCTGTTGTGCATATATGTGGGCGCGTTGTGTGAATTAAAAAGGTGATGATGCAATGATTGTGAATAGATGTGGTTTCTCAGGTGTGCCATGAGACCATCTTTGTTGGTAGTTAATGTTTTCTGTGTGGAGACAGTAAGGTGGGTGCTTGGACAAGATGACTATCTGTTTGCACTGATAGTCCCTTATCTTTATCTGTGCGTAAGTTTCTTCCTGGTCTTTGCTCTAGGAACTATTGTGGCCGAGTACTACAGTTGTAGTTTTTGCAGTGACGTCATCATGAAATCCATGGTGTTAATATCGGTAATAGAAGGTAGGTGACCAATATTATTAGAGGTTAATCCATCAGACAAATTATGTGGGTAACATGATGTGTGCATTATGGTGTTTTTTTGGTGGTTGTCTGTTTGATTTTTCTCTACCACTTCTTGCTTCACCACCAACCTATTGTATGCGCTTGCCATGCTGGTTTTCCTGGCCCCTGTATCTTGGATGTTTTAGCTGAATCGCTAATCGGGGCAGGGCTGGACGGGCAGTAGCAGGCATCGGGCATTTCCCTGGGAGGCTGGAAGGGTGAGGGCTTGTTTTGCAGCGGTGGGGGCAGGTTTTGTTACTGGGGGCCGGTTTTGCAGCAGTGCTGCAATATCGGCACCCAGTAACAAAAGCAGCAGTGCTTCACACTAGCACACCCTGGTACTCCCTGGTGGGGCTGGTCTGTCAAAATTGCCAGGGCTGCTTTGGGTTCCCAGTCAGGCCCTGAATCGATGTTACATGAATTTTTTTTAATGTTTTTTTTTGTTATATTTATCTTACAATGTACATTGTATGAACTGAACATTATGCTTGCTTTGGTTTCCTGCTGTGTGATGATACAGCTCTGTGCTGACGCGATATTTGTATTGCTTTTTGGCTGTGTGCATGTTTTGGCAGATTAGTTTATAGCATTGTAGAGGTACTACAGGGACATCATTCTGATATCATTCTTTTTGGTTTCGCAGTGTTCATTGTGTGTACTTCTCTACTGTTTCGTCCTTGGTAACTAGTTTGTGGCGTTTTTTTCTCATTCTTTGGGATGTGGTAATGCGGTGCACCAATTACCATATGTGATGTGGATCAATAGTTGCTTGGGCGCTGTTGTGTTATTTATGATTTGCATAGGCCCTTTGCAGAAATGTTGTCATCCAGCTCTTTAACTGATGGCCATGACTGGCTTTTTTTAACTGAAATTCTGTGTGCCAGAGATCATCTTCACGATTACTGGATAATCTCAGCTGCAAATATTTGGCTAGCTTGATTTGATTCCATCAATTGTACTCCCTTCATTTCAAAGTGAAATGCGCTGTGTGGTCCCACAGGGCTTGGACCCATGACCTTTTTTTAATTGATATACTAATCAGATTTTATGGAACTGAGATTATGAACTATACTGATGAAATTCATTTTGTGGTAGAGTTACAATCTTTTATCAGTGCCTGATTGTGCACCCAAACTTGATGGTCAAAAAATTTAGAATTCAATTGCCAAAATGTAATATTTTAAAATTGCCAATATTTTTCACTCAACTTTTTCTTTTCACACCTGTAATGGAACTAAAACCACACGCAAAATGGGGTTCTTATATCGAATTTTGTTGCAAAATGTATAACCAAATCTTGTGAGTCCCACAAAAAAGTCCACCATAGATGAAGCCACACTCCACAGTGTCAGAGAGTGTGATCACCAAAAGTGGCTTTTTTAACGGCCTCCTTATCAGACAACCAGCATTTAGTCCTGACCTGACCTGTACCACATTGTGATTGCACACGATGACCTATTGTATCACAATAATGTGGTACCAGCAGGTGCCTACTAGGAGAAGGAACAATGGTCTTCCCTGCAAAATCATCGAGGGATTGGGGTAGGCTAATTTAAAAATTAAGATTGAAACCCCACTTAGTTCATTACCGGGCCAAGTAGCCAGAGGTTATAAAGGTTTTGTTAAGCAAAGTGCTGCTTTTTCTTACCTGTGAATGTGTCAGAACAGTGGCCCTCAGCAGCAATACAACACCTAAAATCTAACTAATGGCAGCACCAAATCCACCTTCTGAATGAATGGAGGGTCGGAGCTGCCAGATAAGGAGAGGGAAGTAAGAGCGGTGCAGCAGGGAAGGAGACCTGGAACATCGCGAGTGACATCTGAAAGAAAATTACTCTAATACAACATTGCTGCAATCATGATAATGAATTACATGAAAAGCGATAGACATCCTTTTATCCTGAGGGAATTTGGTTTGTCATCCCCATTCTCGAAAAAATGGAGGACGTGTATTTGTACCAGCACAAACACTTTTAAAAGTTAGATTCTTCTCAATTGCGATGTTTCATAACACACTTTTGTTCTACCACAATCACGTTACTAGGATTAAGTCACCATATATGCATTGCTTCACAATAACATACAGGTTTCCAAACACTTGATAAGTCACAGTCATGATAAGTCACAGTAGGGCTGCTTCCGTTCACTCCGTGGTCTTTGAATACTTGATGAATCACAATCATTTTACCCCAAATACATCTACAACACTCTTGGTCCACCTGTTCGTTCACATGTCAACCTTATTGTAAGCAGTCTCTCTTCCTCACAGAATAGCAAAATTGAAGTGACCTTCATAAAATATAGTCTCTATAGTGGCTCCCCTCTGGCCAGAGAAAGAAGCTCTCCACGAGAAATACACCTTACAAAATCAATAAAAAATTTGGCCCAACCAGAGACTGCAGCACAGATTTCTCAAGTAGCTTAGGTGATTGTGCAATCTAACCGCTTGTCTCCACAGCAAAGGAATAACAGGTTGTTTAAGACAAACCCTTATTTATAGGGAAGATGCAAAAAGGGCAACAAGGTCTACAGTATTTTAGTGGGATACCTGACTCTCGTGGGAGCAACCTAATGAACCTGGAACCAGGAGAACAGAAACATGAGCACAATAATAGTCTAATCATGCCCCAATGCGTCTTTATGAAGATCATGTCTTACCCTCGTCCTTCATCAAAGTTCTCTCTGGAGAGGCTCTGACACCTCTTCTCTCCATTGTCAATGCCTCCCTCACTGAAGGCATCTTCCCAGAAGCTCCCAAGACAGGCCAGATTCTCCCACTCCTAAAGAAACCTACATTAGATTCTGAAGTTCTTGCTAACTACCAGCCCATCACTTACCTACCATTCATCTGCATGATAATTGAAAAAGCTGTCTATGTTTAACTCCAAGATCACATAAATGTTAACCACCTCTTATACGACTACCAATCAGGCTTTGGTTAATGCTGCAGCACAGTGACTGCTACCGTACACATCAAAGACAATGCCCTCCTGACCGCAGATGAAGATGACCCCTTCCTCCTGATATTGCTGGACCTCTTAGCTGCCTTCGACGTAGTTGACCGTTCAACTGTCATAAGAGTCACTTAACCAAGTATCATAAGAGTCACTCAACCAAGTATTACAGAGAAGGCAAGTCATTTCTTTGCCAGAGGATTTACGTAAATGTCCTAGTCTTGCTCGCTTCAGAAAACTCCTGAAGACGGAATTATTCAAGGCTTGAGCTATGGGAGTCTGTGCCTGTCTGACCTGTTTTCTATGTTAGCGCGGAGATGGAGAACTTCGGGGGTGATTCCTGCGCTCTATAAATTCCCTACATACATACATATATTTGCACTGAAAAAAGCCTTCCTTGCAAAAGAAATCATGTACATAGCACAAACGAAGTTGGAGGCTGCTGACAAAGAATTGTAAACAAGGCTCATGGCTTTAGGGATAAGTTAAGTTGAAGCCAGCTGCTGCTCTGGGCTTAGCCACACAGCGGTATATAGACCAGCAGAAACTGGCATGCTGGGCACTACTATAGAGTTTCAGATCAAAGAAACAGTGTAGGAGAAAAGCTCTGGGTCTTTGCATCAGAGCTGGCGAGGCTTCATTCTGTTGCTGATTTTATTTGAGGTAATGTGGCTTGCTTGACCTTTGAACAATTTAAGCAGTGGAGGGAAAAGAAAACAATTTTGTGTTTAGATCAATAATTAAAGGACGTTCAATACAGGTGTTTGCAAAAAATTTGGCATGGGACACAACCACTATTTAGAGGAAAGTAAATATTGTTAATTTAATTAATGCACTAGTTCAAGACTATTTCAAGTTGCATTGGTAATTGAATATTTTTATGTTTAAAACTGTTCAAGTCATATAATGCATTTGTCCCACAAAGGGGTGGGTACATTAGAAAATCATTATAAGACAATTTCCATACCAAGGCCTGTGAATTACTGTTTATCGTGTGGATTGCTAGAACTAAACTAAGCATTAAAAAACATTAAGCAGCAGAAGAAATAACTCTGCAGTTAAGATTGCCCTTTTATTTTCAACAATTCCACTATTGAAAACTGAAACCTTAAAGGAATACTCTGCAGTTAAGAGTGAATATTGTTTATGTTTCTTCAAAGAATATGTGCAAGAACATGAGCTATTGAGGATTTGTCTTGGATTGAACATTAAGTGGCCTGACGTTTATGCTATTGTATTTTACCCACTGTTGAAGCTCCTCAACATGGAGCCGCTTGGTACTCTATTCACAGATAACAGCATCGAGATTCACTTGAAAGTCTCCTTTACACTGCCTGCACATCATTCAGATCTGATGTCCAGTGCCTACCTGAAGACCTACTTTTGCCAAGAACAGCAAAACAGAAACAGTACAAATCTGGCTCAATGCCATGAACCTGGACGGCTTTGAATAACAACTTTCACTGAATGCCAAGCCACTTGGATTCACCTGGACACCAAACTCACCTCCGAAGAACGCATTGCCCAAAAAAACCCAGAGATGGCCATAGTTGCAAAGTGACCCCGTTTTGGGTGGTCACCCCCAGTTTTTTTTTTTTTTTTTCAAACTCACCGGCTGGTAATCTTGAACTTTTACACTTGGACATTGCTGTTCAGTAGCCAGTGTGTGTGCTGTGACTCCTAAAACATGTTGAAATTGGCTTAAAACATGTTTGGCACTTTTAATTTCTAATGTGGCCATAATATAAGGTGCAGAAATACACCCATGGCATTGAAAGTTCAATGCTACTTGTGGATTGCAGCACTTACTGTGCCCTCCACTACAGCGTGAAAACATGGCTTCAGGCCTACCCTGTGTAGCCTGACAGTGGGAGCTTGAACCATGCTGTCCAGACTTGTTAAAATCACCCTTTTGACTGGTAGGAAAACCTCATTTAAAATATTAAATATGTCATCCCTAAGCACAGCTTGCTGCCCACTAGGTAGTGTTAATAATATTAAAAGTGAGCATTTGTGCCATTAGAAATGACATGTTTTGCCAGTGACTAGGTTCTAAATGACATTGTCACTGGTCAGTTATTCTAGAACTTTGGACCTAAACCAGCTACAGACTCCTTTAACAAACGTGTTCTTATATTTAAGAAAAATCCAATCTAGTGATAAAATCAGATTTTCATTAAATATATGGGAAATGTAAGCTTTGGGTAAGTAACTTTACTCTGCCTGTAGCTGCTTGAGGCTAATTTGCATTAGTTCTCCAGGAACTGCTCAGTCTGTACTTGGCCTGAATTAGGTGTGAAAGAGGTATGCAAACCACTTCCAGAGCAGAGACAATGGCCTGGGAGTGGGGATGTCAGTCAAATCAATTTATTAGATCATAAGAGAATAAGATCATAAAAGCACATACAGAATAAATAACAATCGTCATAAAATTTAGAAAGATATACTAAAAAATCATCTAATATGTACAAGATAAAATTTACATTTCATTCTTAAATAATAGATAATCTCCTAGTCTTCCAGGCAAGGCATAAAAAGGAAGCAACACTATAACAAATATGTGAGTCAGGTAATGATTTTAAAAAGAACAGCCCTGGATGACATTGCCTAAATCTATATTTGCGCATAATAGGGAGTATAAATCTTTTACGATGCTCCACATACAATTTGGAAAAGAAGACAATGTGCAAATTAGATTAGGGGGGGATACACCATCACAGGGACAGGGCGGGAGATCGTGGGGTGAGAATATTCCCGATGGGTATGCCAATATACAAGGGATCAGATTTGTGCAAAACCTAAGTAAAATAAATCTATGGCGTTTGTTTGTTACAGATAATAAATATGGGGCCGGGCCACCCCTTCATCAGTAATCGGTCCCTCTAAATAAGAATTTACTGTGTGTTTTAGCCTATTAATTTTAAGTCTTTCCTTTGACAGCTGGCTGAGGAATCGTGTTTTGATCTCCTTTTTGGAGATGATGGAGCAATTACTAGGGGTTTTGAAAATATGTACTAAATCCATCAAGACTAGGCTCTTCTTGACATACATGATCCAAGGGATCCTATGCAGTTGTTCCAGTGAGAGGCAATCTGTAATGAACTTCTGGGTAAGTTTATTGGATTCCCGTCTCCAAACTGAGTGCCATAGAAGGATTGGAGCGAGCTTCACCAAATCGGATACAAAAGGTACATCCAGCTCTGAGTGTGCAATAAAGTTTGAACAGCTTATGGGGAGGCCTGCTAGTTTTTTCCAGAATGTGTTTTCTATAATCTGGAGAGGAGAGGTATTAGAATGACCCCAGATACCTGCCCCATAGGTTGCAACTGAGATGGATTTAGCCATATACACTTTTTTAACCATGTCTAAAGGGGTTGATGCTTTTTTCTAACATTAGGCCCCTAATTGTTAGCATATGGGACCAATTTAATGGACTATCGTAGGTCACTCCTAAATACGAAAAAGTGTCTACCTGAACTACCTTCGATATAGAAAGTTGGGGCCTTCTTACGACCGGTAATTAAAACAAAGGACATTGGTTCTGAGGTCCAAACTGCGCATATAATAAACATATGTATTTATCAGTTTCTGGAGTGCTAATCCTGTTCGGGCAATAAGGACAGCATCGTCCGCATAGAGGAGGATAGGTACGCGCACCTGATTCATCTTTGATACATCTGTGTTAGCTTCTAGCAGGGGGGCTTCCACCCCCATTGGTATAGATAGAAAATAAAAATGGGGCCAGGACACATCCCTGTCAAACCCCCCTGTTTATTCGAAACCACCTGGCGCACTCCCCCTGCCTCCCGGGTGGGGATATGTTTTCTTCCCCTGGCAGGGAGACCATTTGGGGTGGGCCAAGGAACTTAATTAACTTTACTTGGGCCTTCCCTGTCACAAGCAAATGTTCGCTAACACTTAGAAAGGCTTTTGTCTCCCCCAGACAGGCTGGTACCAAATCCAGTGGGAGGAAGACTACCCCCAGAACCATTTTTGAGTGACCATAGAGGAGGAGACTGCTCATTACCCTGTCCACATCTGTGTCAGGGCACCTAGGCTCTGCACAAGTGGAGAAGAGTTTCTACATCTTGAATTTTGAGAGTGAGGGGCACCGGGGATTGTTTTCAGTAGGGCAAACAAGACTGCTGAAACAGAGGGTAGCGTTGTCCATGGGAATGTTCACCCCATTGGTTAGGTAGTGGCCAGGAGTCACCTCCACCCTCTAGCTGGTGTCAGGCATAAATGTAGCACCACAAGGCACTTCCTCAAAATACTTTCTGGACCTACGGAATATCAGAAGAGGACTGGACCTGCTGTCCGGGACCTGAGATAAGCTCTGAAGGACAAGGCTTTGTCCCTCTTAAACCCAGGACAACGAAGTTTACTCAAGGGTCAGTTGGGCGACCTCCTATGTGGCTACAGGGACATGCTGTAGGTGACCTTTTCCTGGTCATAGCCAGCTGAGCGGTGACATCTGGACCGGGACTGGACTTTGCCATAGGCCTCTGCTTGACTCCCTGAGGGTCTTTAAATGCCCTTCCCTCGGGTCATGGGGGTCTTAGTACTCCTGTGGTTGTTTCTTGTCACCGTCATTCCTCAGGACTCGTACGATGAATTTCAGAGGTCCACCTCCAGGCACCACAAGTCTGCGTGCTATAATAGCATGGACTACTGAAGTGGCCAGGCGAGGGAAAGTGTGTTGGGGAAAGGAACAGCAGGACAGGAGATCTGAAATAGAATGTCAGCAATTCTGGTTCTCGATAGTTCTGGATGATCTTATCTAAGCACATACATCAGGGTCCTATTGAATCATTACCTGCGGATGTGCGCCTATTTATGAGTTCCTTTTGTTTGAATGGCTTGGTAGTGTAGACCCCTCCTTTAAGGAGAAAAGACACAACCTGTTTTAATTCCTTTATCATGCAGTCTTTTAGACAACCATTATTATACGTAGTTACTAGTGGGCAGGTAAATTACACATAGCAGAGAACGTGACCTACCAGAAACTATTCAGATAGATGATTTGTATTCTCTTGGGTTTGATCTCCAATCAGATGTCAATAAGGTTTTATTATGAGGCATAATGACTCTTCAAAACAATACTGTCAATGTTCTTTGCTGGTATTACTGCTCCCTGGTATTTGTTAATGCACAGTCGTTCCTTGGGTTGTTACAGCACATTCTATGCTCGCAGGACCAGCCTTGTGAAAGAGAGACTAAGATGCCAGTTGTTTGTACAAGCACTGTGCACTTACAGTTGAGACCCATCTGGTCCCCAATAATGTAGTCCTACGATCCGAGGAATGCAGGCTAAAGGAAGACAAACGAGTCTTCAATGCTGCTGCAGAATTACCGCCGCAGCCTCAGGATGATCAGAATCAACGCCGCAGCCTCGGTTTAATGACGGATCACCGCTGCAGCCTCGGGTTGCTGATGGGCGGCCACCAAGTTCACAGCTGACTGTCAATGATGCAGCTTCTGTTGTGCTGCTTGTGTGGACCGCTGTGGGGAACCGGGCTCTGCTCTGATGTCCGGAATAAGAAACGCATGATGTTGGGCGGGGCCACTCTTATTGTGGTGCCCCTCCCAACATCTCAAAAAACAAAGGGATCCACCTTTATGAGAAAGTGTTCTTCCAGACTACGTGTGTCTCCTACAGTGGTGGAAAGCACACAGCTTTGTTTAAATACCCCTCACCCACCAAAAGGGCCCTTGGTGGCATGCTTCATCATCGGGGTCTTCCCGCCCCGCTGCGGGATGGGGCGTGCTACGACCTACGACTACGCGGGAGCACTGATTTTGAAAAAACAATACTATGTGTGGTGTAGGAGTGTGAGTGGAAGGGTCAAAAGTGAGTGTAAAGAGTGAAAAGTTAAAAAATACCTGGCTTGGCGGAAAATATAAATTTTAATGTTCCTTTAAGCTGGTATTGTTAAAAGTGGGGAATGAAATGGAGATACTATGCTTTAATGTGCAGTCTCTCCTGTGTCGACATGTTTGGAAGCCCTCCCTGGCTTCTCATCAGGACCTAAAAGGATCCCTTCTACACTCGAAATGACAAAAAATAATAATATAAATTGAAAAGGTGTATTTACATATAATAATAACTAAGTGGTGCACCTAACTATCTACATGCACAGTATACTATACCCCAATAGGTATATGCTGGATAGGGTCTGGAAGAATAAAAACAGAATGAAAAATATATAACACATACACCCTGCACCGTAAGTGGTGGTGACCTGTAAAGAAAAGTGATATATTTTGCGTGATATATTTTTCTTATCTTTATCCGTTACGTAGCTGGTGCTGTGTTATACCGGCGAGATAGGACAGTACAAAGACATACAACCACATAACGTAAAGCACACACTCTATATCTGAGGACCGCGTGGTGTGCGTGTCCATATTATTAGTATAGCCATTGGTCTCAGTAAAATATATCTTTAGAAACTTTATCTCGTGCCAAGTGAAAAAGAAGCCTTCAAATTGGGCTATTCACCTACTTAGATTCTGCCCTGATAATGCCTCATGAGCCTTCGAAAACGGGAGGGAAGGGGTACCTATAGTCAAACACTGAACAGGAGAAATGCAGGAAAAAAGCTGTTAGTTTGGAGAAGTTCCCTCCTAAACTAGCAGCGTTTCACTGTTGCAAAGCGGCTATGCCGTACTTACATTGTCAAGGTTACCTCCTCACCAGGATACTACCTCGCCGCGGCTCCGTGGAACATTGAGCCAGTGCGGGTAGTATCCTTATATACTGATCTTAATTGATAGTTTTCCGCCAACATGGCCGCGGCTGAGGACATTTAGTCCCAGTCCGAAAAGGAAAGGTTCTGGCCCTGTAAATAAAAGATAAACATGGGAAAACGTATCCTGCTAGAGTCACAGTTACGCAATCACTATGCTGCTCTTATAATGCAGCTCTAGACCTGTGCTATTCATGTAATGCCTGGAAAGCCACACTAGATGGTAGACGCACAGTGGGCATAATGTGCTCCTTGTAGACAGTGCAACCTGTATCGACCTCCTGTACTGGTGACATGGCTTCTGCCACTTCCTGAAATAGCAGCCATTGCGCATACTCGTAAGCACGGCCCTAGAGATGCCAGCCAGCGCCATGACAGCACACCCCTCTCCCACTCAGACTCTAGGGCCGGGCTTAGCTGGATTCTGGGCATGGAAGTAATGCACCAGTCACATTGCATGGATGTTTGCAGCGGGCTCCCACGAATTGTTCTCTGGCCCATACCTCTTCCAGGAAATGAGATGCAAGAGGCGAGTGCCCCTGCGACAGGAATCAAGGATCCTGTGGACCTCATACACATCTTGGCCCTGAGCCAACGGGGGAACTGTGTGCTCCTTGCAGTCCTGCGGTGCTGGTTTCAACAAAGAGGTGAGAAACACAGGGTGGATGCGAAGGGTGAGTGACAACTCCAAGCGATAGGTCACGGGATTTACTTGGTCATAGATGGGATAAGGCCCAATGAACTTAGGATGAAAAGTTGATTTGTCCTTGAATCTGATGTGCTTCATGGAGAGCCAGACGCTGTCGCCTATAGCATATGTATTGCTAGCCCACCTATATCTGTCAGACATGAGCTTGTATCTCTGTTTTGCTTTGTCTAGGATTCTTATTGCTTGTACTCAGGCTTTTTTCAATGTTTGAAGGGAATCCTGTACTGCGGGGACCAGATCCAAATTGTCTGCACTTGGCAGTGAGAGAAAGTCAGGATGGAACCCATAAGTACAGCAAAAGGGTGAATCATTGATTGAGGAATGATGTGAAGAATTGTAAGCAATCTCTGTTAACCAAAGAAGCTTCACCTAAGACTCATAAGCTTCCTTTGCATAACATCTGAGATATTGCTTTAGTGTTTGATTAAGGCGTTCTGTCTGTCCATCCGATTGTGTGTGGTGACTGGTAGACAAGGCTGGAGATATATGTAACACAGAACACCAGGCTTTCCAAAAGTTGGTGGTAAATTGCAGGCCTTGATCCGAAATAATCTTTTTGGGAATTCCATACACTTGTATTATGTTTTATGAGAGTAATTGTGTTAGCTGACTGGCAGTTGGTAGTTTCTTACAGGTGATAAAATGTCCCAGTTTGGTCAGACTGTCTATAATTAATAAAATCGTAGTGTATCATTGATCATTAGGCTGGTCTGTTATGAAATCAAGTGTGCGGTGTTCCAAAGGTTTCTTGGGGGTTGGTAAAAGCATTAGCCATCTTCTGGGCTTCCCTGGGTCAGTTTTTGCTGGACCACACACTTCACATTCTCTGATCCATGCTTGCATATCTTGGTTTAGTGTGTCCTGCCAAAAGTTACGAGTGACAGCCTTTATGGCTTTGTGTATACCTGTATGTCTGGCACAAGGATGGGCATGGCACCAATGAAACAGTCTTTTGCAGTTCTTTGGTGGGTACAAATAATTTGGATTTGTGAATGGGCAGTTCGTGCATGATCCTTCTGTCTTTGGCTCTCTGGAGCCAGGACTGCCAGTTGTGTGCCCGAAAATGATCTTTTTTGTTTTGTAAATTTCTTTATTGGCATTTAGAACAAAAACATTCAAACAACATTAACAAAGTAGCCAGCTTCTTCCAGTCTCAGCATACCTTAGCTTTGTGCAAATAATGTCCAAATGTTATACAGTATCAGTTCTCTGCATTACCAAATCTAGAAAACACAAAGCAAATTGCACATTATACAGACGGTTAATGATTGGGTTAAACTTTACACATTAAACTCCAAGTGCATCAGGCAGTTTCCCCAATCAGGACCCATGATTGCTTACAACAATAAACCTGGATTCGTGACGCCCACTGGTCAACACAGAGTTCTCAGAATACGCACTCGGGCATAGTTAGGCATGTCTACTGGTCTGCAGCTGACCCCGAGGGGTCTGTCTCCACATGTTGGCGCGTGCGGGCCCACTCTAAAAATGGTCCCCAAATGTCTCTTGGCCTGGACGCCGAAGGCATAAGTTCCTAAAAGGTGGACAACTGTGTGTGACTGAATGTCACGTCTCAAATCCATTCTTTCATGGAGGGAACTACCTTCCTCCCCCAATACCCGAAAATGATCTTTAATGGCATCCAAAAACTCTTCGGTTGAAATTAGACTAATCCCCTTGTTAGGTTCAATTATGGATTGGGGATTGATAGTTAACTGAGTGGTAGGGCTTTCTTGCCTGGTAAATGCATCAACCTTATGATTTTCCGCTACAGGCCAGAAGGTGACAATGAAATTATATTCCACAAAGAAGGTCATCCATCTGAGTTGCCTGGGAGTCAAGTTTCTGGCTGCTTTCATGAACTGTAAGTTTCGATGATCAGTGTATACTGTCACTGTGTGATAAGAGCCTAGCAGATATTGTCGCCATTCTTTGAAGGCTTCTCGAATGGCTAACAGTTCTTTTTCTGCTACGGTTTAATTACTTTCATCAGATATTAGTTTTTTATACATGTATGCCATTGATTGTAGTTGTCCGGTGCTGTTATTGAGTTGAGACAGAATGACCCTTAGGGCCACATCAGAGGCATCAGCTTCAACAATGTACGGTGTTTGAGGACTTGGATGGGCCAGAATGGGTGCTGATGTGAATGCTTTCTTCAAATGCTCAAAAGCTTGCTCTGCTTCTTGATCCTACATGAACACCTGGTTCTTTCGTAAAAGCTGTGTAATTGGAAAACCACTTGGGAAAAATGATCAAAGAAGCATCTGTAGAAATTGGCGAAGCCTAGAAAACATTGCACATCCCTGATGGTTTTTGGTGCTGGCCACTGTAGAATAGCTTGAATCTTTTGCCCTGCCATCTGTAATCCACTTGGAGACAAAGGCACTCCTAAAAAGTCCACTTCTGTAACATGGAAATCACATTTAGTGAGCTTACAAAATAAATTATGTTGCTGTAACACCTTTAGGATCGTGTAACATGCTGGATATGTTCTGCTTCAGAGATGGAATATATTAAAATATTGTCTATGTAGACCAGAGGTCTTCAAACTTTTGGATGCCGAGACCCCCTCCTGGCAAACATTTCTAAACCTATAGACAGGGCTACTGGCATTATGAGGACCTAATTATGCGGCAGGTTTGACTAAATTGTGTGGTAAGAAAATGTAAATAATGCTTTGTGGTGCCGCATATTTTGGTATAGCATTGCTTCATTATTTTGACATTTTTTACACACAGTAACACTGAGGAAAGATTTCACCTCGTCAGTACCAGTTTATAACCAAAATACCGCAATAAACAACAGAAAGATGTCTAGTCAACCTTTGTGAAGGGCCTTCACTCCACAGGAATACATGTTGCCACATTAAAAGCTCACCTGGCCCTAGCCAGGAGCAGCAAGGGTCCCTTAAAACCCTGACAGTCTTGTGCAGAGTTAAGCTCTTTCCTCCCACCCCCTCCCTTCCATCCCTCTCTCCTCTCCCAACCCCGGAACAATCTCCCACTTTGCAGGCCATTTTCTTTCACCCCTGTTTACAACTTCTGAACTCTCCCTATTCAACCTCTAACTTCACGTTTAATCACCTCTTGCTATTCTGTCTTTTCTCTGCCCTCATCTCCAACAGTCCCTTGCATTTATCTCATGGCCTCTCTGGCCCGTCACCTCTCTCGCCCCTCAGCACTTCTCATTCACCTCAAGTCTCTCCCTTCAAATTTCTGTCTATTTGTATCTTACACCGCTCCAGTCCCCCCATTCATCTTTCACATCTCCCCTTTGTTCTTTCACACCTTCTTGAAACAACGTCCCTCTCCCCTGTTACCTCAGCACCCATCCCAGTACTCCCTCTCTTCCCCTATCGCTGCTGTCCCTCACCCATGTCGCATCAAATTCTCTTTTTATGTCACAGATCATCTTTCAGCCATCTTCTCTCAAAGTTTAACAGTAACCCTCCTCTGTGCCCTCACCTTTTGCTCACACTCACCTCTACTCTTGCGTTTCTGCACATCATTCGGCACTTCACATTTCTCCTCATCCCTGACCTCTTAAATGGAATTTGCTTGTTCCCTTGCTGTCTTCTATCATCCCGTCTCCTCTCACCCTCTCTCATCTCTCCTCACCGAGCATACGGGTCGGTTTATAGTATAAACCGACCCGTATGCTCCTCTCGACCTGGGCCAATCTTCTTATTGTTCCCTAACTCAGGAAGGCACGAATTGTCGGTCTCGCTGTTTTGGTGCAGGTCGCACAGTTTTGGAACTTGCACCCTCCTTTGCTTTGCTCCACCAACAATCTATTATCCTTTAGGGAGCTATAAAAACCTGGCTCTACGCCCTGTAGGTTACACCATTTGGCTGGTTCTCCTTTCCCTTCTGTGTGTTTCTCATTTGCCATTTTAGGCAGCAGATGGTTATTAGCCCTAGGACACCTTTTGGTAACAGTAGCACACTACAAATGGAAAAAATAATAGGCAGAAGTGTGACCGGGAATGTGCGACCCCCTTTCTATCACTCCACGACCCCCTTGGGGGTCGCGCCTCACAGTTTGAAGACCCCTGGTGTAGAGCCATTACGAAGGTGGTCGCCCCTCGATTATTTGAAAAACACTGGTGAAATTTCTCTTAAAATAGGAATTGTGTAAGTGCCCCACACCCCGTGGGTCACACTGCAGCCAATTTGCGCACACAATATATAATCCCGATTTGTGCCTCGAGTGTTTTGTATTGGGCACACAAATTTTTTCATACTGACATATATAACTTTTAGAAGACTGTGCTGAAAATGCACTGTGTTGTCCTATTTTTTAATACACTTCCTGGGAAGAGACCCTTTTTTCCCCCATTAATGACCTTGAGAATGTCAGGCTTGCTCACTATGTTCGCTTGTAGCAATTTGTAGCTAGTATCGAAACCACCTGGGCTGTTTTGGGTTCCCTGTCCATCACTGATGTACTAAATTACATTTAATAAAGGTAATCGTTTTTAAACATAAACATTCATGAAGCCCATCATGCCTTTGTGATGACGTCATTAGTTTAACAAGGAGACAAGTCAATTTGGCGTGCCCACTTGACTAAATAAGCAGAATGAGTTTAGTATACAGTAGTAATATTATTGTCTAATAAATCTGGTTAGTACTCGCCCTCAGCTGAATGACTTCAAAGTGCTCTCAAATGTGATGGCAGCCTGGTAAAGTGATTTGCCCAAAATCACACAATCTGATCAAGCAAGGAAGCTGAGATTTTGATCCCAACTTCCCGACTCAAACATTGCACAAATCAGCCATTGTGTGGATATCCGCGTCTCTAATATTAAACACCATAGACAAAGCTCTGGGTTTATATTTCTGCGAGTAACTTTGCACAGTGTTGTCAGTAAATTGCATATTGCATCAATATGACGTAAAAAAATCTTTCCTAAGAAAAGGACAAAGTTAAGGGTAATAGCAATCAAACAGAACTATTTGGGAAGTGTCAACACCTCACTGAAAGCAACTATATACATTAGCATAACAAGGACGTTTAAGAGATCCCACGGAGCTTTGACAAGCATTCACAGGGACAGGCGAAGCTCCGCCTGGCTGTACAAAAACTACCTCGGCTGCAGACAAACACGAAGGCACACTTTCTGCATTTAAACTCCCGGAGCAAGTAAAAGCATTAAAGTACCCGTGGGGGCAGAGAGGAGTGTGGCACTTACTGCACTGGAACAGAACTGCAGGCGGTCAGCACTGCCTGACACAGTTTTCGAGAGCCTGCTTTCCATGCGGCCACTCACTGCCTGTTGCCTCGGACTTCTGCTAGACTTTCGGCCTGATTTCTATGGTCCTTGACTTGGAGACTTGGGGCCTCGCTTTCACCTACGCTATTTTCACGTATTTGACCCCTGTATTGATGCAGAAAGGAAGATACCACCTGCATTTGGTAGGGGCGCACTTTCAGGCATGAAAAAACTGCACTTCAGCAGAAAGGAAACCATATCTGTTGAGCCGGAAAAAAATTGGAAAACTGCGGAATTAAGCACACCCTGCAAGTTTGTGTGCAATCTACACATCTCCAGCATTACGTCATTCCCAATTTAATGAAACGTCATTCCCAATTCAATGAAACATCCCATTTGGATTACGGAAATGTTATTTAGGTACCAGATGACAATTCATTCGGCACTGTCACTTTTAGCAACAGTTGGCTGAAAACATAGAGGGGGCTCTCCGCCACTCCCACGAACACCAGCTCAACCTACAACAATGACAAAAATTCCACCGCAAAAAATACCCATCTTATTGATGTGATGGTCAAAAATATCAAAATCTAGGCCCCAATGGCCTCCCAGTTGAGCTGTACAAGGGTCTAGCTTCCAGAATAGTGCCACCACTACCTAGTATGTTACTAGAGGCTCAGGGAGAGGGTCAGTTGCCAGCCGATCAGCGAGTGGCCACTTTTGTGGTGATACATAAGTCAGGAAAGCCCCCCAGATCAATGCAGCTCGTACAGGCCAATTTCCCTCCTTAATGTCGAGGTAAAGGTGTTAGCTAAGACCTCGGCAAATAGGCTGGTACCAGTTATTACCAAACTAATCCACAGGGACCAATCTGGCTTTATGCCTAACAGAAGCACTCGACATAATCTGCACAGATTGTATGGAGTGCTGCACACGACACAAGACCCCTTAGGTCAGCAAGCAGCTCTAATGGTGCTTGACGCCTCCATGGCCTTTGACAGTATTGAATGGCCCTATCTATTTGCTGTGCTGACTAGGCTAGGTTTTGGCCCAAATTTTTGGAAATGGGTGCGACTGCTCTATCAAGACCCACTGGCTCAGGTGCGGGTCAATGGTTTGTTGTCACGGCAATTCCACTTGCGAAGGGGTACGAGGCAAGGTTGCCCTCTGTCTCCCTTATTATTTGCTTTGGCTTTGGAGCCGCTGGCTCACTGGATTAGGAAGGACCCTATGATCTGGGGCTTTGAGGCACCGGGGGGATGGGAAGACCGCATATCGCTGTATGCGGATGACATTTTGCTGTACCTCGCGAGGCCTTATTATTCTATTGCCAGAGTACTCCATATTTTTGACCTATTAGGGAGTTATTCGGACTATACTATAAATTGGGCAAAATCAGTGGTGTTCCCGCTGTCAGCCCCCCCCGAGATTGCCAGCGAAGTGTGCAGCTCCCATAGCCACGGAGGGTTTCAAATAATCCAGATTGCTCTAAACCAACAGCTGTTTCTTGAAAGGAATCTCACCCCTCAGTTGGAGAGACTCCATATGGATGTGCAAAACTGGCGTGCCCTGCCGTTGTCCCTAGCGGGCAGAGCGGCTCTTTTCAAGATGATGGCCCTACTGCGCCTGTTATACATTCTGCAAAACACCCCCTGTCCAGTCCCACCGACTGTTTTTAAAAAGATTGCCCAAGATACCTGGGAATTGCTATAGCAGGCAGGTACACTGAGATTAGCACTCCATAAGTTGCAAAGAGGGGTATATGATGGTGGCCTGGCTGTAACAGATGTGCGGCTCTACTACTGGGCATCACAATTATTAGTGGTAAACGATTGGGTCTACGCGGATAGAGACAAGCCAGCATACAGGGTAAATTGAGACGCCATGCCAGCAGGTAACTGTGAACCGCTGCTGTACGCGCGAAAGCAGGACCCTAAATGGCCTCCTCACACAGCGGTGGTGGTGGCATACTGGAGTGAGGCAAATCGGGCACTGGGGTGGCACAACAAACTGACCAGCAGAACCCCGCTTTGGTCAGGCGATGGGTTAAAAGAGGTGGTCTCATTACAAGGTTTTACAGGCTGGAAGAATATAGGAATAGAGCGGCTGGGAGATGTGTGGAGGGAGGGGCTCCACTTCCGTTTGAGGATCTACAACAGGAGTTTGACCTGGCTGAGACCCAGAGGTTCCACTACTTGAGGCTCACGCATGCACTACTGACACATTTGCATCGCGACACATCCCTTCCGGACCATTCCCCCCTAGTGGACAGATTACTCATTGATACCATCCCTGAAAAAGCAACCTCAACAATATACCGTAAGCTTATGAATAACCTCCCGGATCCGTTGACAGTTTTAGGGCCGCTTGGACCGACGACCTGGGAAACATAGATGATGAGGAGTGGCTAGAGGCACTCCAGGGCCCAAGGGAGATAGCGATACTTGTACGGTTCCGACTGGTCCAGCTTAGGATATTACATTGCTCCTATTACCCTTCGACGCTTATACATAAGATTGGAAGGGCACCATCACTGCAGTGCATTAGAGGTTGCCAGAGAGAGGGCACCTTCCTTCACATTCTGTGGGAATGCCCTAGGATTGTGCAGTTTTGACGCAAGGTTACAGCAATAATGGCCAGAGTAGTGGGAACTGACGTTCCACTAGACGCAAGATGGCTCCTGCTTATAATTAAGGGTGAGGTAGACTGGCCCAGATACGCCAACATCTGGCTTACGCTGGCAGCGGGGATCGCGAAGCATAACATTGCCAAGGGATGGGGGGCACAACTCCCCCCTTCGGTCACGGAGTGGGAGAAGGACTTGGATTGGTGTCAGAGGGCGGAGGAAACGGTCTATAAAAGCAGAGGGTGTGCCAAGAAATGGGAGAAGGTGTGGGCACCGTGGCTGGCGTATAGGGGGACCTTGGAGGGCCATGAAAAGGCTGAAAGGGCTTGGGCTGACCATAGTGAAGTGATCACCTAATTGTAATTTTTTCCCCAGGTACGTGCTATTAACGGGAATGGGGCTGGGTACCCCTTTGTATACGATGTTTTCCACCCTACCAGTTCCCCTGTTCTTCTAAACTACGATGTGTGAATGTCATCATACTTCAAATGTGCATGCTTTTGTAAAGATTATTGTATTGTCTAAGGAGCTTGTTTAATAAAAAGAAAAAAAAATATATCAAAATCGCAAACTTCTGTTTTCGGTCATTCCTCACACACCCTCTGAAAAGAAACCTCTCTCAACTACCAAAACGCTAAAAAAAAAAAAAGCAGCTTGATTCAAAGCTCAGAGTACAATAGTATACAGCAACACTGAATACACTGGGTGCTTCACGGAACACGACCACAGCAGCCTTGAGACACTTGACTTTTTATTTTCTGCAAAATCCTTCAGTGTGACCGGGAATGTGCGACCCCCTTTCTATCACTCCATGACCCCCCTGGGGGTCGCGCCCCACAGTTTGAAGACCCCTGATGTAGACGATCACGAAGTGGACAAGGTATTCAGGGAGTACATAATTTTAGAAAAACTAGAATGCTGCTGGCGCATTGCAAAAGCCGAACGGCATCACAGTATACTCAAATAAACCCTACCTGGTTTTGAATGCCGTTTTCGATTCATCGCCATCTTTCATTCTGACCAGATGGTATGCCCATTTCATCTCAAGTTTGGTGTAGACAACAGCTATTTTTACTTGATCTAGGAGCACAGGAATCAGTGGTAGCGGATACTTGTTCTTCACAGTGATCTTGTTTAGTGCAC
This sequence comes from Calotriton arnoldi, assembly GCA_963921515.1. NCBI lineage: Eukaryota > Metazoa > Chordata > Amphibia > Caudata > Salamandridae > Calotriton > Calotriton arnoldi. The sequence goes on along the minus strand of CAWUFW010000889.1, from coordinate 151,287 downwards.
GATAATCAATGCACATGTGAAGTTCACCATTTGCCTTTGTATAAAGAACAAGGGTGAGGCTTCCGGACACCGGGAAGGACGAATGAAGCCCTTAGCCAAGTATTGATCCAAATATTCTCTGAGATGTTCATTTTCTTTCTCGAACAGTGCGTAAATACGACAGCTTGACACCATGGCTTCAAGAACATGGCCTATTTGGCAGCACCTCAGCTTGTTTTTAATTTAATACGCCTATGAACTCCTGGTAGAGACTAGGGAGAGTTACTGATTTTTCTGCCGCTGTGACTATGGAATGATTTTGCATTGTTTGTAATGTTGTGCACATTGCGAGGAAAAAGCTTCTATAGATCTAGTGCTCCAGTTAATGCTAGAATTGTGTAAAACAAGCCAGGGCATTCCGAAGATGAAGCTGTATTGTGGGGCACTGATCATATTAAAGTGGATCTTTTCCACGTGTGTTTGGGATTTCACTTGGCACTCGAGTGTCATTTCAGCGGTTTGCATTGTGATAGGCCTAGACATTAGAAGCCGCCCATCCACAGTCTGCACTACTTCCGCTTTGTCCTTTGAAATACAAGGAAACAATAATTGTTGTGCTAACTCAGCGTCAACAAAATTTCCTGTGGCTCCAGAATACAGTAACACAACAATGTGATGGGATACAACATCGTTAGGGAGGAGTCTCATATTTATTTTAAAATGAGCAGCACTATCATAGTCCTGGATCTTGGGAGAAGGGATTTTCCAGTTGCTCAATAGGGTACCTCTCTTTCTGAGAATTCTAGTTTTCCGCACTTCTGCCCTGACGCAATTCTAACAATTCCCTGTCAGATCAAAGAGTGGCTAAGCTGCGATCGAAGACCTTCTCAAATTCCCTCACAAAATGCTTCCAATTATAGAGAGTTGGGTTATTTCCACTCACAATAGGTACTGCCCACGAGGCAGCGTCTCCAGCCAAATATGATATAAGGAAGGCTAGGCATGATTGAGGGTCAGGAAAAGCTGCTGGTTTGCATGTAAAGTATAATTCTATTTGCATAAAAAATATTTGCACCTTTGCCAGATCGCCTGTGAAACATTCTGGGGCAGCCAATGGGATCTAGGGCAGAACGGTGACAGAGATATTGGAGGCCGTGACCACCTGATTGCCGGTGTTACTAGGGCATGTAGTATGAACAATGCTAGGAAAGTTTCCCAAAGGAATGTTAGACAGATATCTATCTAGGGGCCCTTCCCGTGCATCTACTTTGTGTTGCAACTGTACCACCTTATCTGCTAAGGCTGCAGTAGTAGCCTTAGACTCTGTCAATTCTGTCTGCATCTGTCCTAGGGCCTTCATGACATCATCAAGGTTGGCCATTCTGCAGTCGTACAAGCCAGGCGAAACAAAATTCATGGGCTCTTTATTCTGTCACGGGCACCGTCGTTCATCAGGACTCGTACAATGAATTTCAGAGGTCCACTTCCAGGCACCACCAAGTCCACATGCTATAATAACACGGACTATTGGAGTGGCCAGGCGAGGTAAAGGGTGTTGGGGAAAGGAACAGCAGGGAAGGAGACCTGAAATAGAGTGTCAACAATGTATTCATTCTGGTTTTGGATGGTTCTTTATGATCTTATCTAAGCACATACATCAGGGTCCTATTGAATCATTACCTGTGGATGTGCCCCTGTTTATGAATTCCTGTTGTGTGAATAGATTGGTAGTGTAGACCTCCCTTTAAGGAAAAAAGGCACAACCTGTTTTAGTTCCTTTGTCATGTAGTCTCTTAGACAACCATTATTATACGCAGTTACTACCGGGCAGGTAAATTACACATAGTAGAGAACGTCACCTAGCAGAAACCATTCAGGAAGATGTTTTGTATTCTCTTGGGTTTGTCCTGCAATCAGATGTCAATAAAGTTTTATTATGAGGCATAATGGCTCTTCAAAAAAATATTGTCAATGTTCTTTGCTGGTATTACTTCTCCCTTAAGTTGTTACAGCACATTCTATACTCTCAGGACTGGCTTCACGAGAGAGACTAGGATGCTAGTTGTTTGTACAAGCGCCGCGCGCTTACCATTGAGACCCGTCCGGTCTCCAATAACATAGTCCTAGGATCTGAGGAATTCAGGCAAAAGGGAAGACAAACGAGTCTTCAACGCTGCTGCAGAATCACCGCCGCAGACTCGGGTTGAGCAGAATCACCGCCGCTGGCTTGGGTTGAGCAGAATCACCGCAGCTGCCTCGGGTAAATGGCGGATCGCTGCCACAGCCTCTGGTTGCTAAAGGGTGGCCACGAGATCACAGCTGACTGTTGATGATGCAGTAGCTGTTGTGCTGCTCGCTTGGACTGCTGTGGGGAACCAGCCTCTGCTCCGACGACCGGAATAACGAACGCATGATGTTTGGTGGGGCCACTCTTATAGTGGTGCCCCTCCCAACATGGCCGAGGCTCAAGGAATACTAGGACATGGAGTCCCACTGCTAAGAGGGAAGGTTCTGGCCCTGTAATTAAAAGATAATGTTAGAGTCACAGTTAAGCAATCACTATGCAGCGCTACACCTGTGCTATTCATTTAACTCCTGGAAAGCTGCGCTAGAAGGTAGACACACAGTGGGCATAATGTGCTCCTTGTATACAGTGCAACTAGTATCAACCTCCTGTACTGGTGATGTGGCCCTGCCGCACAATCTGTGCTTCCTGAAACAGCGGCCATTGCGCATGCTCGTAAGCACGGCACTAGAGATGCCAGCCAGAGCCATGACATTTCTGCCCCAAAAAAAGTTGCGCAATTTTAATAACTTTACCTCTAGAGCGCCACAGCTTCAGGGGTATCTGCAAGAAAAAGTTGCTGACCACCATTTCCACATGTTTGACTGAATTTCAGCTTCATCCTGTTCAAGCTTCCAAGTAGCTCAGAAAAAAGAATTCTTCATTCTGCTTTGGGGCTTAGATAATTTTCAGCAAAAAATCGCCAAAGTTCCTTAGCTTGAGCAGGCCCAACCTTCGGTTCCATGGCAGTGGCTGCAATTTCAGCAGTGACCCCCTCAAGGAGGATTTTTCTTCTCAAAAAATGAAAAAGTCCCTTTCTGCATTTGGACTTAGAAAGGTTTTTGAATTTTTTGACTTCCTGACTTTTACCAGGATCAATCTATTTATTGTATCAAATCAAGGCTTTATTGTGGTCAGCCTCAAATTGTGTATTGGTCCCTGTCTACCAGTCCCACAGATTTATATTCCTTCTTTGTGATTTTTGGCTCTATTTTACCTGAACATTTAAAATGTCATTCCTCCAGTTCCTCTTATTGGATTTTTTTAGTTTGGGACTTATTTTACTCATAAAATTTATTTCTATATTTTACCATTGGTTGTGGAATTTTATTGTGCATGTTGTGAGTTTCTCTACTGTATATGCACTGCTTAAATACTTTGCACATTGCCTTTTATTTAAACCTAACTGCTTTTAAAAAAATTAACAGAGATTGAGCACAGGTTTATTTTCTTTTATTTGTGTGACATCTAACTGGTGGTGGCCTTATTCTTTGAGTTGGACACTTGTTCACCCCAAATAATAATCCACTTTTCTACAGCCTGGTACTCTATCTCTTCTAAAAAAAGTTAATTGGTTTCTTCAAGAAAGCAATTTCAGAACTGTTGCACAAGCCCTCCTACTCTCATATATGGATGATAGTAACGCTTTGCTGCGTGGCCTCCTCAACTACTCATTGGCCTCCCTTAAGGGCATCACATCTCAGCCAGGACCTGAAGAAATGTAATGGCATCAACACCATACTGATGGAACTTCACTGACTCCCCTTGCAGTACTGAACAATCTTCAAAACGAGCTGCATAATTTGCAAAGCCATCACGACCAGCACCCACCCTTACCTTGTATACAAGCTCACCATCTCTGGTAGTGTTCGACCCATCCAGAGCCAGAAAACCATCAGACTGGAGACTAAGCACTATATAAAATAAAAAGCAAAGCAACTATGCACACAGGATTTGCAACAACATTGCCGTATCCATCAGGACTGCCACAACACTGCTGCTATTTAGGAAAGAGTTGAAGACGCTCTTTAGAGAAGACTACATCACAATGCATTAACAGCTTCCACAGTGTGTAAAATACAATAGCATAAACTTCAAGCCACTTAATATTCAATCCAAGAACTACATCTTCCATATCTGTCGTTTTTGCACATATCTTTGAAGACATTTAAACAATGTTCTTTCTTTACTGCAGTTATTTGTTCTGAAGTTTAGTGTTTTTTTAGGCTTCCTGGTGAATCACAGGCGTTGGATTGCTCTTGTCTTATAATGATTTTCAAATGTATCCATCCCTTTGATGGACAAATGCCTTATATGACTTGAAGATTCAATTGCCAAAGTTTCGGGGTGATCTGTCAAACGGGAGCCGAGAAAAAGGGGGTGGACCCCAAAAACATTTTTCCCATGAGAATTTTGGAAAGCGATACAGAAAAACGTCAAGGTATTCCTGGTTTCATGGGAACAGGGTGAGGGACAAAGTTTCTTAGTCTGTGCTTGGCAGGTACTTAACAGCATTGTGCTGTAACTGAGAATGACTACAAATCTTCTTATTTCGACGAGAAATTGAAGACGTCTCTTTTCTTTTTTTTTAATAAGAAATCTGGCTAGTTAATTTATCCTAATCCGTATCAAAACAGGGAGGTTATAGGGCAATAGTGTTCTGAAAAACTATATAAACGTACATTTTAGAAGAATTTTATGGGGCTTTTTTTCTGAAACATCGCTAGAGATTGCAAAAGCTATTGAAAATTCAGATTATCCTTGTGGGTATTTTGAGATTTAGACAATACTTTCCGGTTGTGCCAGCACTCGCTGCATTATGCATGTAGTGAATGCCAAGTAGCCCCCTGATAGTCTGCAGTGCCCACATAATTGGAATGGTGAATGTATATTTTTGCGTACCAGGGCTGCAGATCAGACATGGTCTAAAGCTGCCAGCGCTGAGCAATTTGAGCAAATTCATAACCTCATGCCAGCAGTCTAAACGTCCCCTGGGTTTCCTCAATTATGTGCCTTAGAGATAAGTATTGGATTCTGAGCTGGCTCGTGGACAGATTCCATCACTGACAGCTCAAATCTGCCTTGGGAGGAAAACACAACCTCTGTGAAAATAGCTGTTTGTTTTGAGCTTTAGGACCTGCTGTGCATCCTTCATATGGAAAGAATGCTTTTTGGAAACTGATTTTCATTGCTTCGGAAAACAACAGTACAATGACATTTGCTTTGTGTAGTTCATCACAATGTCTCGGTAAAATCTCTTTTGTGTGTACTACTTTGAATGACTTGCATCATGTTTTAGCACATAAGTCTTGTACAAGTTTATCTGAAACTGATGTGTATTTTACAATACAAATGTCCTTTATTTCTGTGGCAATTAAAACGACATTTTATGTACTACAGCATGGTTGTAGTTTGATTGGCCAAAGCAAAGAAACCCATGTAGCAATTAGAAAGAAACATTCAATTGAACGCGATATATTACATTTATTTGTTACATTATTTAATTGTTTTTCATTTACGTCCGCAGTCACATTCAGCTTCATCAGAGAGTTCAAAGAAGGAGATGGGAGCGAGAAGTAGCTGAATGAAACAGAGCAAAAAATGAATGTCCAAAATTTAATAAGTTTAAATTCAGCTTCACAATAAAACCATCAACATAAAGTACATTTTTCGTACAAACAGTCATAAATTGTACCACAAAATATGTCAATTGAATCTTATTGTGAACACAAAGTAATCTTAAAAGCAAAAAGGACATTCATTTCATACATGTTTTTTTAAATTGACATTTCATGGCTGTTAGAAATTGGGTTTCTGGTTGACAGAGGTATGCACCCAGTCCAAGCAGGAACTACAATCCTAGTCAGGGTAATCCAGATGCACACTTTAAATTAACCTTTGCTCACCCTCTGGTAGCTTGGCGCAGAGCAGACAGGCTTAACTTAAGAGTCAATGTGTAAAGTATTTCTTCAACACAACACACAGTAACACAATTAATACACCACAAAAAGACTTCACATCAGTGTAGAAAAATAGATTATGATTTTATAAATAAAAGAAGACCAAAGAAACAAAAATCCTATAAGAAGACGTTGAGATATGAATTTTTAAAGATTAAAGGTAGGAGCAATAAGTGCCTATGGGGGTTATCTGATCTTGCTGGACTGGGGCACAGTCAAGGGTTCAGGCTGGCCGCGATGGAGTGCAGGTCGGATACAGGAGCAATGCAAGGCCCCCTGAACAAAGTACCTTGATCCTGGTTGCAACAGCGAAATGTGAGGTGCACCCGAGTAATGCGTTGGTGTCAATCCCGTAGCTGAGGTGATGCATCGATTTTCTTCACGCTTTGGTGGTGATGCGCTAGTTCCGAAGCCTATGCGCTGAGCCGAGGTGTTGGTTCCATAGGCGATGCACCGGGTTTTCCCATGCAGTCGAGGGTATGGGTCCATCTGTCCACACTGCAGTGGCGGCAATGCGGCGGTTCCAATGCAGTGGTTCTTTAGGCAAAGCTCTGGTTCCGAGTGCAATGCACCAATTCTGCTCCCACAACAGGGTCGATGCGCTGGTTCTGTTCCACACAGACTGGAGATGTCAATTTTACTGGAGCAAGCACCTGGATCCAATTCCAATGGGCCAGGCACAGCAGCAGGAGGTGAGACTTTGATATCCCTGAGTTTCAGCAAAACAGGAGGCAAGGCAACAAGACTTTGGAGATCACTCCGGGTTCAAGATAGAGTTCAGCTCTCCCTCAGCAGGGTCAGAGAGCAGCAGGCAGCAGGGCAGCTTAGCAGAAAAGCAGTTCTTCCAGAGCAGTGTTCCAGCAGAGTGACAGTCCTTGTAGCAGCACAGCAGTTCTTCTGACAGAGGTTCTGTACAGGTTCAGAAGTGTCTGATTTGGTGGCGTCTGAGACCCAATACTTCTACCCAGTTATGCACTTGAAGTGGGGAATACTTCAAAGAGGGGTATTTGAAGTGTACAGAGGTCCTTTCTTCCTAGCCCTGGCTCCAGGCTCACAACAGGGGGGTAATCAGCCCGTGATACGGGGACAGGACACTGCCCATTCAGGTGTGTCAGCTCCTACCTCCCATCCTACCCATGATGAGCCATCAGGATGTAGATGAGCACTCAGACACACCTAAACTTCCTTTGTGTGTGGCTAACTAGAGGGAATGCACAAAGTCAAGCTGTCACCCACCCCAGATGTGTATTAGAAGCAGGCTACAGGCACACAGAGCTTTCAGAGCAGAGAAATGCCAGCTTTGTAAAAATAGCATTTCTAAAATAGTAAGGTTGAATCCAAAGAGGATTTATCATTACCATTCCAATGATATGAAACATGAAAGCTACTCCTTCTCATTCAGGAATTACAGATTAAAAGTGTAATAAGGGTGTCTCAATGTTAATCCATGAGAGGAGTAGACCTCACAGTAGTGAAAAACAAATTTACGTGTTTTTACCTGGGCATGCAAAACTTAAAAGTACATGTCCTACCTTTTAGTTACACAGCACCTTGCCCTATAGACTACCTAGGGCCTACCTTAGAGGTAACTTATGTGTAATTAAAGGGGAGCTTAAGGCTTAGCAAAGGGTTTTAAATGCCAAGTCGAAGTGGCAGTCAAACTGCACACACAGGCTCTACAATGGCAGGTTTAAAGGGCTACTTGTGTGGGTGCTGCAGGCTCACTAGTAGCGTTTAATTTAGAGGCACTGGACAAAGGTAGCGTGCTGTACAGGGACTTACAGATAGAGTAAATATCCCAATTGTGGATATACCAGATGTAACCATGTTTAGGGGAGAAGCACATGCACTTTAGCACTAATCAGCAGTGGTAAAGTGCTCAAAGTCCTAAGGCCAACAAAAAGAATCAGCAAAAAGAGGAGGTAAGTAGCCAAAATGTTTGGGGAAGACCACCCTAATGCTGACTGGTCTAACAATGGCTGTGTACAAAAACTCCCCTGCACGGAAGAAATAAATGAACAATGGACTTCAGGGAATCATTTTCACAAAAACTTAAAGGTTAATCTATGATAGCTGTATAGTGTTATCTCCATTTGTACACAATCCATTATGACTAAAAGGAATAATTGCAATAGACCATCGACTTTTCACCAAGTATTAAAAGTATCAACATATGACCAAGCAATGAAAACATAGTCTTACAAACTTTGTGAATTACATTGGGGGTGCATATATAACATACATTTGTACAATAATTAATAGTGCTGACAGCACATTGCAACATGAAAATAAATGCTTGAGGGAATAAAGGTACAAAGTGCAGCACAATGGAACAGCAAAATTTGACTCAACGCGTTGTATAGAAATAATCGGCCCTGCTGTTGATATTTCAACCCATATTGGCAACAAATCTTTGGTTCTCTTCAAGACAGGGCCCATGAGATTATTACTCAATGTAATAGTAAGAGACTACAGGCCTGATTTAGTCTTTGGGGATGGGTTAGTCCTTCACAAACATAACAGATATTTAGTCTGCTGTATTACAAGACCATTATATGCAAGGGCACTTTTAATATGGCAGACAGGATATCTGTCACCTTTGTGATGGAGTAACCCGCCTGCCAAACTCTATATCAGGCCCTATGTATTAAGGTCTAGGTCAGGTGCTGCTAATGCCAAAAGTGTGTCCACAATATTTTGGGTAAAAACTTCCAGATCAAAAATAAAGAAAATCAATATCATAATTATAATTGTAAGTCAGGGCAGAGTTAAGGCAAAGGAGACATTATCGCAGTGGACCCTCACTTTTAAGGCCCACCTCTACACTACAAGTCAGTGGTATTCTGGAAGGCTTAGATGGTTTTGTGAAATTCAAGAAAAAAGCATTACATATTGAGTTACTTGGGAAACTGCCAAATGAATACTCAAAGCTAATATAATCTCTTTAAGTCTGCAGGTGAAGAACGTATCTCTCATCTTTGCACACAGTGAACGTTAGCTATATAACAAGTATCTCTGTTCTACATATTGGATTGTTTTGGGGACTGATACTGCCTTAGAAGAAGTCCAATCTCTATGAAAGGAGAAAGAAGCACTTAAAAAGAAGATCAATGAGGGGAATAAAATAGAGAATACAAAGGCAACCCTTGACAACCTACAATGTACAGATGAATTTAGATTCCTTAATTTATGAAAGATAGAGAAGGACACTGCCAAATATAATATTTAGATTGTTTACTCTTATTTATGAGCAGACTACTGCTCACAAACCTGAAATGTAGGTTATGGTCTGATAAATCAGAATAGGCAATGCAGGAAAACTGTCAGATCTCAGATCTTCTGTACAATCAGATGATCGGGAATAAACCCATATAAGTACTTCCATTCTACCCATCACTAACACTACCTATCTCTTGATGACTCCAAAATCCTCCCTTTTTGATGACAAGCGGGGTCACGAGGAAGGGATAATACAACAGGACGCGGATGAAGCAGGGGCTCAAGGATCAATACCAGTCTGGAGAAAGACAAACAGGCAACCAATATTAGCACTGGTGAAGAACCACAATAGACAAGAAAAGATGCCACCTCTTTCATTGTGTCATCGTACACTTTAAACAATGATAAGCATAAGATGTTTGTAATCAGAGAGAAATCTGTCTTTTTTCAGACCGAGAGATCTATTAATTCTTCTGTAAAATAAGACAGAGACAATATTCTGCTGAAAAATCCTGAGATTGCACTCCAGATGTGATGGGCTTACAAATGCCATCCACATTCAATCCCTCTTTACATTTGATGCTACCGGAGATACTAACATTTAATTACCTGGTTGTCAGATAGGTGGAGGCGTTACAGAGACAGAACGTATATCTCCCTTACAGCATTTCTAGATATGAGAGAGCAGCTCTCTGTATTTTGATAAATAACAGGAAGTTCACAGTTAAGCCTGCTGATAAGGGGTGACCAATTGTTATTCAGGACACTAATAGATATCAAGGAGAAATTTTAACGCAACCCTCAATCACAGATATCAGACGTTATGACACAGGGCTTTACCCTGCATGCCTTTACTCCATCGGCAATACAATGCGTTAACCTTTACAACACATGCCTTTAGCACGCCATACAATTAGTAATGCCCGATATTCATGTGTGTGTGTGTGTGTGTGTGTGTGTATATATATATATATATATATATATATATATATATATATATATATATACTTTGGATTCCGTCAAAAACGGCAGAATTTTTCCACAAAAAGGGCACGGACCACGATATCTGTGCAGTTATTTCTTATTGATTACACAGCCATTACGCGTTTCGGCTCTGACGAGCCTTGATCACATGACATTCGCTACGGCATGAATCGCTTCTTTTCTTTTAAAGTGACAGGTGCATATCACAAACGTGCAAAACTACGCAATCATAGATATGGACAACCACTTTTATAAAGTGTCCCTCTCAGTCTATCTTCATATGTCTATATCTTTAGCAATGTACTCGGGTGTAATTTCTCCGTACAATTCATCACATAAGAGAACATCCTTGTTTAAATTGCATACATGGGAATTGTTAAAACCATATTTCCTGAAATAAACAATTAATTTCTATACTCATCAAAATATTGAACCGAGCGAAGACAAGACGGATGGACCTGGGGTGGAGGCGATAAGATGATAAATATAGCATAAATAGCAAAACAGATTTATATATAAATATCATGCATATAAATACTATACATAAAATCAATATAAATATGGATATAAATATATTTCTAAAATTCCTTGTAAAATACAATTCTTATCCTGCTAAAACCTGCTTTCACCAATCCACCCATGGCACAACACTGCTAATATATATTGGACTTGGACTGCTTGGTTGACCATGTATGGCGCGTCTCAATAAAATGCAAGTGCAAGGGACTGATTTCTGTCAGAACACTCACTACCTTTGTTTTTTAAAATTTATTTTCTCCCTATTTTTCTTTAACCTCTTGTGTTCTCCCTACTATTGTGCAAAGTGCTAAGTGCTTGATGCTATAAAACCAGTTTTATAAACTTCTGGTTTACAAGCCTAATGTCAGAATTTTAACATTGCTTTGTGTTACTGTCACCATCAATAATCCTAATTTTATTGATCTGAGTTTGGCAGCTCTATTTGAAATTCCTCATCACGGTATTAATACCCTTATGTTTATATGTGATCACCGTTAGCTATTAAATTAAACATGACTAGATTTGATTGTTTTTAAATAAATAATGTTTCATGATTGTCATTAATGTTGGTACTAGAAATTGGCGAGGTTTGTAGACCACCATAGATAGTACACCAATGCCTTTCTGCTGCTTGTAGAGCCCATTGAGAAACCAGTAACATTTGACTCCTTATGTATCCCTACCACTCAGTTCACGATTTCCTATGGGGTAATTATATTGGTTATCTTAATGTACCACCTAATATGTTTCCAACTCTTATATAGATTCAATGTAGGCAAGTGTAGAGGTCTTCAGATGTATTGAGGCCTCCTGGGTACCTGGAATCTAATTCCAGGATATACCGTGTCTCTAATTTCCTTAGTTTAGACTCTCTATTTCCCCCTCTCCTGCTCGGTGGGACTGCATCTATGAGAAAAACATGATTCGAAGGTACAAGGACCTTCGAATCATGTTTAACTTTAAAATGCCGTGCAACTGGGTAGGTATTGTCTTGATTTAAAATGGCTCTCATGTGCTGGAGTACTCTTTTATGCGCCTGGAGTTTCGTACTCCCAATATATTGCAAATTACAGGGACATTGTAGGACATAAATGGCATGATCAGTTTTGCAAGTCAGGGCCTTCTTGATTTTACATTCTTTGCCTCCAAATGGGGTTTGATACGTTGTTTTATTGACCCCGTGTTGGCAAGCCTTGCAGGTTTTGCATTTATAAAAGCCTTTATGGGTAGTTAACCAATTGGTCCCTTCCATAATGTCTGGACTAGTTTTAACTAAACGGTCTCTCATAGAGGGTCCCCTACTATGAGTAAACAAGATTTTGCGTGGGAGTAGGTGTCCTATCACCGGGTCATTCAGTACTAACGGACAATTTTGTTTTATTATTGACCTAAGGCTCTGCTCTTGTTTACTGTACCCAATGATGACCCTAAACTCATTTGGCCCTTGATTCTCTGTTACGAGGTTTTCAGTGTCATTCGGCTGGTTCAGTTCAGTTAAGGAACAGCTTCGTTTGTCTCTGAGCAATTCTGCCCTGTCCACCTTCATAGATTTTGTGATTGCTTTGTTAATGGTTTTATGTGTATAGCCACGTTCTAGGAATCTCTGTTTGCTAGCTATTTGCGCAATCTTAATATCTTCATCCTTGCTGTTAATCCTCCTAAGCCTCAACATCTCCCCGTAGGGAATGCTTTCTATCAAGTGCCTAGGATGAGCACTGCTGGCATGAAGAATGGAATTGCCAGCAGTCTCTTTTCGGTACAGTTTAGTTTCAATTTTGCCATTAGATATATATACCTGGGTATCAAGGAAATTGACAGATTCATGACTGATGGTGGCTGTGAAATGTAAGTTGATATCATTCAGATTAATTGCATTTACAAATTCAATAGCTGTTTCCTTCGTGCCATTCCATACTACAAATAAATCGTCAATGAATCGAAGCCACAACATAATATTGTTATTCACATATTGTTCATGTGTAGTACCAAGCACCAGCTCCTCCCACCAGCCCATGTGTAGACAAGCATAACTGGGGGAGAAGCTGGCTCCCATGGCTACTCCTTGTGTTTGTTGGAATAAGGCATTGTTAAACATGAACACGTTATTATTGAGACAAAATTTAACCATCTCTAACAGCATTTTGTTGTGCTGTACAAATTGTGCTGATCTTCTACTCAGATAGTGTTCCAACGCCTTTACTCCATCTCTATGATTAATGCTCGTATAGAGTGAGCTTACATCAAGCGCTATGAGGATATATGTGTCCTTCCATTCAAATTTGCTCAATTTCCTTAAAAAGTCCCCAGTATCCCTGATGTAGGACGGTAGGACTGAACATGCTCCTGCAAAAAATGGTCCACATATTGTGACGTATGCTCCAGTAGGCCGTCTCTAGCAGCTATAATGGCTCTCCCCGGTGGTTTCTGAGGATTTTTATGTACTTTGGGAATAAAATATATAGTGTGTACAGTTGGAGTCTCATTTTTCAACATTTTTTATTCTTGCATGTTGAGAAGACCTAAGCTTTTCCACGCCAATAGTTGTTTGTAAAAGTCATTGTTCATGATTTTTAAATTCAGTGCATTGCTCTTGATATAGCACTCTCTATCATTGAGCTGTAGATATGCTTCCTTCATGTATTCTTCTTTCGACCAAATCACGATGTTTCCCTTTTGTCAGAGTTGCGTATCACAATCTTTTTGTTGGCCTGTAGTTTCTGCATTAAAGATAGTATTGATGATTTCTTCTTTTGTATTTGTGTTTGACATTACGCACTCTGTGATTTAGTTTTTTGATTTGAGATGTAACCTGTTCACTGAAGATGTCAATTGCATCCCTCGGGGATATCGGATTAAAAGTTGACTTCGGTCTGAATGGTGTATATCCGATGTTCTTGTTACCCTTTCTCTTATCACAAATGTCATCCGTATTGTCAGTCCTTGACTGTTGACAACCTGAACCGGATGCGCCTTCAGTGTGTTCTTCATTCATCAATTCTTGTAAGTCTCTCAAAAGGGGCATATCTGACATAGAAAGGTTCATAGTTGATGATTGATCCACTGCTGCCTCCCTTTCAATTGATTTAACATCATTATTCGTGAGTAGATGGTATTTTTTTAACTTCAGTTTTCTCACGCATTTATAAATATCTATTCTGGTTGTTGCATAATTAAAATTGCTCTCAGGGCAAAAGGACAAGCCTAGACTCAATAGTTGTTCCTCTGCTTTTGATAGATCAATGTTGGCAAGATTCATGATTGTTTTGGTTGTTGTTGTATTGGTATTTATTTCTGCTTCCATCTGCCCATTGTCTGTTTCTTTAAGTTTGTTGCGTTTACTGCTCGCTTTCCTCCTCTCCCGGCGTTTATTGTTTCTGATTGATCTGATTTGTTTCTCTGTATTCGCGGGCGGAGGGTCTGCCTCCTGTCTTGGCATAAAAAATCCAGCTCCTCAGCCAACGAGAGTTTTTGCGGCAGTTGCCCTTCCCGGGGATATCTTAGATCCGATTCGGACTCACTATCCACGGCGGAACTTAGGTCAGAGTTGGAGGTGTTGTTATACCTCTCCATGTTACCTGAAGTGCTCGCTGTTTGATCTTCCCTGGGTCTAAATTTTGATATTTTCAAAGAGTCATATTTTTTAGCGAACGTAAAGATCTGTCCCGACTCATAGTCTATCTTGTCTCTATGGAACTTGTAAGTATTTCTTTCTTTAATTTTGTCTTCTTCCTTCCGCAATCTTGTTGTCATCTCCTGGCGCAATTTAGTAACTTCTTCTGGTTGTCCCATGGCTTCTATTTCATCATTGATCTTATCTATTTCCTTCAGTAGTTCAGCGCGGTCCATATCAGAATATTTAATTAAAATCTGTACCAGTCTTTTAGAGGAATCTAGATTACATTTAGCCCATTCTCTCATCATGCTTGGATTGGGGTTCTGGTAACTGGGTGCAATGAGTATTCTGAGCCCCCTCGGTATTCTCCCAACATCTATGTATCGTTGGAGTGATCTCGATTCCCACCTCTTGCTTTGTTCCTGGCACATTGATTTTTCCAGCTTCTTCATTTTATCCTTTAGATTAGTGGCATGGCTGCTTGGTGTTGTTGTATTACCTCGCCCCGTCATAGAAGCCACCGGTGTATCACTAAACATTTCAGAGGCAGCCGCCTCCCGGTCCCGTAGCGTGTCGGCTGACATCTTGTTTCAATATGAGTAAACCAGTCGGAACAGGGATCCCCGATGAATACGGTATCCTGTGTTCCGCTGTAGCACACCTTTTCACCCCCGCAGTTTAACAATTCTTACCTTTCCTCGAAGCCTGCGTCTCCTGCGTCCTCCGACTCAGAATTCGCTTGCCGCGCGTTCGGGTGCCGAAGTGTTTGTTGCTGCCAGGGGGGTCAGAGCGTTATTTCCTTCCCGAAACCACCATTGTCCAGGACAAGTCCCGGAACGATTGACTTCTGTTGTCTCCGCGTCGCCCAAATCCGGACAGGGGGTCTGTGTGCAGCCGGAAGAAGCCTACCCGGCTCGTATATACTTTGGATTCCGTCAAAAACTGCAGACTTTTTCACACAAA
Organism: Calotriton arnoldi; assembly: GCA_963921515.1. Classification (NCBI taxonomy): domain Eukaryota; kingdom Metazoa; phylum Chordata; class Amphibia; order Caudata; family Salamandridae; genus Calotriton; species Calotriton arnoldi. The sequence goes on along the minus strand of CAWUFW010000889.1, from coordinate 135,986 downwards.
ATGGGCACGGACCACAATATCTGTGCAGTTATTTTTTATTGATTACACAGCCATTACGCGTTTCGGCTCTGACAAGCCTTGATCACATGACATTCGCTACGACATGAATCGCTTCTTTTCTTTTAGAGTGACAGGTTCATATCACAAATGTGCAAAACTACGCAATCATAGACATGGACAACCAATTTTATAAAGCGTCCCTCTCAGTCTATCTTCATATGTCTATATCTTTAGCAATGTACTCGGGGTGTAATTTCTCCGTACAATTCATCACATAAGAGAACATCCTTGTTTAAATTGCATAAATGGGAATTGTTAAAACCATCTTTCCTGAAATAAACAATTATTTCTATACTCATGAAAATATTGAACCAAGCGAGGACAAGACGGATGGACCTGGGGTGGAGGCGATAAGATGATAAATATAGCATAAATAGCAAAACAGATTTATATATAAATATCATGCATATAAATACTATACATAAAATCAATATAAATATGGATATAAATATATTTCTAAAATATATATATATATATCTACATTGCTTCAGCAGTGCGGGTTTAGGCGCGCTGCCAAACCGTGAGGGCTGCCGCTTGATACAGCGTCTCCGCTCCGACGCAATATTTCATATAAATATCGTTCTCCGATTAGAACACGAAAAACAGCACTCCAGGCTGAGTTAATCATATAATGATGTATTCTTAGGCACGAGGAACAATCTATGCGTTTCGGTCGCCCAACGCAACCTTGTTCATGATCAAGCGCCATATTCTTTTCTTAACTTAAATAATAATACAAAGTGCCATACCCAAAATGCAGTGCGTAGGAGTCATAAAATTCTACAATTTCTTTTGATTCCATGGCAGCCATCTTGTAAAGTGCAAATTATACACATTCAACTAATATACACAATGTTTAACCTTGATTTAAATCTCAAGAAACTATAATGTTATGCAGAAAGAGGCAAAATAAAGGCCAGCAATGAGCAGAGAGAAGCAAAACAGAGATCAGAAACTAGCAGAATGAGGCAAAATAGAGGTCAGAAACGAGCAGAAAAAGACAAAATAATGGTCTGAAACGAGGAGAAAGAGACAAAATAAAGGTCAACAACGAGCAAAAAGAGGCATAATAAAGGTCAGAAATGAGCAGAAAGAGACACAATACAGGTCAGAAACGAGCAGAAGAGGTCAAATAAAGGCCAGCAACGAGCAGAAAGAGGCAAGTAAAGGTCAAAAACAAGCAGAAAGAGGCAAAATAAAGGGCAGCAACAAGCAGAACCCACTCAGGAACTCATGCACCCACTCACAGAACAACTCAGACACTCTCACACCCACTCACAGACCCAGTCAAACACCCAGGCACCCACTTATGAAATCCCTCATACTTTCTCTCACCCACTCATAGATCTACTCAGAGACTCACACCTGACTCACAGATGCACTCAGAGACTCACACATCTACTCACAGATCCACTCAGAGACTCATGCACCCACTCAGACACTTATACAGTCACTCACAGACTGACTGACACACTGATAGAGGCACTCGCAGACCCACTCAGACACTCTCACACCCACTCACAGACCTACCCATACACACCCATTCACAGACCCACTCAGAGACTCACGCACCCACTCACACACCCAGTGAGACACTCACGCACCTACTCACAGATCCATTTAGACACTCACAGACTGATTCAAAACTCATGGAGGCACTCGCAAACCCACTCAGACACTCTCACACCCATTCACAGACCCACTCAGACACTTGCGCACCTACTCACAGACCTACTCAGACACTCATGCATCCACTCACACACCCAGTGAAACACTTTTGCAGCCACTCCCTGGCCCACTCAGACACTCACACACACACACTCACACCCACTGAGAAACTCATGCACTCAGTCACACACTGTCTCTAAAAGCTTACAGGTTGCAGTTAGGAAAAAAAAAACCTTAGAAATTCACTTAAAAAAGCAAAGGTTACACGGATGTTACAGTTAGGAAATAGACTTTTAAAAAAAACGTAGAAATTCACTTAAAAAAGCAAAAGTTACAGGGACATTATAGTTAGGAAACAGAATTTAAAAAACCTTAGAAATTCACTGAAAAAAAACCAAAGGTTACAGGGGTGTTATGTTTAAGAAATAGAATTTAAAAACCTTAGAAATTCAGTGACAAAAACAAAGGTTACAGGGACGTTATTGTTAGGAATTAGAATTTTAAAAAACTTTTAAAATTCACTGAAAAAAAACAAAGGTTACTGGGACGTTATAGTTAGGCTCGGATTTTACTTATACAAAACCAGTGAAATGTAGCAGTTATAGTTACCTGAGCTAACTATAACGTACACTTCCGCAATGCACTGCTTATGATCTCACATATTACATCACTCATGACATGGTCAGTGACATCACTGATGACATCTCAAATGATATCACTGATGACATCATCCACAGAAACACTCAGACACCCACTAATACTCCCATACAACCTCTCATACACCCACTCCCACTGCCACACAACCCCTCACACACCCATTCATTGACCCATACCAGTACTCACACAACCAGTCACTCATCCATATCACCACTCACACATCCACTAACTCATACAGTCACTCACATGCCTACTAACTCACTTATACAGCCACTCATGCACCCACTCACTCACTCGCCAATACGGCCACTCACACATCCAGTCATACAGACATACACTTACACACCCACTCATATACCCTTACAGCCACTCACACACCCACTTAATCACCAAAACAGACACTCACACAGCCACTCATTCAACCGTACAGGTTCTCACACGCCCACTCACTCACCCATACAGCCACTCTCACTGCCACTCACTCACCAATACAGCTACTCACATACCCACTCACCCATACAGCCACTGACACAGCCACTCACTCATACAACTGCCCATATACCCACTCACACCCCCACAGAACCACTTACATACCCATTCACAAATCCATACATCTACTCACACACCCACTCACTCACTCATACAGCCACTCACCCATACAGCCACTCAGTCATCTATAAAGCCACTCACACACCCACTCACACACCTATGAAGTCACTCACACAACCACTCACTCACCCATACAGCCACTCACACACCCACTCACTTTCCAATACAGTCACTCACACAGCAACTCACTCACCCATACAGCTACTCACATACCCACTAACAAATCCATACAGCCACTCACATCCCCACCCACACTTCCATACAGCCACTCAGGCATCCACTCATACAGTGATACAGACAGTCACAAAGCCACTCAGATGAGACTAGTACAGAAAGAATAGCAATTTAACATATGCTGCAGCTTAGTACATATGTTTAAGTCTCAGAAATCTTTACGAAACACTAATAACTCACGGGTGTCGTGTAGTCCCTACCAATCCATAGGACCTGCGCATTGTTTGGACAACATAAACCAAGGGCTTGGTGTGTGGGATGATTCCGGACACCGCTGCAGGTTATGTTGGCCTATAGACCAGCTAGCTCACAATACCACAGTAAGCCCCCCTAACCTACCAGGGAGTGAATGGTTTCTGGCAACCACTGAACATGAAAACCCTGACCTCTCAGGGATTGTAGAAACAGTACAGTCACTCGTGCTCACGTATTCTCAGAGAAATAAACAGAGAATACACAGTGGGACGTTTTCAATAATCTTTATTGAACCAACGTTATTGTTGCATAAAATACGTGTGTGACAATGATTAGTAGACAGAAGCAGATAAACGTGATTACAAGCACCAAAAGTATAAATAGTAGGTAGGGTTCTACCATGGTGCTAAAACAATGTATATATGCAGGCATATAAAATAATGCAGCAATCGGGCGTACTCCTACGATGCAGACCCTACTCTAAGTGTACCTAGGGTGTGTGCAGGTGTGGAGCCAAGAATCACCCAAGGGACGATCCAACCCTATTACCTGATGGGATAGAGTCAAGGGCCCCATCTTGGTCACAAACTGGACACCCCTCACAAGATGTCAGACTGCTGCATGGTGATTTCTCAGCATGCAGGGACCCTCGGTGTCAGCGGAAGTGCCTCCTCTACTAATCTATCGGGATGCTCATCTTTTATAATAGAAAGCAGCCCTGCGATGTGCGCATGGATTAGTGATGTTATGGATTGTAGATAGCCCGGTCACCCCGTGGATGAAGATAGTGATGACATTTGTACATAGTGTGAAACGAGACCTTGTACATGATGTTAAGGGCGTTGTGATAATGTTGTGCGAAGCTAAATGTAAAAACAAGTTTAGTTTCAGAGAAACTAATCCAACATTGTCGTGCATGCAAATATGTGCGAAAGTTCACAGCTGAATATGTTATTTGTGAGGACAATGTAAGAAATAAGCTGCTTCTCTACATGGGCATAGCTCAGGAATATATCACCCACTCCTCATACTAAGGGTCGATATCTAAACAGCTAACTAAAAAGCCATCAGATGATTTTAAAAACGTTAAAAACGACTAAAAGTGGACTGGATTCAAAAGTCTTCAAATCATTATATCATTTGAGATCCCAAGCACTCAGAAAGCCATGGTGCCTAGAGAGGAAAAAAAACTGTTTTGGTACATTTTGTTAAAAAAAAGAGACCTAATTGTTCCCACATGGAAAAGGCCAACTGTTTGTGTTCTGAGTGGTAGACACAACATTGCTGTTGCCCACATCCACAGACTTTCCCAGAGGCGCATCAAGTAGCATGTTTATGGAGCAAAGGTGATTCATTCCAGTTCCCACAGCAGCCGCTGAGGGAGGTGTCGTATCCCACAAGTTTTCCGTAGAGCCGTTGTTCACATCACTAGGAGCTGAAGCATCCCAGGCTGGCTCTAAGAATGCATTCATCATAAATGGAATACGCTGGGGACAGCAATATGCATGGGCCTTTAAGGGGTCCATCAGTACTTCAGTGTCCGTTGGCGCAACGAGTTCTCATCTGAGGCATATATCCAGGAAGCATTCGTGGCTGTAAAGCAGGCAGTGGAAGAAAGGTTGTATGCAGTGAAGCCAGACCGACCTGAACAACAAGAACCAGTGCTCATTTAGTTCTTGAAGCCGAGGTGTGCCAAAGCAGTGTATCATGCGCTCATGGAACGCAGCACTAGCAGTGCTGTCTCCATTTCGAGTTGATCTGGGACGTCCATTCGGAGCAGGTAGAATAAAATCAGTATTCCCACCACAAGTAGCAAGACAAGTGGAAGCCCTCCAAAAACGCTTCCAAACATGGAATGTATGAAAGATGGTATACCTCCGAAAATCGTCTGAAAAGTGCAAACCAAACCAGAGCCGATATATTTAAAAAAGTAAATTATTCCTTTTGTATCTGACATGTTAAAGATACGACGGGCCAGCTCCCCAAAATGCAGCGGGAAGTTAGTGTGGAATAGTGTCTGTATCTCAGACGAGGACCTTGCAACCTGGAGGTCAAACGTCTCTTTGGCTGAAGTTAAGGCCACATCTTTTTGTAAAACCATGGCTTTCAGTTTGCTTAGGGAATCAAATTTTATGTTGGAAACATTTATTGAAGCGCTGCCTCCCTAACTGTGCGGGCAGGTGGAAGGTCCGGGTGTGGAAACAGTACTTGTATACAACAAGTGACTAAGGAATTAACCGTCACTAGATAAGCTATGCACAGTTCCGCAGCAACCTTGATCATTCAGCATAAAATAGCTCCCATTCGAGAGCAGCTGAATACAGGATGAATCACGGCAGTTGGGGAACCTTTCAGATAACAAGACAAGTTCGCCATTGAACCATTGCATGCCCCGTGGAGAGAAACGTCCTTGCAAGCCAAGGAGCCGCTCAAGGCGTCTTCACAGTCGAAGCCACTAAGAAAAACTTCTGTGTCCCCATTTCTACATCTAAACCTGCACTGTAATTCTCAATACTCGTGCACATATCCTTCCCCTAGCGCTTTATATCTGCCTACTTGTTGGTATTGGAGACAATATTGGAATTGAAAGGTCATGACGGTAGGGTGATGTAACCATGGATTATCCAGCCAGTGGATGGTGTCTCAGCCACTGTGAAAGGTAATTAGTCTAATTTTTCAATGTGCAACATGGTATATTGTGCATCTCTACGTGCCATTGTTATATGTCTTTCTGTTAGATCGTATGCTGAAAACAGATTTGCACTGTTGATGTAACGCCATGGCACATGGCCAGAACGTAACGTTTGCAACGTCCAGCTCAGTATTACTATTGACCGTAATTGTGACTGTCCATGTTGTAATATAGACACGTCTTGCTGTATTATGTCAATTGCAGAAGACACTATGTTACCCAGTGAATACATTCTGGATGATAAAGTGGTCTTACCAGTTGTCAACCACAGCCAAAGCCTTTTCTAAATTAACCCTATCAATCTCATACAATCTCTCAGCAGCTTCCTGTTGAGAAATCTTCCATAGCTCATTGTATATTACGTACAAAAAGTGCTTTTGGTGTGGATTCCGGGGCCCTAAAAAAAATACCTGAGATCCATGTCACCAGAAAGAAGGGACAAGTGTTGTTTCGCCTGGGAGAGTGTTGAGGTTTGTAGATAATCTAGGCATAACTTCCCAACACTATATGACATCACCATCCCGAGTGTTCGCTGATCAGGCCTGTTGCTCCTAAACCCTCCGGTGTTACCCAGGAACTAGATTGATACCCGTTTGTGTCCACAGGCCAAACCAACCAACCTTTCAATTGGGGTCTGATGAATTAAAAGAACCATTACATATCATGGTATCTAGTGTATCCTCACTAAAGTGTGTAAAGTGCTGCCAATTCTCGAAATGTGAGAATGCGAGAGTACATGGTGCGTTCAAATCCTTTGTTTTTGCTATATCCAGACATGAAGTTTGTTGTACTGTCTTGTTCAGGAAAATCATTTGATGTGGTATGAGGCATGCTCTAAATAAGGCCTCCGTCCCGTGAACCTGCCAATCTTTTGTCCCCCAGATAGACTTTGTGTCGATCGTGTCTTTCCAAAAGTCGAAACCCTGTATAGACAGTTGGGAAATAAAGGAAGCAGAGAATATCAGCTTGTTGTTTGTTTGCATATTTTTCTTTGCAGGTGTAGGCGCAAGCCTATGGTAATACTGAGGCTGGGTCTGATGTTTCAAAACCTGAAAAATAAGCAAACTTCCGTGCAAAAGATACTGATCTACCTTTCAGCGGTGTTGGGCAGTGTTCCCCTTGTGTGTAATTATAAACAGCACGTGGGATACTAGCTTTATGTAAAAAATGGTGACCATAATGCTGGTAACAGAACATGTCTCCAAAATTACTTGTACCATCATACAATTCATCATTTGAGAATGCAGCTGATTGCTCTAAATCCGAAAGCAAATTATGCACAGTTTCAATGTCCCAATCATCAGAGAAAGTACTCGAGGTGATGATGTCATTTAAAGAACCTTTAAACAAATAAGTAATTTTCAAAAGTTCAGTAGGACCATATACATCATACAATACCCTGTCCCATACAATTCCTTCAGGAACTGGAACCGCTGTAATGTTCACCAGGAACAAGTCTCTTAGTTCACGGTGTGATGCATGTGGTTTGAGAACCAAGTTCATGAGTTGTACTGTGGAGCATTCTGGGAGAAAGTGTCCATTCAGAAGTAGGAAAAAGACTGTTACTATACCAATCTAAAGTATCAGGAAAAGTAATCCAATTGTATTCCATAGATGTATTCAGAGAACCACGAAGTAAGTCTTTTTCAGCCAAGGATAGAAAGCATAAACTCGTAGCTTGAATCGGAGATGCAGTGTTGGCAGCTCAGGTTCACTTGGATCTGCTGAGAAATCGTCATAATGCACAAAGTAGTCAGATGCTGTCCGGTCTATTCTTGGCAGCTCAGCAGGTTTTGTGGAACTGGTACATGACTCGATCTGTGGCATGTTTACATAGACGTCGTCAATTTTTCGATTCGAAATGTCTGTACTTGTTGATTGTACAGTTGTAGCTGTTTCAACAGGGAGAAGTATCATTTCATTGTCGTGCACAGCTTCTCTTTGGAAAGTGGAGTCTTAAGTTGTTATTAAAAATTCCATCTGAACTTCCTGTATGGTAGCAAGAGGAGTGCAGCGGCTATCCAGGAGCCTATGTGGCTTACTGTTGAGAATCGGTCACATAGTGTGGTTTGATCAGATCAATTGAGACAAACCTTTTGTCTCGGCGACCAGCAAGTGGCGGAAGAAGTACAGTTCTAGTACCTTCGACAGTTAGGACCGGTACAGGCGCTCTGTAGGATAGCCCGAATTCTTTCTTGTCCGCAATTTTCTCTCTGACCAGGTCCCCCATCTCCGGGACCCATGCAGGTCTTGCGGATACCGTTTTCACTTCCCCAGTGGCGGTGCGCTTTACTTGGACGTTGCTTGTAAAGCTCGGTATTCTTTAAGGTCCTGTAAAACATCCAAACAATCGTTGTTGTTAAATGGGGTTTCAGCAGCCACCGTACTGACACTATCGAGGTCGGGTACCCACATCCTCACCCCATAAGGTGTACGACCTCCTAGAGATTTTCTTGGCATGTTGTTAAGTGCTCTCTGGACCCCATATAGGTGATTGACCCAACTGCCACCTGAGCCTAATTCCCTAGCTGTTAAGGATTGCTTTAAGTTACAGTTTTTCCTCTCGACTACTGAATTTCCCTCAGGATGACAGGGGGAGGAGTACCGCAAGGCCACATCCAAACTTCCCATGGCTTCTTTGTAAGCCTGAGAGCTAAACGCCGGACCCTGGTCGGAATGTAGTGTGCCTATTGCGTATGTGCCGATAAAGACTCGCAAATCCTTTATAACAGTTTGAGCATCAGCCGAGCGCTAGGGCCAAACCCACAGGAATCTGGAGCATAAATCTACAGCCACCAAGATGTACTTGTATGCCGCATCTGAGTGTAAGGGGCCGCAGTGATCCAAATATACACGCATAAGAGGTTTGTCCGAGATCAATAAAGGTGTTTGTGGTTGACGTGCTACGATGGAGCCCTTCATCTTCTGGCAGATGTCGCAATTGAGGACAAAGTCCTTGGTCTGTATAGTAAGACCTGGCCACCAATAGCGCTGCTTTAGTAGTGAAACTGTAGCAGTAATCCCTGCGTGAGCAGAACCCAGACCCTTGTGTGCAGCTAGTATCAATCCCAATCTGCGATCAGTGTTTGGTATTACTGTATCCCCCACTCCTGGAATCTGAGCATACGGAATGTTTTGTGCATCTAACTTGTAGCTGTACTTGAGTGGAAAGCCTTGCCGCAGTGCTGAGCTGTTGCGCGTGGCATTGACAGCTATCATAGTTGTTCCGTCTATCTTCGTACTGGAGCGAGTTATTGCAGCAAAGTCAGCAGTGCGTACTGTTGCCGTGGCAGTTTCCTCCACCATTGAATTCCCTTCAACGTGAACGCCAACACGTTGATGACTCAATGTATGAATAACATGAGCCCGTGACAGGCCTTATTTCAGCTTTGCCACTTGTTCCCAAAGCATCTTGAGCTTTACTGTATAACCTTTGGAATCCCTAAATCCATTCTGGCCCCATAAGTGTAAATATTAGTTAGAGGACTGGACACAGTAAAATGAATCACACACTATGAGTGTGGGGAATTCACGATCTGTATTTTGCAGTGCCAGAATCAGGGCTCTTAGTTCTGCCAGCTATGGTGTACAGTCCCCTAGAGACTGAGTGTGTGTTTTCCTAGGAAGGAACTTTTCATCCTGCATGTGACCTTTTACAATTGCGCATGCCGCAGAATATTGTTGTTTCATCCCTACGGCTGTCTGGGCAGATCCATTGGTATAAATGATACATTCATATTGATCTAGAGGCATTATTTCATTCGGCAGAGGACATTCTTGTTCGTACTGCAAGAATGCTTGTGTTTGTAATGTAGAATCAAATCTGTAATCTACATCTGTTGCAGTGAGAGAGTTAGCCCATGGAATCCATGGTGGATGTAATGCTTTAGCATTTGGGATGCTTGCCTTTGTAATGGCCTCTAGGGTCGGTACCGGGGTCACGACAATTATGCGTTTCCCCTGCGCTAGTACTCTTTCTCTCACTACAGCAGTCTGTACCGCTGTGAGTATCTTTTCAGTTGGTGCAAAATGTATTTCAGCGCAATAGGGACTGTATCGCCTTCATTGAAAGTGATGTAAGTGTACCTGGTTGGTCCAGCGACTACGCGGATAACCAGGTTAGTTGTATTAACACACGTGTGTAAATGTTTGGAAGCTATCATGTCAGCTTGTACGGAACGTAGGATATCAGTATGTTCCTGTGTCCAATGATGCACTGAAAAACTCAGTTCTAATTAAGTCGTAGAAAGGTTTCACCCTTTCTGCGTAATCCAAAATGTATGTCCTGCCAAAATTCAAAACTCCTACATCGGAGGAGGTTGGAGCAGTGCACATTTTTCTAAAAATTGTGCCGCCAGGCTTTTGCCTTCACTTGACAATTCGTACCCCAAAAATAGGACACTCAGGTGGACAATTTTTTATATTTTGAAATTCCATTTGTATCCCAGGTGGGAGAACCCAAAAATTATGTGGTTCACCCTAGACAAGTGTTCCATTAATTTATTGTCCGTCAGATAGATGTCATCTACATAGGACAATGCCTCCTCATCAGAATTTTGAAGTAACTCTGTCCAGTGGCGGCTGGTGACATTTGAAAGTGGTGAGGCATAAAAGAATTATCGTACTGCACTGCAGCGAGCGAGCGTAGCTTGCGAGCCCGAACCACCTACTGGGGTTTCGGGCGGTTCTCCCCCCGAGAAAACTTTGAAAAAAGAGTGGGCAAATGGTGCATTTTCAAGCAAATTTGAGAAAGCAGGGAGGTTAATAAAGCAATTGTGAATCTGTTCTAACAAAGACAATGACTGGCAAAACTGTCAGTCTAATCAGATGCATATCAGACGCCGGCCTACCACGTGGTCTGTCCATCTGTGCCACTGTGTGCTATTCTTTCACAAGTCTAATGTGCCCCCGTTACTAATTGACAGGAGAGGATCCCGGCGCTTCCCTCCGTCACAAAAGAGTAAACATTATGGCTAAATTGTTTGTTTCTACTGGAGGTAGCCCCAGATGCATGTCTCATGCCTCCCACCGACAAGGCTGTCCGTCGGCTGATAGCAATATTGCATGCTGCCAAGCAGGCTTTAAACTCCCCTTCGCATAATCTTTCACACTAGCTCTGATAAAGCACAGGGAGTAGGGAGCACACCATAACCACTCTTACTGCAGCAGGACTAAAACCTTAAAAATGTGCAACTCTTCATCATGTCAAACCTGGCAGTAGAGTTGTGCAGCACCAGTGCTGTCTACGACTCCTCCTCCCCCTGATGACCTACCAGAATGGCTGCTGTTCCCACCGCGCAACCTGTCAGAATGGCTGTCATCCCCCAACACACAACCTGGTAGCATCGCTGCTGTCCCCACTTAACAATTTGTCAAGCATGGCTATTTTACCCACCTTGCAACCTTGTAAACATGACTGCAGTCCCCATCTCACAACCCGTCAAGCATGGCTGCTGACCCCACCACGTCACATTTAAGAAGATGTGTTGTCCCCACCACAGAACCTGTGAAACATGGCTGCTGTCCCCACCTCACAATCTGACAGCACAGCTGCTGTCTCCTGCACACAATCTGGCCGCATGGCTTTTACCCCAACTTTACAAACATTTGCATTATGCAACACAATAGACTTGGGTCTGTGTTTGCAGCGGTTAAAGGGTGGCAAGCATGCGCATTACTTGAGAAGGTGCGTGAACACACTCACTGCCCGAAACACACGGTTAGCCACCTTCCTACTGCAAACCCAAAGTAACAATTGCGCAGACGCATTGGAGACTGGAAACTTCCAGGGTGCTCTTGGCATCACAGATCCATGAGGGCATGCCAGTGGCATCTTCACTCGGCGTCTCCAGTATACCATGGTATGACATAGTAACGCAAAACATTCTATATAACAGACCACAACATATCTGAACATAATATATCTTAACATACAACATCCTGCAACATAGCAAGGTGCGAGTTACATAACATGTTGTAACTGTTACGTGCCAGCCCTTTACCCGCATAACAAACACACTTTACCATAATAAAATCAAACCATACTACAATCTAACCTGGTCCTAAGTCTCAATTTTCCTAAATACATGCGTAAGTAGTTTTCACATTCCTGATTCCGAACAAAAGTCAGCTACACCACTTCTCAGAGATCTTGTTCCCAAGCTCTGTAATGTAAATCAATAAAATCCAGAATGCTGTGATTGTTATGGCCCATCCAGGTAGCAGTAGGAAAGAAACTTTGTGCTGCCTTTCTTCGAGTTAGTTTCTATATTAAAGCGCACCAAAAACACTTTCATTTTTGAAAAACATGTTACACAGCGGCGTGAGCTGCTGTGGCTTAAAGTAAAAAAAAAGCCCTATGAAGCGGTCAACGCTGCCGCGTCATAGCACTTTAAAAAAAACGTTATGCTTTGTAGTACAGCAGCTAGCCCCGCTGGGCCGCTGTGCAACATATTTTTAACAAGAACTGTTTTAACAATTGAAAATAAAACGAAGTGCTTTGGAGTGCTGCAGTTTAAAATAAAACAACGGGGGAAGGGGCAGGCAGGTAACGAAAGATAAAGCAGTGGGAGGGGTCGGTGGATGGAGCAAGCAATGGATGGGCAAGCAGTAAAGGAATGCGGCAGTCATGGGAGGGGATTTGTATTAAGAACTGCGAGCAGGAGCGTCCAATTTTGACCCGCTGTGACATTTCTTAAGAGTGGGGGCTGTGAGACTCCACCTCCGGGCCAGAGGTAGCACGCACAGCCCCCATTGTTTGCATAGATCTGTTGACTGTCCTACCTGTAAACACGCTGAGCCCTATTTATATCTGGAGTTATTAAGGCAGCCTGTATATCTCAGGGCGCACAGACCTATCTTGAAAAATAAAAAATAAAAGTTTCCCCGGTAAAGGGAACCAGCGAAGGGACCTTCAAAGACCGTACTTTATAAAATAAGGTATTGACTCATTAGCAGCTCGCACTGAATAAACATTAGGCAAAAATTAAACAGCCCAGTTCTCTCAGTGATGGAGTGATGTATGGAAACAATGGAGGCGGGGTTGTGGAATGCTTCAAGCTCCACTGAGGCAAATGGAAGACAAGCGAACCACAGCAACTTTTCACCTACGGAGACAGACAATTGATGTAAACAAAGCAGCCATGTATGCCCCGGACTCTTCAAGTGCCGGGGAAAAAGAAGTCAGCCTGCATATGCCTTTTTTAGGTTGGAGCCTAGCGCAGCGCGCATGCGCTGCCCTATGGGAGGCTTCTTGTGAGGGCTCAAAACTTCTCCATGTGGGTCGGACTCCTCCCACACATCTGATTGGCCTTTGCATGTGTCTTTCAATAATGAAAGCATGCAAATGGCCAAAGGCGGGTGCATGTCCCACCTCTTCTTCAAATGTTCACTCCCACAGCGTTTTGCTCTTGGGAGCGAGCAGCGGCGCGCAGGCTGGCAGCTGCATTCCTCCCTCGTCGTGGATCAGGTTACTAATTAGCAGCCTGCCTCCATGTTTGCACCCCTCCCACTCTTCTTTGTTTGTTCTTTGTAGCACGGTCTGGTTTCACTTTAGGGACCGTGGACCGCGCTTGCTGAAAGTGACAATGTATGACTCTCTCTCTCTCACTGACTGATTCACACTGTCTCACTGACTGACTAAGTGACTGAATGACTGACTCTCTCACTGACTGACTGACTGACAATCTCACTCTCCCTCTCTCTCACTGACTGACTGACTCACTCACTCTCTCAATCTCTCTCTCTCTCACTGACTGACTGACTGACTCTCTCACTCTCTCTCTCACTGACTGACTGACTCTCTCACTGACTCTCTGACTGACTGGCTCTCTCACTGACTGACTGACACTGACTGACTCTCTCACTGACTCTCTGACTGACTGACTCTCTCACTGACTGACTGACACTGACTGAATCTCTCACTGACTGACTGACTCTCTCACTGACTCTCTGACTGACTGACTCTCTCACTCTCTCTCTGACTGACTGGCTCTCTCACTGACTGACTGACTGAGTGACTCACTGACTCTCTGACTGACTCTCTCACTCTCTCTCTGACTGACTGGCTCTCTCACTGACTGACTGACTCCTCTCACTGACTGACTGACTCTCTCACTGACTGACTGACTCACTGACTCACTGACTGACTGACTCTCTCACTGACTGACTGACTGACTCTCACTATGTCTCTCACTGACTGACTGACTCTCTCACTCCCTCTCTCACTGACTGACTGACTGACTCTCTCACTGACTGACTGTCTGACTCTCTCTCTCTCTCACTGACTGACTCTCTCACTCTGTCTCACTGACTGACTGACTCTCACTCACTCTCTCACTGACTGACTCTCTCAATCTCTCTCACTGACTGACTCTCTCAATCTCTCTCACTGACTGACTCTCTCACTCTCACTGACTGACTGACTCTCACTGACTCTCTGACTGACTGACTCTCTCACTCTCTCTCTCACTGACTGACTGACACTGACTGACTCTCTCACTGACTCTCTGACTGACTGACTCTCTCACTGACTGACTGACACTGACTGAATCTCTCACTGACTGACTGACTCTCTCACTGACTCTCTGACTGACTGACTCTCTCACTCTCTCTCTGACTGACTGGCTCTCTCACTGACTGACTGACTGAGTGACTCACTGACTCTCTGACTGACTCTCTCACTCTCTCTCTGACTGACTGGCTCTCTCACTGACTGACTGACTCTCTCACTGACTGACTGACTCACTGACTGACTGACTCTCTCACTGACTGACTGACTGACTCTCACTCTCTCTCTCACTGACTGACTGACTCTCTCACTCCCTCTCTCACTGACTGACTGACTGACTCTCTCACTGACTGACTGACTGTCTGACTCTCTCTCTCTCTCACTGACTGACTCTCTCACTCTGTCTCACTGACTGACTGACTCTCACTCACTCTCTCACTGACTGACTCTCTCAATCTCTCTCACTGACTGACTCTCTCACTCTCACTGACTGACTGACTCTCACTGACTCTCTGACTGACTGACTCTCTCACTCTCTCTCACTGACTGACTCTCACTGACACTAACCAACTGACTGACTAACTGACTGACTGACTCTCTCACTGATTGACTCTCTCACTCTCTCTCTCACTGACTGACTAACTGACTGACTCTCTCACTCTCTCTCTCACTGACTGACTAACTGACTGACTGACTCTCTCACTGACTGACTGACTCTCTCACTGACTGACTGACTAACTGACTCTCTCACTGACTGACTTACTGACTCTCTCACTCTCTCACTGACTGACTCTCTCACTGACTGACTGACTCTCTCACTCTCTCTCTCACTGACTGACTCTCTCACTGACTGACTGACTCTCTCAATCTCTCTCTCACTGACTGGCTGACTGACTGACTCTCTCACTGACTGACAGACTAACTGACTGACTCTCACTGACTCTCTGACTCTCACTCTCTCTCACTAACTGACTGACTGACTCTCTCACTGACTGACTCTCACTGACTGACTGACTCACTGACTGACTGACTCTCTCACTGACTGACTGACTCTCTCACTGACTAACTGACTGACTCTCTCACTGACTGACTGACACTCTCTCACTCTCTCTCACTGACTGACTGACTCTCTCACTGACTGACTGACTCTCTCACTGACTGACTGACTGACTGACTCTCTCACTCTCTCTCTCACTAACTGACTGACTCTCACTGACTGACTGACTGACTCTTTCACTCTCTCTCTCACTGATTGACTCTCTCACTCTCTCACTGTCTGACTCTCTCTCACTGACTGACTCTGACTCTCTCTCTCTCACTGACTGACTGACTCACTCTCTCAATCTCTCTCTCTCTCACTGACTGACTGACTCTCTCTCTCACTCTCTCACTGACTGACTGACTCTCTCACTTACTCTCTGACTGACTGACTCTCTCACTGACTGATTGACTCTCTCACTCTCTCTCACTGACTGACTGACTCTCTCACTCTCTCTCTCACTGACTGACTGACTCTCACTGACTGACTCTCACTGACTGACTGACTCTCTCACTGACTGACTCTCACTGACTGACTGACTCTCTCACTGACTGACTGACTGACTCTCTCACTCTCTCTCTCACTGACTGACTCTCTCAATCTCTCTCTCACTGACTGACTCTCTCACTCACTCTCTCTCTCACTAACTCACTGACTGACTCTCTCACTGACTGACTGACTCACTGACTGACTGTCTCACTGACTGACTCTCTCACTCTCTCTCTCACTGACTAACTGACTGACTCTCTCACTCTCTCTCTCTCACTGACTGACTGACTGACTCTCTCACTGACTGACTCTCTCACTCTCTCTCTCACTGACTGACTCTCTCACTGACTGACTGACTCTCTCACTCTCTCTCACTGACTGACTGACTGACTGACTCTCTGACTGACTGACTCTCTCACTGACTGACTCTCACTCTCTCACTAACTGACTGACTGACTAACTGACTGACTCTCTCACTCACTCTCTCTCACTAACTGACTGACTCTCTCACTGACTGACTGACTGACTCTCACACTGACTGACTGACTGACTCTCTCACTCTCACTGATTGACTCTCACTCTCTCACTGTCTG
The DNA here is from genome assembly GCA_963921515.1 of Calotriton arnoldi. Classification (NCBI taxonomy): domain Eukaryota; kingdom Metazoa; phylum Chordata; class Amphibia; order Caudata; family Salamandridae; genus Calotriton; species Calotriton arnoldi. The sequence goes on along the minus strand of CAWUFW010000889.1, from coordinate 119,241 downwards.
ACTCTCTCTCACTGACTGACTCTCTGACTCTCTCTTACTGACTGACTGACTGACTCACTCTCTCAATCTCTCTCTCACTGACTGACTGACTCTCTCACTGACTGACTGACTCTCTCACTGACTGACTTACTGACTCTCACTCTCACTGACTGACTGACTCTCACTCTCTCTCACTGACTGACTGACTCTAAAATCTCTCGCTCACTGACTGACTCTCTCACTGACTGACTGACTCTCACTGACTCTCTGACTGATTGACTCTCTCACTCTCTCTCTCACTAACTGACTGACTCTCTCACTGACTGACTCTCACTGACTGACTGACTCATTGACTCTCTCACTGACTGACTGACTCTCTCACTCTCTCTCTCACTGACTGACTTTCTCACTCTCTCTCTCACTGACTCTCTCTTTTTTTTTTTTTTTTTTAAACTTCACAGTGAGTACAGCTTCATTAGCATATCAACAGTATACATTGAACTTTAATACCAAAGAAAAAAAGGAAAAGAAAAGAGAATATGATTATAGCAACACCTACTTAAACGCTTCTAGCCAGTTGGTAATAGGAGACCACATTTTAAGCCCCCAGGCTCGTTTCCTAGGCCCCGCATTTTATAAACAGAAGATTCCGTGTTATATAGCGCTAATATCCTTGATCTCCAGTTGATAAAAGTCGGAGCATCAGGACTAATCCACTGAGATGTTATACTTAATCTTAGAACTGCCATGGCAATGAAAAGAAAATTAGTCTCAGCCCTACCACGAAGTTTTCTGTCCTCATCACTTTCTACCCCCAGGATTATTAATTCGGAAGAAAATTTTATAGGGATAGCAAGAATCAAATTCAAAAAATAATTTATGTCCTTCAAAAAAGATTCCAGCCCCGGACAGGTATAAAACATGTGTAGGGTATCTGCTCCCCAGAGCCCACATCTACTACATGAATTTCCGGGGAGCGAGTCCACTTCGAGATCTTGGCAGGAGTATAATATAAATCAAAAGCGGACATAAAATGCTGCGTTTTCAGGCTCCCAGATATAAGCACACTGTTGGCTAGTTCCAACGATGTCTCCAGATTGGACCCTTTATCCCCTAACTTCCTCTCCCAGTTAGCTTTTTGAAGTGTTAGATCATCAGGGGACTCTGCCAATAGTGCTTGATAAATTGCTCCAATCCGTGATGATCTCCTCAATAATTCTATAAACCCATTGGTACCCACATTGACATTATCTCCTTGCAAACTTGAGCCTAGAAAACTCAGAATCTGTAAAAACTTGAAAAAGTCCTCCTTGGGGAGTCCAAATCTTTTTGTAGAAACGAAAATGAGACTAATTGTCCTTCGCAATATAAATCCCCTAAGACAATGATTCCGGCGTTGCCCCAGCTGAATGTAATTCTATCCTGGAATATAATTGGTAAAAGAGCACTCGCAGAAAAGGGGGTATATGCGTTAATATTAGGTATCCGTAATCTACGACGAATTTTCCTCCAAACTGAGTAAGCCGATTGTACTGTTTTAAATTTTGTCTTCTTATAATAACTTGGTTCCAAAGTTTTAACTAACCTTTGCCTCGCTTCATCTCCTAAAAGCATTTCATATATAGTGGGATCAACAGCTTCTAACCTAGCGGAATTACCAGTCACTAATATTCCCATGTGCTGCAATAATGCAGCCCAGTGATATAGTAAGAAATTTGGCACCCCAAATCCACCCCTTAATCTAGGAAGAGTCATCCACTTGATAGCCCTTCTGGGCCGCCGATAACCCCATAAAAACCTGAAACAGACCCTTTCAATTTTTGTAATACAGAGCGTTGAAAATATCAATGGAATTGTTCGAAAAAATATAAAAATTTTGGAAAAATTGACATTTTGATTACATTACAACGACCATGTAGTGTTAAATGTAAGTGATCCAGTCTCTCCAAAAACCTACTAACTGTATGGATCACCGGTAAAATATTAAGTTCCGGAATACGTTCCACTGCTGCAGTTAATCTGACCCCCAAATAGATGGCCTCGGTTACCGTTGGCATGTCTGCTGGAGGGGAGCTGTCAGATTGTAAACATTGAGTCTTATCTATGTTTAGTTTATAACCGGATACAGCACCATACTGTTTCGCCAGGTCTTCAACTACTGGAAGAGCTGCCCTTAAGTTGCTTGTAAAGATCGCGATATCGTCGGCATATGCCAATGATTTATAACTAATGTTATTAACCTTAACCGGCTCGATGTTGATTTCCGCTTCCAACTTAGTTAAAAAAGGATCTATGTATAATGAAAATAACAATGGGGAGCAGGGGCACCCCTGCCTTGTCCCTCTGCTAATACTAAATGCTTGCGAAACTTGTCCAGATATACGAATTACAGCTTCCGGTGTTGCATAAAGTACCTGAACAGCTTGAATAAATTCTGTAGTAAATCCCTTCCAGTATAAGACAGACCAAAGGAATCGCCAGGAGACCCTGTCAAACGCTTTCTCTGCGTCTAACAGGATCATCCCGAGCGGTGATCCAGTGGCCTGCGCCCAGTCAAGAAGAGCTATTGCTCTCTTGACATGGTCTGTAGTATCCCGGCCCGGAATAAATCCGTGTTGTCGGATAGACACTAAAGGAGTTATAACTGTGCCCAGCCTAGAGGCAATTATTTTCGAATAAATCTTACTATCCGCCGTAATAAGTGTAATCGGTCTGTAAGATGCCGGATTAAGTTCGGGTTTACCCTTTTTCTTAAACACTACAATGATAGTCTTCTGCCATGATTTAGGGGTCTGACCCCGTTGAGCAAGTTGAAATAAAGATAGTAGCATGGGACTCAGCAGTTGCCGAAATGTCCTGAAGAACTCCAGAGGAATTCCGTCTGGCCCAACTGCTTTGCCAGTGGCTAAGGACACTATTGCTTTCTCAACCTCCTCCCTAGTAATTGGGGCGGTGAGAGCCTCATTTTGAACAGGCGTAACTCTCCCCGTATTTAGCTCACTTAAAAATGCCCTGATGTTTCCCGTGGTAGCTTCCCCTTCTGCAGTGTATAACTGATGATAGAAGTTTTGAAATACACTTAGAATTCCCAATGGGGTATCTTGCATCTGATCCGATAAATCTAAAATCTTATTTATTCTATTCGCAGCTGCCCTCTGTTGAATACGTTTGGCCAATAATTTCCCTGTGTTCTCTCCGAATTCGTAAATGTCAGACCTATGCTGTATATATTTAGCAGCAAGCTCTTCCGAAAAATTTTGATGTATTTTAGATTTAATAGCTGCGATAAGATGTTGACACTCTTCTATATTTTGAGCTGCACTAATTTTCCTTACAAGCTCAACTTCTGCAAGCCTTAAATCATTGATCCATCCCTTAATCTTTGCCTTAGCCATCTTTTGATGATACAGAGAAAAGCTGAGAGTCTCCCCCGTAAAGCGGCTTTGAACGCATCCCACACTATTATTTCAGAAGCGGTGCCCTTATTGATATTAAAAAATTCAGTAATCCATTTGGCCATGTGTTTACAGTAGGCTTCGTCTAATAAAAGTTTCCTATCAAATGTCCATTTTGATGGAATTCTGTAAAGCCCACTTAATGATAATTCCATTATTAGCGGATTATGATCTGACAATATTCTGGGATATAATTCAATACTGGCATTTTCAACTATCTGATATGAGCCGAAAAAATAATCCAGCCGAACCAATCTGTTATGAGGTACAGAAAAAAAGGTGAATCCCGGATCCTCAGATTTGTGTCTATGCCATACATCCACTAATCCGTATTCCCTAACTAACCCCTGCAATGCTTTAAAAGTCTTGCTCTTTCGACCTGGGTAAGGAGTATTATCTGCAAGATTAAAGCTATTCTTTAAATGAATATTAAAGTCTCCGCATAGAATCAGCGGAGATGGCCACGCAGCTAATTCAATACTGATATGGTTCAAAACTTCAGGATCATCTAAATTTGGACCATACAGGGAACAGATTGTAAAAGAGCGCCACTGATGTCTGCTTCCAAGATCACCCAACGCCCCAATTGATCCTCTTTCTTACGTTTACAGGTTATAACTCCATGCTTTGCTAAAATTGCTACCCCCGTGTTGTAGTGCCCTGTCGTGTACACGCCAATAAATCAAAACCAGTATCCCTAAGCCAGTTCCGTTTACTCCAGGCTATATGTGTTTCCTGTATACATAAAACCTCTAGTTGCATATGCTTAATCATTTTGGCAAATAAATTCCTTTTTTGCGATCGTTAAGGCCACATATATTTATAGAACATATACGTAATTTATCACTAACCATGATCCTTATTGAATTCCAATCCCTTTCCTAAGCTAATAGCATGATAAGCACATTTCAAATTGTCTATGAAAACAAAGCAATTCATTATTTCCCGTATTTTCCTATTGAAATGAAGATGTACCCACTTAATGTTCCAATTGACCAATAATTGTGCTACCCACCACCACCCACCCACCCTACCCCTCCCCATGAGTCCCCTCCCTCTACCCCTGCAACCTCCACCCCCCCCCACACCCCCAACTCTCGAGGCATGGGAACCACCGGTCCCTGGTGATGTTGAGCAAGGACTCCATACCCCCTCCGCCAAGCTAACCCTCCCCCTCCGTATGACATACATTCTATTAAAAAAAAAAAAAAAAGGGTCAAGCGGAGGTATTAAGCAAGGAAAAATCAAAAGAAAGAGGAAAAGAAAAAAAAAAGAAGGAAGAGAAGATTTTTGGGGAAGTCCATGAGACAGGGAGACAGAGAGAAAGCTAGAGTCACATATCTCATAACTTATAATATCCAGCTTATTCTCCCTTTACCGATAAGATACAGAGTTTAACTATTACAACTATTACAACTGCCTATAATAAAGACAAAAATTCCTTCGCTTGGATCTCAGATTGAAAGAAGTGCGTTTGCCCATGGGAGATCACCTTCAATTTAGCGGGGTTAAGTAAAAAGACCTGTGCTCCCTTTGCCTGAAATGCCGGCATTAATTGCTGCATGAGCCATCTATTTTCGACTGTCACCTGACAGAAGTCAGGCCTCACGAAAAAATCACAACCCTTGCCCATCCGCCTCCTATTTGGTCTAGCCAAATCATAAAGGGCTTCTCTAGCCAGAAAATTATTAAGGCAGATGAGAATAGCGCGTGGCCGGCTATCAGCCTGTCCTCCAGGCTTCTTGCGAATGTTAAAAGGAAATCGATGAGCCCTCTGGAGCTGTATTTTCCAGTCCCAGTGTTGCAGTTCTGGGAACGCCTCCTCGAAAAGTTCGATCACAAACTGTCGGACATCTGCGCCTTCTTTGCCCTCAGGAACACCAAGTATGCGAAGATTGTTTCTCCTCGATCGATTTTCCATTTCCGTCAGTTTCCATACTGTATCATCCTTTAAAGATTTCAAAGATTCTGTTAGATTTTTCTGCTTGGTTAATTCATCTTCTAGCTGAGAAATTCGGGTCTCTGCTTCCCCATTCTTGTCGCAAATTCGGTGCATGACTTAGCTACCCTACGGATAGAATTATGGAGCTTTCGATAAGCCCCTTGAGTACGGGAGCTCTCTGCTCTGGTTTCCTCCCGAAGAGCCATGATGGTTTGATATATTGTGGAGAGTGTAATCCCTTCTGATTCCTTATCGCTGCCACTGGTCATATCTGCCGATAGACTTTCCTCCGGAGCCTCCTTCCCCGCCAAATTAGATGAGAAGGAGTAATCCCAGGTCATAGACCCCGCCGCGCCCTTTACCTGGTCCGAAAGAGTACCTGGCTCTTGCAGTCTGGACTCCGTGCCATGTTTTATCAGCGTTTTATCACTCTCCTCTTCCCAGTGCAGACTGCTACTATCGCTTCCATCTGCTGCCCAATCATTACCAGGATGATCGTCACCTGAGGAGTTAGAGTAATCTGATAGTGAATAAAATTTATCTACGGCATCCTCCTCCATAGAAATTAATGGTCTCTCCCCCACATAATTAGTGTCCCTAGCGGTGAAAGGCAGTTCCTTAGTTTCGGTCTCTTTGCCCTGGTCTTCACCAAGAGGGACTTCAACTCCCACAATGCACCCTTCTTGTGGTCGAGCCCCCGTACTGTCTACGGTCATCAGAGCATCCACTATGGAGGGTATGCTTGTTGTACTTCCAGATTCCCCACTGCCTCCAGGGAGAATGGCTATATGCATAGTTGTCAAATCCACTGCACATAATGGTGGTCCCCTAATCGTTTCTTGAGCGAGAGACTCACCCAGCTGAGGCTTCGTACCTTGAATGTCATCGTCTTGAGATAATAGAGCAGACACTGCCAGCTTAGGTAGAGAAGCATCAGTCTTACTGCTCCGTTTAAGGCTGGCTGCCAGGTCACGTGTTGATTTACTTTTGTCGGTTTGTGCTTTGAACAGAGCAGGGACCGTCTGCTTTCCTCGTGTTGCACCATTTTTCCCCTTCTCCTTTTGCTGGTCCCCGGAGCCGGGCAGCCCAGCCAGCACAGCAGAAACAGAAGCGGAGCGTCGTCCTCTCTGATCAGAGTTTTCCCCATCTCGGTCCCTGATGGACTGCTGAGAGTTTCCAAAGTGTACCGGCGGCCCCCGTCCTCTAGTGCTTTTCGTGCCGGCTTTTGGTGGCATTTTTAAGTCGGTATAAGTGCAGCGAGCAAGCGGGGAGAAAATGCTGGAGGTTTTCCACGCTAGCAGTCTGCAAGGCAGCGGGACCCCCAGTAACCAGCACCAGGAACGCCAGATCATCCGGAGGAATACAGAAGCGTAAGTTCAGTTTTTAATTCTCTGTCATTTCAAAAGCGTCCAGAAGCGAGGAGGGAGAGTTTTAGCGGGGAGGTAATTGGGGAGCCAGCTCACTCCGCCACCGTAGCGGCTGCGTGAGCTGCTGTGGCTTAAAGTTAAAAAAAAGCCCTATGAAGCGGTCAACGCTGCCGCGTCATAGCACTTTAAAAAAAACGTTATGCTTTGTAGTACAGCAGCTAGCCCCGCTGGGTCGCTGTGCAACATATTTTTAACAAGAACTGTTTTAACAATTGAAAATAAAACGAAGTGCTTTGGAGTGCTGCAGTTTAAAATAAAACAACAGGGGAAGGGGCAGGCAAGTAACGAAAGATAAAGCAGTGGGAGGGGTCGGTGGATGGGGCAAGCAATGGATGGGCAAGCAGTAAAGGAATGCGGCAGTCATGGGAGGGGATTTGTATTAAGAACTGCGAGCAGGAGCGTCCAATTTTGACCCGCTGTGACATTTCTTAAGAGTGGGGGCTGTGAGACTCCACCTCCGGGCCAGAGGTAGTCACGCACAGCCCCCATTGTTTGCATAGATCTGTTGACTGTCCTACCTGTAAACACGCTGAGCCCTATTTATATCTGGAGTTATTAAGGCAGCCTGTATATCTCAGGGCGCACAGACCTATCTTGAAAAATAAAAAATAAAAGTTTCCCCGGTAAAGGGAACCAGCGAAGGGACCTTCAAAGACCGTACTTTATAAAATAAGGTATTGACTCATTAGCAGCTCGCACTGAATAAACATTAGGCAAAAATTAAACAGCCCAGTTCTCTCAGTGATGGAGTGATGTATGGAAACAATGGAGGCGGGGTTGTGGAATGCTTCAAGCTCCACTGAGGCAAATGGAAGACAAGCGAACCACAGCAACTTTTCACCTACGGAGACAGACAATTGATGTAAACAAAGCAGCCACGTATGCCCCGGACTCTTCAAGTGCCGGGGAAAAAAGAAGTCAGCCTGCATATGCCTTTTTAGGTTGGAGCCTAGCGCAGCGCGCATGCGCTGCCCTATGGGAGGCTTCTTGTGAGGGCTCAAAACTGCTCCATGTGGGTCGGACTCCTCCCACACATCTGATTGGCCTTTGCATGTGTCTTTCAATAATGAAAGCATGCAAATGGCCAAAGGCGAGTGCATGTCCCACCTCTTCTTCAAATGTTCACTCCCACAGCGTTTTGCTCTTGGGAGCGAGCAGCGGCGCGCAGGCTGGCAGCTGCATTCCTCCCTCGTCGTGGATCAGGTTACTAATTAGCAGCCTGCCTCCATGTTTGCACCCCTCCCACTCTTCTTTGTTTGTTCTTTGTAGCACGGTCTGGTTTCACTTTAGGGACCGTGGACCGCGCTTGCTGAAAGTGACAATGTATGACTCTCTCTCTCTCACTGACTGATTCACACTGTCTCACTGACTGACTAAGTGACTGAATGACTGACTCTCTCACTGACTGACTGACTGACAATCTCACTCTCCCTCTCTCTCACTGACTGACTGACTCACTCACTCTCTCAATCTCTCTCTCACTGACTGACTGACTGACTCTCTCACTCTCTCTCTCACTGACTGACTGACTCTCTCACTGACTCTCTGACTGACTGGCTCTCTCACTGACTGACTGACACTGACTGACTCTCTCACTGACTCTCTGACTGACTGACTCTCTCACTGACTGACTGACACTGACTGAATCTCTCACTGACTGACTGACTCTCTCACTGACTCTCTGACTGACTGACTCTCTCACTCTCTCTCTGACTGACTGGCTCTCTCACTGACTGACTGACTGAGTGACTCACTGACTCTCTGACTGACTCTCTCACTCTCTCTCTGACTGACTGGCTCTCTCACTGACTGACTGACTCTCTCACTGACTGACTGACTCTCTCACTGACTGACTGACTCACTGACTCACTGACTGACTGACTCTCTCACTGACTGACTGACTGACTCTCACTCTGTCTCTCACTGACTGACTGACTCTCTCACTCTCTCACTGACTGACTGACTGACTCTCTCACTGACTGACTGACTGTCTGACTCTCTCTCTCTCTCACTGACTGACTCTCTCACTCTGTCTCACTGACTGACTGACTCTCACTCACTCTCTCACTGACTGACTCTCTCAATCTCTCTCACTGACTGACTCTCTCAATCTCTCTCACCGACTGACTCTCTCACTCTCACTGACTGACTGACTCTCACTGACTCTCTGACTGACTGACTCTCTCACTCTCTCTCTCACTGACTGACTGACACTGACTGACTCTCTCACTGACTCTCTGACTGACTGACTCTCTCACTGACTGACTGACACTGACTGAATCTCTCACTGACTGACTGACTCTCTCACTGACTCTCTGACTGACTGACTCTCTCACTCTCTCTCTGACTGACTGGCTCTCTCACTGACTGACTGACTGAGTGACTCACTGACTCTCTGACTGACTCTCTCACTCTCTCTCTGACTGACTGGCTCTCTCACTGACTGACTGACTCTCTCACTGACTGACTGACTCACTGACTGACTGACTCTCTCACTGACTGACTGACTGACTCTCACTCTCTCTCTCACTGACTGACTGACTCTCTCACTCCCTCTCTCACTGACTGACTGACTGACTCTCTCACTGACTGACTGACTGTCTGACTCTCTCTCTCTCTCACTGACTGACTCTCTCACTCTGTCTCACTGACTGACTGACTCTCACTCACTCTCTCACTGACTGACTCTCTCAATCTCTCTCACTGACTGACTCTCACTCTCACTGACTGACTGACTCTCACTGACTCTCTGACTGACTGACTCTCTCACTCTCTCTCTCACTGACTGACTCTCACTGACTTACTAACCAACTGACTGACTAACTGACTGACTGACTCTCTCACTGACTGACTCTCTCACTCTCTCTCTCACTGACTGACTAACTGACTGACTCTCTCACTCTCTCTCTCACTGACTGACTAACTGACTGACTGACTCTGTCACTGACTGACTGACTCTCTCACTGACTGACTGACTAACTGACTCTCTCACTGACTGACTTACTGACTCTCTCACTCTCTCACTGACTGACTGACTGACTGACTCTCTCACTGACTGACTGACTCTCTCACTCTCTCTCTCACTGACTGACTCTCTCACTGACTGACTGACTCTCTCAATCTCTCTCTCACTGACTGGCTGACTCACTGACTCTCTCACTGACTGACAGACTAACTGACTGACTCTCACTGACTCTCTGACTCTCACTCTCTCTCACTAACTGACTGACTGACTCTCTCACTGACTGACTCTCACTGACTGACTGACTCACTGACTGACTGACTCTCTCACTGACTGACTGACTCTCTCACTGACTAACTGACTGACTCTCTCACTGACTGACTGACACTCTCTCACTCTCTCTCACTGACTGACTGACTCTCTCACTGACTGACTGACTCTCTCACTGACTGACTGACTGACTGACTGACTCTCTCACTCTCTCTCTCACTAACTGACTGACTCTCACTGACTGACTGACTGACTCTTTCACTCTCTCTCTCACTGATTGACTCTCTCACTCTCTCACTGTCTGACTCTCTCTCACTGACTGACTCTGACTCTCTCTCTCTCACTGACTGACTGACTCACTCTCTCAATCTCTCTCTCTCTCTGACTGACTGACTGCTCTCTCTCACTCTCTCACTGACTGACTGACTCTCTCACTTACTCTCTGACTGACTGACTCTCTCACTCTCTCACTGACTGATTGACTCTCTCACTCTCTCTCACTGACTGACTGACTCTCTCACTCTCTCTCTCACTGACTGACTGACTCTCACTGACTGACTGACTCTCTCACTGACTGACTCTCACTGACTGACTGACTCTCTCACTGACTGACTCTCTCACTCTCTCTCTCACTGACTGACTGACTCTCTCACTCTCTCTCTCACTGACTGACTCTCTCAATCTCTCTCTCACTGACTGACTCTCTCACTCTCTCTCTCACTAACTCACTGACTGACTCTCTCACTGACTGACTGACTCACTGACTGACTGTCTCACTGACTGACTCTCTCACTCTCTCTCTCACTGACTAACTGACTGACTCTCTCACTCTCTCTCTTTCACTGACTGACTGACTGACTCTCTCACTGACTGACTGACTGACTCTCTCACTCTCTCTCTCACTGACTGACTCTCTCACTGACTGACTGACTCACTGACTGACTGTCTCACTGACTGACTCTCTCACTCTCTCTCTCACTGACTAACTGACTGACTCTCTCACTCTCTCTCTCTCACTGACTGACTGACTGACTCTCTCACTGACTGACTGACTCTCTCACTCTCTCTCTCACTGACTGACTCTCTCACTGACTGACTGACTCTCTCACTCTCTCACTGACTGATTGACTCTCTCACTCTCTCTCACTGACTGACTGACTCTCTCACTCTCTCTCTCACTGACTGACTGACTCTCACTGACTGACTGACTCTCTCACTGACTGACTCTCACTGACTGACTGACTCTCTCACTGACTGACTCTCTCACTCTCTCTCTCACTGACTGACTGACTCTCTCACTCTCTCTCTCACTGACTGACTCTCTCAATCTCTCTCTCACTGACTGACTCTCTCACTCTCTCTCTCACTAACTCACTGACTGACTCTCTCACTGACTGACTGACTCACTGACTGACTGTCTCACTGACTGACTCTCTCACTCTCTCTCTCACTGACTAACTGACTGACTCTCTCACTCTCTCTCTTTCACTGACTGACTGACTGACTCTCTCACTGACTGACTGACTCTCTCACTCTCTCTCTCACTGACTGACTCTCTCACTGACTGACTGACTCACTGACTGACTGTCTCACTGACTGACTCTCTCACTCTCTCTCTCACTGACTAACTGACTGACTCTCTCACTCTCTCTCACTGACTGACTGACTGACTCTCTGACTGACTGACTCTCTCACTGACTGACTCTCACTCTCTCACTAACTGACTGACTGACTAACTGACTGACTCTCTCACTCACTCTCTCTCTCACTAACTGACTGACTCTCTCACTGACTGACTGACTGACTCTCTCACTCTCACTGATTGACTCTCACTCTCTCACTGTCTGACTCTCTCTCACTGACTGACTCTCTGACTCTCTCTTACTGACTGACTGACTGACTCACTCTCTCAATCTCTCTCTCACTGACTGACTGACTCTCTCACTGACTGACTGACTCTCTCACTGACTGACTTACTGACTCTCACTGACTGACTGACTCTCACTCTCTCTCACTGACTGACTGACTCTAAAATCTCTCTCTCACTGACTGACTCTCTCACTGACTGACTGACTCTCACTGACTCTCTGACTGACTGACTCTCTCACTCTCTCTCTCACTAACTGACTGACTGACTCTCTCACTGACTGACTCTCACTGACTGACTGACTCATTGACTCTCTCACTGACTGACTGACTCTCTCACTCTCTCTCTCACTGACTGACTGACTTTCTCACTCTCTCTCTCACTGACTGACTGACTCTCTCACTGACTGACTCTCTCTTTTTTTTTTTTTTAAACTTCACAGTGAGTACAGCTTCATTAGCATATCAACAGTATACATTGAACTTTAATACCAAAGAAAAAAAGGAAAAGAAAAGAGAATATGATTATAGCAACACCTACTTAAACGCTTCTAGCCAGTTGGTAATAGGAGACCACATTTTTAGCCCCCAGGCTCGTTTCCTAGGCCCCCGCATTTTATAAACAGAAGATTCCGTGTTATATAGCGCTAATATCCTTGATCTCCAGTTGATAAAAGTCGGAGCATCAGGACTAATCCACTGAGATGTTATACTTAATCTTAGAACTGCCATGGCAATGAAAAGAAAATTAGTCTCAGCCCTACCACGAAGTTTTCTGTCCTCATCACTTTCTACCCCCAGGATTATTAATTCGGAAGAAAATTTTATAGGGATAGCAAGAATCAAATTCAAAAAATAATTTATGTCCTTCAAAAAGATTCCAGCCCCGGACAGGTATAAAACATGTGTAGGGTATCTGCTCCCCAGAGCCCACATCTACTACATGAATTTCCGGGGGAGCGAGTCCACTTCGAGATCTTGGCAGGAGTATAATATAAATCAAAAGCGGACATAAAATGCTGCGTTTTCAGGCTCCCAGATATAAGCACACTGTTGGCTAGTTCCAACGATGTCTCCAGATTGGACCCTTTATCCCCTAACTTCCTCTCCCAGTTAGCTTTTTGAAGTGTTAGATCATCAGGGGACTCTGCCAATAGTGCTTGATAAATTGCTCCAATCCGTGATGATCTCCTCAATAATTCTATAAACCCATTGGTACCCACATTGACATTATCTCCTTGCAAACTTGAGCCTAGAAAACTCAGAATCTGTAAAAACTTGAAAAAGTCCTCCTTGGGGAGTCCAAATCTTTTTTGTAGAAACGAAAATGAGACTAATTGTCCTTCGCAATATAAATCCCCTAAGACAATGATTCCGGCGTTGCCCCAGCTGAATGTAATTCTATCCTGGAATATAATTGGTAAAAGAGCACTCGCAGAAAAGGGGGTATATGCGTTAATATTAGGTATCCGTAATCTACGACGAATTTTCCTCCAAACTGAGTAAGCCGATTGTACTGTTTTAAATTTTGTCTTCTTATAATAACTTGGTTCCAAAGTTTTAACTAACCTTTGCCTCGCTTCATCTCCTAAAAGCATTTCATATATAGTGGGATCAACAGCTTCTAACCTAGCGGAATTACCAGTCACTAATATTCCCATGTGCTGCAATAATGCAGCCCAGTGATATAGTAAGAAATTTGGCACCCCAAATCCACCCCTTAATCTAGGAAGAGTCATCCACTTGATAGCCCTTCTGGGCCGCCGATAACCCCATAAAAACCTGAAACAGACCCTTTCAATTTTTGTAATACAGAGCGTTGAAAATATCAATGGAATTGTTCGAAAAAAATATAAAAATTTTGGAAAAATTGACATTTTGATTACATTACAACGACCATGTAGTGTTAAATGTAAGTGATCCAGTCTCTCCAAAAACCTACTAACTGTATGGATCACCGGTAAAATATTAAGTTCCGGAATACGTTCCACTGCTGCAGTTAATCTGACCCCCAAATAGATGGCCTCGGTTACCGTTGGCATGTCTGCTGGAGGGGAGCTGTCAGATTGTAAACATTGAGTCTTATCTATGTTTAGTTTATAACCGGATACAGCACCATACTGTTTCGCCAGGTCTTCAACTACTGGAAGAGCTGCCCTTAAGTTGCTTGTAAAGATCGCGATATCGTCGGCATATGCCAATGATTTATAACTAATGTTATTAACCTTAACCGGCTCGATGTTGATTTCCGCTTCCAACTTAGTTAAAAAAGGATCTATGTATAATGAAAATAACAATGGGGAGCAGGGGCACCCCTGCCTTGTCCCTCTGCTAATACTAAATGCTTGCGAAACTTGTCCAGATATACGAATTACAGCTTCCGGTGTTGCATAAAGTACCTGAACAGCTTGAATAAATTCTGTAGTAAATCCCTTCCAGTATAAGACAGACCAAAGGAATCGCCAGGAGACCCTGTCAAACGCTTTCTCTGCGTCTAACAGGATCATCCCGAGCGGTGATCCAGTGGCCTGCGCCCAGTCAAGAAGAGCTATTGCTCTCTTGACATGGTCTGTAGTATCCCGGCCCGGAATAAATCCGTGTTGTCGGATAGACACTAAAGGAGTTATAACTGTGCCCAGCCTAGAGGCAATTATTTTCGAATAAATCTTACTATCCGCCGTAATAAGTGTAATCGGTCTGTAAGATGCCGGATTAAGTTCGGGTTTACCCTTTTTCTTAAACACTACAATGATAGTCTTCTGCCATGATTTAGGGGTCTGACCCCGTTGAGCAAGTTGAAATAAAGATAGTAGCATGGGACTCAGCAGTTGCCGAAATGTCCTGAAGAACTCCAGAGGAATTCCGTCTGGCCCAACTGCTTTGCCAGTGGCTAAGGACACTATTGCTTTCTCAACCTCCTCCCTAGTAATTGGGGCGGTGAGAGCCTCATTTTGAACAGGCGTAACTCTCCCCGTATTTAGCTCACTTAAAAATGCCCTGATGTTTCCCGTGGTAGCTTCCCCTTCTGCAGTGTATAACTGATGATAGAAGTTTTGAAATACACTTAGAATTCCCAATGGGGTATCTTGCATCTGATCCGATAAATCTAAAATCTTATTTATTCTATTCGCAGCTGCCCTCTGTTGAATACGTTTGGCCAATAATTTCCCTGTGTTCTCTCCGAATTCGTAAATGTCAGACCTATGCTGTATATATTTAGCAGCAAGCTCTTCCGAAAAATTTTGATGTATTTTAGATTTAATAGCTGCGATAAGATGTTGACACTCTTCTATATTTTGAGCTGCACTAATTTTCCTTACAAGCTCAACTTCTGCAAGCCTTAAATCATTGATCCATCCCTTAATCTTTGCCTTAGCCATCTTTTGATGATACAGAGAAAAGCTGAGAGTCTCCCCCGTAAAGCGGCTTTGAACGCATCCCACACTATTATTTCAGAAGCGGTGCCCTTATTGATATTAAAAAATTCAGTAATCCATTTGGCCATGTGTTTACAGTAGGCTTCGTCTAATAAAAGTTTCCTATCAAATGTCCATTTTGATGGAATTCTGTAAAGCCCACTTAATGATAATTCCATTATTAGCGGATTATGATCTGACAATATTCTGGGATATAATTCAATACTGGCATTTTCAACTATCTGATATGAGCCGAAAAAATAATCCAGCCGAACCAATCTGTTATGAGGTACAGAAAAAAAGGTGAATCCCGGATCCTCAGATTTGTGTCTATGCCATACATCCACTAATCCGTATTCCCTAACTAACCCCTGCAATGCTTTAAAAGTCTTGCTCTTTCGACCTGGGTAAGGAGTATTATCTGCAAGATTAAAGCTATTCTTTAAATGAATATTAAAGTCTCCGCATAGAATCAGCGGAGATGGCCACGCAGCTAATTCAATACTGATATGGTTCAAAACTTCAGGATCATCTAAATTTGGACCATACAGGGAACAGATTGTAAAAAGAGCGCCACTGATGTCTGCTTCCAAGATCACCCAACGCCCCAATTGATCCTCTTTCTTACGTTTACAGGTTATAACTCCATGCTTTGCTAAAATTGCTACCCCCGTGTTGTAGTGCCCTGTCGTGTACACGCCAATAAATCAAAACCAGTATCCCTAAGCCAGTTCCGTTTACTCCAGGCTATATGTGTTTCCTGTATACATAAAACCTCTAGTTGCATATGCTTAATCATTTTGGCAAATAAATTCCTTTTTTTGCGATCGTTAAGGCCACATATATTTATAGAACATATACGTAATTTATCACTAACCATGATCCTTATTGAATTCCAATCCCTTTCCTAAGCTAATAGCATGATAAGCACATTTCAAATTGTCTATGAAAACAAAGCAATTCATTATTTCCCGTATTTTCCTATTGAAATGAAGATGTACCCACTTAATGTTCCAATTGACCAATAATTGTGCTACCCACCACCACCCACCCACCCTACCCCTCCCCATGAGTCCCCTCCCTCTACCCCTGCAACCTCCACCCCCCTCCCACACCCCCCAACTCTCGAGGCATGGGAACCACCGGTCCCTGGTGATGTTGAGCAAGGACTCCATACCCCCTCCGCCAAGCTAACCCTCCCCCCTCCGTATGACATACATTCTATTAAAAAAAAAAAAAAAGGGTCAAGCGGAGGTATTAAGCAAGGAAAAATCAAAAAGAAAGAGGAAAAGAAAAAAAAAGAAGGAAGAGAAGATTTTTTGGGAAGTCCATGAGACAGGGAGACAGAGAGAAAGCTAGAGTCACATATCTCATAACTTATAATATCCAGCTTATTCTCCCTTTACCGATAAGATACAGAGTTTAACTATTACAACTATTACAACTGCCTATAATAAAGACAAAAATTCCTTCGCTTGGATCTCAGATTGAAAGAAGTGCGTTTGCCCATGGGAGATCACCTTCAATTTAGCGGGGTTAAGTAAAAAGACCTGTGCTCCCTTTGCCTGAAATGCCGGCATTAATTGCCGCATGAGCCATCTATTTTCGACTGTCACCTGACAGAAGTCAGGCCTCACGAAAAAATCACAACCCTTGCCCATCCGCCTCCTATTTGGTCTAGCCAAATCATAAAGGGCTTCTCTAGCCAGAAAATTATTAAGGCAGATGAGAATAGCGCGTGGCCGGCTATCAGCCTGTCCTCCAGGCTTCTTGCGAATGTTAAAAGGAAATCGATGAGCCCTCTGGAGCTGTATTTTCCAGTCCCAGTGTTGCAGTTCTGGGAACGCCTCCTCGAAAAGTTCGATCACAAACTGTCGGACATCTGCGCCTTCTTTGCCCTCAGGAACACCAAGTATGCGAAGATTGTTTCTCCTCGATCGATTTTCCATTTCCGTCAGTTTCCATACTGTATCATCCTTTAAAGATTTCAAAGATTCTGTTAGATTTTTCTGCTTGGTTAATTCATCTTCTAGCTGAGAAATTCGGGTCTCTGCTTCCCCCATTCTTGTCGCAAATTCGGTGCATGACTTAGCTACCCTACGGATAGAATTATGGAGCTTTCGATAAGCCCCTTGAGTACGGGAGCTCTCTGCTCTGGTTTCCTCCCGAAGAGCCATGATGGTTTGATATATTGTGGAGAGTGTAATCCCTTCTGATTCCTTATCGCTGCCACTGGTCATATCTGCCGATAGACTTTCCTCCGGAGCCTCCTTCCCCGCCAAATTAGATGAGAAGGAGTAATCCCAGGTCATAGACCCCGCCGCGCCCTTTACCTGGTCCGAAAGAGTACCTGGCTCTTGCAGTCTGGACTCCGTGCCATGTTTTATCAGCGTTTTATCACTCTCCTCTTCCCAGTGCAGACTGCTACTATCGCTTCCATCTGCTGCCCAATCATTACTAGGATGATCGTCACCTGAGGAGTTAGAGTAATCTGATAGTGAATAAAATTTATCTACGGCATCCTCCTCCATAGAAATTAATGGTCTCTCCCCCACATAATTAGTGTCCCTAGCGGTGAAAGGCAGTTCCTTAGTTTCGGTCTCTTTGCCCTGGTCTTCACCAAGAGGGACTTCAACTCCCACAATGCACCCTTCTTGTGGTCGAGCCCCGTACTGTCTACGGTCATCAGAGCATCCACTATGGAGGGTATGCTTGTTGTACTTCCAGATTCCCCACTGCCTCCAGGGAGAATGGCTATATGCATAGTTGTCAAATCCACTGCACATAATGGTGGTCCCCTAATCGTTTCTTGAGCGAGAGACTCACCCAGCTGAGGCTTCGTACCTTGAATGTCATCGTCTTGAGATAATAGAGCAGACACTGCCAGCTTAGGTAGAGAAGCATCAGTCTTACTGCTCCGTTTAAGGCTGGCTGCCAGGTCACGTGTTGATTTACTTTTGTCGGTTTGTGCTTTGAACAGAGCAGGGACCGTCTGCTTTCCTCGTGTTGCACCATTTTTCCCCTTCTCCTTTTGCTGGTCCCCGGAGCCGGGCAGCCCAGCCAGCACAGCAGAAACAGAAGCGGAGCGTCGTCCTCTCTGATCAGAGTTTTCCCCATCTCGGTCCCTGATGGACTGCTGAGAGTTTCCAAAGTGTACCGGCGGCCCCCGTCCTCTAGTGCTTTTCGTGCCGGCTTTTGGTGGCATTTTTAAGTCGGTATAAGTGCAGCGAGCAAGCGGGGAGAAAATGCTGGAGGTTTTCCACGCTAGCAGTCTGCAAGGCAGCGGGACCCCCAGTAACCAGCACCAGGAACGCCAGATCATCCGGAGGAATACAGAAGCGTAAGTTCCGTTTTTAATTCTCTGTCATTTCAAAAGCGTCCAGAAGCGAGGAGGGAGAGTTTTAGCGGGGAGGTAATTGGGGAGCCAGCTCACTCCGCCACCGTAGCGGCTGCGTGAGCTGCTGTGGCTTAAAGTAAAAAAAAAGCCCTATGAAGCGGTCAACGCTGCCGCGTCATAGCACTTTAAAAAAAACGTTATGCTTTGTAGTACAGCAGCTAGCCCCGCTGGGCCGCTGTGCAACATATTTTTAACAAGAACTGTTTTAACAATTGAAAATAAAACGAAGTGCTTTGGAGTGCTGCAGTTTAAAATAAAACAACAGGGGAAGGGGCAGGCAAGTAACGAAAGATAAAGCAGTGGGAGGGGTCGGTGGATGGGGCAAGCAATGGATGGGCAAGCAGTAAAGGAATGCGGCAGTCATGGGAGGGGATTTGTATTAAGAACTGCGAGCAGGAGCGTCCAATTTTGACCCGCTGTGACATTTCTTAAGAGTGGGGGCTGTGAGACTCCACCTCCGGGCCAGAGGTAGCACGCAGAGCCCCCATTGTTTGCATAGATCTGTTGACTGTCCTACCTGTAAACACGCTGAGCCCTATTTATATCTGGAGTTATTAAGGCAGCCTGTATATCTCAGGGCGCACAGACCTATCTTGAAAAATAAAAAATAAAAGTTTCCCCGGTAAAGGGAACCAGCGAAGGGACCTTCAAAGACCGTACTTTATAAAATAAGATATTGACTCATTAGCAGCTCGCACTGAATAAACATTAGGCAAAAATTAAACAGCCCAGTTCTCTCAGTGATGGAGTGATGTATGGAAACAATGGAGGCGGGGTTGTGGAATGCTTCAAGCTCCACTGAGGCAAATGGAAGACAAGCGAACCACAGCAACTTTTCACCTACGGAGACAGACAATTGATGTAAACAAAGCAGCCACGTATGCCCCGGACTCTTCAAGTGCCGGGGAAAAAAGTAGTCAGCCTGCATATGCCTTTTTTAGGTTGAGCCTAGCGCAGCGCGCATGCGCTGCCCTATGGGAGGCTTCTTGTGAGGGCTCAAAACTTCTCCATGTGGGTCGGACTCCTCCCACACATCTGATTGGCCTTTGCATGTGTCTTTCAATAATGAAAGCATGCAAATGGCCAAAGGCGGGTGCATGTCCCACCTCTTCTTCAAATGTTCACTCCCACAGCGTTTTGCTCTTGGGAGCGAGCAGCGGCGCGCAGGCTGGCAGCTGCATTCCTCCCTCGTCGTGGATCAGGTTACTAATTAGCAGCCTGCCTCCATGTTTGCACCCCTCCCACTCTTCTTTGTTTGTTCTTTGTAGCACGGTCTGGTTTCACTTTAGGGACCGTGGACCGCGCTTGCTGAAAGTGACAATGTATGACTCTCTCTCTCTCACTGACTGATTCACACTGTCTCACTGACTGACTAAGTGACTGAATGACTGACTCTCTCACTGACTGACTGACTGACTGACAATCTCACTCTCTCTCACTGACTGACTGACTCACTCACTCTCTCAATCTCTCTCTCACTGACTGACTGACTCTCTCACTCTCTCTCTCACTGACTGACTGACTCTCTCACTGACTCTCTGACTGACTGGCTCTCTCACTGACTGACTGACACTGACTGACTCTCTCACTGACTGACTGACACTGACTGAATCTCTCACTGACTGACTGACTCTCTCACTGACTCTCTGACTGACTGACTCACTCTCTCACTCTCTCTCTGACTGACTGGCTCTCTCACTGACTGACTGACTGAGTGACTCACTGACTCTCTGACTGACTCTCTCACTCTCTCTCTGACTGACTGGCTCTCTCACTGACTGACTGACTCTCTCACTGACTGACTGACTGACTGACTCACTGACTCACTGACTCTCTCACTGACTGACTGACTGACTCTCACTCTCTCTCTCACTGACTGACTGACTCTCTCACTCCCTCTCTCACTGACTGACTGACTGACTCTCTCACTGACTGACTGACTGTCTGACTCTCTCTCTCTCTCACTGACTGACTCTCTCACTCTGTCTCACTGACTGACTGACTCTCACTCACTCTCTCACTGACTGACTCTCTCAACCTCTCTCACTGACTGACTCTCTCACTCTCACTGACTGACTGACTCTCACTGACTCTCTGACTGACTGACTCTCTCACTCTCTCTCTCACTGACTGACTCTCACTGACTTACTAACCAACTGACTGACTAACTGACTGACTGACTCTCTCACTGACTGACTCTCTCACTCTCTCTCTCACTGACTGACTAACTGACTGACTCTCTCACTCTCTCTCTCACTGACTGACTAACTGACTGACTGACTCTCTCACTGACTGACTGACTCTCTCACTGACTGACTGACTAACTGACTCTCTCACTGACTGACTTACTGACTCTCTCACTCTCTCACTGACTGACTGACTGACTGACTCTCTCACTGACTGACTGACTCTCTCACTCTCTCTCTCACTGACTGACTCTCTCACTGACTGACTGACTCTCTCAATCTCTCTCTCACTGACTGGCTGACTGACTCTCTCACTGACTGACAGACTAACTGACTGACTCTCACTGACTCTCTGACTCACTCTCTCTCACTAACTGACTGACTGACTCTCTCACTGACTGACTCTCACTGACTGACTGACTCACTGACTGACTGACTCTCTCACTGACTGACTGACTCTCTCACTGACTAACTGACTGACTCTCTCACTGACTGACTGACACTCTCTCACTCTCTCTCACTGACTGACTGACTCACTGACTGACTGACTCTCTCACTCTCTCTCTCACTAACTGACTGACTCTCACTGACTGACTGACTGAGTCTTTCACTCTCTCTCTCACTGATTGACTCTCTCACTCTCTCACTGTCTGACTCTCTCTCACTGACTGACTCTGACTCTCTCTCTCTCACTGACTGACTGACTCACTCTCTCAATCTCTCTCTCTCTCACTGACTGACTGACTCTCTCTCTCACTCTCTCACTGACTGACTCTCTCACTTACTCTCTGACTGACTGACTCTCTCACTCTCTCACTGACTGATTGACTCTCTCACTCTCTCTCACTGACTGACTGACTCTCTCACTCTCTCTCTCACTGACTGACTCTCTCACTGACTGACTCTCACTGACTGACTGACTCTCTCACTGACTGACTCTCACTGACTGACTGACTCTCTCACTGACTGACTGACTCTCTCACTCTCTCTCACTGACTGACTGACTCTCTCACTCTCTCTCTCACTGAATGACTCTCTCAATCTCTCTCTCACTGACTGACTCTCTCACTCTCTCTCTCACTAACTCACTGACTGACTCTCTCACTGACTGACTGACTCACTGACTGACTGTCTCACTGACTGACTCTCTCACTCTCTCTCTCACTGACTAACTGACTGATTCTCTCACTCTCTCTCTCTCACTGACTGACTGACTGACTCTCTCACTGACTGACTGACTCTCTCACTCTCTCTCTCACTGACTGACTGACTCTCTCACTGACTGACTGACTCTCTCACTCTCTCTCACTGACTGACTGACTGACTGACTCTCTGACTGACTGACTCTCTCACTGACTGACTCACTCTCTCACTAACTGACTGACTGACTGACTCTCTCACTCACTCTCTCTCACACTGACTGACTGACTGACTCTCTCACTCTCACTGATTGACTCTCACTCTCTCACTGTCTGACTCTCTCTCTCACTGACTGACTCTCTGACTCTCTCTTACTGACTGACTGACTGACTCACTCTCTCAATCTCTCTCTCACTGACTGACTGACTCTCTCACTGACTCTCTCACTGACTGACTTACTGACTCTCACTCTCTCTCACTGACTGACTGACTCTAAAATCTCTCTCTCACTGACTGACTCTCTCACTGACTGACTGACTCTCACTGACTCTCTGACTGACTGACTCTCTCACTCTCTCTCTCACTAACTGACTGACTGACTCTCTCACTGACTGACTCTCACTGACTGACTGACTCATTGACTCTCTCACTGACTGACTGACTCTCTCTCTCTCTCACTGACTGACTGACTTTCTCACTCTCTCTCTCACTGACTGACTGACTGACTCTCTCACTGACTGACTGACTGACTCTCTCACTGACTGACTAACTGACTGACTCTCACTGACTCTCTGACTGACTGACTCTCTCACTCTCTCTCACTGACTGACTGACCGACTGACTGGCTCTCTCACTGACTAACTGACTGACTCTCTCTCTCACTGACTGACTGACTCTCTCACTCTCTCTCTCGCTGACTGACTAACTGACTGACTGACTCTCTCACTCTCTCTCTCACTGACTGACTGACTGACTCTCTCACTGACTGACTGACTCTCTCACTCACTCTCTCACTGACTGACTGACTGACTCTCTCACTCACTCTCTCTCTCACTGACTGGCTGACTCTCTCACTCTCTCTCACTGACTGACTGACTCTCTCACTCTCTCCCTCACTGACTGACTCTCTCAATCTCTCTCTCACTGACTGACTGACTGACTGTCTCACTCTCTCACTGACTGACTGACTCTCACTGACTGACTCTCTCACTCTCTCTCTCTCACTGACTGACTGACTCTCACTGACTGACTCTCACTGACTGACTGACTCACTGACTGACTGACTCTCTCACTGACTGACTGACTGACTCTCTCACTCTCTCTCACTGACTGACTCTCTCACTCTCTCTCTCACTCACTGACTGACTCTCTCACTGACTGACTGACTGACTCTCTCTCTCTCACTGACTGACTGACTCACTCTCTCACTGACTGACTGACTGACTCACTGACTGACTGACTCTCTCTCACTAACTGACTGACTGACTAACTGACTGACTCTCTCACTCTCTCACTGACTGACTCTCACTGACTGACTGACTCTCTCACTGACTGACTGACTCTCTCACTCTCTCTCTCACTGACTGACTCTCTCACTGTCTGACTCTCTCTCTCTTGCTGACTGACTCTGACTCTCTCACTGACTGACTCTCTCACAGACTGACTCTCTCTCTCTCACTGACTGACTCTCTCACTCTCTCTCGCTGACTGACTCTCTCACTCTCTCTCGCTGACTGACTCTCTCACTGACTGACTCTCTCACTCTCTCTCACTGACTGACTGACTGACTGACTCTCTCACTGACTCTCTCACTCTCTCTCTCACTGACTGACTGACTCTCTCACTCTCTCACTGACTGACTGACTGACTGACTCTCTCACTCTCTCCCTGACTCTCTCACTGACTTTCTGACTGACTGACTGTCTCTCTCACTCTCTCTCTCACTGACTGACTAACTAACTGCCTCTCTCACTGTCTGACTGACTAACTGACTGACTCTCTCACTGACTGTTATACAGGTACTATTTCCCAACCTTCACCCTTCTGTTATTTATGCCCCCCATAACAATAAAAACCATAACTCGACTCCTCCCAATCCGGCTTCAGAGAAAACCACAGTACGGAAACCGCTCACCTCGCCGCAACAGACGACATCCGCACCCTACTGGACAAAGGAGAAACAGTAGCCCTCATCCTCCTCGACCTATCAGCGGCATTCGACACAGTCTCCCACCGCACCCTAATACGCAGACTCTACGACGCAGGAATCCAGGACAAGGCCCTCGACTGGATCCGCTCCTTCCTCTCCGGCAGGACGCAGCGGGTCAGACTCCCCCCTTTCCTCTCGGACCCCACACCTACCACCTGCGGAGTCCCCCAGGGCTCCTCCCTCAGCCCGACGCTCTTCAACGTCTACATGGCTCCACTCGCCCCCATCGTCAGAACCTACGGACTCAACATCGTGTCATACGCAGACGACACCAAGCTCATCTTCTCCCTATCCATCGAGCCCAACACCGCCAGACGCAACTTTCGAGAAGGCATGGAAACCGTCGCCAAATGGATGAAAAACAGCTGCCTACAACTAAACACCAACAAAACAGAAGTACTCATCATGGGCCCAAACCCCGATGCCTGAAGCGACACCTGGTGGCTCCCCGCCCTCGGAAACCCGCCAACCCCCACGGACCACGCACGCAACCTCGGAATCATCCTGGACTCCGAGCTCAAAATGAACCGCCAGATCAACTCTGTCTCGTCTTCCTGCTTCCACACCCTCCGCCTCCTACGTAAGACCTTCAAATGGATCCCCCTCGAACACCGAAAGACCGTCACTCACGCCCTGGTCACCAGCAGACTCGACTACGGCAACGCACTCTACGCCGGAATAAACAAAAACCTCACCCGCAAGCTACAGAACATCCAGAACGCCGCCGCAAGACTGGTCCTCAACCTGCCAAAACACTGCCACATCTCCCAGCACCTGCGCACACTCCACTGGCTCCCTGTCGAGGCGAGAATCACCTTCAAGATGCTCACCCACGCACACAAGGCCCTCCATGGCACCGGACCAGCATACCTGAACAGCCGACTCAAATTCCACGCACCCCAAAGGACCCTACGATCAGCCCAGCTCTCCTACGCCGTGGTCCCCCGCACCAGAAAGACCAGATCGGGAGGCCGCTCCTTCTCCTTCCTCGCGGCCAAAGCATGGAACGTCCTTCCGCTCCACCTCAGACAGACAACATCGCTCCCCATCTTCGCAAGAAACCTCAAAACCTGGCTCTTCGACAGACCCCCTCCTTGATGGATGGAACCTGCACCCCCCCCCTAGCGCCTTGAGACCCTTACGGGTGAGTAGTCGCGCTTTAACAAACCCCTGATTGATTGATTGATCATAACAAGCAACCATTGGGACAGGCAGATAGAAGTTGTCAGCATTGAAAGGATTAAAAAAAACTCAAGACATTATTTATTGTTAATACTTTTTTAATATGGTCGTTCAGTTGTACATAATGCTTTCTTGGTCATATATAAGGTAACAAAAATGCTTCTGACACTTCTTTATTATAACTTTTCAGCATGCTGCAGACTTCTGTAAAGCACAGCTTAAAGACATAGGCAAAGTCAATATCTCTGGCTAAACACTTATAAGGTCCCAAAGGCAAGACCTATTGGCTATGCCAATGCTTGTTTGAAGTGCTAGCTAGCAAAATAAACAAGCTAAAAATACCTTTGATATGACCGTGAGCGGGGTCTATGTAAGCGCCGGTCTCTGATGTGGTGCTCCCGCTGACTGGTGTTACAAGACCTTGAATCCGTACTCCTAAAGGAATGAGTGTATTTATAGATGTTGCAAAAAGGTTACACAATGAGACCAGCAGTGCGCCCGACGCATAGTTATTTGAACCTCTGCCAGTATGCGGATTATGGTGGCCAGAGTAGCATCTTTGCTTAACAATCACAGCTCTTGTCTAAACATTTAAAAATGTTCCCCTCTTTGTTGTTACGCAGGTTTTCATCCTCTCGGCAAGGATCATGACCACACACCTCAACCTAATGTTATAAAACATAAATTAAGTACTACAGAAATCCATTATATGAATGTATTTCTGCTGCTTCTGCTGCCTAATTAACATTCAGTTGATTAGCCATTGCAAAGGGTGAGGTCAAAGTCAGGGCGAGTCTACAGTTAAATAAAACAGAACAAAAATAGCTTCTTCCCAAAGGCTCGTGATTATGGTACAGTATTTGGAGGATAAGGCGTCTAGTTTCTATACTTATAGCATTATTTGTTATCCCAAAAAGAGTTCTGTTATATTTCCTGCCCATATAAATGATGAGCGGCATGCCTGCACACCCACACCGTGAGGCACAGAGCAAGTTCTTACACAGCTGAAACGCAACCAATCACTTCTATACCATTACAGGGCAAGTGGTCCTCTTTCATAATGTGTGTGAAAGTGTATGGTGACACGTCTATAGCACTAGTGAACCGCTCCTTTCACTTGTAGCTGCAAAGAATGCTGGATCTCTGAGGATTTTAAAAAACTGTTGCGTCATTCAACGAATTGTAGGCAAACACCTAATAAATGACTACTTACATGATTTGTGCGGTTGGGTCTTCCATGCTCTTGTCCCCTCCTTACATGTACTGTTCCCTACTCCTGTTCCTCTAACACAAGTGCGTGCACTGGCGTGGAACTAAGTGCGTCAGCACGCTGTTTGCAGAGTAGCCTGCACGCTGCGTCTTCCCGCGCCTGGTAACAGTATTTAAGGGTGTGTGGTAAAACAATATTATCTTAGTTTGAGCACACTGAGCTTCATATTCCATCAGTGAATGACAGTATAATATCGTTGTGTTATGGAACGGCCGTTTTGGAATGCTGTTGCTAAGTTGCTACTTACCTACAAGTAATGACATCGCTTGAAGTGTTTGCCATGTAAATACGTTCCTTTCGTCGACGAAGAGGCTGTACTTAGCGTGAAGAAGGGAAAACACTTCCAAACATAAGCCCTCTGTACACATATTGTGTTGTGAAACTAGCAGTCGCGGCCGGCAAGACGGGCGGGTGGGGGAAGCGGGAAGGTATTAAAATACAAAACCTTACCTTCCTCCGCATCGCGCGCCACCGCCTCAGCTCCTGCTGCTCCTGGCGCGTTTTAGGCAGCCTCCCTCCCCTCCCCTAAGCCAATCACATCGCTGCAATGGCAGCGCTGTGATTGGTGCGGTGCAGCGGACAGCGCCCCAGCCGGGCGCCTGTACGGAGGCCATTTTCTCTATGTAGGGTGCATGCAGCCTACATAGAGAAAATGTAGAGTGTGCATGACTGCTTTGGTCGGCCTTGGGGCCGACCAAACAGTCAGGGCCCACAACAGTGGCCAAGACACTCCCCCCTGCCCTCGAGCAGGACCGCCCACCCGCCCGCCCCAACCAGGCACTTCTGCTTTCGGTAGTTTTACCATTTTATGTTTCTGCTTCTCGCACTGCGAGAAAGCAGTGGAGCGACGCACCCACGCCCCAATGGAGGAGCCGCTACTGTTCTGTTGTATTTTTTCATCTGTTTGTCAAGTATGCTGAAGTAATTGAAAGTTGACACACAAAACTTTATAAAATGTCTTAATAAATAAATAATAGAAATATGCAGCCGTGGCCCATCCATATGGGCTAAGGGGCCACCCCCCCCCAGCTTTTTCCCGACAAGGAGA
This sequence comes from Calotriton arnoldi, assembly GCA_963921515.1. Classification (NCBI taxonomy): domain Eukaryota; kingdom Metazoa; phylum Chordata; class Amphibia; order Caudata; family Salamandridae; genus Calotriton; species Calotriton arnoldi. The sequence goes on along the minus strand of CAWUFW010000889.1, from coordinate 91,492 downwards.
GTGTCTGTCAGGCTGAACAAAGGTCAGCTTGACAGACACTCTTCTTGTTCAAGTCAGGCAGCCAAGAGCTAGACATGCATGAAATGTGCACACTCCTGACTGTCTGAGCAAAACTTTGCCAGGCTGAGGATTACACAGCAGTGTGGGTGTTGGGTGAAACCTCCTCAGCCTTGCAAAAGTGCTTTGAGGCCCTCTCCCTCATGATGAGGGGATGCGTCACTGATTGCCTTCGATTGTGACGCTTCATTTTTAATTCCTGAAGTGCCCAGGACCGAATGTCAGTCAGTGACACCTCGTCACACAGTAGGGTGGAGTCAGCAGTCTCATTGATCTCATCCCACTCTGTGACAAGTGAGGGACCGCTGACTTCTATCATTGGCTGACCTTGGGTCCACCAATGAGGGAAGGCAGCAGTCCCAACCCTCCTGGGACCTCCGAGGCTTCCCTGCAGGAGAGCTGCAATTAATGTAAGTTTTATTTTTTGATGTTTGATGCGTGCGCGTGTGTATGTATGAATGTATGTATGTATGTGTATTTAAGTGAGCGAGTGTTGTGAATGGGTGTGTGTGTGCATGTGTGAATGCATGGGTGTGAATGAGTGAGTGTGAATGAGTGCATTAGTGGCCCTGGCCGACTCCCTGCTAAAATTACGGGCCGCCATTGGAAATATGTGATATTAATAGTAACATGTACAAACTGAAGAACTTCATATATTTCGAGCCTTTTTTAGTTTGTTGTTAACTACTCTTATTTTCCAAGACTTTCATCTCACCCTAAGGAATCCTGTTCAAATACTTGATTTCACCTGTTTCTGTATTTCACACATCTATTTCTTGTTCTTCCTTAGCCTAGCACAGTTGTTTCTCTCCTTGTTTTCACATCATTATAATGAGGAAAGTGAGAGGGAGAAGTGGGAATCAATAAACATTGACTTCTTTTATTTTTAGCGTGTAGATCCTTCCCATGTTTTTGATGACTTGAATGAGTCGGAAATAAAATTCCCAAGCAGTGGCAAAACACAGGGTTTTCATATAACAGATTATTCAAACTGCCTAATTAAAAAGAGAAATGGAAACATATAAGGTGAAATGGAAATGATTGTGGATTCATGGACGTACTAAAATGCATTGGAAATTATTGATCTAATACATCTCAACTAGAGGTAATGCTTTTATATTTGTATTCACGGGATACAATTCCACAATTTCTGTTTTTTTTCAACTTTGTGTATCAGCATTTTGTAAAAAACCTGCTTCACTGTGCATTAAACGACACACAATGAGGCAGGGGCAGATTTATTAATTTTTCTGGCAAAACAGCACAGCATTCTGATTTGCTGTGCTCCACTTCACAAGGTAGAAATACAATGAAGAGCCATGTCTACTGAGAGGTCTTTAGACAGAATATTGAAAACATAAATATTGTGGGACAAAACATTGTGTCAAGAATATTAAGGAAAAATTATGTGAAGGTAAGTTTCTATAGGTAAGCAAAGTTTTACTATATATAAATCCACATATATGTACCTTGACAATATATATATATATATATATATTATCTACTGGCGGTCGCCAGTAGATAGTTATAGTTACAACCTATTATCCATAGGAAATCCGCGACATTCTATTTGAAATAACGTTGGCGCCGGTTGACGAATCTTCGTGAAAGTTTCCAACTTGTTGGGGCGCTCCGCTCCTACCCTGAAAGTCTCGGGGTGATACGTGAAGCGGGGGCCGAGAAAAAAGGGGGTCCCAAAACGCGTTTTCCCCATTCATTTTTCCATAGGAACCTTTAGTCGCAGCTACAGCCCGAACTGCTGAACGGAATTACCCCAAATTTGGCAAAGAGGTAGCCCTTGGTTCAGACTGGTGCCTTTTGCTAAAATGGTGTAAATCCGTTCAGTAGTTCCTGAGAAATTCACAATTAAAATCACATATATATCTATGGGCGCGTCGGATCCGCGTACCCTCCCGATCACGAGCTGCATGCTAATTGGCTGTCAACACTCCAAATCAAGAAGTGTTGGCAGCCATTTTGTCCCTCGGTAGAACCGAGGGACAGAAACAAGTGCGCAAAGTGCAAAAAGGGGGCAGGGTAGAAACACCCTGACCCCCTAGGTCTGCTCAGGGGGTCCCACAAGGAACCCCTGGGCAGAAAAAAGATTTTTTTTTTTTTAAATCGGCGGGATGCGCTTAGGGTGCGCGTATCCCGCCGAGAAAAAAAAGAAACAAGTGCGCAAAACGCACAAAGGGGGCAGGGTAGAAACACCCTAACCCCTAGGCCTGCTCAGGGGTCCCACAAGGACCCCCTGGGCAAAAAGCATTTTTTTTTTAAAAATCGGCAGGATGCGCTCAGGGTGCGCGAATCCTGCCGAAAAAATCGAAGCGCGGTCTCCCGCGCTCGATGTTAATTGGCCCCCGGGTGGCCCAAGTCCCGGGGGCATGGTGGGGGATAATTTAATGTGTGGGGGGCCTCAAAGGGCCCCCAAGCCCGGGGACCGCCACCCCCGGGGCTTTTTAAATTAATTTAACAACCTGTGTGGGGGGCTCCAGCCCCCCACACGCCCGGGACCGCCACCTCCCCGGGGCACTAACAAATTAAAATGGGGGTCCGTTTTGGACCCCCGAAGCCTCGGGGACCACCACCTCCCGGGGCTGTGCTGATGTAGGGAGGGGGCCGCGCGGCCCCTCCTGGAGCCCTTGATGGCCCTGGGGACCGCCACCCCCCAGGGCCGGCTCCTGCAGTGTCCCGGGGTGCCTACCCCCGGGACACTGCTGTTTGCAATGACAGGACGGGAGCCTCGCGGCTCCCGTCCTGCCATAGCAAACTGCTTTGGATATTGGAAGAGAGAGCAGGGAAACCTGCTCTCTCTTCCAATATCCAAAGCCGATTGCTTTTCCACATGGGGAGCAGCATGTCAGCTGCTCCCCATGTGTAAAAGCAATGCCGGCTCCCGTAGGACACGGGGAGCCGGCGGGACTGTGGGGGATTGGGGACCCCCACAGTCCCCAACGAGAGGCCAGGCCCCGGGGGATGGGGTCCCCGGGGCAAGTAGTGGCCCAGGAGTGGGGCCACGCGGCCCCCTCCCCAAAAAAGAAAAATTTAAAAAATTTAAAAAAAATGGAAAGGCCGGCCCCGGGGGATGGGGTCCCCGGGGCCTTAAATGGCCAGAGGAGGGAGGCCACGCAGCCCCCTCCAAAGAATAAAAATAAAAAGGCCATGCCCCGGGGGATGGGGTCCCCGGGGCCAATACAGGCCCAGGGAAGGGGGGCCATGCGGCCCCCTTCCCGTTTTTTTTAAATAAAAAATAAAAAAAAGGGGTAAGGCCCTGGGGGATGGGGTCCCCAGGGCATAAAAACAGGAAAAAGGAAGGGGGCCACACAGCCCCCTTCAGGGGACAAATTATTATTTTTTTTTAAAAAACGATCGGGCCCGCAGGCCCCGCCCCTTCCTTCACCACTCTGCAAACGCGCCCCTGGCGCGTTTGCAGAGGGGGAACGAATTCCCCTTGAATACTGGGGGTCCTGAGGGCCAACTAGCCCACCAGGAACCTCCAATATGCGCCAGGGGCTGCGTTGCAGAGACGTGTAGAGAGGCCACACCCCTTTTACACCTCTCTGCAACGCAGCTCTGTGGCGCTTTTGGAGGTATATGGTGGGCTAGTTGGACTCCGGGGACCCTCAGGATTCAAGGGGACTTAATCCCCAACTTAAAACGCGCCACGGGGCGCGTTTGCACAGTGGTGAAGGGAGGGGCGGGGCTTCAGGTGACATGTGTGCAAACAGGCCCCGTGGCGCGTTTTAAGATGGGGAATTAAATCCCCTTCAATCCTGAGGGTCCCTGGGGCCAACTAGCCCAACAGGTACATCCAGAAAGCGCCACAGAGCTGCGTTGCAGAGAGGTGTAAAAGGGGTGTGGCCTCTCTACACGTCTCTGCAACGCAGCCCCCTGGCGCATATTGGAGGTTCCTGGTGGGCTAGTTGGCCCCTAGGGACCCTCAGGATTCAAGGGGACTTAATCCCCCAACTTAAAACGCGCAACGGGGCGCGTTTGCACAGATGTCACCTCAGGCCCCGCCCCTCCCTTCACCATTGTGCAAATATTCCTCTAAAATCAGCCGAAATACGAATTCCGATTTACTCACCTGTTATCAGGAGAGACCTCAGTGCTGCATCTTTCAGCCCAGTACTGGTCCTGAAAAGTAATTTTAACCGTACTTACCGGTAACTTGAATTTCCTTCATAGGCTAACATTGACTGGTTTCACTTGGAAATTCTTCTAAGTGTGGAGTTTTGGAACTTTAAAATATTCCTCTAAAATCAGCCGAAATACGAATTCCGATTTACTCACCTGTTATCAGGAGAGACCTCAGTGCTGCATCTTTCAGCCCAGTACTGATCCTCAAAAGTAATTTTAACCGTACTTACCAGTAACTTGAATTTCCTTCCATAGGATATCATTGCCTGCTTTTTGCTGAAAAAGTTTCTAAGTGTTGATTTTTGAAACATACAAATATTCCTGTAAAATCAGCCGAAATCCGAATTCTGATTTACTCACCTGTTATCAGGAGAGACCTCAGTGCTGTATCTTTCAGCCCAGTACTGGTCCTGAAAAGTAATTTTAACCGTACTTACCGGTAACTTGAATTTCCTTCATAGGCTAACATTGACTGGTTTCACTTGGAAATTCTTCTAAGTGTGGAGTTTTGGAACTTTAAAATATTCCTCTAAAATCAGCCGAAATACGAATTCCGATTTACTCACCTGTTATCAGGAGAGACCTCAGTGCTGCATCTTTCAGCCCAGTACTGATCCTCAAAAGTAATTTTAACCGTACTTACCAGTAACTTGAATTTCCTTCCATAGGATATCATTGCCTGCTTTTTGCTGAAAAAGTTTCTAAGTGTTGATTTTTGAAACATACAAATATTCCTCTAAAATCAGCCGAAATCCGAATTCTGATTTACTCACCTGTTATCAGGAGAGACCTCAGTGCTGCATCTTTCAGCCCAGTACTGGTCCTGAAAAGTAATTTTAACCGTACTTACCAGTAACTTGAATTTCCTTCCATAGGCTAACATTGACTGGTTTCACTTGGAAATTCTTCTAAGTGTGGAGTTTTGGAACTTTAAAATATTCCTCTAAAATCAGCCGAAATACAAATTCCGATTTACTCACCTGTTATCAGGAGAGACCTCAGTGCTGCATCTTTCAGCCCAGTACTGATCCTCAAAAGTAATTTTAACCGTACTTACCGGTAACTTGAATTTCCTTCATAGGCTAAGATTGACTGGTTTTCAGCAAAAAGTTTCAAAGTGTTGATTTTCACAAACTACAAATATTCCTTAAAAATCGCCTGTATGACTTAAACGCATTCTTTCAACTGTTTACAGGAGATGCACCAGTGCTGGATCCAGGATCCAACACTGAGTAAGAAAAAGTAACGATAACAGTTTTTACCTGCTAAGTGAATTTCCTTCCATAGGATAACATTGGTGATTCTATGAGAAAAAGTTTCTAAGTGTCAACTTTTAAAATACAATAATATTCCTTAAAAATCACGACTGTAACCAAAACGCTTTTACTCAACTGTTTACAGGAGATGTACCAGGACTGAATCTAGGATCCAGTCCTGTGGTTACAAAAGTAATCCATAAAGTAACTAATTGCATTTAACTAGAAATTCACATTGAGCTGAATGTTGCATTGTGTTTGAAAATGTGTTACCCATTGCAACAACTGTAACTACTGTACTTAAAAGTCTATTGCCTATCTGCAAAGTATTTAAACTAAAGTAATTCATTATGAGAAAGTATTTTTTGTAATGTAATGTATAATGTAATTACAATGTAATTTAAAAATAAAATATGTAAAAAAAAATTGTTTCTAAAAATGTAGTAAATCAGTATGAAAAAATTAATATAACAATTAATACATTTAAAAATTGTCATTTACAAAACCTTTGAAATTCACTGAAAAAAACGTAGGTTTCAGGCACGTTATAGTTAGAAATTAGCATTTAAAAACCTTTGAAATTCACTGAAAAAACCATAGGTTTCAGACACGTTATAGTTACAAATTAGCATTTAAAAAACCTTTGAAATTCACTGAAAAAACCATAGGTTTTAGGGACAGTTATAGTTACTTGGACATTGCACTCGTACAAAACCCGTGAAATTCCCCCGTTATAGTTAGTTCAGCTAACTATAACTCGCGCCCCCGCAATGCACTGCTGATGACGTCACATATTACATCACTCATGACATGGTCAGTGACATCACTGATGACATCACTGATGACATCTCAAATGACATCACTGGTGACATCATCCACGTGATAATCTGATGCACCTCCTCACACCCTAATATAACCTTTGATACACCCACTCTAAATTACAGACTGCCATTCGCAAAACCATAGACACTCCAACACCAATAACTACATACCCACTCACTGATTCTTAGGTCTACACACACACATCCACTCACTCACCCGTACAGTCACTCATACTTACGGTCACTCAGTACAGGACTATCATATGCACTCTTACTCCTATATAGACACTCAAACAACGCCACTCATCCATAGAGATACTCACACACCTAGTCAGTCATGCAAATAATTAAACACACTGCCATTTACTCACCTATACAGTTATACACACACCAGCTCACTTACTCATACAAATAGTAGCACATTGTTACGCTCTTATACAATCACTGATACAAGCACACACTCATCCATACAGCCACTATCACAATCACTCACTCTTGCTTATAGCTATTTATATACTCCAACACACATATATACTGCCTTTCACATATGTAGTTACTCACACATGTACCACTGGGACATACATTCACTCACTAACACACTCTTACACACACTTACCCACCCATACAGTCTATCACAGATGCACTCTTGAAACCATCCACCCAGTGAATCACCCACTCACACATCTATGCACAGAGTTGCACACACCCCTCCCACACAAACACTCAGGCACCCATACAGATACTCAGACAAGCATTCAATAACTCATATAGACACTCATGTAGCTATTCACAAACACATGCAGCCACTTACACAGCAACAGACAGACGGATACAGACATTCATCCAGTTTAGTCACTAACCCATGCATTCAGTAAGATACGTTAAATCACTCACTTATAGAGTCAGTCACGCACCTACTAAATCATCCATACAGACACTTACACACCCACTCATTCTTCAATACGTCTTTTCCTATATATATTAAAAATATTTAAACTTTACAGAAACACACAGTCACTGGATGATGTCATCAGTGATGTCATCAGTGATGTCATCAGTGATGTCATTTGAGATGTCATCAGTGATGTCATCAGTGATGTCACTGACCATGTCATGAGTGATGTAATATGTGACGTCATCAGCAGTGCATTGCGGGGCGCGAGTTATAGTTAGCTGAACTAACTATAACGGGGGAATTTCACGGGTTTTGTACGAGTGCAATGTCCAAGTAACTATAACTGTCCCTAAAACCTATGGTTTTTTCAGTGAATTTCAAAGGTTTTTAAATGCTAATTTGTAACTATAACGTGTCTGAAACCTATGGTTTTTTCAGTGAATTTCAAAGGTTTTTTAAATGCTAATTTCTAACTATAACGTGCCTGAAACCTACGTTTTTTTCAGTGAATTTCAAAGGTTTTGTAAATGACAATTTTTAAATGTATTAATTGTTATATTAATTTTTTTCATACTGATTTACTACATTTTTAGAAACAATTTTTTTTTACATATTTTATTTTTTAAATTACATTGTAATTACATTATACATTACATTACAAAAAATACTTTCTCAGAATGAATTACTTTAGTTTAAATACTTTGCAGATAGGCAATAGACTTTTAAGTACAGTAGTTACAGTTGTTGCAATGGGCAACACATTTTCAAACACAATGCAACATTCAGCTCAATGTGAATTTCTAGTTAAATGCAATTAGTTACTTTATGGATTACTTTTGTAACCACAGGACTGGATCCTAGATTCAGTCCTGGTACATCTCCTGTAAACAGTTGAGTAAAAGCGTTTTGGTTACAGTCGTGATTTTTAAGGAATATTATTGTATTTTAAAAGTTGACACTTAGAAACTTTTTCTCATAGAATCACCAATGTTATCCTATGGAAGGAAATTCACTTAGCAGGTAAAAACTGTTATCGTTACGTTTTCTTACTCAGTGTTGGATCCTGGATCCAGCACTGGTGCATCTCCTGTAAACAGTTGAAAGAATGCGTTTAAGTCATACAGGCGATTTTTAAGGAATATTTGTAGTTTGTGAAAATCAACACTTTGAAACTTTTTTGCTGAAAACCAGTCAATCTTAGCCTATGAAGGAAATTCAAGTTACCGGTAAGTACGGTTAAAATTACTTTTGAGGATCAGTACTGGGCTGAAAGATGCAGCACTGAGGTCTCTCCTGATAACAGGTGAGTAAATCGGAATTTGTATTTCGGCTGATTTTAGAGGAATATTTTAAAGTTCCAAAACTCCACACTTAGAAGAATTTCCAAGTGAAACCAGTCAATGTTAGCCTATGGAAGGAAATTCAAGTTACTGGTAAGTACGGTTAAAATTACTTTTCAGGACCAGTACTGGGCTGAAAGATGCAGCACTGAGGTCTCTCCTGATAACAGGTGAGTAAATCAGAATTCGGATTTCGGCTGATTTTAGAGGAATATTTGTATGTTTCAAAAATCAACACTTAGAAACTTTTTCAGCAAAAAGCAGGCAATGATATCCTATGGAAGGAAATTCAAGTTACTGGTAAGTACGGTTAAAATTACTTTTGAGGATCAGTACTGGGCTGAAAGATGCAGCACTGAGGTCTCTCCTGATAACAGGTGAGTAAATCGGAATTCGTATTTCGGCTGATTTTAGAGGAATATTTTAAAGTTCCAAAACTCCACACTTAGAAGAATTTCCAAGTGAAACCAGTCAATGTTAGCCTATGAAGGAAATTCAAGTTACCGGTAAGTACGGTTAAAATTACTTTTCAGGATCAGTACTGGGCTGAAAGATGCAGCACTGAGGTCTCTCCTGATAACAGGTGAGTAAATCAGAATTCGTATTTCGGCTGATTTTAGAGGAATATTTTAAAGTTCCAAAACTCCACACTTAGAAGAATTTCCAAGTGAAACCAGTCAATGTTAGCCTATGAAGGAAATTCAAGTTACCGGTAAGTACGGTTAAAATTACTTTTCAGGACCAGTACTGGGCTGAAAGATACAGCACTGAGGTCTCTCCTGATTACAGGTGAGTAAATCAGAATTCGGATTTCGGCTGATTTTACAGGAATATTTGTATGTTTCAAAAATCAACACTTAGAAACTTTTTCAGCAAAAAGTAGGCAATGATATCCTATGGAAGGAAATTCAAGTTACTGGTAAGTACGGTTAAAATTACTTTTGAGGATCAGTACTGGGCTGAAAGATGCAGCACTGAGGTCTCTCCTGATAACAGGTGAGTAAATCGGAATTCGTATTTCGGCTGATTTTAGAGGAATATTTTAAAGTTCCAAAACTCCACACTTAGAAGAATTTCCAAGTGAAACCAGTCAATGTTAGCCTATGAAGGAAATTCAAGTTACCGGTAAGTACGGTTAAAATTACTTTTCAGGACCAGTACTGGGCTGAAAGATGCAGCACTGAGGTCTCTCCTGATAACAGGTGAGTAAATCGGAATTCGTATTACGGCTGATTTTAGAGGAATATTTGCACAATGGTGAAGGGAGGGGCGGGGCCTGAGGTGACATCTGTGCAAACGCGCCCCGTTGCGCGTTTTAAGTTGGGGGATTAAGTCCCCTTGAATCCTGAGGGTCCCTAGGGGCCAACTAGCCCACCAGGAACCTCCAATATGCGCCAGGGGGCTGCGTTGCAGAGACGTGTAGAGAGGCCACACCCCTTTACACCTCTCTGCAACGCAGCTCTGTGGCGCTTTCTGGATGTACCTGTTGGGCTAGTTGGCCCCCAGGGACCCTCAGGATTGAAGGGGATTTAATTCCCCATCTTAAAACGCGCCACGGGGCCTGTTTGCACACATGTCACCTGAATCCCCGCCCCCTCCCTTCACCACTGTGCAAACGCGCCCCGTGGCGCGTTTTAAGTTGGGGGATTAAGTCCCCTTGAATCCTGAGGGTCCCCGGAGTCCAACTAGCCCACCATATACCTCCAGAAAGCGCCACAGAGCTGCGTTGCAGAGAGGTGTAAAAAGGGGTGTGGCCTCTCTGCACGTCTCTGCAACGCAGCCCCCTGGCGCATATTGGAGGTTCCTGGTGGGCTAGTTGGCCCCCAGGGACCCCCAGTATTCAAGGGGAATTCGTTCCCCCTCTGCAAACGCGCCCCCTGGCGCGTTTGCAGAGTGGTGAAGGAAGGGGGCGGGCCTCCGGGCCCGATCGTTTAAAAAAAAAAAAAAAATGTTTGTCCCTGAAGGGGGCTGTGTGGCCCCCCTTCCTTTTTCCTGTTTTTATGCCCTGGGGACCCCATCCCCCAGGGCCTTACCCCTTTTTTAAAATTTTTAATTAAAAAAAACGGGAAGGGGGCCGCGTGGCCCCCCTTCCCTGGGCCTGTATTGGCCCCGGGGACCCCATCCCCGGGGCATGGCCTTTTATTTTTAATCTTTGGAGGGGGCTGCGTGGCCCCCTCCTCTGGCCATTTAAGGCCCCGGGGACCCCATCCCCGGGGCCGGCCTTTCCATTTTTTAAAATTTTTTAAATTTTTCTTTTTTGGGGAGGGGGCCGCGTGGCCCCCTCCTGGGCCACTACTTGCCCCGGGGACCCCATCCCCCGGGGCCTGGCCTCTCGTTGGGGACTGTGGGGGGTCCCCAATCCCCCACAGTCCCGCCGGCTCCCCGTGTCCTACGGGAGCCGGCATTGCTTTACACATGGGGAGCAGCTGACATGCTGCTCCCCATGTGGAAAGCAATCGGCTTTGGATATTGGAAGAGAGAGCAGGTTTCCCTGCTCTCTCTTCCAATATCCAAAGCAGTTTGCTATGGCAGGACGGGAGCCGCGAGGCTCCCGTCCTGTCATTGCAAACAGCAGTGTCCCGGGGGTAGGCACCCCGGGACACTGCAGGAGCCGGCCCTGGGGGGTGGCGGTCCCCAGGGCCATCAAGGGCTCCAGGAGGGGGGCCGCGCGGCCCCCCTCCCTACATCAGCACAGCCCCGGGGAGGTGGTGGTCCCCGGGGCTTCGGGGGTCCAAAACGGACCCCCATTTTAATTTGTTAGTGCCCCGGGGAGGTGGCGGTCTCCGGGGCGTGTGGGGGCTGGAGCCCCCCCACACAGGTTGTTAAATTAATAAAAAAAAGCCCCGGGAGGTGGTGGTCCTCGGGGCTGCGGGAGGGCTCAGAGCCCTCCCGCACCATTTTTTAAAAAGCCCCGGGGGTGGCGGTCCCCGGGCTTGGGGGCCCTTGAGGCCCCCACACATTAAATTATCCCCCCACCATGCCCCCGGGACTTGGGCCACCCGGGGGCCAACTAACATCGAAGCGCGGAGACCGCGCTTCGATTTTTTTCCGGCAGGATTTGCGCACCCTGAGCGCATCCTGCCGATTTAAAAAAAAATAAAAATGCTTTTTTTTGCCCAGGGGGTCCTTGTGGGACCCCCTGAGCAGGCCTAGGGGTTAGGGTGTTTCTACCCTGCCCCCTTTGTGCGTTTTGCGCACTTGTTTCTTTTTTTTCTCGGCGGGATACGCGCACCCTAAGCGCATCCCGCCGATTTAAAAAAAAAAATCTTTTCTGCCCAGGGGTCCTTGTGGGACCCCCTGAGCAGACCTAGGGGTCAGGGTGTTTCTACCCTGCCCCCTTTTGCGCTTTGCGCACTTGTTTCTGTCCCTCGGTTCTACCGAGGGATAAAATGGCTGCCAACACTTCTTGATTTGGAGTGTTGACAGCCAATTAGCATGCAGCTCGTGATCGGGAGGGTACGCGGATCCGACGCGCCCATAGATATATATGTGATTTTAATTGTGAATTTCTCAGGAACTACTGAACGGATTTACACCATTTTAGCAAAAGGCACCAGTCTGAACCAAGGGCTACCTCTTTGCCAAATTTGGGGTAATTCCGTTCAGCAGTTCGGGCTGTAGCTGCGACTAAAGGTTCCTATGGAAAAATGAATGGGGAAAACGCGTTTTGGGACCCCCCTTTTTTCTCGGCCCCCGCTTCACGTATCACCCCGAGACTTTCAGGGTAGGAGCGGAGCGGAGCGCCCCAACAAGTTGGAAACTTTCACGAAGATTCGTCAACCGGCGCCAACGTTATTTCAAATAGAATGTCGCGGATTTCCTATGGATAATAGGTTGTAACTATAACTATCTACTGGCGACCGCCAGTAGATAATATATATATATATATATATATATATCTTCAAGGTACGTAGATGTAGAGTTATGAATAGTAAATCTATACCTACCTATTTGCACTTACCTTCTTAATATTTTGGTCCTTGATATTTTTTAGATGATATTCTGTTCACACCATATTTTTGTTTCCGATATTCTGTCAGTGATCCCTACAGAGATTGGCCTGCTTCTGTTTCCACTGGGGCTCAAATAAGGCTACAGTGTGAGACGTGCAGCCTTGCACCATGGAGCGGTGGTGAGTGTACACTGTCTAGCATATTGGCTGTACTGGTGGCATACCCTTCCAGTACAAATATCTATATGTAGAGACACTCAGAAGCTTCCCACAAAATGTATGTGTGCTGTGCACTGAAGCACACATGGATTCTGTCAGCCTTTTTGAGAAATAAACACATGGGCCCCTTTTTCTGGGTGATTCAAGTAAATGTAAGGCTTTTGACATCAAGCCTGATCTAGCTACCTTAGTAGTCAAAACCAACGGGTGTTTGACTTGATCTGCTCACAAAGCAGTTTTTGTACTGTGAAAGCCTACCTTTCCTGTGTAAAACACCTTGTGCGCAAGATAATGAATAGCATGCACCTTTTTGATCACCATAGTGCCATCATATATCTTTAAGATATATGTGCCTGGTACACCTAGGAATTTCACTAATATGTTTCAAAGAGCCCCACTACTAAAGAAAAACAGGTGTTTGCAAAGTTATATGCATTAATGTACATGAATCCTCAGCAAAGAAAGAGAGAAGAGCCAAGTCGTAACCCTATGCAGATAAATAAGCATGAGAGGTCCAGTGGTACACAAACCATTTTACTCATTTACTGGTCACCATTGGAGTCCATGTCTCCAGATGTTACCGTGATTTAGGGGCTACAGCCATGCATGCCCTTGCAGGCATTTCAATGTGGGAGACATAGGGGGACTTCATCATTGCGGGTGTGTAAGACCAACTGGAGTCATACTGTAAATATGGAAGATAAATGAGTATTGGGGAATGTGGGGAACTAAATTGTGGGAAGGCCTGTGCCTTGCAAGAGACTGAACTAGAAAGTGTGCGGTGTTACCTGATCAGAGGTGGTCAAAGGAATTAAATCGACAATATAGGGCTCATTACGATGTCGGGCGGAAAGCCTCCGCCCACCAGTCGGAATCTCCTCGACCGTGTCAGAGCCCTTCCGACCAACTCGGTCAAATTACAATCCGACCGACAGATTACGATGTTCGCGGTCGGAATATAAACTGCGCGGTTATTCCGAATCGGTTCCGAGTGACTCGAAGTATTCCTGTTGGTTGGAACCGCATAGTACACCCCTATGGGCAGCGTTTCCGCCCTAGTGATTACGACATCAATTTCCAACAGCCTTTCTGAGTCGGCCTGTCCAACATGAAAAGGTTGTCAGAAAGTGACTTTGTGGCCCCTGGCAGGACCCTCTTGGCCCCGCAGCCTCCGGTTGATGGCCAAAGGGGTACCTAAGGGACCCCCACCTGTAAAACCCTGCACTGTGTGGCAGGCATCGTGGGGAGCCTGCGACAGGGTTCAGGGTTTTCCGCAAACACCCCATTTCCCAATAGGAGCCTGTGTTACGGCCAGTTCTCGGGCGTAACAAGGGCTCCCATTGGAAACAATGGCAATCCGATCGAACTGTGTTCGGTTGCATCGTAATACGTCGGTCAGAACCGCCGACCGCAAGTCGGTCGGTCCCGATTCCGAGACGGTGTCGGGCGGAGGCTTTCCGCATGACATCGTAATGAGCCCCTATGTCTACTGCAATAGGTGTCACTCAGGAGCCCCATAGTTTAAAGTTTGAGTCACAAGCCATATGGAATACTTGCAGTAATCAGAGGTAAACTCAGGCTCTCAGGATTTATTCCTATATTTATATATTTTGGGTAAGGTGGATTGGTATTTTGGGGGCATTACCTTCACATTCTTCGTCCTCCAGTGCCCCATGAGCCATCAGCAGTCTCTTTCACAGCCGATTCATGAGTTGCCTCCAGTCTCAAGGTATTGCTCCAGTTTTCAGTTTTCAAGTATCTTCCCTTAAGGTCATCAATCTCTGAGGATCTGGTTGCCATAGACAGCACAATTTTCTCTTATTCAACATCCCCTGACATAGTGAGATTCTGTTTCCTCACTGAATCACATAATTCTATTATTCCGTCACTGGATCAAAATTGTCAAGTTTTGTGATAAGCATGTTCCTCTCAATCTTTCAGAGAAAACATGATAAGTAGGCTTTCCTGTTTTCAGTTTCTATTTTTGGTAAATTCTGGTGTTTTTTCCCCCGTGTTTTCAAGTGATTTCAGTACCTTAAAAAACAGTGGTCATCAATGGTTTCACATTTTCGCGCCATTAAAAACAACAGAAACAGTGTTTTTCCGGTGTTTATGGAACTTGTTGCTTTTATTATTGCTTGCTTGCTGCACTGATAGTGCATGGTATATAGACAGTGTATATGAGGTCCAAATACATTTTTACAAATCAAACTTATCGTAGTACACCACACAATACTTCTTCAGTGAGTCTTTGGTCATGCACGCTCACTCTTTCCTTCCCATGTAAACTTTTATCTGTGAAAAGGCCCTCTCAACATTGGCACTTGAGACAGGCAACGCCAAAATAGCCAGTACACAATTTGCTAACTCTGGCCACAGACATAGCTTTCCATGCCAATACTGGTGCACCTGAAGATTGTGATTCTCTGTGACAGGTTCTGCAACATATGCATTGAACTGGGCACATATGCCCTCAGAGTTATTGAAACGGTCAAAAATGAGGCAGCACTTATGAAACTCCGGAGAAAATTTCCCGTTACAGAAGGGATCTATAACTTGTGCAGAGTACCACAGTGAGGCTTCATTGACTTCAAATGCCATGGTTGGTGAAGGGCTATTTCTCATACATTGTAAAATAAAAGTTCCTGAATTGCTCCTCTACATTTCTTTGCTTATCAAGTGCCAAGCACTCTAACATGGAACATGTTGCAGTGCCAAAGTCACTAAAAGTGTCGCCCAGCCTACTCTCAAGGAGATGTTTCACATCTACACCAATTATGCTGAACACTTGGTAGCTAAGGGTGTTTTCAGACTCTAGTTTTTTATTATGTCCACTACAGCAGTCATGCTTTCCTGTAAAAATCTAAGAATGCAGTAGAGCGTATTTTTTTTCAATTCACAATCAATATGTGAGCAAAGATTCTCACATTTCTTGCCTTTGGCATCATCACTCAGCAAAAGTTCTGTAAACCGTTGCCACATGGATACTATAGTATTAATGGCCTCTAGGACTGAGAACCACCAGCTAAGTGACACAGTTGGGATGACTGTTTCTGTGATGCCACACAAAGCACAAAATGAGAAATATTTACTTTTTATTTTCCGCGCATAACAAAATAGTGCACCAGAATGGACTAAAAATTCAATAGCATTCTTCATTAACTGAAGATTGTAAAGATGCTTTCAGTATACCATCTAACAAGCGGCAAGGATCTCTTACATGGAAGCACTTCAGCTCAGGTATCGATTTTGACAGGTCATCACACAACCTTTTCATATACGTAGCTGAATCACTGCAAATACAAACAATATCACTCCAATTTTTGCTGAACTTGGTAAGAACCTTTTGCAGCAGCTGTGTTCCATGTTTTCCAAAAGTCTGGTGTCATGTTTTCACCAGTAGTCCCAGATGCTTTGTGACTGCACTCTTTTCACATATACCTGTCACTATACCTTGCATTGAATGTTTAAAGCCTGGGGTGTTTGGCAATTCACCTGCTATCAATACTGACTCACTAGAAAAGGGGCTGATGTATCAAGGGTTTCAACCCATTCTCTGTGGGTAAATGTGATAGTACATATTAGGAAAGATTCTTATGAAACCTACATTTTTCAGTGAAAGACTCAAACGTAGCCAAAAAATCAAATATGATTTTGATATTTCCTAATTCTCTACAGTTTATAAAATAAATAAACACCTAAAACATGCTTCTAACCCCTGTATCTTTAGACCAAAGACCACAAAACTAAAAAAAAGGCATTGAAGAAACAATATTTTAGTGACATCCCTAATCAACAAAACTCAAGCAGAATAATGTTAGCCCAGTTTTTCTTACTGCTACCTTATATAACAAAGTTACATTGTATTGGCCCTTTCAGGAAGAAATAACAATGACTCTTTCACTCTCCTTTTCCTTTCTTTGAATGGCATTTAGTTTGTGTTTGTGCAGGGGTTTTTTCAGTGTTTATATGTTTACACTGGTGAGGGCTATATCCCTTCCGGTGGGGTTTTATCAGTTATTATAGCTTTAAACCTAAAACCAGACAGCCTAATCATAAGGTAAGTTCAATGTGATTCCTCTTATCACCTGATGTTGTATTTGTTTTATAACATATTTTATTGGCATTTCAATCTCGTTAACATTAACAGTGTGTTTTTCAAGGCAATGGAACATAGTACAGTTCTATGTCCGTATTCATTCCAAACGGTACCCTCACAGCAAAGCACAGGATAGTACAATATAACTCATTGCCCTCATGTCTCCACTGGCAACTTTCCCTTCTGGGTAGAGGGCCTCTAACATCTGTCCGCCCTTCTTGGCTCACCCCCCGACTGGGCAGTCATGTTTCCATAAGTCTGCAATTCTGTGTATAGGAAATTTGGCTGTTGTGACTCGAGTATGACCCCCCAATCATGAACCCATCTCTCACACTCTCCCATGTTCCTGAGGACAACCCCTGGCCGCATAGACAGGATTTTCCAGTGTCATGCACCTGTCAAGGCCTGTCTTCAATCTTCTAGTAATGGGGCATCTGACGACTTCCAGTGTCTGGCACTATCCCTCTTCGCCACCACCAGTCCAATCCATAGTAGAGCCCTTTTGTACCTATTGACCTTAATACTGTGTGAAGTATAAGTTTAGGGTCAGCGGCCAGCTGACACCACATGACTCTGCCCAGACAGGCCAGAACTCACGTCCAGGAGGAGGTAAGACTCAGACAGCTCCAGACTGTGTAGAGGAAGTCTCCCTGGTGGGTTGTGCAGCACAGGCACAACAGTGTGGCAAATACGCCCATTCACCACAGTTTAGAGCATGTGAGGAAGGCTCTATGTAGGTATTTGAATTATATGAGACAGAATTGCACAGCAATGGCCATGTCTCTGAGGGGGCTTAGAGTCTCCTGTCAATTGTCAACATCTAACTGTTAGAGATTCTTTATCCAGGAGGCTCTTAGGTCACGAAAGGAGTCTGGGGTGTTTATGACCAGTGATTTGAAGAGTGCCGATAGTTTGTGTCAGATAGTGGGGGTTAAGTAGTACTTGGGCTTCTAAGGGATTGAATTCCAGGAAAACCTTCATGTTGGAGGTATGGGACTGAAAAGTGTGTCTGATGTGCAGGTAATGTTAACATTGGGTTCTATGTAACTCATATTCAGCTTGCAAGCTCAAGAAGGTTTGATAGTTGACCCTGTCATAATGTCTCCCAGGGTGGTAATTCTAATTACCAGGAAAACCCCTCATTCTATATGCGATTCTACTTACGACTGGCCATGTTTCTTTGTTTTGAGTTAAAAAACTTTTCTATGGTTATACGCCAGGTTGTCCAATTATTCTTTCTCATTTTTTACTCAACAGATGTTCTTTCTAAGAGAAGTAATATTGGTTCAGGGCCTTATTATGAGTTTTGCGGTCCTCCTGTCAGCCCGCCACCACTGCGCTGACAGGAGGACCGCCAAGCCTGTAGTGCGTCAAAATGCCAGATTACAACTCTAATCCACTGCAGGCGCGCGGTGCTGCTGTGGTGTCACAGCAGAGGCGGTCTAAGGCTCGTAGGAGAGCCTTAAGACAGACTGCTGCCATCAAACCGCTGCAGCACGTTCCTGCATGGTATGGAATGCACCGTGCAGGAACTGGGATGCAATTCCAGGGGGCCCCACAGGTGCCCCCCTGCATGCACCCCAGGCTCAGAGGTTGGTTGCCTCACCACCACCCTTTTCATGGCAGGCTCACCACCATGGAAAGGGTGGTGGTTTGGAAACTCCTAATATGCTCGGCGGTGCCAGGGATCCCTAGCTCGCTCAGGAGGCCTATTCAGCTATATTATTAGGTGAGAAAGAAAATAAGTGAAATATTTCTAATGTACTCAGGTGAGTCCTACCTGAGAACGCACAGTGAAAAAGACCTCTCTCCGCTGATGGCGGGTGCCATGTAGGTTCTTCCACACGGTTGGCGTTTTGACGACTGTTTGACTTCAAAGGAGACTTTCCCCCTCTCTGTACAAGAAGCCGGTATCCCCTAGAGGTCTTTTCCACTGTGCGTTCTCAGGTAGTACTCACCTGAGTACATTAGTAGTCTTTCAGTATTATCCTTCCAGGGTGGGGAGAGATGGCTGATGATGAAGCATGACACAAGTTGTGTGGGAGGCTTTCTCTTCCACAAGGATGACTTCCCCCCTCTCCCTAGCACTCATATAGTTGTTTTGTGATTGTCCAAGATGGATGTTTTGGCTATAGCATACTTTGTTTTCAGGCAAGAACAAAAATCGTGCTTTCTACCTGTAGCTGCCGTACTGTCTTGTGTTATCAGTCTTTGTCTAGGGGGTTGTACAGCAGTTTCCCTCCTCCTCTCTCTCCTGTGTTATGCGTGGCACCAAGGTATCACTGGATGTTCATAGGATGAAAGATTTGTTTGTACCACTGGGTCCAAGCCCATTATATAACCTTTAGAAATATTATTTCTTCTGTGCCCTTCTGGGAGGTAAATTGCTCTTATGCTGGGATGATGGGCATAGATACTGCAATTAGGCTACTAGAATTGGCATCTTTAGGGTAAAAGCTGCCTGTCTTATACAAACCTATATGCACTGGTGTAACAAAAAATAATGGTTGCCCCTACAGAATGTGGAGAAGCGCCCCTGAGCCTCCTATATTTCACAGATATTTATTGGCCTTCAGCTGAAAGGGGTGCCCCTGACAGGTTTGAGTCCCGCTGAGGGGTTACTCCCCCACCCGAATCACATTGGCTGCAGGGACCTGTGTTATACCCATGCTTATATGTGAAAATAATATTCCAAAACCTTCTGTAATGAAGAGGTACTTTGTCTCCAGTTAGTGGAATAATCTCTTGCTATATGACTGCATTTGAGCAAACATTTGGCACCCTACTTCTTTCATGCGCAGAAACTGGTATGGTGATAAGTGTGATCTAGTGGCTAAGGGGCACATTACGATACCCGGCGTAAAAAAATCCGCCAGGCATGGAAGCGGCAAAAATCCGCCCGCACACACCGCCTGAACACCGACCACGCCATTATGAGTACACAAACTGAAAACCGCCATCGGCGGAAAAATCATACAAAATACCGCCCGCCATCGTCCGAGTCGGAGTCAAACCGCCCGCCACGGACGGAAACACGCACGACAACACAAAACCGCCCGCCCACACGGCCGACACACCGCACGTGAAATTACGATCGCACCGCCATGAGCGCGGAAAAACAACAAATATACCGCCCGCCAGCGCAAACAACGCCGATGAGAATCGACACGGCAGAAGCCATGGCGCCCACGTACCTGCACAGAAACCATCCGCACACAAAACCAATAGCACACAACATGGCCAACAAGTCCACACAGCAAGGCACGCACAAATACACAAGCACAGTACACATCCCGAAAACACCCCCCGGACAAACAAAAAATACAAAGGCCAGAACCCCAGACACAACACACCTGAAAACAACAGACCATGAGGACACACCCACATACGTGAGTACAAAAGCAGCACTCCCACAGACCACAACCCCTTGCTACATTGCAAACCAGAGAGGAGAGGAGAGGACACAGTGACACAGCAAGGACAGCAGCACACCACAGAAACGCACACATCACTACCACCACTACCACCACCACCACCACCAAACACCACCACCACCACCACCACCAAACACCGGCACCACAAACCCCCTGCACATTACACAACACACACCGCACCAGCACCACAAACACCATGGCACCACAAAGGATGCCCAAGTTCACGCCCATGGAGCTGACGGTCATGGTCGACGAGATCATCAAGGTGTACCCACAAATCTATGGGAACATGGTCCAGCACACACCACTAGCCACCAGAAACAGAATGTGGACCCGGATCGTAGACCAGGTCAATGCAGTCGGGACCCTGCCCAGGAACAGAACCGAGATAAACAAACGTTGGAATGACGTAAAGAGCCTGGTCAAGAAGAAGGAGGGCAAAAACAGAGAGCTGGCTGCCGTCACTGGCGGAGGGAATCCCGCGCTCTTTAAGACCTTCAAAGCGTGGGAGGAGAAGGTGCGAGTCGTAATCCATCCGGAGATCCTCGCCGGATTAGCAGGGGGAGTGGAGGCTGGTAAGTACAAACTAATGTATACCAGCACACCGCTATGTACACACATGCGCAACCACCATGCCACAGCTCCCAGGGACAAACACCCCCATGTCCAGCACACAATACACAACACATCACACGCACATGCAACAGACACTACCACACACAGGCCAAACCGAACAACTGTAAGATGCGTGGGGACATGTGTACACTAAGCCAGCCACGTAACCACCAACAGGTCCCCAAATATGCCAGAAGCGCCACAACGAGCACCCACCACACCCATGTGTCCGCCACAGCTGCACCAACTGACAAGTAACAGGTAAGTGGCAGGAACACAAAGTGCAGTGGGTCGGAGGGGGACAGCTGAAGTACAACACCCACCAGGCCCCCACTCCCACAGACCAGCAAGGTGTAGCACTCCCCACACCCATGTGTCAGGCACAGCTGCACCAACCGACAAGTAACAGGTAAGTGGCAGGAACACAAAGTGCAGTGGGTCGGAGGGGGACAGCTGAAGTACAACACCCACCAGGCCCCCACTCCCACAGACCAGCAAGGTGGAGCACTCCCACACCCATGTGTCAGGCACAGCTGCACCAACCGACAAGTAACAGGTAAGTGGCAGGAACACAAAGTGCAGTGGGTCGGAGGGGGACAGCTGAAGTACAACACCCACCAGGCCCCCACTCCCACAGACCAGCAAGGTGTAGCACTCCCCACACCCATGTGTCAGGCACAGCTGCACCAACCGACAAGTAACAGGTAAGTGGCAGGAACACAAAGTGCAGTGGGTCGGAGGGGGACAGCTGAAGTACAACACCCACCAGGCCCCCACTCCCACAGACCAGCAAGGTGGAGCACTCCCCAAACCCATGTGTCAGGCACAGCTGCACCAACCGACAAGTAACAGGTAAGTGGCAGGAACACAAAGTGCAGTGGGTCGGAGGGGGACAGCTGAAGTACAACACCCACCAGGCCCCCACTCCCACAGACCAGCAAGGTGGAGCACTCCCCACACCCATGTGTCAGGCACAGCTGCACCAACCGACAAGTAACAGGTAAGTGGCAGGAACACAAAGTGCAGTGGGTCGGAGGGGGACAGCTGAAGTACAACACCCACCAGGCCCCCACTCCCACAGACCAGCAAGGTGGAGCACTCCCCACACCCATGTGTCAGGCACAGCTGCACCAACCGACAAGTAACAGGTAAGTGGCAGGAACACAAAGTGCAGTGGGTCGGAGGGGGACAGCTGAAGTACAACACCCACCAGGCCCCCACTCCCACAGACCAGCAAGGTGGAGCACTCCCCACACCCATGTGTCAGGCACAGCTGCACCAACCGACAAGTAACAGGTAAGTGGCAGGAACACAAAGTGCAGTGGGTGGGACGGTGGACAGCCCAAGTACAACACACACCAGGCCCCAGTCCCACAGCACAGCAAGGAGGAGCATCCCCCACACCCCACACCCACGTGTCAGCCACCGCAGTGCACAACGACAGCCGAAAGGCAGACATCACGGTCCACAGCAATCGGTGTCAGTGGGTGTACAGCCACCCCCACGACCCACTACACCCCCACCCCCACAGACCTGCAACATGGAGCACCCCCCGCTAAGAGCCAAGTGGCATCCAGTACAGTGCACGCACGAACAACTTGCAGGTGGGAAACTGGACAGGGCTGGATTACTGGAGGCATGAGGACCATAACACCACCAACACATGGGACATGTCACGTAGCACACGAACACGCAGCACCGCCCACCGTCACGAACAAGTGAACAATGTGCACACGGACATGAACAGCAGACTCACACCCCACATGACCCATCACAGACATAGCAACACCCAAGGAGCCACGTCTGCATGCACAAGCCACACTGAATATAGTCCCACACGGCAGCCACTGTGCAACTCATCACACACAACCGAAACACCATTGAAGTCCTGTCCATGTAGCCCCTACTGCCTGTCAACCACACACCCCACAACTACGCCTATGTAAGACAAACAACACTAGACGCAACAGAGCGGAACAACATAAATGCACACGAACACCACTGAACCCATCAAACTCACAGACACACCATGCACATACAACATACCATCCATCCCATCCGTCAGCCCCAGTCTCATGAAAGGCATGTCATCCGCACAGCTGCCACACATACAGCAGTCACGCTAAGACACATGCCCATGACCAACCATGTGCCAGAAGTCAATTAAGCGCACGACACACTGTGAGCAACAACACACAACATGGGCCACACCCCCCGAGCACTGCAGTGATGCACATGGCACAGGGCAGCACGCACACCAAGGAGATGGGACAACTGCAATACGTTGGCTGGCACACAACTATCACTCACTCATAACGATGCGTCCAATGCCATGTCCAGTAACCACAACAGACAGCAAATATGCAGGGCATGTCAGGCATGCACACACCTCAGACCATGCACTGTCATGCTGCCACAACACATGTCACGTTCGGCACCCATGGCTCACAGCATGTACCCCAAAAGCATATACCCTCCCAAATGCGAATCTGGGGCATGGCCCCCATGTTGCCATATGCGTTCCTAAGCGTTCCATTTGAACCCCAAAAGCATATTCCCTCCCAAATGCGAATCTGGGGCATGGCCCCCATGTTGCCATATGCGTTCCTAAGCGTTCCATTTGAACCCCAAAAGCATATTCCCTCCCAAATGCGAATCTGGGGCATGGCCCCCATGTTGCCATATGCGTTCCTAAGCGTTCCATTTGAACCCCAAAAGCATATTCCCTCCCAAATGCGAATCTGGGGCATGGCCCCCATGTTGCCATATGCGTTCCTAAGCGTTCCATTTGAACCCCAAAAGCATATTCCCTCCCAAATGCGAATCTGGGGCATGGCCCCCATGTTGCCATATGCGTTCCTAAGCGTTCCATTTGAACTCCAAAAGCAAAGTACAAACCAGACCCAGGATGGGCCAGGAGCCCGCATACACCAGAGTCACAATGAGTAGGGGCAAAGCAACACACCCATCGGCATGGCCAATCCGTCCCATGCCACATGTGCACAGCACACAGTCCCATTGCCTAGCACACACACCTACAGATGCCACAGCCACACACTCGCCTCCGGGAAACCCATGTACGAGATTGCACGAACTGCCAATGTCAGACGACTAATACATACTTCGCCAGGCGCAACACAATAACAAATCTCATTCTCTCCACAGGTGACGAACTGCTGGACGCTGGGGATGGAGACAGCAGCCAGCACAGCCAGCCTACAAGCCCCCAACGAGGACACACGGATCTGGAGGATCTGTCCACCTCTTCGGACACGGACCACCAAGCTGGCCCATCTGGCGTGGCAGGGCCCAGCCGCTCCCCAGGACCCCTCCTACCCACCAACCCATCATCCAGGGATGC
Organism: Calotriton arnoldi; assembly: GCA_963921515.1. NCBI lineage: Eukaryota > Metazoa > Chordata > Amphibia > Caudata > Salamandridae > Calotriton > Calotriton arnoldi. The sequence goes on along the minus strand of CAWUFW010000889.1, from coordinate 67,303 downwards.
TGAACAGTCCCAGTCCCCTGCTGCCACTGTCGTTGCGGCCACACCCACGGTCATTGCGGCCACTACCACTGCCGCAACCGCCACCATCGCCGCACCGACCACCACCGCCTCCACCACCACCACGTCTTCGCTGGCACCAGCCCCAGCGCAGGTGGTGGCCCGGCCGACTGGATCCACCCTGGGAGCCACAGCGAGGACCGTGGTGAGCAATGTGGCTAGTGGGCAGGCCGGTGGCAGCAGGACTGGTAGGAGGAGCAGGGTCAGGGAAACGCCAGCCTCCCCTGGGAGCCATGCCCTGCCTCAAATGGCCAGAGTCCTTGGGGCCTATGAAGAGGCCCAAGGACAATGGGCCAGGTCTGCTACTGACACGCGGGAGGTGCTGGGGGTGCTGAGGTCCATGGACGCCCATATGGGCCAATTCGTGTCCCGTATGGACCAACTCGTGGACCTCATGGGCCAGCTGGTGGTGGCGGTGGGGTCACAGGCAAGGCCAGCAACACCACCTCCGCCACCACCTGCTAGGGCGCAGGCTCGGGCAGCAGTGTCCACTTCCCCTGCGTCCACAGCCAGTGAGCACACCTCACCCACCACCAGCAGGTCGCCACCACACACCCCCTCCCAAACGTGGAAGGGGCCGTCCGAAGAGGAAACAGATCTCCCGGGAGGACTTCGCACGCTCCAGTCGCAAGTGAGGCAGCCAGCCAGCCTTCCGCCAGCCTTCCTTGACCAGCCACTGCATTGACTTGCTCTACGATCCCACTCCACACAGCCATCTGGATGGCATGTGTGTGTTGGACTATGGACATAGAACCAGTGGGTACACCCTGATCATCACGCAGCCATGACCGACAGCTCATTGTCACTGCACGCACCACTTTTGTCATCACCTTACACACAATCACATGTCACAGTTTGTAATAAATGCACCTTTTTCACTAACTGCTGTTTGTGCCCTGTGTCTTTATTGTACGGAATACAACGGCCACCTTGGGCGGAAAGGCACCTGATGCGTGGCATGGAAATGGAATCCGGAGGGCCTGTAGGGACCTAGGGGTGGGAGACAGAACAGGAGCACATTCAATGAGTGTGTCACACACCCATCACACAGTACATGTCAACAACTACAAGCAATGTACACACATCGCACAGAGCAATAGGGCACAATGCCACAGTCACCAACAGTGGCATACTACCCTGGCCATGGAGCGTTGACACACTGCACGCAGTGAACATACGGCCACCCTGACACAGCACACACACACCTGCATAGATACAGACACATCATCCGTCGTACATGGACACTCACCGTCAAGTGAAGTAGCGGGCGATGAGCTGCTGGCGCACATTCCCAGCTTCCTCCTCTCCGCTGTCCACCTCACTCGAGCTGTCCTGGTCTGCGGGCTGGGGCCCTGGTTGATCTCCGTCATCCACAATGAGGGGGATCTGCTTCCGAATGGCCAGATTGTGCAGCATGCAGCACGCCACCACTATCTGGCACACCTTCTGTGGGGAGTACGCCAGTGCACCCCGGTGCGGTCCAGGCACCTGAACCTGGACTTGAGGAGGCCAAAGGTACGCTCGACCACACGTCTGGTCCTCCCATGTGCCTCATTGTATCGATCGTCTGCTGGGGTGCGAGGATTCCTCAATGGACTGAGCAGCCATGCCCCATTCGGATACGCAGAGTCACCTGGGTGTGAGGGACACAGAGAACCGTTGCTATTCCAACTGGACAGGGGACAGCATCGCACAACCAGCACGCTACACCACTCCACATACTCACCGACAATACAGCCACGATCCTGTTGCAGATTGGCCATCAGTCGTGGCAAGATGCTGTTGCGCATTATGTGTGCGTCATGGGCCGAGCCTGGAAACTTTGCACACACGTGGGTGATCACCATGTCCGCAAGGCACACCACTTGCACATTCAGGGAGTGCGTGTGCTTCCTGTTGCGGTACAGGTGCTCAGTGGCCTGTGGTGGAACAAGGCCAACATGAGTGCAGTCAATGGCTCCCACAACGTGTGGGATTCTGCCAAGGGCATAGAATGCACCCTTCACTGCCGCCAATTCACGAGCCCTGGGGAATCTGATGTACCTGTTCCGGTACAGCATCATGGCTGCCAGTACATCCCTCAGCACCTTGCTGAACATGGGCTGGGACATCCCTCCTCCACTGCCCACTGTGTGCTGGAATGACCCAGTGGCGAAGAAATGCATGGCGGCCATCACCTTAGCCGTGGGGGTGACAGCAGTCGGATACACCCTGCGGGGACGGAGATGGGGCTCTAACATGGCACACAGTCGATGCAGAGTTGGCCTGTCCAGCCGAAACTTCCTGATTACCTCTGTATCGTCCATGTCCGCCAGCAATTGGTATGGGCGGTCAATGTTCGGTCTCCGCCTGGGTTAAATGGCAGAGGACACATGTCAAAGCAACACGGCACATAGCAATTTCGCATACACATCACTGACATGACTGAGCAAGCACATGAGCCACAGCCCAGCTGTCAAGCTGGGACGGCACGGCCACAATACACTTACACAGGTCTCCCAACAATGGCAATGGCAAGTGAGACATACCACTGCCATGTGCATGCACATGGGGATCTAGGCCCCAATGACTTGCGGGGCGTGCTGATGGGGACTGACTGCATATTCGTCAAGCGGCAACGCCACGGCAACATGAGTGTCTGCTGAGCATGGTACTGCTTCCGAGGCTGGATGAGTATGGCACACGACGACGACGATGTGGGCACGGGCTGAGCGGCCAATACAAGTGGGACCTGTGGCACGAGGGGATATGAGACAGTAGTAGGTGTCAGCACTGCACCCTATGTACAGCACTGTACGGATCACAGCTCCCGAAACATTGACTGGTGTCCACATTGACAGCCCCATGCCAAGACGGCTGTGTGCTTGCAGTCACACGTCACAGGTGAGAGGTTACATTGCACGTGCCAGGTGGCAGTCGTACATAGTGGGAGCTGGCATGTGTGTGCATGTGTCTCCTGTTCAGGATCCACCAGATGGGCGCTGACTCTGTACTGACCATTGGACACAGCATGTTCCGTGGAAGGCTTGTGTGTGTGGGATGGTGGCACTGGATGTGCCTCCGTTGGGTGGGGGCCATGCACAGGGCGGGTACGTCGATGATTGCGCATTGTTGGTCACGGTGGGTGCACCAGCTAAGATGTGTTGCCCTGTGTTCAATTCCTATGTCCGCATGATGATGGACTGTGGATGTGGGCAGACTACACATTGGTCGATGTGCTGTCCATATGCATGTGCCTTCACACCAGGCACAGCTGCCCCTGCACATGTGACCCCTGCTGGACTCGCTGCTGGGTCTGTGGAGCTGATGCACCTTCTGCGCGTGGGGCGGACAGCTCTCCTCACTTCCCTCATTGCGCATGTCATGTCTTTGCCGCAGGTGACATGGATCATGGAGGGCCCACATGTACGCGTGGGTAGGCTACACATGATTGTTCACTGGTCGCCACCCCCAGTCAGTGTTTCGAATGGGAAGGTTGTCGTGCTGGTGGTATGTTCGATGTGGCGGATGGGCGGGCCTAGGTGCGGGCTTACATTCCGGACATGGGGGGTAGTTGGATTGGCGACTAGTTGCAGTACACACGGGACACGTCTCTTCCTTTCCACATCTGGGTCATCCCTTGTACTAACTGACAGTGATACAGTCATCTTCGCCCCAGCCCTCATGTCCTCCCCTCGCCCCCCAATATGCATGCTCACCTGCGAGGCTAGCGCTTGCACAGGCAGCCCCAAGCTCGCACCAGAGAGGGCAAGGAGTGTATGTGTGGGTCCAGTTGCACGAGTGGGCTGTCTCAGGGTATGATGTGTGGCGGGACGCCGTCCACCTGCGTGGTGCCCCAAATGGAGACCCGGCCTGCATGGACTATGCATCACAGTCTTCGCCTTCCGGATCCGCCACCTGCGACACCCAGTGGCTGTGGCTGCCCTTGCGGCCATGCCGCGTCCGTCTGTGGCTGATGGCCCACACATTCACTCTTTGGCCTCTCTGGGGAGGGCTCAGGGGTGGTGGCGCACGCGCTTGCACTTAGTCGCAATGGCATGTGGCGTGGTTGGTATGATGGGCAATGGATGGGATGGTGCGAGCCACCTCCCGTGACGTCAGTGCTGCTCGTGCTGTGGTGCGTCCCCCTACACTTCCATTTGACTTTTTGCCATGCTGGACGTTGAGGTTCTATTGCCTGCGTGATATGACCAGGAGGAGCGCGAGGAGACCTCTCACACACCATGCTCCACTGCCATCCCGTGCCCTGTATCGCCTGTGCGGATTGACTATGTTGGGGTTACACCTGGTCGACTGGGGCTGTGTGTGCCTTGTCAAGGGGCATGGCGGGCGCACAACAGGATCCAGCTTGTCCACAGAGGGTGGGCTGAGGTGCGCCTGGTACCGCTTTGTACGTGTGCCCGGCTGCTGTGCACACACGTGTTCACTCCCCCGACAGGTGTCCTCTCACAATGCCCAGGGAAGCGGTGGTGTACTGTTCATGACCCCTCCCAACACGGCGTGCTCCAACTTGGCATGTGCGCATCTACCCGTCGCACCCACCCACCTGAGCACTGCGTCCATACGACTTCACACGACACATGTGTGTCTTCCACAGTAGTGCTACTCATTTGCATTGACATCCAATACCAGTGGACTACATGGTCATGTCACGACTGCCGTGTACTTCACATACTCTCATCCTCTCTCATTCGTACTTGTGAAATGAGTCAGCGGAGACAGTTCTGGTTTCAAACATTATATTGAGTCTTCTGTCCTCTGTGATGCAGTATAGTGGACACTACTGGCAGCGGAATACATGTTGAGGATATACTGAGCATGATTACAAATGGGATAGGGTGTGGGGTTACATCTGCTTGGCCAAGGCTGTGCTAATGTACATTTACGTATAGCTGCGGAGCTGCGGACTTTGACACAGACGGTATACATGTAGCCTACCAGACCGCTCGGCATCATGGGCACAGTCCATCTCAGTTCCATGTGACAGGTTTGCTGCGGTTGTTCCTCATGCACGCGTGCATGTGAGATGACATCAGGGCATGTGCTTGCGTGCATGCAGCGGCGTGCCACTTGTTGTTGCACTGTGGTGGTTACTGGACATGTCACAGTCACTGGGGTCGTGTTGTTGTTGTATGCACTTGTCGTCCATGCAAAGGTCCTGGTATGGGATTCCCGGGGCGGGGGTGGGAGGGGTGCAGCACCCACAGACTCCAGGCGACCTATTCATGTCCACTGAGCGGTGTGTGTGTCCATGGGCGCTGGATCCATGTCGTGTCCTGGTTGTTCGTGCAGTTCCGTCCATGTGGGTGCGATGCACAGAGCCCATGCCACTGCCTCCCACGATGCATGCGGTGTTCCTGGATGTGATGGGGAACAGTGTGCATGTCCCGGTCATATCCGATGTCATGGCGATGTCGTTGATCTTGTGGTTACAGTTGCCGGTCGTTTGGTATGGCTGTTGTGGTGGTGACTGGCCAGTCCGTGCGGAAGCTGAGCATGGGTGCGGGGTTGGACTTCATAGGTCACTCGGGGAACCTGCGTTGTGGTCCGACGTATTTACAGGTTGACAGGTATGCGATGCCGTCCAGCAGGGCTTCCATGTCATTGGTGGTGTACATGTTTGCCAGCCAATGAAGCGGATGGTGGCTGTCAAGGTGTTGTTCGTAGGTTGTCCCTTGGAGGACCATGATGGGGCATGCTGGGTGACATTCGATGTAGCTGTTCTCGATGATCCGTCGTGCGGAGGCACAGTGGTTCCATTTCAGTGCGCGTGCGATGTTGGCCACATACGCCATGCCCCCATAGGCAGAGCAGGCCCTGTCGTGTGCGTCCAGAGGGAGGAGTAGTGGTAGCAGGTCCGCCTTCAGACATGCCGGGTTGGAGAGGCATATCTCGACGGGATGCTGGTAGGGACACCTCCGACAGTAGAAGACGGGCATGACGCAGCTGAACAATGTGATGCGGTAAGTCAGTCGGTAACTTACGTTCAGCAGGGACAGGAGATCGCATCCCAATGTATGTATCGTGCTGGTTTGGTACAGCTTGAGCTCTTCGGCGTAGTTGGGTAGGTGTGTTGCGGTTGCCATTTCGCAGCGGTTCGTAGAGGTGGCGTGCTCCGGCTGTGTGTGCAGTCTGCAATGTGCACGCTCCGGGGTTGCTGTGAGCTCTGTGTAGTCGTGGGGAGACAGGACTTGTGTTCTGTTGGCTTGTTTGGAGGACACGGGCCCTCTTCCCACATGCTTCTCAGACAGTTCAAGGTCGGTGCTGTGTGACTCCTTCCAATTAACTTGCATGTGGCCGACATGGGGGAGTGTTTTCTTCTTTCTTCCCCGTCCGTTGTGTGCTTCTGTGATATGCGCTATCTGCCGTGTGGTCGGTCTCCTCGGCATGCCTGTGTTGGTCTATTCTTGGACAATGGCTGTATTCACCGGCTTCTGTCGTAGGGCTGTGGTTTCGGTGTTGGAATGGAAGGTCATTCAGTGCTGTCTGCTCTCCCTTGTGTGGGCGGCAGGCTGCCTTTCCACTCTGCGTTGGGCCTTGTGTGTGGATGTAATTCTTGGGCCACCTGTTGTCGGTCCCCGGGCTCTTTGGTGTTCCGTTTCATGTGTCTTGTTCATATGTGCAGGGTGGTATGGGTTTTTCAGTGTGGTACTGGCGTTCCTCTTCCCGAAGGGGCCCTGCTTCTCCTAGTTGGTGTTGCCGCCGCTGTGTGCTTCGCCATGTTTGTTACACTGGGGTGTGTCCTGCTGTTGCGTGACTTAACTGACATGTGTGCGTCGGTTGTGTGGCGTTGGGTGTTGTCCGTGAATTGGGCGTTGGGGACATGTCTGTGGCCGGCCTGTCACGTGTCATGTGCGTTCGGGGTGGGGCTGGTGTGTGTGCTGCTTGGTTGTGTCCCTGTGTCTGTGTGCGACGCATGCATGGCGCTGCGGTTGGCCTCTGCGTTGTGCGCATGTGTGGCGGCGTCATCGGCGCTTTGGGGCCGTGACGGGGTGGTTGGTTCCTAGTCCCAGGTGGTGTGTACACATGTGTTCCGCGATGTTAGGATTTGGCCTGTGTGTCATATGTGGATGCAATGGTGGATGTGTAGTGTGCACGCGCTGGTGGGGGGTTGTCCGCTTTATCCGCCCTTGCACTGTGTGCGCTGTTTGCGTGCACTTGTTGTGTGTGTGCCTACCTGCGTCTCCGCGGTACGTTGCGTCCTTGGTGGTGCATCAGCAGAAGCATGGGAAGGGCCGGCAGTGCTGGATTCATGCCCGGGGTGCCGCTTCTTCGTTGTCCGTGCTCTGCGTCCGTGTTTCCGCCTCTCTTTCACGTGTGGTGTCTCTTTGCCGTGGGAGCCGTTTGTTTGCGGCATCGTAATTTATGCGCCGGGCGGGACGTGTTTCATCGGACGGTGTGTGTCAGTTGTGCTGCGCCGCTACGTGTGCGGGCGCACTTTGATGGCGGACGGTGTTGGTGGCTTGCCGGCGGTGTTTGGCCTACTTTTCGCATCGTAATTGGGCGGGCGTGTGGACTGCTGCGTGCCGGCGGTAACTGGTGGTTTTTGCATCCGCCAGCACGGCGGTAGTGCTTCCGCCCGCCATCGTAATGGGCCCCTAAGTTCCTGATCTTTGCAACTGGAGACCTGGACTGTTATGTCAGTGGCCCTTATGTTATTGGGAGTTAGGTGGCCGGTTTTAACAAGGAAGTGTTGGAGGCACAGATAGTGCCAATCAAATTGTTGCATCCCTATTCCCGCAACTACCAGTTAGCTAACAAGCTATCTCCAGGTAAGAACCATGTGGTGGTGTTCACCACTAATTTCGACATGACCTGGAGGGGCAGATGGATGGCAGGGTATTCAGGCAAAATATCAAGTAAAAAAATATCGAGATGCTGAAATATCAAATTTTTAATATCGTGATTCACAAATATCGTGAAGCAGGAATATCTTTCACAAGAATATCGATTTTCTAAGGTAAGTAATATTGATGTTAAAAAAATCTGTTATTAATATTGTTTACAAAAATATCTATGTTGTTAATGTCATTTGCAAAAACATTGTTGTTAATATCGTTTTTCAATTATTTTTATGTATTTTAGTATTTTTTTTAATTGTATATGTTATAAATTTTATAATTATTGTTTATATTTTTTAATATAGTTTGTCAATTTTAGTTGTTTCAAAATTTAATTTAATTGTTTATTGTAATTTTTAGTGCCGTAGCGGGTTGTGGGTTTGTAGGGGTACAGGGTGACAAGTAAATTAATTATAATTAATTGTAAATTTTTATTAATTATTCAATTGATAACTAATTATGTGAATTGTGTAATTCATTTATTTTTTAAGTTGAGCTTTAGGTGCTGGTTGTGTGGTTTGTAGGGGAACAGGGTGGAAAGTAAATAAATTATAATTAATTAATAACTAATGTTTAATTATTAATTATTTAATTGACAATTAATTATGTAAATTGTGTAATTAATTAACTTTTTAAGTTATGCTTTAGATGCGGATTGTGGGGTTTGTAGGGGTACGGGGTGGGAAGTAAACTAATTATAATTAATTAATAATTAATGTTACTCATTATTTAATTGATAATTAATCATGTAAAATGTATAATCAAGATATTTTGTAAGTTATATTTCAAGTGCGGGTTGTGTTTGTAGGGGTAAAGGGTGAGAAGTTATTTAAAATAATTATTTCATTATTATTAATTGTTTAATTGATAATTAATTATGTAAACTGTGTAATTATTATAATTTTTAAGATATACTTTAGGTGTGGGTTGTTGGGTTTTTAAGGGTACAGGGTGGGAAGTTAATTAAGAAGTACCTTTTGATTATTAATTATTAATTTTTTATTAATAATTGTATTGAGTATTATATAAATTGTGAAATTATCATATTTGTTAAGCTATATTTTAGGTGTGTGTTTAGTTTATAGAGGTATAATGTGGGAAGTTATTTAAATAATAATACATTTAAAAGGGTTTATTCATTTATTAAAAATTGTGTTATGTATTATGTAATTTGTTAATTGTGTTATGCTTTTTAATTTCAATTACATCTTAATTGTTGGCTGTTATGATTGTGAGAATATAGTGTGGTATCTTAATAAAATTAATATTATTTGTTTTAATTGATAATAATTATTTAAATAATAATAATTATACAATTTGTTAAACTTTAGACATATAATTTTTCAATTTAAATATTTATATTTTTTGTTATTTAATAGAGTTGTTAAATATGTTATTTGTTTGAAATGAACTACTCTTTCTCTACTGTTGCACTGACTGGAGTAGGAGTAGTACATTTTACCCCTCCTGAGTTCAACACTTTCCCTACAGTTGCACAGACTGGAGTGGGAATAATACATTTTACGCCTCCTGAGTTTAACGCTTTCTCTACTGTTGTATAAATTGGAGTGGGAATAGTAAAATTATTATTTATATAGTTTAGTTTTTTTAATAATATTGGTTAAATATATATTATTATAATTTGTTTGTGTATTTAAATTTAAATTTCTTATATATATAAATTGATGAAATTTTTAAGATATTTCTAGTAAAACGTATTTTTATATAATGTTTATTTTTTGTATGATTAAAATGGAAATTGTTTATATTTTTTTGCAGTTTATTTGTTGTACTTTTAAATTTTTATGTTTATGTGAAAAAAGATATAAATATATATAATCGTTATATTGTTAAATATAAAATCAATTATAAAATTATAATGTAAGTCAAAATTAATATTTTTTACAATAGTTTTACATTATATATATGTATATAAACATACACACTTTTATATAAATGTGTGTCTGTTTGTTTAAATTAGTAAATATTTATATATATTTTTAAATATTATTAAAACATATTTAATTTACATTATATTAATGTTAGAATGTTTTTGATAAACAGATTTGATTGATTTTAAACCACAAAAAGCGGTAAAGGTGAACAGTTGACACACAAGCATTATGTTACAAAAGAAGATGCAGCGGTTGTACAGATAAATATTAAAGTTTTACTTATTCAAACTACATATGTAGAAAAAAATGAAATTTTTGTATATATTTTTCAAGCTTTGTGTTTTAGTCATAATGAAAAGGGAGTTATGTTATAGCATTTTATAGAGCGCAAACAGCTGCCAGAATCTGGCTTCCTGGCGCTGACAGGAGGATAAATGACAGAAGTGTCTAAAGTATGGGACTGAAGATGTATCTAAAAAAGATGCGTTTTTAGTCGCTTCCTGAAACTTGACAGAATGTTATTAGACCTGAGCTGTACGGGAACAGAATTCCATAATTTGGCAGTGAGGAAAGCCAATGAGCGACCTCCTCCCCTCGCTCTCTTGATTCTGGGGACTGCCCAGAGGGAAACATCGTTAGATCTTAGTGCTCTTCAGGCAGTATATGGAGTTATAAGATGTTGTAGTACATGAAGATCGGATGAATATTTTAACTTGTGAGCAAATCACAGGGCCTTAAATTCTATCCGTCTCTTGACGGGTAGCCAGTGCAGTTGCGTGAGAGCCAGGCGTGCTGAATTCATCTTGGGCAGACCCAGCAGTGCTATTGCTGCCGTATTTTGTATGACTCACAATTTTTTTGTAACAAAGGCCTAAGTATAGGGAGTTGCCGTAGTCGAGGCATGAAAGGATCAAAACTTGAACAACCGTCCAATGACACTCCATAGGAAGCCACCTAAGATTCTTCCTAAGGGATCTAAGCATGCCAAAACAAGTACCCACTATCTCCTTAGCTTGGAAGTTTATGGTCAGATCTTTGTCTAAGATGACACCAAGGTTCTTCACCTCCGATTTGGGGGAAGGGGGCTCCCCCAGACATGAGGTCCATGTAAGTTGTTCCCAGAGTGACAGGTTGTTGCCCACCACCATCGCCTCCGATTTGTACCCATTCAGCTTCAGGCAGCTTGCCGCCAACCAGCTAGCCACCTGTTCTAAACATGTATTGAGTCTCTTAGAAGTGTATTTGGTGTCTGGTGACATAGAAACGCCAATTTGCATGTCGTCAGTGCAAGATACCATAGTAAATCCATGGGCACAAATGATGTTTGAGAGAGGTTTATGTAAGATCCAATGAAGCAGCTGTAAGGATCACGCAGAGGCAGGTTGTAGAGGACAACTTCAAGTTTTATTCCTAGTAAGAAGAAACCCATCCAGGTCTCAGCCAGCACAGCCAACAGCTAGCTTGCACATTTGAAACAACACATTCTATAACCTGGGATACCAACACCCAGTATAGGTTCTTAGGTTACCATGACACTATGACATCAGAAGCAGGACAGGCTTCAGATGCCACACGTCTTCCCCCGTAAACACAGCGAAAGAAGGAGAGTATGAGAGAGAAAAGCAGGAAGGGGAAGGGAAGGAAAAAACCCAGAAAAGGATGAAACAAGCACAAAGAAAATATATAGACTTTAACATTGTAGGTTTCATGAAACATAGTCCTTTAAATAGCCTGGCCTCTTGACAATCCTAGAGGACAAGCTTGAAGAAACAATTGGAGTAGGAACAGCCTTTTCTCCAACAGAAAAACCATCAAGACCCACAGGCCCGTTGTAAACTGCAACCCTGCTCAAATTCCAAACTCGGTGATCTTGGGTCCTAACAGCGTTGTTGAACACCTTAATGACACGAATAGGTTTAGAAAACTTAACCTTGGAACCAGGTTGCCTGATGACAACCATGTCGCCTACCCTCACTACAGTATCCTTTGTAGACTTCCTGGAGTCGAAGTAAGATTTCCTAGCTATACTCTTAGCCTCCTCCCTCTGCCGCCAGTCAGGATAGACATTCTTAGATGAAGTCGGAGTAGCAGACTCCTCCAAGTTTCTCACCCAAGAGGGTTCAACCATAGTACAAGGAGATCTGCCCCTGAAAAGAACAAAAGGTGACTTGCCAGGTGTACTATGTGGAGTCATCCTATAGGTCTCTACCTTTCTCAGGACCTCCTCCTTCCAATTGAGACCAGAGCTTTTGGCCCAAGAGATAGTTTCCTTTAACACCCTATTAAACCTTTCAACCATTCCATTGGTTTCTGGGTGGTACAGGGAGCATCTCACAATCCCACGATTTTTCAAGAAAGCCTCCATTTCACGTGAGACAAGTTGGACCCCATTATCAGTGAGGATGGTGTCAGGATAACCCTCCTTGGCTATGAGATTCTCCAAGAATCTTATTACATTCATGGTTTCTATTCCAGTTGTAAAGTGGACCTCAGGCCACCTAGAGAACAAATCCATGAGCACTAAGACGAAGACCTGTTGACCTTCGGAATGAATGGGCCCAAGTATGTCTAAGGCCACTTCTTTCCAAGGCCCACAGGGCAGTTCCCTGACTACCATGGGCTGCACTCTCACCACTTTAGACATTTCACACGTCGCACACACCAGGCAGTCTCTAACAACTCTCTCAACATGTAAATCCATGCCTGGCCACCAATAGGAGGAGCGAAGCCTCTCTTTGGTTTTTGACATTCCGGAATGGGAGTTGTGAGCCAGATCAATTAAGAGTTTGCGAAGTTTGAGAGGAGGAACCAACCTTGTTCCACGAAGTAAGAATTCATCACAAACAGCCAACTCATCCTTTAAGCCCCAAAACCTGGAAGCTTCTTCCGAAGCCTGTTTTTTCGAGTGCCACCCTTTGTGAATGAGAGACAGGACTTCAGTAAGTAGAGGATCAGAGGATAATTCAAGACGCCACTGATCTTCAGCAATGATCTCCTCACCAACAATACAAACATGAACATCACTCTCCTCGCAATCTTCATCAGAGACATTCTCTTCAGCCTTCCCCACTAGTCTCGAAAGGGTGTCTGCTATGCCATTTTCAACACCAGGAATGTATCTAATATTAAAATCATACTCCTGTAGGGCAATAACCCATTTGGTTTTCCTGCTGGAGACCAGATCAATGCCCTTCTTGGTGAAGATTTCACAGAGGGGCTTATGGTCAGTTTTGACCAAACACTTGGTACCCCAAAGAAACCTTTTCAGTTTCTTGATAGCCCAAAACACTGGCAATGCCTCCCTTTCAATAACAGAGTAGCGTGACTCCGCGTCCTTGAGCCCTCGAGAGACAAACATGACGGTTTTCATTCCCCCTTCACCTTCTTGTTGGAGGACAGCCCCTAGACCTTTGACACTCGCATCAGTCGTAATGATGGATGTCTTAGAGGGGTCAAAGCTTTTAAGCTTGGGAGCACAACTAAGTTTCTTTTTAAGGGCAACAAACTCTTGGTCACAAACCTCATTCCATTTGAACTCAACACCTTTCCTTAAAAGTGTCCTCATATTGGCACTGAGTTCAGCAAAGTTTTCAACGAACTTATTATAATATTCCACCATCCCGAAGAATTTCATGAGCTCCTCCCTACAAGTAGGGGCACACATGCGGGAAATTGTATCCACCAGGTTGGACTTGGGTGTGATTCCCTCACCAGAGACGGTGTGGCCTAAGTAGTCAATGGTAGTGGTACCAAACTTACACTTTTCTGCCTTAATGGTGAGGTTGGCCTCATCAAGTCTACCTAGGACAACATTGAGACTCTGTTCATGCTCTTTATCATCCTTCCCAAACACAAGAATGTCGTCCTGGTAGACGCAGACCCCGTCACAGCCCTTGAGTGTCTTTTCCATGGCACGTTGGAAGACGGACGCCGCAGACACCAGGCCAAACGACATCCTCACAAATCTAAATGTGCCAAATGGAGTGATGAAAGCTGTGTAGTCTCTTGAAGCTTCAGCCAATTCAACCTGATGATACGCCGAGGCTAAGTCAATAGTGCTGAAGACCTTTGCTCCCCCAAGTAAGACAACAGTTCAGAAATGTTAGGGAGAGGATATCGATCAACTATGACACACCTGTTTAATTGTCTCAAGTCCACACATAGTCGGAGGGACCCATTGGCCTTGCGACCACTGGGGCCAACCAACCTGTCCCTTCGACTTCTTCAATGATCCCGCCCTGCTTAAGCTTCTCCAATTCTCTTTTCATCTCATCCCTGACGGCTAAAGGTACATTCCTCACCTTGCAGCTCGAGGGCTGAGAATCAGGACGTAAACGTATCTCAAGTTTGAACCCTTTGAGACAACCAAGTTCATCCCTAAACACGTTTGGGAATTTTTGCTTGATCCGGCTTCCAATAGCAGCAGCAGGATCTCCCTGAACAGCATTGACCTCCCCCTTTAACTTAATAGGAGAGGAGCTACCCGGGTCAAGCATAACGCCCAAATCCCCTAGGTGGAACCAGCTGATGATACTGACTCCTTTCTCTGACACATAGACCTTGCCAGAGGTATAACGTTCCTTATATTCGATGAGACCTATGAAATAACCACGTAGGGGTATGGGTTCCCCACCATAGGCTAAGGGATGGATGTCCTGTTTAAGCAGCAACACCTTGTGAGCCAGTTTGGTTTGGAAGAAGACCTTAGAGATGATAGTAATCTTGGCACCCGAATCAAAAAGAACCTTGGTAGGTTCACCTTCTACCAAAATGGTATCAATAGGGCATGATTTGTTTGGGACATCAGAATCTACTTAAACTACAATCTGGCCACAAACAAAATCTTCCTCAGGCATCTCTGTTTCAATACATTTGACAATAGGGGTGATCGGCTTTGTCTTACAAACAATGTCAAGATGGCCTTTCTTTTTGCATTTGGAACAAATCACATTACGTGCAGGACATTTCTTATAATTTGCAAAATGGCCAAGTTTGTCACACCTGAAACACTTAGGAGTGAAGAATTTATTTTTACCTTTAACTACACTTTCAGGTTTAGGCACAGTTTTGGAATCTTCTCTAACAGCTGCTTGCTTGTCCCTTTTAATGGTGTCAACACACTTTAACGAGTGTTCGACCCTTTTAGCCACTTGGATGACTTCATCCAAGGAGGGTTCATCCCTCAACCAAAGCTCCTCGCGGATTCTTTCTATGTTGCATCCCAACATGAATTGATCCCTAATCCTTTCATCCAACAATTCAGCAAACTTGCAGGATGAAGCGAGTTTCCTTAGTTGAGTAATATAACCCTCAACAGTCTCACCTTCATTTTGCAACCTCCTAGCAAATTGGTATCGTTCTAATATAGTGCTAACCTTGGGTAGGTAATGCATGTCGAGTTTTTTCAAGCAAATTTCAAATTCATTTAGGTCTCTTGCTTCTGCATCACTGAGTTCAGGAAGATGATCAAAGACATCTTGCCCCTCCGACCCTAAGCAGTGAAGCAGGAGCGAAGACCTACGCTCCGCACTTAAACTTACTCCACAAACTCTGGCATAACACTCAAACACTCTTTTCCATTTCTGCCATTTGATGGGAGGCTCCCCAGGTGACATCAGGAAAAATGGAGGAGCAGTTACATTCTGCATAGTTAATCACAAAACGAGCTAAAACAAAAAAAAAAAGTTTCATGGATGTGGCACGCTGGTTACCAATATTAACTGTGAGCATGCCACAAACGTAGTAAATGTAGAATCAAAACAATTTTTAAAAGAAAAGTGTGCGTGCCACAGTTGCAACACGCATTGAAAATTGTGTAACAGATAAACTGTGTGCGTGCTACGGAAACAGTATACAAGGCACACACAAGGCAAGTAATAAGAATGTGCCAAAGGCGTAGCTCGCAAAGTCTTGTGAACAGTGTGTGCGTGTCACAGAGGTATCACGCTGGATTAATATGGCACGCCAAATTAATGAAGAAACCACCTGAATAACAAATGAGGAAGCGCCGTAATGTGTGCGTGTCACAGAAGTGGCACCCGAGTGAAAGCAGTGCGATAACTGTAAGATGGCTGCCACGTTGGTTTGCGTAAGGTCAACAACGTGACGCCGCAGCCTTGGAGACGCGCGTTGGTGACTTGAGAATGCATGCACAGAGGGAGGCATTCGAAGAACCGAAGACTCAAAGACAGAGGGAAGCTCCAAAGGCTCATGAGGCTCTCGCCGGCAAACGCAAGGTAAGAAGTGTATTTTTTAAATGTCAAAAAGACAACGGTGTAGTACAGGGTCCATGCGCGCACACACTCCAGGCTTTGGTTGAAGGGGTGAAAGGAAGCACGCCAAACACGCCAATACTCTAAGTCCAATAGCAAACGTGCAGCGCAGAGCTCTGCGGAAGGCAGCTCAGTAAAACGCACTTCCCAAACCCGAGGGACGAGCCCGCGTCGAATTCTCCCAAACCCCAAGGGACTCAAAGGGGCGAGTTACGCGGCGAAAAGCTCCCAGTCCCGGGGTCTCAAGGTTTAAAGGCAAAACAAATGTTCCATCCAAAACATCCCAGGAGCACACAGTTGGTGGGTGCAAAACAGAGCCAGAGAACGGCAAAGTTCCTCCCCTTTTTCCAAGAAAAGCGGGTCCCAAGTGGAGTCAAAAGTAGGGGAAAAACAGAACAGTACCTTAGGAAGGGATGGTCCACTCAATTCCTATAGAATGCAAATATTTCAGAGCTGTAGTTTAGGCTTGTTGGGTTCTTCTTGCCTTGCAGCTGCCGACTACGCCAGTGTAAGATCCAATGAAGCAGCTGTAAGGATCACGCAGAGGCAGGTTGTAGAGGAGAACTTCAAGTTTTATTCCTAGTAAGAAGAAACCCATCCAGGTCTCAGCCAGCACAGCCAACAGCTAGCTTGCACATTTGAAACAACACATTCTATAACCTGGGATACCAACACCCAATATAGGTTCTTAGGTTACCATGACACTATGACATCAGAAGCAGGACAGGCTTCAGATGCCACAGTTTAACATAAATTTTAAAAAGCGTGGGGCTCAGTGCCGAACCCTGAGGCACTCCACATTCCCACTAATAGGTTTTTGATAGGAAGGGACCTTCACTAATTTTAAAGCTTCTATTGGTTAGAAATGCAGTTAGCCATTTTAATGCTGTTCCTGTAATCTCTGTTGCCTTCATTCTGTCCCTCAGAACTGCGTGAGAGACAGTGTTGAATGCTGCCCTCAAGTCCAGAAGAATGAGCTCAGCTGACCCTCCTTGATCCAGGGTCATTCTCATGTCTTCGGTAGCCAGCAGAATAGCTGTCTCTGTGCTACAGCCAGGGCGGAAACCAGTCTGTGTTTGATGCAGCAAATTATTGAAATCTAGGAACTTTGAGAGAGAGCCATTGAGCAATTTTTCTAGGATTTTACTTTTCCCAGGTTGTAATGAGATAGGCCTGTAATTTTCTGGTTTGTCTGGGTGAGGGAAGCCTTTTTTAACAGTGGCCACATGATATCATACTTCCAAGAGTCCGGGATACAGCCATCCTTCAGAGAGGTGTTATATAAGGTAATTAAGGCTGATAGTATAACCTCTCCTCCGTTCAGTAGGATGTTAACTGGGGCTGGATCTTATGGTGATTCTGATTTTATTGTGCTGGCCACCCCTAGGATGTCATTGATGCTTAGCCTTGGAAAAGCTGACTATCCGGGCTTCTGACGTTTGGAGTGTGCAAGGAGTAAGGCAACACCTCTAAGGAGTCATAAATCTTTTTGACTTTGCCAAGAAAGACGTGAGCAAACTGCTCACATCGCTCCCCAGAGGGACATAGCCCCATCCCTGCCACATTCGGTTTTAAGAAAGAATTGACAATGTTATATATTTCTCTAGAGGGATGTGCAGCTTGCTTAATCTTGTCTGCAAAGTCATTTTCGGGGATCGACTGGGGCTTCTAGAGACCATGTTTTCCAGTGTAGAGTCTACCCATTCCCTAAAAACTAGGTAGGAGGTGCAAACTTCTCCATCCAGTCTGGGAATGGACTTGCTCAAACCTGTTTGCTATCCCTGGATATCTAGTTTTGACCATTGCCTTGATTGATAGGCAGGGTTTGAGCATTTCTGCTTTCGGAATCGTTAACTGAATTAACAAATGATCAGGCCACAGTGGGGCAAATATCTTCATGGGCGAGACATTAGAGAAAATAGAGCCCAAAATATTGCCATTTAAATGGGTGGGCTGCTCCCCAATTGTATTAGCTGTATCACCGCTAAATCATCATCAGGAGTGCCACTATCTTACAGGTAGCGGTTCACCTTGTGGACAGTAATGAAGCTCGAGGGACAACAAAAACGTGCGTCTGTGTTCACTTTGCAATCGGTATTTTCTTCATATCACAAGCATAAGAAATTTAACAGCACTGGAATTTCCCACCACCATGAGATGAGCAGGGTTTAGTTAACCTCTGTGTAATTGTGTACACGTTTTCCAATGACAAGCTTGTTTCCATTCTGTTCTAACATTTTTTCTGTTTAGCCTAACATAGATAGATTTCTTTCTCAGACTCTGAATTTTGAAGTTTGTCCTACCTCTACCCGTGATCTACAGCAAATTCTAATTCATTGCTGTTACAAGATACCTCCCTTCCACTACCCCCACCCCCCCCAATGATCCCCCACTCACCCCGTTTGTCTGGTGATCTTCACATTACTGGAGTTTAAACACTTGAGAATGTTGTTATAGATGGTACGGTTAAGTAGTCTCCCTGACATCTGGACATGTATGGTGCGCATGACAGTCCTCAACTCTGGTGGACTGACGGCTCTCATTCTTACTTATGGTATACTTCCCTTATCTGGTAGAGCCTTCTTAGACACTGCTTTGTCCTTTGCAACGCCATTTCTGTTTAGAGCCGCCTACAATGACTCGATACGTGACTCTGGTAAGACTTGGGTTGCACTTCCATCCATCGTGTTCAGAGTATAGTAACACACCACTCTCTCCCCGGGTTTAAAGCACAATGGGGTGGATTGTATATGTATATACACCTTTGCTGATTTTTTTGATGATTGGTTTCACTGTTTCCCTTGTTCCCTACTGATCTTTTTCTATAAGCACGTCGGACACCAATATCAATGAGCACCATGGCCTTCCAGATCCTGTCTTGTAAACACTTTTCTGTTTCTTATCTGTATCCTTGACATGCTTACTTTTTCACGTACACGTTAAGTTCAAATGCTCCAATAGTTTTGTTTTGGGTTGTGTCCTTCTCTTTCCGTTTTTGGGGCACACATCCGCATTGGTGGATAGATGTTTCCTTTTTGAAACATAATATCTCTGTTATATATGAAGTGTCTGTACAGTTGTATATGTGACATTGTTGTATTAATGTTTGGCAAAGTGTAACAATATGTTATGGAAAGTTTCTAGCCCAATGATTTTATGTCTAATGTAGATGTAATATGTTTTAAAGATTTTTGTTTCTTAAGGGCTTAGTCCCAGCCTTTTTATGTTGTGTGTATTATTGTATATAATATCTGTTTCTAGATAAGTGTTTTCAGACTTATACATGTTTTATTCATGTGTGCAGCCCTGAGGAAGCCTGTAACAAAGCGAAATACGTTGGCTGTGCTTATCTGTATAAGAACTTGATTAACGAAAGACAATGATAAGTAAAGGACCAGCTCGTCTTATTGCCTCCTGTTGTTCCATATACTAATTCTCATATATGTACTCTGCCTCTCAATGTGTATAAACATATCTAATGTATGAACAACGGGTAGCTGGTATTAGAGGTGGGCAACATTTGCCTAAAACACAAGAAACACTTCTGGTAGTGCAGTAACGGGTCCTCTAGCTGCCAATATTTGGTCAATTTATGGTTTCGATATTGTGTCAGTGAACTGGATTGCTGAGGGGTACAGAAGAGACCCTCCCCAACAATTCCCTGAGTCCCAAGGAGTGGGAAACCGCTCCTGTCACCAGTGCGCCTAAAGGCAGACAGACTGTTAATCTTAAGGATTACACATGATGCGTCTGGGCAGCATACCAGAGAGGAAGCCTGGATGCTCTGGATTTTTGCCCGATCCAGGTTGAAGGTGCCATGGTGTCAGGGTTTAGAGTGGATGGCGAAATGTGGATCAGAGGTGTATCTTCAGGGGACATGTTGGCTTTGATAAGTTTGTACTGCTTGGGGAATGCTGTGTAAAATGGGCACAAGAGAATCATAATACCCTGACCAAGAGGTCTACCCCTTGGCTCTTTTCTGGGAGTGCAAACTAACTTTGGCCTGACTCTTCCTATCTGAAGAGTAATTGGCAACACTGGAACAATTTCTGCATTGAAGGGATATGTTGAAGAAAATGACATGCTGTTCACTGGGTCTCACTTTTGAATGGAAGATGAGCACCAAAGGAATAACACCTGCAGCCCCACTGACACTGATGGAAGCACTGGTATATACTCTAATCTATTGTCAACAGTATAATGACAACACAACACATATGCACAGATGACCGGTCCCTAACACATGCCAGGCACCTGTAACAGACTCATTTCCAAAGCCATTGCAGCTGTGCCTTGAAGGAAGCAAGACAGAAAGCAAGGAAGACAGGGGCAAAAGAGACTGAGCAGAGAACCAGAAAGAGAAAAACATCCTGATCATTGTTTACTGATTAGGTGATTTCAGTGCTTAATCTGAACTGGTGGTTGCCAGTGGGGGTCAGCGTCACTTATTTTTCTGCATTAGACATTTACCAAGAGCAAGAGAGGGAAACCAAGTGGAAAGATGGAGGAAGAGAAAGACGGAAAAACGTCATAAAGAGAGAAAACAGGAACCTGGAAGAATGAAATAAATGGGCAGGAAGTGTCTGATAATCGATTAAAGAGAGATAAAGTGAATTCAAGCCTACCAGCCTTGGTGATCGGCGCTCCGACATTTAATTGCACCGGCTGTGACTTTTGAGCATTGGGTCCAGCACTCTTTTACAAATTAAGCACTGGTTAATTTTCACTTATTAGAGAAAGAAAGTGAGATAAAGTTTTTATTAAAATGCAAAATATGATAGTTAAAGAGGCATTTGCAATGTTAATGGGCTATTTATATTGAACTAACACAACATTAAAATGTGCAAGAATGCAGTATGTAACCATATCTATTAATACTATCCCTCAAAATGTCTAAAGCAAGTTTCATTTTACCAGCAGCAAAGTTAAATGTGCTGAGACAGACATAAAATGCTTAAAAGTTGACCTTACCCTGACATGTCTTTAATGAAAGCTTCAATACAGAAGGGTATGCAGTTCCTGACAGAATAGGACAGAACAGGTTGCCTAAGTGAAACAAAGCTCACTTAATAGCTAAATGAAGGAGGGGATTCCTCCTTTTGGAATTAGGACCCTCACACACCCAGCCAGCTAGGTGTCATGCTTCATCATATGGGTCTGCTCCTCATCAGGTCGGCGCTGCAATACCTGACGGACACCTATAAGAGGCTCTTTGGAGGAGATCTTTTATTCCTTGCCGTTAGGTGCAGTGCGTGTGAGGGGCCTAGTGAGTGTAGATGTGTAGAAAAGTGAGGCTAAAACAGGAAGTAGAGGTCAAATCAAAACTATTTTAATGAGAGTGGCCCCTATCCTGATTAAAACTAAGTGTGGCGCAACCCTGCTGTAATGTTACAGAGTACCGCGCTCTAAGGTCAACATGTTTCTTGCCTAATTGTCAACTAGACGGCAATTCATCAGGACCGAAAACAAGTTCTATCTACACTATAAATGGTGGTCCAGTGTAATGAAAATGATAGACCACACACAGCACCCTAAGTGTGGTACCTGTAGATCTAGGAGGTCAACCTGTAAACACAAAAAGAAATTCACAGCATAGTTATGTGGATATTCATGATGTTCGTCGCACAAATTGGTAAATCACCGTGCAAGACTCAACCTGTGAGGAAAACATGCTTCACGCTGTAGTGCTGTGACCATGCATGAGGCGACAATGTTAAAAATAAAACATTCGATTCCCAAGGTCACAGTGTGACAGAGCAGCTAAAATTAGGCGAGAACTCACCCCACTGGGGTCAATGGCTCATGTCAACGTGTTCAGGCAGAAACAGTTTACTATTATTTAGCAGCCACCACCCTAGAGCCCTGAAAGAGAATCTGCCCTTCGGTCAGTTCCTACGGATTAGGAGGAATTGTAGTTCTGTGACCGATTTCAAAACTGAGGCAGCCATTCTAGCGGATAACCTACGTAAAAGAGATCATCCCAAACGCAACATCGCACTATCACTAAAGAGGGCAAGAAACAACAATCGTGAAGCACTACTGGAAACACGGCAAAAAGATCCAAGTGAGGTCCTCACATGTGTCACCACATATACTCCAGACTCCAATAGGATCAGGAAGATTATAAGGAAACATTGGGACATCCTCAACACCGGCACACTTAATCTGCCAACCCCAAGGTTTGCGTTCAAGCGCACCAGCAACCTCAAGGATATGCTGATACACACCAGGCCAAGAGTCCACAACACTACCTCACAAAGATCTCTGTGGGACCTTCCACCAGTTGTGGGACACTACCCATGTGGTGCTTGCACAGTCTGCCCGCTTACGAAACCTACCAAAGAAATATCATTCACTACTGGGTTTAGATGGCAGCTAAAGAGGCATACTAATTGCAATACAGCTAATTGCATATACATGATCACGTGCCCGTGTGGACTCCTTTATATAGGCATGACCACCAGGCCTATTAAGACACGTATCACAGAACACAGGAGTAACATTAGGTGTCACAAAACTAACACCAAGATGACAGCACATTTTGAACTCCTGAGACATCCACCAGATTCACTACGCTGGGTGATTCTAGAAGCGCACCCCAAAATGAACAAGGGTACTTTGTTCCGCACTGAGCAAAGGTGGGTGCTGAGGCTTGCCTCTGACAAAGAGGGATTAAATGAGGACATCCCTTGGAGCCTGCTGACTAGATAGATTACCCACTTTTGTACCCCCAACCTACGTTTTCCAGTTCGGTTAGTGATTTAATACAGCACCTTTGGTGTTTTCTATCTTGCGCTATAACTCTCTGGTGCAATCACATACATTTTTGGGACATTAACACCAACAGTGGGACTTGCATAGACATCTCGCCCCATATTCACACTAGTGTTCCTTGTTATGATTTCCAGTTCCAGGCACTCCTGTGCCGTCTTTATACATTATCTAAATTCAAGAGATGTTGATGCACTATGTTGTCTTTAAGTACGATAACGGTTTACATTGAGATATCTATGACATCAACATATGCCTGGACTAAATTGGACATTCTAAAATGGCCGCCACCTTTACGAGGCCCCATGGTGGTTACCGGACCCTGTTGATGGGATCCCCTTCACTACTCCAAGAGGGCGCCCGCGACCTGCTGTCGAGGTCAGCGCCCTAGCGCTACTCTCATTGAGGCTGGGATCCCCGCCCCCTTCTGCCGCTGACTGGGAGCTTAACTACGCCACGCCTCAACTGGCCAGTACCTCCCGGGCCCGGCATTGTGTGGGGTAGGTCCTCCGACATCTCACGGAGAAGACGCATAAGTCATTAACTTCTTTTTGCTGGTTGGGCAATGCTCCATGGATTCTTTGGCATCTTTGATTCAGGTGAGCCCTTCATTGTTCACGAGACAACGGGCCACCGGTTGCTTCGTTTGGGAGTCTCCAGACGCTGCGGTATTGCGCGGGGTGCGGCACAGCCGCCTCGGCCCATAGTGCACCTGGGTTGGGTACGACTCCGTCCCATCCCGGTGCACCTCGTGCTTGGGAGCTTGGGCTGTGCTGTGCCCCCTCACGCCGTGCCGCGTTGCTCGATGATTCCGACATGCCCCTCTGTGTACCCCGCTCAGGACTCGTAACTAAGCTTAATGGACACCCTGGCCTGACGGTGTCCATTGAACCCTTGGCCATTGCTACAGGTGGGGATACCAATTGACCGGTTGTACCATACCGCATTTCACTTTAATATCAGTTCCCTCCCTCATCTCTATTCCGTAGGACACTGCATCTTTCAGTGTCAGCACATGCCGGAACACGTTGACACGAACCATTGACCCCAGTGGGGTGAGTTCTCGCCTATTTTTAGCTGCTCTGTCACACTGTGACCTTGGGAATCGAATGTTTTATTTTTAACATCGTCGCCTCACGCATGGTCACAGCACTACAGCGTGAAGCATGTTTTCCTCACAGGTTGAGTGTTGCATGGTGATTTACCAATTTGTGCGACGAACATCATGAATATCCACATAACTATGCTGTGAATTTCTTTTTGTGTTTACAGGTTGACCTCCTAGATCTACAGGTACCACACTTGGGGTGCTGTGTGTGGTCTATCATTTTCATTACACTGGACCACCATTTATAGTGTAGATAGAACTTGTTTTCGGTCCTGATGAATTGCCGTCTAGTCGACAATTAGGCAAGAAACATGTTGACCTTAGAGCGCGGTACCCTGTAACATTACAGCAGGGGTGCGCCACACTTAGTTTTAATCAGGATAGGGGCCACTCTCATTAAAATAGTTTTGATTGGACCTCTACTTCCTGTTTTAGCCTCACTTTTCTACACATCTACACTCACTAGGCCCCTCACACGCACTGCACCTAACGGCAAGGAATAAAAGATCTCCGCCAAAGAGCCCCTTATAGGGTGCCCGTCAGGTATTGCAGTGCCGGCCTGACGAGGAGCAGACCCATATGATGAAGCATGACACCGAGCTGGCTGGGTGTGTGAGGGTCCTAATTCCAAAAGGAGGAATCCCCTCCTTCGTTTAGCTATTAAGTGAGCTTTGTTTCACTTAGGCAACCTGTTCTGTCCTATTCTGTCAGGGACTGCATACCCTTCTGTATTGATTAATTGTTGGGCATGGATGCTGGACCTGGTTAAAAAAGCCCTAAGTTCCCCCCTTTTTGTAGACATTTAATGAAAGCTTCACATCGTATTACAGAATGTTCCTGATTAATAATAACATTTTGAAATAGTCTGATTGGTGTGTCTGCTGACTCGTTGCAGAGGCGTGGCATCCGCTGGGAAACGGAGGGTTTGATACTTGGGTATATGGGTAGCCCACACTGAGGATGTATATCGGCGTCTGAATGAGGATCGAGTCATAGCTGGCCTTGAGTGCTCTGTTGCATTCTGGAATAGACCCCTCCTTGTCGGTGATAGGCAGGGCTGCAGTGGCCAAGATGGTCTATCTTCCTCGCTGCCTTTACTTGGTACAAAATGCCATGTTTTCGCTCCATCCCCCATTCTTTTGCAAATGGGATTGCTTACTTATCTCCCTCATCTGGGCAGGGCAACATAGCAGAGTAGCTTTATTGGTCCTCAAGCGTGATATGGAGGACGGCGGTCTTACTATCCCAGACAAGCAGCACTATTATTATGCGGCCAACCTACAGCATGTGGCGAGGTGGCTGGCGAAACCAGACAATTGGGACAAGAGATTGTTCCTTGACATGTTGGGGGACGACACGCTGGTGTGCTTGCTGATGTGAGGGGGTCTGTCCATATGCAGTGAGGCAGACTGCAGCATTTTGGGAGGCAGTTGTGGGAAAGGTGTTGCGCAGGGCCCCCTTTGCTAGGGAGCTTCGTTTTTGGGACCTCGCCCCATTTAGGGCAATTGATGGTGACGTCCATGGAACTTTGGAGGGTTGCCAGGTGGCAGGGCACCTGTACCCCGGGGAGGTTTTAATCACGTTCCAGGAGGCTCAGGAGACCTTTGAAGTGGGACTGAGCAACTTCCTCCATTATGTCAAGTTGGAAAGTTTTGCGTGTGAGGTCTGGGCTGGTTTCCCTGCCGCTCCCCAGCCCTCCCTGATGTTGGGTGGCCTTCTTTGATGGGGAGAAGGGAGGCATCTCCTTTCCTTATTATATAAGGCGATCAGGGGTGACATGGTATCTGCTCCATATGCTTCACAAGGGGCCTGGGAGCGTGAGCTGCGGGATCCTGTTGCAGATACTGACTGGGCATGTGTATGCACATTGGTGAGGAGGGTGTCCTGCAACCATAGTTTCAAGTTGCTCCATTTCAGTTTTTTACATCGTACCTATGTGACTCCGAGGCACTTGAACAGGATAGACCCCTCGAGGGAGGCGCAATGTGCACGATGTGGGGAGCTGGGCGCCAGCTTTTTGCACTGGGCCTGGGCATGTTCTGTGGTTCAGGGATTCTGGAGGGATGTGGTGCCTAAAATAGAAGAGGCGACAGACATCGTGATTCCTTTGACTCCGCTGGCCAGCCTCTTGGGAGTTGTGGCACAGCCAAGGGGGCGGAAGATCCACTATAGGATGGCCCAGCTTGCACTGTTATTGGCTAAAAGGAGAGTGGCCATTGGGTGGTTGGGCGCCCAAGCACCCCTAGTGTCTTCATGGCAGTGGGATCTCCTTGATCGGGGGGGTGGCGGAGGAGATGCATATGCGTAGTGCCCATACTGATGAGGGTGCCTTGGATGCGATCATGTTGTGGGGGTCTCTTCTTAATAAATTTGCTGATGAGGATGAGACTGACTTGGTGGGGGCTCTGACGAGGAGGGATGATGTTCTTGCCCTTTATATCATGATAATGTGACTATGGTAGCCAAGCATGTTTAACTGTTATGTTTATTGTATATTTAGCTTGATGAATATTGTCGTTCTATGTGCCTGGTATTTCAGCTTGGCTGTGTATATTGTTATCTCTAAATGTGATATCATGACATATGACTGGAGTCTCCCCCTTTTGGAATGGAGCTATGCACTGCTTGCTTGTTTCTTGACTTTTGTTTTTATTGTGTAAAATCGACAAAAAGAATAATGTTTTGAAATGTGTTGCTAAAAACACTTTAGCATTGAATAAAATGACTTTGTGTTATTTCACACATTAAATAAAATGCATGAATAGAAAATGTTGATATTTTCAGTTTTATAATGAAGAAATGTGGTGCTGAATAATATTCGCTCCAGCTGATGTTTCTATTTCACATAGTCTATTGTTTAGCCTAACTTACAGTTGTTTCATTAGAATGTGAAAAATGTGGTCATACCCATGGGAAGAGAGGTCTAGGAATCAAAAGGCCTCAAACCTAGACATAGGTTAAAATTGTTTCACACTTCAAGACTATTCTTTGTGAGCTCTTTGTGTGAAGTTGTAGGAAAGGATGAGAAGAATCTGTTCTCAAGAAACACATCAAAAGCTGATTGGACAAAAGGAAAAGAAGATGCAACACGAACTGTAACATTTCTTTCCACTGTGCGTGTTCCTAGAGTATGTTAACCCCTTTTCCCCCTATGCTCTTACCCATATGCCATATCCATTCTGAAGCTGAATGCTAATGGCTTTATGCTGAAGGCTGAATGCGGATTTGCTATCCTTACCGACCTAATTGATCATTATATTTGAGGATGCAAATATGTGAGTGTTGCAAATAGATTATCCCATCCTCCCATAAAGACCTAGACAAGCAGCCATATACTTATACATGTGAGCGCCCTCAATAACTAATTTGTTTCCAGTCCGCGCAATAGGGTGTAAAGTGCTCTATAAATGTTACAACAAAATGTAGTACAACACCTGCTAAAAAGACAAACTGGGGAACTGTGCAATCACCCTGAGTCAGAAAATGCATTATTTGCTTGTCAGTTTGGATCTGCTATATGTGAGCTTGTGCTGTACATACTAAACATGTCTTCTCTTTGGCTTGCATGGCTTTCCTGTGTACGTTTTAAGTGGAACAAACAAGGGGTAAGTCATGAGGGGGAGTGTGGGTGCCAGGGGAATGTGTAAGCGTGCCACAAAACCACTGGGCAGTGAACTATAAGGCTAACTGGGGTGAATGATTGATAACTCAAGGAGAGAGAGATTTCATTCACCTGAGATATCGGTTATAGAGGAATATAAATGTTGTGAACTTTAACAGGTATATCAGTTCAATCCCAACATTCCAATTTAGACATGCTCATAAAAATGATTTAACTATTCATATCAACTACCCGTTGACAAGGGAATCCGTATGTAGAACTTCTAAAATTAAAAAAAGTAATACCTATATTTTGAAAACATAATAACAAGCAAATAAGTAAGGCTGGGCGGAGTTCGCAGAGTTGTGCTCTGCAAAAGTCCGTGAAGTGACCAAAAACTCCGCCATGCTACACGGAGCTCCGCGAGCAGGAACAGTAAGGTCACAGACATAAACCCCTCTACACTGTGTAGCTGGATGTCACTCTTCTAAGCTCCGTCAGCGGCAGCACACTTACCAATGCCCTGCAGGCCGCAGCCTTCGTCCGCTAGAACTGCCCTCCTCCATCTTCTGCTCCAAGTCTCCTCTGCAGGCTCCACTCTGGTTGACTCGACAAAGTCGACATCTCGTCTCTCACCCCAGCTGAGCACTGCAGTCAGCAACAGGAAGCGACGCACTCCTGAGTCATGATGACTCATCATGACAATGTGCGGGCCAGATGGCTCTTGTTCGCCATGTATGCCACACAATGGACAGCCTCACCAGGATAGTACTGCAACGAGACCGCCAAATGCTTAGGTTGCAGTAAGTATTAGCCGGTCAGGTGAAGAGGAACAACCGCTGTGGTTTAATTAATATGACATGTGATGTTACATTTAGGGCAATCATTGCAGATGAATGGCATAGATTATTTTTCACAGTGACTGCAAATGGTTTGCTTTTAAATAAAAAACAGAAGTGTCTCTTAAAAAAGGAACATACTTCGTTAAAACCTGTCAATCAAGAGTCAATCAACTTCTTCATGGTACGCTGTTATTGGCCGCAGTTTTTAAATCTAAACAGCCGAATATCAGCCGAATATCAAAAGAAATGAAGTAACCTATTTACCTTGGCCGGATGACCCCTGAAAACTAATATTTGCAAAAGGTCCTTTTAGTTAAGCATTCATCTTTTTTCAATTGCGGAGATGTGATAACAACGGAAAACACCCGCCCTCTCACCTTCGCCCTCCCCGTCGATACACAGACCTGTGCGATGCATTCGAAAGCCTGTCGGAGACATGCCCTGGCTGTCGCTCCTGCTTGGGCCCTTGTTGAGACTTGAGCCGCAAGCCGCCATACCCGAGGCGAGTCTCTGTCAGCACCAGGCACACAACAATCCCACTTGTAGGGTGAGGAATCACAGTAACGCAAAGGCAGCCAGCACTGCAGGGGGTATGAGAGGTGCCGCAGGCCGCGCTTGTGCAGTGGGGCTTCCCGGGACGCTGTGGATGACAACTGTTTTGGGGTGGCAGGACGGGCTGTACCTATGCCAGGGCTGCCTGCTTGCCTCTCTAGCCTGGGGAATGCATTCACAAGGCGGAGCAGCCAGGGCGCCTGGCACGCACACAACTGACAGCCTTCCCTGGCGCGACCGAGCCACCGCTTGAGGAGCACCACCGCTGCTGTCTATCGCTCAGCTCAGCCCACTTGCATGTGAACCATCTGTCCTCTGTGCCATAAAGGGGAGGTGCTTGAACAAGCCAAAGGGGGAATTTGATTCGACAGGATTGAGCATTGGCTCGTGGGTAAACTCCGCTCCGCCGGCGGTTGGCGAAGTTTTTTGCCAAAGTTCCTATTCCTAAGCAGAGTGCGGAGTTGCAAAACTCCTGTGGAAAAGTATGTCTGTTATCTTACCATTCGCTCCACCATTTTGCGCTTCACCCTTCATTACCAACCTTCTCTCTGTATCACGAATGCTCTGGGGCTTCACTCTTGATTTGCCTCATTCCTGCACGGACGCCCACGCCCTGTCCGTGCCCCGGCCTGCCACAAACTGACCAACTCATGCCCAACCAGTCGGACAGGGAGTTTCCCAGATGCTTATCGTCTTCACCCTGCGCACTACGCCCTGCAGGGGCCCAACAGCTACCATCTGCTGACTTATCAGATTGACCTCTGCTTGTTGTGTAATTATGGTTTTCTCCTACGCCCTGTAGGGGCCCAACAGCTACCATCTGCTGACTTATCAGATTGACCTCTGCTTGTTGTGTAATTATGGTTTTCGCCTACGCCCTGCAGGGGCCCAACAGCTACCATCTGCTGATTTATCAGATTGACCACTGCTTGTTGTGTAAATATGGGTTTTTGTTTGTTCTCCTTACATGCACAGGGTGGGGATGAAGGGTATATAAGATGCGGAACCAAAGTACTCAGCAGACTGCCTCCTCAGACAGCTATGGGTGTCTGTTGCTGATGCTCTCTCTCTCATGAGATCAAAATAAACATCTTTTCTCTCCGTGCTCCAGTGTTGGTCTCAATTTGTATTCCGGACCCGTGGACGAAGGGTGACCCTGCACCTTTGGGTGGTCTTCTGAGGAGACCCCCAAATCCACAATTGGCGCCCAAACGTGAGGCCCCATCAGTGACGCGGCTGCCCGGTCAAGGGGTCCCGACGAGGAAAGGTACCTACGCGAAAAAGACCCTCGTCCTCGTAGCCACCACCTGACCTTCACTACATCTGAAAAGACCCCCGCAAGTGGCGCCGGTCCTGACTCGGGCCCCCGATAGACTTGGACGATCCTTGCAGTAAAGAGACCGCCTGGAGAACGAGACAAAGGATTCTGGTAGGGTCGCTGGTTTGCGACACCTTTTTGCTGTTCGTTTTGTTGTCTGGTTCTCGTTCACTCTTTGCAAAAAGTGAAGGTAGACGGGTAATGTGGACTTTTTGTCCGACTTAGAAACTTGTAAAAGACGTTTTTTTTCTGTAAAGATAACATAGAGAAACATGCCCGTGTTTAGTAAATTTGTACGATGGTGCTGTTGTTGCACATCTAGCTCAAAGGTGTTGGAAGAAAGTCAGCCAACCTCCCCAGAGGGTACCCCGAGTAAGGATATGTACATAAGATATGGTATTTCTCCCATAATATATAACTCATTGTGGCACAAATACACATCTAAAGATATTGAGACCCAGTGGCCCATATACGGTTCTTTTGAAGCACAAAAAATTGAGACTGTAGAAATACAACTCCATAGACGAAGGTCGCGTCAAGCTATGTTTGACGCCCTAGGCCAATGGAAAAAGGAGGGAGCTGAGAGAGAAAGAAGGGCCCAGGCGAGGCTACAGAAAAAGGCTCGAAAAAACGATAACCAGGCGTTGACAGAATTACAACAAGAAAAAGTTGCGTCCAACATCGCATGTGCGGATAGGGAACGCAGGTTGAATGTGTCTGGTCAGTATCCTGTGCGTTATGCGCCACTAGCGCGAGCGGACCCCCATGAAGAGGAACTCCTCCTCCTCCTGTTACCGCCACCATATCATGTCCCTCACATTCCCCATGCCCCCCCACAGATGCACGAGCAAAGACACCCCGAGAATGCTCAGCCCCCACCTCCTGATCTCACTGCTCCTTCCGCCCAAATTGACACCGAACCAACTTCCTCTGCCCGATCCCAAATACCTCGTGTCACCCAAACGGAAAAACTTGCCCTTGAAGGCCTAGCCCGCACCTGCCTGGAGGACCGTTCCACCCCTAATCAGATTCGCGCCATTTACGAAGCCTATACACCACCACAGAAGGGTTATTTCCTACAACGATTTGTTTATGAAGTGTTCTCCCTGTATGAGAAACGCTACGGAGTAACGCCAGAAGAGCATGTTAGAGGATTGTACCGTAAGCTGATAGAAGGGCGAGAAAGTGTTGAAGAAAGCCACAATTTGTTAGCACTAACGCTACAAATGATGGAAGGTCTAAGAAGGAGCGAGGACGGGGAGGAAAAGTTACCAGTAGTAGAAGGCGCAGTAGGAGGCCACATGGCGCCAATAAGAGAGGCTGCCCCAGTTTTTGTCCCTGCTCGAGGACAGGGTACTGCTGAGGGAGTAGATAGTCCGGATGCGAAGAGCAGGACGTTATATAACTGGGTGTATACTCCATGGCTTCGAGCTGATGTCCTGGCTTTTAAAAAGGACCTGCCTGACCCCCGGAAGAATCCTACGGGATTCTACGAAGGGCTGGACACGGTTATTACCACTTACACAATGACACTAACTGACATAGATCAGTTCTTTGGATTAATCCTGCCACCAGATATTTGGAGGCCCATAAGGAAAGTTGACGATGAGGCCTCGTTCGGGCATAAGTGGGAAGATTTGGCGACAATGGATAGGGACAGAAAACCAGGTGAAAGGCCTGCAGAAGCAATCTTAGCACTACCAGGTAACATAGTGAAGAAGTTGAAGGCAACAATTCTGGCCAGGAAAGTAGATTGGACAATCATCACGGTTTGTAAACAAAAATCTGAGGAAACCACATCTGACTACTTCTCCCGCCTCAGCCAGGTGTTCATTGACTATAGCGGACAGGACTCGACAACTGAGACAGGCCGACACTTGCTAGTTCAGACTTTTGTTAAAGGATTGTTGCCACCCATTTCAACCAAGTTACAGAGTAGTGAAAGTACATGGCCAGCGTCCACGCCAGCACAAATATTAACGATGGCCCAATATTATGAACATTTGCAGAATAAAATAGAAGAGGAAAAAGACAAAATGAGGAGAGACTTAAAACAGAAGGTAATGCTGTCTCAAATAAGTACTAGAGGAGGGGGTATGAATAGAGGGCCACAACCTTTATACCAACCTGCAGCTGCTAGGATACACCAAACTCCACGCCAATTGTCCCAGGATCAATGCGCGTACTGTAAAGAGACCGGCCACTGGCGCGCAGATTGTCCTCTTTTACAGCGAAATACCGTGGGTCGGGGAAGGGGGCTGAGTAGGGGGAGGGGAAGAGTCCCAACGAACGACGCACCAATGTCTTCGATAACAATAGACAGGCTTTTGCACACGATTTCACAATTGACCACTTCCCCGACAGTGAATTTGCATGAGACAGCCAGGGACAGGGAAAGGAACCAGTGGAACTTCCAGTCGATCAATCAGACCCCTATGTCACAGCTTCAGTGGTTGGAACTCAGGGAAAATTCTTGGTCGACACATGGGCATCTAGAAGTGCCCTCTCACAAAAACTGATTCCTAGGGCGCCCCTGTCTGACTTATCGGTCACATCCATAGGATTTGACGGCACGCCCTCCACCAACCCCCTTTCTACTGAGGTGCCACTGGACATACAAGGAAACACAGTAATGGCATCTTTTCTGCTCTCCCCAAATTGCCCAGATAATTTGATGGGCATTGATCTCTTAAAACATTACAGAGCCACCATTCGCTGTTCTCCCCAAAATGTCCGAGTAATATTGTTTGACAATAATTGTACCCCCGATTATGAATCCCGTTTTTATTGTCTCACTGAGTCTGAGCAGCAGGACTTGTCCCAATTACCCGACGCCCTGTGGGCCGTAACGGACACCGACGTGGGGGAAATTGTGATGGACCCTGTCAAAATAACAGTAAAACAGAATGCGCATCTTCCCGCCTCCCTCAGTATAAAATTTCTGCAGATGGCGAAAAAGCCCTCATGACTATAGTGCAGGATATGATTGCAGCTGGGGTATTTGAGGAAGTCCAGTCCAACATCTGCAATAGTCCTATCCTCCCAGTTTTGAAATGTACGTCCACCTCTGAGAAAATATACCGTTTTGTCATTGACCTTCGCGCAATTAACAAAATAGTGGTCCCGCAATATCCTGTGGTTTCTGACATAACAACTATATTAACAATGATCCCATCAACTGCTACCACCTTCACAGTGATAGACCTCAAGAATGCCTTTTTCTCCATACCAATCCATCCAGATTCCCGATACCTCTTTGGCTTCACCCTCAGGAACAGATCCTACCGTTTCTGTAGGGCCCCCAGGGGTACACTGAGAGTCCGAGCATATACAGCCAAGCTCTTAAACAACAGCTGGATCAGATAAAATTACCACCTGGCACTGCCCTCATCCAGTACGTCGATGACATACTTCTGGCTGCAGACACTCCCGCCCTGGCCCGCACCGCATCACTTACTACTCTAAACTTTTTGGCATCACAGGGCCATAAGGTGTCCAAGAATAAGCTACAGTATTGTAGACAGCAGGTGACCTACCTCGGCCATCTGCTGTCTAAGGAGGGACATACCCTCACACCTGACCGCATCCAAACAATACTACGCCTTCCTTCTCCTACTACCCAAAGAGATGTTCGTGCACTAATTGGTCTCACTTCCTTTTGTCGTCAATGGATTCCAAATTTTTCCCTCATAGTTAAGCCACTCCTTGCTTTACTTACAAAAGACACACCCACACCTCTCCCTTGGACACATGAACATGACCAAGCCTTTCAAGACTTACGCCACGCTCTTTGCTCTGCACCAGTACTGGGCACACCTGACTACTCTAAACCCTTCTGCCTCTACACCCATGAACGCTTAGGATGCACTCTCTCAATCCTGACCCAAGTTCACGGCACCAAACAACGCCCATGCGCCTACTTCTCGGCCACTCTAGACCCTGTGGCCCGAGGTCTGCCCCCTTGTCTTAGAGCGGTCGCGGCTGCGGCCGTCTCCATACGACAAAGTGAGGGAATTGTTTTGGGATCCAAATTGACGGTATTAGTTCCCCACGCAGTCGACATATTACTGAACCAGACCAAGACACAACACCTCACTAGCACACGACTGACAGGATACGAACTTACGTTGTTAGCACCCCATGTCACGCTAAAGCGATGTACTACCTTAAACCCTGCCACACTCCTGCCCACACCAGATTCAGATGCCACAAACATTCCACATGACTGCCTCTTTCAAACAGAAGAACAGACTAAGGGGCGGGTGGATTTGAAAGACATCCTTCTCACGGAACAAGATGGGCAATTGTGGGTGGACGGGTCTTGTATTAAACTATCAGATGGTACTACATCTGCTGCCTATGCCGTCACTACTACCAACACCATTGTTGAAACTGCACATATACCTCAGAAATCGGCCCAGGCAGCAGAGCTCTCACCCGCGCTTGTATCCTTAGCCAGAGTCTCGCTGTCACCATCTATACTGACAGCCAATACGCATTTGGAGTAGCCCACAGTTTTGGTATCCTCTGGAAGGAAAGAGGGTTCCTAACGTCCCATGGTACACCCATCCAACATGGTGACTTAGTAACTGCATTGCTCCAAGCCTTGACACTGCCCCGAGCACTAGCTATTGTTAAATGCAACGCACACAAGAAAGTCACAGACGAAATAGGACTAGGAAATGCCTTTGCTGACGAGACAGCCCGGGCTACTGCACAAGAAAGAGCACATACCACTATGTACATAGTAAAATCCCAAGCAGAGAAGTGGCATGACGTTAGACAACAGATTCGGAATATCCAGTCTACTGCCACTCCTGGAGAACTTCAACAATGGGAAAAAGAGGGCATGCTCGACGAAGAAAATTGTTGGCGGTCCAAGGACACAAAGCTTTGGAAATTGCCAAATACCTATCTCCTCCCATTGCTGAACATGACTCATTTACCGGCCCACACCAATGCTGCCACCATGACTAAAATATTACAGGAAGTGTGGGATAACAACCAACTCCGGTCTACTGCCACCAGGCTGGTCCAACAATGTTTGGTTTGCCTCCGCTACAATGTAGGAAAAGGGACTCTGGTACCACGGGCAGGATATGCCATCCCTACATCACCCTTCGAAGTCCTGCATATGGATTATATCCAAATGGAACGATGCAACAACCTTAAATATGTTTTGGTGGTTGTTTGTGCGTTCAGCAAATGGGTGGAGGCCTACCCGGTCAGAGACAACACTGCCCTAACTACTGCCAAGATATTGTTAAAGGAGTTTTTTCCCCGCTACGGCCTTTGCCGAGTCCTCT
Source organism: Calotriton arnoldi (assembly GCA_963921515.1). Taxonomy (NCBI): domain Eukaryota; kingdom Metazoa; phylum Chordata; class Amphibia; order Caudata; family Salamandridae; genus Calotriton; species Calotriton arnoldi. The sequence continues at coordinate 31,740 of CAWUFW010000889.1, read as the reverse complement.
GGAGTGACAGCGGGAGTCACTTCATTGAAGAAGTAGTCAAGCACATCTTAGCGGGATTGGGGGTTCAACAGAAATTTCATGCCGTCTTCCATCCCCAATCGGCAGGCCTAGTGGAAAGATACAATGCCACAATCAAATCTAAATTAGCCAAAATAGTGGAAACTACGGGGCTCAGTTGGCCAGATGTGTTGCCACTGGCCCTTCTATCAATAAGATCTGTCCCGCATTCTCGCACCTCGTTGACCCCATACGAGGTGGTTTTTGGACGCCCAATGAACATATGGGGCGCGCCCCCTGCTACCACATTGTCTGATTCCCCTTGTGAATTGCTGAGTGATTATTTGTCTGTACTTACACAAACTTTGTCCTCCATTCATCAACAGATCCAGGAAGCATTGCCTGACCGATCCACTGGGGCGGGACACACCATCCAACCCAGTGATCACGTGATGATAAAGAATTTCGCTCGCAAGAAAATGTTGGAACCCCGGTGGACGGGTCCCCTGCTAGTCCTCCTGACAACTAGAACGGCCCTGTGAGTGGAAGGCAAGAAATCCTGGATACATGCCGTACATTGCCGGAAGGTCCCCAGTATCACCCAAACTGATCCCACCTTGTCCACCTACAAGGAAGTATTAACGTGCGACCCCCCTGTGTATGGCCTCCAAGAACCAGAACTCGAATTATTCGAAGATAACACCGTGCCAACCAAAGAAGGATACAACCTCCGTCCACGCACGGCCTCTGGAGCTCCAGCGACCGGACAGGTTAGGTGAGCCAAAAGTCGCAGGGCGGTAGTACAGGCTGGAAGGGTGGATTGGTACTCCTTGTAGTGGGGTACCGAGAAGCCTAGCCAGTGAAGCAACCACCAGCTACCGGCGGCGCGTAGGGCTCAACTTTCCTCTCCAACAGCTGTAGAGCCCAAAAGAAGACTGATTATGACCAATGACGAAACAATGGAACTTTCCAACAAGAAGATAGCATCATGTAACAAACTGCACAATAACAGGTCAATAGCTTTGACGACAGTTCTCTTCCTTACTATTATCTTCGCCATCCTCTTCTGGATCATAGAGGAAGGGGCACTAGCCAAGGATACCATATTGCCAACTGATGCCACGCCGCCTGAACACTCCCATGTCTCCTTATCCCCTTATCTCCAAAATAGGCGACAAGAGTTTTGGAACAACACCTTCATCCAAATGTTGAATCAACATAATGCGATATTGAATAAAACGAACTGTTCGGTCTGTGGTCTCCTGCCTCACTCCACGGAAAATAACATACCCTTCCTCCCTTACTCTTACTCTATACACGCCTCTTGCGCTGCCTGGATGTCGCTCATCATGGGCGCCCATCGGTCCAACGGCCTTGCCGATATCGTTCTCCAACAATTGCAAGATGAGTTCTGGCAGAACAAAACGGGCAACGCTGTTTGTCCAACTAACAATTCTACACGCATGTCTGAGGACGAGAAGGAGGAAATGGTGGTATTCAACTCTACCAATAGACCTCGCTTCTCCAGCTTCAAAGCAAGGACACCCGCCAAGCGGACGCCACCACTAGCTGTTGTTCGCATTCCTGGACTTGTATGTATCAGAGGCTTAGGTACTGAGTACGTTGGGGACAGCTCTTGTACCATAACAACAACTCTGAACAAGACATCTCCACCGCCCCTTGTTGCCTCCCCAAGCACCTATTTTGTGTGTGGGACAAAGGCATACACCTGGCTTCACAAAAACTGGGGAGGCACATGTTATATAGCTTTCCTCCTTCCCCCTGTCTATATTGCTTCTCCTCTTCATCATCGCGCCCGCCGCAGCAACGATGTGGTCGACCAGACAGACACCACCTCTCAACAATTCCTGGATGCCATGAAGGGCTTCCTTCCCTTCTGGGGACTGATGGCAAACAGCGGAGCCATTCGCCACCTCACCAGAGTCATGGAAGCCACCGTCAACATCACAGCTGGTATTTTGGCCAACAACACTGCGGAGCTCCAAGCAGTACGCCTCGTCACTCTACAAAACTGCATGGTCCTTGATGTTATCCTAGCTGACCGCGGAGGAGCATGCGCATCATCGGCACCAGCTGTTGCGTGTACGTCCCAGATCATTCCTCATCTGTCTACGAGGCTATTTCCACGCTTCATCAAATCGCCTCTGATCTCCATCAAGACACCGGCCCATGGTCCCTTGGTTCCTGGATATGGCAACTTCTACTGACATGGGGATGGAAGGTCCTAATGATTATCCTAATACCTCTTGCATTGATCTTCTTTTGCTGTCTTTGCCTTCAATGTGGTCCCCCACTCTGCAGCCTCTGCGCAAAGGCTATCAAGCCAGTCCCCGTAAATGCACATGTCGAGAACGATAAAATAATGACTGAACGCGAGACACAGCTATTGATGAACATTGTAATCGACTAAAAATGGTTTCGCTTATGGCAAAAGGAGGGACTGTGGAAAAGTATGTCTGTTATCTTGCCATTCGCTCCGCCATTTTGCGCTTCACCCTTCATTACCGACCTTCTCTCTGTATCACGAACGCTCTGGGGCTTCACTCTTGATTTGCCTCATTCCTGCACGGACGCCCACGCCCTGTCCGTGCCCCGGCCTGCCACAAACTGACCAACTCATGCCCAACCAGTCGGACAGGGAGTTTCCCAGATGCTTATCGTCTTCACCCTGCGCACTACGCCCTGCAGGGGCCCAACAGCTACCATCTGCTGACTTATCAGATTGACCTCTGCTTGTTGTGTAATTATGGTTTTCTCCTAGCCCTGCAGGGGCCCAACAGCTACCATCTGCTGACTTATCAGATTGACCTCTGCTTGTTGTGTAATTATGGTTTTCGCCTACGCCCTGCAGGGGCCCAACAGCTACCATCTGCTGATTTATCAGATTGACCACTGCTTGTTGTGTAAATATGGGTTTTTGTTTGTTCTCCTTACACGCACAGGGTGGGGATGAAGGGTATATAAGATGCGGAACCAAAGTACTCAGCAGACTGCCTCCTCAGACAGCTATGGGTGTCTGTTGCTGATGCTCTCTCTCAAAATAAACATCTTTTCTCTCCGTGCTCCAGTGTTGGTCTCAATTTGTATTCCGGACCCGTGGACGAAGGGTGACCCTGCACCTTTGGGTGGTCTTCTGAGGAGACCCCCAAATCCACACTCCGCAATCTCCGACGGTGGAGCAGAGTTTGCTACTCACACTTAAAAATAAGGAGATAAAAGAAGCAACAAAGACAGACTCTCTCCCAGCTTTTGCTACAATACGCTCATTTTACTCCCGCTGTTAGCAATGTCAGACTCTCACATATATTTCACTTTTAACATAGATTTTTACATGTTAACGCTTATGTTTATAATTTGGATGTGGAAAAATATCCAACATGCTCCAACATTTGATGTCCCCCCACTTTTAACAATTTATTTCAAACACTGTACAATGATATCCACACTAGTTGTGTAATGTTGGGTCACTCCACAAGGATTGCCCCTTCCTCCCATCCTATTCCATTTAGCACTGAAATCCCGAACATCAGTAATAAGAAATGATGCTCCCATAGGAGGAACCTTGAACCTAAAACACTCACCTGCTCACTTATCTGGATGATATCCTTTTATTACCCTCCTGTTCAGAGACGTTTGCAAATTAATTAACTCTATCTGACACTGAGCACTGCTGTGTCTCTATGTCTTCCTTTCACTTTCTTGTTCCCCTTCCCTGGTTCTTGCCCACTGCTCTCTGTTGACTGCTAGTGGCATTGGGAATGCTTGTAAAACAGAGCCGCATTAGCAAAGGTAAATGTGGCAGCTGTACATCTTGGAATTGTATTTTCTATAGTTCCAGCATGACTGCATGTTGAATTTAGCCTCAACATTCGGGTCATCTTGTAATTATAGAAAATACTATTCCACCATCTTGGAATGTTATTTTCTATAGGTCCAAGATTGCCACCTTGTTGCTTCTAGATTCAATGTGGTGGCCATCTTGGAACTATATTTCCTGCACTTCAAAGAAATCTACTCGTAACCCAACAGCCACCTCGAAAGTACAGAACATTTCAGGAAGATCAGCTATCACTTTTGCAACAAACAACAGGATGATAGATGGAATGCTTGAGTTAATTTCAGCCACTAGCGATCGCTTTGTTGTGTTCATCCACTCTGCAACCCGAGACCAGTTTCTGCCTGCTTAGGCTTCGCCTGTGATGTATAGCTAGAGCCCTGTGGCACTGTAAGCACACAACTAATTGCTAACACTTAGGGCAACCACAGCAACAAACAAGGTGATGAAAGGAATGCTTAAACTAATTTCAGCCACTTGTGATCGCTAGGGCAGCATTACACTCCATTGTTCACTCACTATGCCAATGTAGGCAGAAATGCTATTTGCAAATCAGCCGCCCTTAGCTTAAACATTATGGGCTGGATTCAGGTCCAGAGTAACTACCAGTGACTGAGATTATTTCAAGAAATCCACCTATCACTTTTTTTGTTATACTCTGAGCGATGGATATGCCTAGAGATGGGGCCCTTTCTCACTGTGACATAGGACTCAAGTTCTACTCTACTAATGAGGCCCTAATAGACTGAAACCAGTCTGGGGTTGCTTGAGTTTCTTTTCAGATTGGACCTGGCCTGGCAGTTTGGGCCTGACTGTTCCTATTGCATATGGACCAATGCTGATTTGCATATCGCTGTTCTAGTCTGAGATAGCACGGTGGCCAAAAAGCGATAGACTGGATTGCGGCCCAGAGTAATTATCAGTGTCGGAGATTAATTCAAGAAATTCACCCATCTTCTTTTTGTCAGCCAACACTATTGACAACAAGGCTTGGCAAAGCCATGCCAGTTGACTTGGCCAATGCTTGTTCCTGCTTGTGTCCGCTATGATGTGTATTGCTGTCCTGGGCAGGAAAATATGTTTCAGAGCCCACTATAAATAGAGTCTGTTTTCCGACACGTTGTTGCTGGCAGCCTGGTGATGGATGGGTCACCACGGAGGCTCTACTATCAGAAACCTGTCAGTTCCTCCACTTTTAAATGAGGTGAGTAAATGACAGGTTTGAGGGGGCTTGAGAACTGTCAGTTTATGCTAGTTGTGATTACCCTTATTCATGTGAGCCATATTGCAGTTAATATTTGACCAAATGGTTTTAAAACTTTATGTGGGGATTAATATCACTACAGATACTAAAATATATTTGACTAATAATTGCTCTAGAATTAAAATGGATTGTGATTGTTTATTTTTATAACATTTTAGCTTATGGGATAAAATGTAGTTAAATCAAAACTCCTACAATTGTTTGCCTCTAGCCATAAAAAAGAAAGGTACACACAGAGTTTATTCTTTTAAACAAACTACCAGGAAATATTTTACAGCAGGATATTGAGTACCACATATTACCTGGGAATATGTGTAGTTTATACACCACTATCCCACATGTTAAGGGCTCAGAAGAAGTGTGTTGAGCCATGTTAAACAGGGCAACGGAAGGTGTTATTAAAAGTTTTCACTATTTTTTACTGCAATCTTGACTTTATCACAATTTACTTAGGAATTATGAAATCCAGTACGTACAACTGGCAGGCAACGGTATGCAGACTTGTAGACCACATACTTTGAAGCCTGATTCACAAAAGTAAACTTACACTTTGTAGTAAGTTTACTACTGTTTTGGTATTCACAAACTGAGTGTAATTTTACAGCTGCGGAGTCTCTGCCACAAATGCAGAGTTTTTGAAATCATGAATGTGGCCTTACATATTTTGGCCAAAGACATATGAAAAAAACATATTTGTAGTTATGTGAGATTTATAGATGACTAGTTCAATACACAAAGCTTTTTATGTGTGCATTTATGTAACTATTTCAGTTTTAGATGTAAATTTCACCTGAATATCCTGGCCTGCATGACGTAGAGTTTTCTGTAAGGTGTTTTTTCTTACTCCAGGCTTAAGTGTGGCTTACACATGTTTTTCCAAGCACAAGACACGCTGAATATAGAAAGAAAGAGTTGTGAATCTCAGAACATTTTTCCCTGACTAAGCATTTGTATAGCTTATTAAATGAAGAAGAAACTAGTAAAATTACAGTAGGGATAGGTGCACACAAATAAGATATTAGCTAGAATGATTTAACATCCGCTTTGGCTTGGCATTTTTAGAAGCATAATTCAACCCATGACATGACATTCTGAGTACTGGAAGTATCCACTGATACCACCTAGGCTTAATCATGAACATAATTTGGATTTTATTATTTAATCATGAGCTTTAGGTATATTTTTATGAATGTTTTTTCGGCTACAATAATTACTTAATGATTATTGTAGCAGTAAATTTGGAGAAACAGTCTTTCCAACAACGGCCGAACAACGGGCTGCAGTTACAAAGTGGTGGTTACAATGAATGCATCTTTACCTCGCATTCCTTTACCACACATGTCATTACAATGACATGCCCTAGGGAAAGCGGCGTTGGACTTTAAAAAAGTTTGACGTTTTCCCTACTGTTGCACAGACTGAAGTTGGACTAGTAAATTATACCGCTTCAAAGTCCAGCGCTTTCCCTAAGGAACGATATGCGTGGTAAAGATGCATTTGTTGTAAAGTCTGCAGAGTAACGGCATGTGTGGTAAAGGCATGCGTTGTTCCGACATACAACCAGGCATTTACCCCTACAGAAAACCGTTTTAAAAACCGGTAAAGGGAATCCTGAATGAAAACTTAAGACCAAATTAAACTCTGTGTACAGTGCCTGAATTTGCATTCATTATTTCAGATTGGTCTGGAAAATCCACAGTGCACGAAGGAACTGGCTATCTGTGTAAAGTACACAGAAGTGTAACAGATTTCATTGAAATGTAAGCTAAGATAGAGTTTTAAGGCCAGATGTACAAAGGATTTTTCTAGTTGCAAAAAGCCTGATTCGTAGAATTGGGCCATTTGCGACCGGAAAATTTAAATTAGTTTTCCTGATGTACAAAATTCGATTAGATAACTTGTAACCAAATTGCATTCTGCATTTGTGATTCGGTATTTGGAAGGGAGTGTTTAGGGAGCCTCTTCCAAATATCGAATCAGTATGGTGTGTATTACTGTTTTGCGACTGAATTTTGGTTGCAAAACGGTAATACTTTTCTACCACTTTCAAACTGGCGGTAACCCATTCGCAAAGTGTACAGGTTCCCCAAGGGACCCCTCGCCCTTTGGGAAAAGTAAATAAAAATATTTTTAAAGAGCAGGCAGTGGTCCCACGGACCACTGCTAAGTCTTAATAAATAAAACTGCAAATATTCATTTTTTCTTTTTAAACGCCTTTCGTTTTCCTTAAAGGAAACCGGGCTGCATTTAAAAAAAAATTGCTTTATTGAAGAGCAATCACAGACATGGTGGTCTGCTGACCTCAGCAGGCCACCTTCTCTGTGATGGCAGCTATTCCTCATGGGTCGCAAATTGCGACCTATTTCATTAATATGCATGAGGTAGGTATATTTTCGACCCACTAGGAATCGCTAAAGAGTTTCATATAGTAGGAATACCGATCTCCTAATTGCGATTCGGATTTTTTTTTAGTACATCTGGCCCTAATTTAGTTGTTAAATTTGTAACATTGATTTATTTTGTAAATTAATTTTGTTTGAAAAAATATTTAGTCTGACAAATGTGCCCTATATTAAAAGTATAGGTACATTAAAGGTCTTAGAATAATTTTGTGATTATAGATATGAGTTAAATATGAGATTATAACTCATTATATATAATGACATACACATAGCAATGCTGTAAAAGTGAAAAAAGAAAAGAAATTATGTTGCAGTGATACTGATGGGAGGCCTCTTGGTAGCAGATTCAAACCAGAAGGCTAATGACAGCATGCCATTGAAGGCTTCTGCCACAGAACGTGCACATATATTGCCCTATAATGCTGACTATTAGGAATGTGCAAAAAATATGTGTGCTAACTTTTTTTGTGACTGTACTATTTTGTAGGAAAACCAGATGTGCCTTTCTCATAAGAATTAATTGACAGTTTTGTGCTAACTACATTTCCCTTGTAACTTTGAAAAACTAGATGGATTTGCAATTTTTTTCCTTTCAAGTGTATTCGTTTGCATTGGATTATCAGCGATACGCAATTCTCACATTAATGACGCTGGATTTCACTTTACTACCACATGCAAGACACAAATTCCCATTTTAAACTCTGCACATAAACCATCCGTCCCCCACCCGTCAAATATCTACCAGGTCTAAGTCCTTTCCGGCATCCAAAGATACCTATTGTGCATGTATTTTCTTTTGTTGGCCTTTTCAACCAAGTGCTGTACACCTCTAACATTGTTGTACACCTACCTGTTTCTAGCAAATCTCAACTGGTCTGAATTACCTTGATCCAGAATAAGTTGTTCAAGCCTAAAATCCAGAATGTTTGGGAGAGTTTTGCATTTATGTTAAGATGGACTATTGGTCTATTTGAGGTGCAGAAAAGAGGATCTTTATCTGGTTTGAGTATAACTGAGATATCAGCTTCACTCTTTGAGAGTGTCACCCTCCTGCCTTTATAATATAGTTGTAAAGAGCTGTCAGTTTAGGAAATAAGAGTAGCATAAAAGCTTTATATAAATGCCCATTGTCACCAGTGGCAGGGGCTTTATTCATATTAGGATTACAGGTAGCCAAATGTACTTCCTCATCAGTCATAGACACTTTATTAGCTTTAGATTGCCGATGAGTGAGCTTGTATAAGTGTGCCTCTGAGATTTAATGTTCTTGATCATTCAGAGAGTATTTTTCAGCAGAGCACAAAGGTTTATAAAATGTCCTAAATTCCGCTAGTTTGCTCCCCTCCTCAGTCAGATGTGAGCCTGAGATCCATCGTATCTCACAGATCTATGCTTTTGTCACATTTTCTCTCAATTGCCTAATGGGCTAATGAGTCCCCACTTATTACTCAAAATTACTCAACTCATATGATTGCTGCTTAAAATTAAGTGGTGCAAGCTTTACTATATTGGTAAAAACAGCATTTAGTTGGTCTTTGAGTGCCATCATTTTACTTTCTAATTTATTTACCTTAACTTTGCTTCGACCTCCGACCTTTGAATTTGAAGTGTGTGCAGTCTGAAGTGTCCAGCCATCAAAGCTTTAAATGTATCTTTAAGAGCCACCCAAAAGTAATGCAAATTGTAGAGGAAAATAATGTTACGTACTTATTGAGGTCAAACTATCCTTTAATTTGTGCTTCCATTTCTCTCCATCACATTGGCTCTCTCAAGGGTTTGGGAACTGTTATATTCCATATAGGTACCCTGATATAGACCCAGGTAACTTCATAACCCTTCACCTATATTCTTCCCTAGATTACACTTATAACGGTTTACAAGGACTGACCTTTTACCTAGACATGACACTGCATTCAGAACGCGGGTTTTTCCCTAGTTCGAAAATCTCATACAATATGCATGAGGATTCTTGGAAGCACAGCAGGACTACCATCTCCTGTATAATATCTATGTATAAAGTTCATGCCCGACGTCATCCTTAGGCCGACACAGTAATACAGTGAGGTAGGACCCCTGGGGAGACCTATGGGTATATATACATCACATCTTGCTAAGATAGACAGAGGAGACCAGGACCTCCCGGCCGACACACTGACGCGAGACGCTGAGGTTCCTGTATGCAGACACTCCAGCTTGAAGTGGTCTAACATCCCTTGCGGGGTGTCCAACCTGAGACCAAGACGGGGTCCCACAGTCTCTCACTTCAGGTAATGGGGTTGACTTTATCCTAGAGGGATTCTTGGCTTAACACCTACACACATGCTAGGTACACTTAGGTACATCTAGTAGGAATACGCATCCTTTTATTATCATGTATTTTATATACTTGTAAGTATTCATGATTACTGCAAGATGGTAGAGCTTTACCATCCGTTCACTTTCATAGTGCTTCTGATCCTATACATCTGCTACTGTCTAGCGGTTGTTGCAGCTCATCTATTTTACACCAGAATAACAACTGTTCAAAAAATACTTATTGAAAACGCCCAGCCTGTTTATTCTGTGTATCTCTCTAAGACAGACTAAGTAAGCACGAGTGACTGAGAAAAAAGTAGTATAGTGTTTCCACGTTCCTGAGGGATCAGGGTTGTCATGTTCGATGGTTGCCAAGAACTATTCTCTCCTTGGTAAGAGGAGATTATAGTGGCACTGTGAGCTAGCTGATACAAAAGGCCAACATACCCGGTGGGGGTGTTCAGAATCAGTCTGACAGCAATCCTACAGTGTATGCTGTCCAAACGTGCAGGTCCTGTATAATTTTATAGGAACTACACGATATGGCGCCGCCAATGTTGGTTGGGTACTTATTTAACAGCAGAATCTGAGTAGTTCAGTCGTGCTAGTCTCAGAGACCCCTACTCACAATACCCCAGACATCTGGAGTGAGTGGGCACAAACTCCGACACAGCCGAGTAGACAAAAAAAACTATTTATTGGCTGTTGGTTAATCAAGCTTGAAGGACACGTTCCTAAACTGTGCAAAACACCTTATCTTAGTTCCCTTGAAAAGCTCTTCTTCTCTAAAACAATGACTGAAGAAACAGGAAACGTGGATAGAGTTGTGCAAGAACTGCATCTCTCAGAAGACGAAAAAGATGCAGATGCAATTCCCATTGCAGAAAATGTTAGGAATGCCGTTGCCATAAAACTAGGTGCACACGGTCTAACATCCAGGGGTGGACCGGTAGCTTTCGTGATTGAGGCACATGAATCATATAAAACAGAGGTATTCTATTCATGGGTTACATTCCCAGTTGCAAATGCAAGAACAAAAACATTTCACTTCTACACAGAAAGTGGAATACCAGACGAATATTGTCCCTATGAGGACATTGAAGTTCCACTAACTTACCAGGAACATTTATACTGGTTTAAAGGCGCCCTCCCCCATACAAGAAATAAAGTAGGACTCGGTCCGCTTGGAAGAGAAGGAGCGACATGGCCAGTATTAGTGGCCTACACACCACATCCTGACATTGAAACAATGCCAGGAGGAGACTTACTTACACTTCACAAAGAAATTGATAAATACTTTACAGAAACATGACACAGTTCGTCATGAGGACACTTACAGTCCAGCCAGCTACGGCTACAACAAACACGAATACAGATCAAAATATGGCAACTAAAATAACACCACAAACCTTACACGCACTAATGGGTAAAATGCCCGCAAAACGTGAACAAATGCCATTCTGGGTAGCTCAGAAAATAACACAGCTAGAAGCAGTATTCCCAAATACCAGCCCTTATGAAAAACCCAGAATGCTAACAATCTGCTTGCCAATGGGGACAACACCACAGATAGAGGATTGTACCTCTTGGGGTACAGTTTTCGCTGCCATATATACCAGAACACATGGTATCCCGTCATTAGCAGTAATACCAGATGTATTAAGACAAATACAAAATGAGTACGGAGCAGAGCCTGCTCTGAACTTAGGGATGAAATTACTAGGTAACTTTGCCCAGGTATCAGCTATAATATTAGCAAATATTAAAGGGGAGGCAGCATCAGTGGCAATCTGTCAACGCAGACAGTTTAGGTGGGAAAGCATTCAAATCTCAATTGATGGGTAGTCCAGAAAAAGACACCTTTAAGCAGGCACCTGCTTCTTCAAAGAAGAAGTGGGACAACAACAAAAAATAAAAAATAAAGAACACAGATCTCAATCCAGAGGTAGATCTCCTCCACAAGAGCCCTCCAAAAGGAGGTACAACCTTAGGAATAGGGACAATATTAGGAAACCTGACAGGTATCAGGATACTGATACACGTTCCTCTCGTTCCTTTCAGGGTTCAACGAAAAACTCAGAGAGGGAAGGACGGTCAGACAGACAAGAAGAGCGTACAAAGCCCAGGGACAAGCAGCACGCTCAAGACTATAATTCCAAAAAAGAAGATAAAGCCAAACCAAAACCTCAGTTCCAAAAGAAGAAGGTTGCAGGTCTAAAGATCAGACATGCCCAGAATTCTGAGGACTCCACTACTGAACAGGAAATGGGCTCTGATGATGCTAGACAGTGTGGCAGAAGTAACAATAGCTCACCAGAACCTGATGAAATTTCTGGTGACAGCGGACTTAAATGATTATATCACGGTAGAAACACCTGATACTAGGGTAAGTGTCCCACATAAATTATATAAAAGAACACTCCAAATGGAGGGGGACAAGCCCAGGAAAGTTATAGGTCTCTTTTGGGAGAACCTGACGTTTGGTTATGATATTCTATTGGCTGAAAAAGATTGGCCCCCAGCATTTGTCAAGGATTGCCCTAGGGGAGAAACAGTAATTTTACCAGCCTTTTCCGACCCTGTTCCCAAATATCTAAAATACACATATGCACGGGAGTGGGCGGTAGCCCTGGCCCCGGCATTATATAAAAACCATGTTGGATGGGATGAGGATTCAACCCACCACATAATTCCTTTAAAAAAAATTCCGACTCCACAGAGGCAGTATCCAATAAAGCAAGAAGCTAAAAAACAGTTCAGGGAGATCTTAGATCAACATGAATACCAAGGGGTGAGTGAAACTTGCACCTCTCAAATGAATAATCCTTTGTTTCCCGTAATGAAACCTGACAACTCATATCGTCTAGTTTTAGATTACAGACATTTAAACACTTGCACAAAGACATTTGCAGTACAAAATGCACACAGTGCCGCACTAATGAATAACATTGTGCGGAAAAAATACAAAACACTAAGGGGCCGATTCCGATCTCGGCCGGTAGGGCTCCGAATCGGATTCGGCTTTACCGGATCCGATTCGGAGCCCTGTTTCCCGACCGAACCGTACGCGGGTCCGGCCGAGCGAGTACGATGCGAAATCGCCGACCGACTCGTCCGGGCATCCCGACCGCTCCGACCGACTCGCTCCCGGCTCGAACCGCTCCGACCGACTCGCTCGGACTCGACTCGCACCGCGCAATGGAGACGTTTCCCGGCCGGGTAAGTACGATGTGCGCCGCGAGCAGTCCGACCGAGCCGCGCCGTCCGGCTCGTAAGAGCTGTCGGAGCCATACTTTGGGGGTCCGTGTCGGACCCCCCTGTACGCGTAGCCGCGCGAGTCGCACACAGGGGGGGACCCATGGGTCCCCCCTACCTGTGCGTGTACGGCGCGAATCGCTTCGCCGCGTACCCGCTGTAGGGGGCGCACTTGTCCGACTCGCACCCATTGAGTCAATGGGAGCCCGCGTACGCGTTGTACGACCGGCTCCCATTGACTTCAATGGGAGTCCGACCGACTCGAGTCCGATAACATACGGACGCATCGTACTCGTTCGGTCGGACTGCACGGGTCCGATTCGGTCGAAAATCTCTCCGGGTCCGGCTCGGTCGGAGAAATTTCCGGCCCGAATCGGAATCGACCCCTAGATATCTCAAATGGATTCTTTTGCCAAAATATAGCACCTGAAAGCAGGGATTTTACCGCATTTTCCGCGTTAGGCTCCCAGCGTCAATTTTGTAGACTCCCCCAGGGGTATAAGAACGGCCTGGGGTTATTTTCGGCCAGAGTAACTAAATTACTTCAAAATCTGGATGAAGAGGCATTGTCCTACGTGGATTATATTTATCTAACGGATGATGACCTGGAGGAACACTTGAACAGAGTAAATACTATAATATTGGGATTTGCCTCTGAAGGCTACAAATTTAATTAAAAAAAATCAAAGATAGCCCACCTCAATGTCCTTTTCCTGGGATATGAGCTTTCAAGTGAAGGGAAAAGCCTAGCAGCTAACTTTTTAGAAAAATGTGCACTGCTACAACCTCCAAAATCATTAAAAAATTTACAATCAATACTGGGATTCCTGAACTTTGGCAGAACATACATTTTGGATTACGCAGAAAGGGTTAAACCCTTCTACGATTTGATAAAACCTGATTTTTCAGTAAGACAATGGACACAGGAACACACAGATATTCTTCGTTCCCTACAAGCTGACATGATAGCTTCAAAACACTTACAGACATGCGTAAACGTACGCAACATTTTGATCCCTATAGTTGCGGGTCAATCAGGATACACTTACCTAACATATAATGAAGGTGAAACAGTACCAATAGCATACAAATCACATTTGTACACGAATGCTGAGATGCGCTTTGCATCAACAGAAAAGATTCTTACAGTGGCACAGACTGCTGTAGTGAGCAAAAGAGCACTGGCTCAGGGAAAACGAATAATAGTCGTAACCCTGGTACCAGCCCTAGAGGCTGCTACAAAGACTAGCGTTCCTAACGCTATGGCATTACATCCAAGATGGATACAATGGGCTAATTCCCTCACTGCAACAGATGTAGAATACAGGTACGATCCAAATCTAAAAACACAAGCATTTCTGCAATACGAATAAGAATATCCTCTCCCTAATGAAATATTGCCTCTAGATCAGTATGAATATATAATTTACACTGACGGATCTGCTCAGCCAGCCATTTGAAGTAAACAGCAATACAGCGCCGCATGCGCAATCGTTAATGGACGCATGCAGGATGGAAAGTTTCATCCGAGTTGTACAAAAACCCAGTCTCTAGGAGACTGCACAGCACAACTGGCAGAATTAAAAGCCCTGTTACTGGCACTGGTAAATACGTATTGAGAATTCCCCACACTAATCGTGTGTGATTCCTTTTACTGTGTACAGTCATACAATGAATACTTACACCACTGGGGACAAAATGGGTTCAAAGATGCGAAAGGTGGCACAATTAAGCACAAAACGCTATGGGAACAGGTAGTGGAGTTGAAAAATGAACTACCACGGACTCATGTAATACACACACAGAGTCATCAACTTGATGGCGTTCACGTTGAAGGGAATTCATTGGCTGACAAAGCCACAAAGGGGGCTGTACGCATGGCTTCCGTAGCTGCAATCACTCGTTCAAAAACGAGAATAGACGGTGAGATTATGGTTGCAATTATTGCTACATGCAATAAAACGGCACTACCAAAAAGATTTCCACTCAAGTACTCCTACAAGTTAGATGCAAATAACGTTCCATTTGCTCAGATACCTGTAGTGGGGGATAGAGTAATACCAAATATGGATCGCAGGTTAGGTTTAATTCTAGCAGCACACGAGGGTATAGGTGCTGCACACGCAGGAGTTACGGCGACCGTTTCCTTACTGAAACAACGCTACTGGTGGCCAGGATTAACAAAGCAGACTAAGGACTATGGGCCATATGTATCAAGCCTTTTTCCCGTTTGCAAATGGGCAGATTCTCAGAATCGGCCCGTTTGGGAATTGGAAAAAGCCTTTAGGGATGTATCATCCCAAAAGGCCATCGCAAAATAGAGAATTGCAAAATTTGCGATTCTCTATTTTGCGAACGCAATTACGGAATTGCAAATTGCGATTCCTTAAATGCAATTCTGGAAGCACCGGAAATTTGCTATTTGGCCTTAAGGAATTGCAAATTACCACCAACTTCAAGTTGGTGGTAATTTGCGATTTTCTTTAAAAAAGCACTTTTTAGATTTTTTAAAAGTGCCATATGTCACACATACATGCCCTTAGGGCATGTATGTGCGCAAAATGTGCACACATGCATATTTCAGGGGTGCAACAGGGTATCCTTTTGGCACCCTTGCAACCTTGAAATTGCATTCTCAATTTGCGATTCTCTAATTGGTAATCGCAAATTGAGAATGTCTTCCCATTCATTCCTATGGGCCTTCTAGCCCATAGGAATGAATGGGAAGGTATTCCCTATTTGCGAATCTCAATTTGCGATTCGCAAATAAGGAATATGTAGGATTCGCAAAATGTTTTGAAAATCCTACATACATTGCATTTTGCGATTCTCTAATTGCGATTCGCTAAAAATCGCAATTTGAGAATCGCAAAACTCTTTTTTGATACATATGGCCCTATGTCTTGAAATGCGACATCTGTCAGCAGATGAAAGGCTCCACCGTAACACGTCCAACGCAGACACCATTGCTAATATCAGACAAACCACTTGCATGTGTTTATTTGGACCACTGCAGCCCCTTACAAACAGATGGGGCTTACAGGTATATCATGGTTGCAGTGGATTCTTGCTCTAGATTCCTATGGGTGTGGCCCCAGAGCTCGGATGATGCTCAAACTGTTATAAAAGATTTGCGAGTCTTCATAGGGACATACGCAATTATCACATTACATTCTGACCATGGCCCCGTGTTTAGCTCTAGGGCTTACAAGGAAGCCATGGGAGGTTTGGGTGTAGCATTGCAGTGCTCCTCTCCGTACCATCCCGAGGGAAATTCGGTAGTGGAAAGGAAAAACCGGGACTTAAAGCAGTCTTTAACAGCTAGAGTATTAGGCTCTGGTGAAAGTTGGGTAAAACATTTGTATGGAGTTCAACGAGCATTGAATAATATGCCAAGAAGTTCTCTAGGGGGTGTCACTCCTTATGAGGTCCTATTTGGGACAAGAATGTCGGTACCTGATCTTGATTGTGAAGGCACAGTGGTGTATGAAAAACCTTTTGACATCCATAAACGTTTAGCTGTTTTACAGGAGCTAAATGAATGCAGGGCACTACAAAGCAATGTCCAGGTAAAGCGGACCGCCACTGGGGAAGTCAAGTCAGTTACGGCAAGACCTGTCTGGGTCCCTAAAGTTGGGGATCTGGTCGGAGAAAAAATTGCGGACAAAAACAGAATTTGGGCCATCATACAGAAAGGCTGTACCTGTCCTGACCTTTGAAGGAACAAGAACTGTACTTCTGCCGCCGCTTGCCGGAAAAAAGAAGAAAAGATTTGTCTCAATCGACTTAATCAAACCACACTATGTGGCCGATACTGAATAGTTAGCCTCGTGGACTCCGGAGTAGCCGACACCCTCCTATCGCTACCATACAAGAAGTTCAAACAGAAAGACTCATCACGTTTGAAGAGTCCCCTGCACGGAATGATGGACTATGCAATAATGCCATGGAACTCGTTCCTCTCGAAACTGAAGTTCTTAATCCGAGTCAAAATCAAAATGAAAGACAAATTTCACCTCGACCAAACACAGATATCTACATCAACATGCCTCAACGAGAGCAAGCTACAGTTTCCACAAAACCTGTGGAAATACTGAAAATTGATCGAACTGCATCTGGCTATTTCATCGACTTTGATACCTTTCCATTGGATCCCAGTGAACCTGAAACAATGCCAGCCCAAAAACACGCAACCAGCAAATTAAAGACTTTCTGAACTTTCTTAAAAAGACATACCTGACATAACCTTGGATAGAGCACTGGGTAATTACCGGGATGCTTTTCTTTCTTTTCTGGATAGACTTAGTAACTGTTTTTAGCATGCTTATAAATGGAACTTACCTTCGACAAAACTCTGCAGCACAAAAAGTGAATCTGATTCTGAAACCTCACCTATCATCACATCGTGAACAAAGAGAGTTGTCATCAGTAAACATTACAGCAGTTCCTATACCTGATGGTATAGTGTGGGACAAGGTTGATTATGATATATTTGGTCCGACCGAACTTTTAAAAATTCATCATTTATTTAAAATATCATTGAGTGATATCATTACCTCCAGTACATTTTCCGATGATTGGGATTATGAAACTGTAAATAATATGTTGTCTGATTTTGAAAAATCTGCTGCCTTTTCTAATAGTGAAATGTTGGAAGACACATTAGATTTTGAAACAATGTATTGCTATCAACATTATGGTCATCATTTTCTGCATAAATCTGAAATGTTTTTACCTACCACCAATGGGAACATTGCTCTACACCTCCGAAAAGCAGTTCAAAGATATTTGCACAGTAATTTCCATATTTTTCAGGATTAAACACGTCTGACCCAGCCTCAAATTATTATAAGGTTGCACCAACACCAGCACAGAAAAATATGTTGACAAACACCAAACAGATTTATTCTGCTTCCTTTATTGCCCAGTTGTCTGAACAAGGTTTCGACTTATGGAAAGACACAATAGACTTAAAATCTGTCTGGGGTGCTAGAGACTGGCAGGTCCAGGGAACAGAAGCGCTATTTTGAGCATGCCTCATTCCTGAGCAAATAATGTTTTTGAATGCAACTGTGCAACAAACTACCTGTCTTGGAATAGCCAAGAACAAAGACTTAAATACACCTCGGATGCCCACACCATCACACACCGAGGGTAACATAACATCACAAGAAGGGATTACGTTAGATGAAATCATGCAATACAATAGATCAAACCCCGATTGGAAGGGCTGGTTAATTTGGCCCACAGACACCAATAGATGTCAGGAAAGATTCATGGGTAAAACCAAAGGGTTTAATATCCACAGGCAAGATCCATGCTATGTACAGAGAGAACATCAGGGGTAGTGACATCATACAGTATTGGGAAGTTATTTCTCGATTGGCTAAGAACCTCAACACTGTCACATGTGAAACAACACTTATCCTTACTTACAAAGGATGTGGCTCTACAGAATTTTTTATTGGGTCCTAGAAAGCCACACCAGAAACGTTTTTATTATGCTGTCTATAATGAAATCTGGAAAATCTCACAACAAGAGGCCGCGGAGAGATTACGTGAAATAGATCGTATACACCTAGCGAAAGCTCTAGCCATGGTTGACAATGGTTTAACTACACTAACCTCCAGGATATATTCACTGGGCAATATTGTATCTTCTGCAATAGATATATTAGAACAGGATTTGTCCATATTACAACACAGGCAATCAAAATTGCGTTCTATTGCATTGTTAAGCTGGACGCTGCAATCTTTGCGCGCATGCTATGTGCCTTGGCGTTTCTTCAACAGTACATCTCTGTTTTCTTCCTACAACCCAACCGAAAAACAGATAGAGATGGCACAAAGGGGTGCAAAATATACAATGCTGCGTATTGAAAAACTGGATAGATTAGCCTTTACAGTGACAGAATCACCGTCCACAGAATGGTTAATCCATGGCCACAAAACTCTACCGGTCACTACTTTTCAATTTCAATATTGCCTTGAACAAAAGCAGGCAGGCAGATATGAAGAAATGGGTAGGGAATTCATCAAGGAATCTTGGGAATTACCGTACAGATTTCAATGCCGGAGTGGGGATAGAGAAGTGTTTTTGAGCGGTACAAACTGTGAGGACACTTTAAGTGGATCACTCATATGTCAGGATATAATGCTGCATAAGGCCTGTAACGGTTCAGTTGCGAACTTATCCTGTCACTTGAAGGGTGCCCCAGCCGCCGTGATCACTCCAGTGTTCAGGCTACTTTCGAATGGGAGTTACTTGATGCTGAACGATCAAGGTTGCTGTGGAATGGGCATCGCATATCTGGTAACAGTGAGCTCCAGGGTTGCTTGCTGTATGCAAGTATTGTTTCCACCAACACATACAGTCAGGGAGGCACCGTCATGGCCTTCACTAAATGTTTCATTAATACGGTTTGATGCTTTAAGCAGAATAAAAGCCATGCTATTACAGAAGTCCGTGCCCTTAACCTCCGCTCGAGAGACTTTTGACCTCCAGATCACAAGGTCTTCAGCAGAGATTCAGGCGCTCATACGTACGAATTGCCCCTTCCATTTCGCAGAAATGGTAAATTGTATCTTTAACATGTCTGATACGACAGACATCGTCCACCTATTTAAGACCATAGGTTCTGGGCTATTAAGCACCTTTCAGACGGTCCTCGGAGTTATACCAAACTTTATACACTCCGTATTTGGAAGCATTTTTGGAGGACTTCCGCCTATCCTGTTTTTAATAGCAGGTATCCTGATTGTTATTTTTCTGCTACGCAATGGACGTCCCAGTCACCAAGGAGATGGAAAAGACACTCCAGGAGCGTAAATACCGTGATCGCATGGTACAACATCTAGGCACACCTCGCCTAAGTGTGTCTTGGTTCCTGTCATTTAGACCAGTCTGGATGGACTGCATCTTACCTGTCCTCCGATGCCTGTTTTGTGGAGAAGAATGCGTGTTGGATCTCTGTCTGACACTCCCATCATGTGCGCAACCGGACGGTGATGCTTTACTGGACCCGATAACGTCCCATGTTCTGCAGTGTCCCCAGCGTAATCCAATGTTGAAGGCGGCATTCCTAGAGCCACCACAGGTAGTATCAGCTCCTGTCGGTATGGACATTGGCTCCTCCTCTGACACCCAGGCCTTGGATGGTGCACAGGCTGCCCCAGCATCGGCTGTGGACGGTGAATAGACATTATATCGAATAATAAATATCGAATTGTAGTAATATCGAAGTTTTCATATCGCATGTTAGATAATGTCGAATACATGAATATCGCAATCAAAAATATCGTTATTTTATTTCTTTAAAAAATATCGAAGTACAAAATATCGAATAAGTAATATCGTAAGTAGATAATATCGAATTGTTAGTATTGTAAAAAATATCGAAAAAATATATATAGAAACTGTAAAATATTAATTATTAGTCAATAATTAAATATTATGTATTGTTATTAATTTTGTATTATAAAAAATGTTTTAATATTAGTGTGAAAATGTATATAAAAAAATTGTAACATGTTTTAGGAGCGGGATGTTTAGTTATTAGGGGTAAAGGGTGGGGAGTATTTTAAAAATATTAGTGTAAATTTAGATATTAATTTTAAATTTTTAGAAATTAGAAATTAATTTAAAAAAGAAATTTATATTAAAAGTGTAAAATATATGTTTATTTTTAGGAGCGGGATGTTGGGTTATTAGGGGATAAGGGTGGGGAGTAAATTAAAAATATTAGTGTAAATTTATATTTAAATTGAATTTTTTTGAAATTCGAAATTAATTCAAAAAACGAAATTTATATTAGAAATCTAAAATATATTTTTTCATTTAGTAGTGGGATGTTGGGTTATTAGGCTATAAGGGTGGGTAGTATTTAAAAAATATTAGTGTAAATTTAGATATTAATTTAAAATTTTTAGAAATTCGAAATTAATTTAAAAAATGAAATTTATATTAAAAATGTAAAATATATGTTTTCTTTTAGGAGCGGGATGTTGTGTTATTAGGGGATAAGGGTGGGGAGTATTTGAAAAATATCAGTATAAATTTAGATATTAATTTAAAAATTTTAGAAATTTGAAATTATTTTAATAAACGAAATTTATATAAAAAAATAAAAATATATTTTTTGTTTTAGTAGTGGGATGTTGAGTTATTAGGGGATAATGGTGTGGAGTATTTTAAAGATATGAGTGTAAATTTAGATATGAATTTAAAAATTTTAGAAATTAGAAAATAATTTAAAAACGAAATTTATATTAAAAAGTTAAAATATATGTTTTGTTCTAGGAGGTGATGTTTCGTTATTAGGGGATAAGTGTGGAAAGTGTTATTTAAATAATATTTCAAAAATATTTATTAAGTAGAAATTTAAAAAATTGCAAATATTTAGAAGAAATAAAGTAATTTATAAATATAAATAGTAAGTTGTTTTTAGTACTGGGATGTTGGGTTATTAGGGGAAAATGGTACAGTTGTTAATATTGTAAAACATATATATTTAGGGGCCGATTCCGATCTCGGTCGGAGGCGCACCCAATACCATTCGGTCGGGAAAAAAGCCATGCGAAAGCCTGTTTCCCGACCGATCCGTACAGCACACCGAACGAGCAAGTACGATGCGCACAACAGCAAAAATCCGGCCGAGCCGTACTCACCCAAACCAGGTCCTGTTCTCCGACCGAGGCGAATCCGGAAACGCCGAATCGAGTCGCACGGAAGGAAAAATGCAGCCCCGTCCGGCCGGACAAGTACGATGCGCTTTCCGTACGCGCCGAACCCGTCGCTACGCACGGCACGTCAAAGCATCCGGGAGAGGCGCACATAAGCTCCGATTCGCGCCACAACACGATCCACGGCTACGAGACGAACACGGCAGCGACGAGGACGACGCGAAGCGACGAGGACGAGGCGAAGCGACGAGGACGACGCGAAGCAACGAGAAGGACGAACGACACGAACCAACCATGAATCCCTTCGTCCCGATCATACCAATATTCTACATTTACTACCAGAACAGGCACGGACGTGTACGGCGCAGAAGGTAAGCCAGACACCAACCACAAAACACATACAACACGTACACGACACATCACACACACACACGGGGATGCAGAATATACTTACACCAGCAACAGCAGCACCATAGGGGCGGGATGCCCATCACCAATGCCACATATGCACACAGGGGCCTGAATGCGCACCACCACCCCTACCCAGGGGTGGCATGATGCCTACCACCACTACCACCCTCACCCAGAGGTGGCATGATGCCTACCACCACAACCACCCTCACCCAGGGGGGCAGGATGCCTACCACTACTACCACCCTCACCCAGGGGGCAGGATGCCTACCACTACTACCACCCTTACACAGGGGGGCAGGATGCCTACCACTACTACCACCCTCACCCAGGGGGCAGGATGCCTACCACTACTACCACCCTTAGCCAGGGGGCAGGATGCCCACCACTACTACCACCCTCACCCAGGGGGCTGGATGCCTACCACCACCCTTAGCCAGGGGGGCAGGATGCCTACCACTACTACCACCCTTACACAGGGGGCAGGATGCCTACCACTACTACCACCCTCACCCAGGGGGGCAGGATGGCTACCACTACTACCACCCTTAGCCAGGGGGCAGGATGCCCACCACTACTACCACCCTTACCCAGGGGGCAGGATGCCTACCACTACTACCACCCTTACCCAGGGGGGCAGGATGCCTACCACTACTACCACCCTCACCCAGGGGGCAGGATGCCTACCACTACTACCACCCTCACCCGGGGGGCAGGATGCCTACCACTACTACCACCCTCAGCCAGGGGGGCAGGATGCCTACCACTACTACCACCCTTAGCCAGGGGGGCAGGATGCCTACCACTACTACCACCCTTACCCAGGGGGCAGGATGCCTACCACTACTACCACCCTTAGCCAGGGGGCAGGATGCCTACCACTACTACCACCCTCACCCAGGGGGGCTGGATGCCTACCACCACCCTTAGCCAGGGGGGCAGGATGCCTACCACTACTACCACCCTCACCCAGGGGGGCAGGATGCCTACCACCCCCTTAGCCAGGTGGGGCAGGATGCCTACCACTACTACCACCCTTACACAGGGGGCAGGATGCCTACCACTACTACCACCCTCACCCAGTGGGGGCAGGATGCCTACCACTACTACCACCCTTAGCCAGGGGGCAGGATGCCCACCACTACTACCACCCTCACCCAGGGGGGCAGGATGCCCACCACTACTACCACCCTCACCCAGGGGGCAGGATGCCTACCACTACTACCACCATCACCCAGGGGGCAGGATGCCTACCACTACTACCACCCTTACCCAGGGGGCAGGATACCTACCACTACTACCACCCTTACCCAGGGGGCAGGATGCCTACCACTACTACCACCCTCACCCAGGGGGGCAGGATGCCTACCACTACTACCACCCTTACACAGGGGGGCAGGATGCCTACCACTACTACCACCCTCACCCAGGGGGGCAGGATGCCTACCACCACCCTTAGCCAGGGGGCAGGATGCCTACCACTACTACCACCCTCACCCAGGGGGCAGGATGCCTACCACCACCCTTAGCCAGGGGGCAGGATGCCTACCACTACTACCACCCTCACCCAGGGGGCAGGATGCCTACCACTACTACCACCCTTAGCCAGGGGGGGCAGGATGCCCACCACTACTACCACCCTCACCCAGGGGGCTGGTGCCTACCACCACCCTTAGCCAGGGGGCAGGATGCCTACCACTACTACCACCCTCACCCAGGGGGCAGGATGCCTACCACTACTACCACCCTTAGCCAGGGGGCAGGATGCCTACCACTACTACCACCCTTACCCAGGGGGGCAGGATGCCTACCACTACTACCACCCTTAGCCAGGGGGGCAGGATGCCTACCACTACTACCACCCCCACTCATAGGATGGACAATGCATGTCACAACCAGCACACCACAACCTAGGGAATGCAAGAAGGAGACATCCCCCAACACCATGACAAGCGTGTGTAGACTGTGTCAAATGCCTACAACACCGAACATGACTTTGAACATACAATGTGACCCCCTAGCACATGTGCCACACATATATGTGTGTGGCACCCACAATGCAAGCAGGCCATGACCATTGTGGCAATGGGGTCCAAACCCCCATCATCACAGTGACCAAAATGTAAGTGTGGGGTCCATAGCTGAAGCACATTTTGAACATTGTGGCAATGGGGTCCAAACCCCCATCATCACAGTGACCAAAATGTAAGTGTGGGGTCCATAGCTGAAGCACATTTTGAACATTGTGGCAATGGGGACCAAACCCCCATCATCACAGTGACCAAAATGTAAGTGTGGGGTCCATAGCTGAAGCACATTTTGAACATTGTGGCAATGGGGACCAAACCCCCATCATCACAGTGACCAAAATGTAAGTGTGGGGTCCATAGCTGAAGCACATTTTGAACATTGTGGCAATGGGGACCAAACCCCCATCATCACAGTGACCAAAATGTAAGTGTGGGGTCCATAGCTGAAGCACATTTTGAACATTGTGGCAATGGGGTCCAAACCCCCATCATCACAGTGACCAAAAGGCAAGTGTTGACAAAGTAAGAGGTGCAACTGCCAAACTGCATGGATGATTCCTGGTCACAGAACAACAAACACATCAGTGGCAAAGTAGTGTATGTGTCCCATTGCAACATAAATTGGGGAGCCAAATCCTGCAGTGCAAATAAGACATAACTTTGGCCATGTGCAGACAAACAACACCTATGGGGGCTGACACCGTCAACAATCATCAATGACACAATGACAGAAGTGACCATCCGAATGCAGACCCACATATTTGCACCAATGGGCACACACATGCAGATACCCTGTGGAGACTGCAGATGTGAGGCGAACAGATACCATACCATGGCAGCAATGGGACACACAATCAACAATTAGCAACAAATGAGGGCTCCCGTCCCATCAGCCTGGTCATGGAAGTGCCAACGGAATCATCAGCACAGATCCAACACACTTGTATAGCAATGTTGCACTGACAACACAGATGAGTCCTTCCCCATTGATGCCCAAACCTGCATGTTCACTGGAGATGGCCACACGGTCAGGGAAGTAGACGAATAGAACAATGGCAGGCACAACAGATGTGCAGGGGTGGAAGCCACAGATGTGAAGTTGCCAATCTAAGTAGGAAATCTCATTGCCAAATACTGAACACATGACACCCTCAGATGCTGCTATGGATGACATGGATACACCACAGGATAGGACACATAACCCCTGGACCACATGGGTTCCTGCACAGTAACACTTCATTATCATGAGACCAAATATCACCATCACTGCAGCAAGGGCATTCTTAGCATCATCAACATCATGTTCATCAGAAGCAAAAGCACTAGAGAACAGAAAGTTGCTTTATTCAGCATATGTGGCATTAAAAGTAGAAGTCCGGTAGAACATAAACAAAGGCCAATGGCCAGTCCATCAACAAAGTCACAAGTGGGTGACAGTGGCAGATGCCACCCTACACATGCCTGCACAAAACCAGGGACAATCCACTAGGAGGGGCAACCGGGGGGGTAGGCCAGGCACCGCAGGGACAGGATCAGGGCTCACCAGGAGGAAGCAGGGAAGGGGTGGTGGGTGCTGGAGAGCCACTGACAACTGCAGTGGAGGTGTCTGACATGGTGTGTGCCGGCACAACTGGGGGCATGGCTCAGATGTTGTGGGTGCCGGCACGACTGCAGTGGACCCTGCAGATGGAGTGGACAGGTCCGCCACTGCAGTGCCCAAGTCAGACAGGGTGGTAGTGGACTCCACTGCAGTGCCTACCACCAGGGGAGGAGAATGGGGAACAGGCAAGGTGGGCTGGACAGAGGGGAGGACACCCTCACCACATCAGTGGCACAGACAAGCGCAGCGGGGGTGTGGTGCCGGGAGAGCAAGTGGCAGGGGAGAAGGCCGGAGCCTCTTGGGGATGGTATATCTGTGGGTGGGGGAACCTGGGGCAGGGTGTGGTGGGAGCACCTGTGGAGTGGGGGCCTGAGGGATGGAGGAAGGTGACCTGGTGCTTGAGCTGCAGTGTGGCGGCGGGGTCTTGCTCTTACCACTCCGGAGGGACTTGCGGGTGGGGGCCTCAGTCTGTCTGCGCCTGGGGGAGGGTGTCCGGGGGCGAGGGCACTCTGCTCCGTGTGGGGGCTTCCTCTTCCCCTGGATGCTGGGGCAGCTGGATCGGAGGGGAAGAGGCCGAGGTCACTGAGGAAGAGGCGCTGGGTCTTTGGGGTTGCAGGTGAGGCAAGGGAGGGTTCTTTGGAGGGAGAGGCAACTGAGGACTGCGCAGTGCCCGTGGATGCGTGTGTGTGTACCAGGGCCCCATCCCCTGTGAGTCTGGTTTCAGTCCCCTGACTGTGCGTGCGTGTGCGTTTAGTTTGTGGCGTGTGTGTCTGTGTGCTGGATGTGTGTGTGCTGGTGTGTGCCTGTGCCGGTGTGTGTGTGCTTGGGACGGGCAAGGTGCTGGGGAGTGTGGATGGAGCAGAGGCAGGAGGGGTGAGGGACTGTCTGAGGAGGGACACTGCTGCCGTCAGGGAGGAGTCCATGGACCTGTTGCCCCTCTGTAGGTCAGACATGCCCGATGAGATGCCCTCCATGAACGACACCAGCTGAGTCAACAGTGCGGTGTGCGCATGGAGGACACTCAGCATGGCTGTCTGCCCTACATGGAGCTGGCGAAGGAGGTACACAGACTCCTCACTCAGGGCAGCAGGGGACACAGGGGCAGGGGGTGCGGTGCCTGGCCCAAAGGAGACACGCTCCCGAACATGGGAGCCTCCACGGACCTGGGGAATGGGAGCCGATGGGAGGGCGGTGGTGGTGCTGGTGGTGGCGGGGACAGCAACACTAGCTGGGGTGTGGTGGCTGCTGACACCCGCCTCCACAAGGGAGTCATCCTCCGAGTTGCTCTGGTCCTCAGCTGAGGTGGATGGTGCTGAGGACTCCTCGGTGTGGCTCCCCTCGCCCTCCGTGCCACTGGGTCCCTCCGACCACTCCTCGGCTGCTGACCCAGTCTGGCTCTCTGGCTCCTCCTGGTCCGTGGAGCTGTCCCCTTCCGTGGCCGTGGATGTATCTGCAAACAATGGGGAAACAGACAGACATCAGTCACCTGCACCAAACGCACACACCACTGTGAGCACAGCACATCACAGAGCAAGCCCTGGCATCATTAGTTGTACATTGCTAAAAGTGCCCTAACTGAACAGGAGAAGCCAATTGTCAGTCTGATGCCAAGCATGGCACTCACATCCCACATGGCCTTGCACCCATCTGTCTGGTGTCTGTTGGATTGCAACACCCCAGTGTGGACACATGCACCAAGTACACAGTAGTTGGACAGTGCAGAGGACACGGTGTGGACACATCACAGCTCTTGCCACTGAGTCAGTACAGGTTTCCGGATGAAAGGGATGCCCAGAGTCAAATAGGAAATGCATGTGATGCATACCAGCGACAGACACCATGATGCACCCATGTCCTGATAGCCAGCGCCACTATGGTGTGCATGTAGCACATGTCACTCCCCTGCAGGACCACAAATAAGTTGATACATGCCATGGCAGAGGCATGACTGTTAAGTCATACATCACTGTCTCAGTGATGTATGACTTGGCAGCCAGACAACAACACTATGCACTGTGTCACAATAGTAGGTCATGGGGAATGCAAGTCCTGGAGCTGCACAAGTGCACATGTACATCCCCCACACAACACATCATCTCAACCCTCATCTGTCCAGGTCACACCTATTTAACATATGGGAGACCTGTGCCACTACCCTCTGAACCTGAGCCCCTCACAATTTGCTGTGAATGGGGAACAGCTGCCTGAACATCACATTCGCATACCCCAGTCTGCACGGGCAGCTGATCAAACACCTATGTGACACACAAGTATCGTCTCCTATGGTCACATCTCCAGGGGCATGCTGAGCCCCTACCAAGAAACACCACAGCAGTCCTGGCAACTAATCCACAGCACACTGACACAGAGGCAGACACCGGAGGGGTCAAATCACTGTGCACAATGTGTCAGCTGATACACGGGAGTGGGAGTACAGAGTGCATTGCATGGCCTGGAGTAGGCATGACTGTCCTGCTCCACATGAATGAGGGATGTGCCCTGGACAGTGGATAGCTGGCTATGTATGTGTGACACACGTAATCTGCACACTCCTGGGACCCAAACATTGTTCCCACCCGCTGCATGGGCGTGTGCCACATACCCCAGGCACATGTGGTGGCTCAGCTCAGCAAGTGGACCGCATATCAAAGCAACACGCAGATCACATGTCAAAAACCAGGCGTTGTGTGAACAATGGACCCACCCATGATGCCCACAACAGAGTCAGGGAAACAGATGCTGTCCCCCACCTTTAGTGAAGCAAACTGCAAGGACACAGTCCCAAGTGACACAATTCCCTGACTGTAAGGGCCACACCTGGGTATCAGATGAGCAGTGGGCAGTGCACAATAGAGGGACATGGCTCCTGGACAACATGACTGCTGCACTGTGGCAGTTGAACCAGGCCAGAGGAGGGCACAAAGCATGTAATACAGAGTTCACAGTGCAGTCTTTGACTCACCCCTCCTTGCTGCTGTCTGGCCTTCAGCTGCCCATCCAGGTCTGGAAAGACCACCGCCAGGATCTGGAGCATGTGGGGGTTCAGGGTCCGTGTTCCGCCCCTCCTGCGAGGAGGCGACAGCTTCAGCTGGACCCGTGCAATCCTCCGGGTCCAGCCCCGAAGGTCCTGCCACCTCTTCTGGCAGTTGCGGATCCGGCGCTTGTAGACCCCCACGGACCGGACAGCCCGGACGATGTCCTTCCAGAGTTCCTGCTTCCGATGGGCATTAACCTGTCAGGATGACAAAGTGAAAAGGCCATTACCACACATGCAACATATCCGTGCATGACACAGTCGTATATACATGTCTCAATCACAGGGGCACATGATGTACACAGGCAGTGCAAAGCTGACCATGGACAGTTTGCCAGACGTCACTATATGGTATCATTGCATGGGAAGTAAAACCATTTTCAAATGCACTGTCACTGCACCATACCTGTCCAGTGCAAGTCACTACACACTATGGGGGTGACAACTACTCAGTGAGCCTGCTAGCCAGTGGCGTGCAGACTCTCAGCCTTGCTAGTCAGACAAAATGCACATTCAGAAAGGCAGTGCACAGAACACTCACCTGCTCCCCTGGTGTCCCATACAGCTTGCTGTACTGTGGAAGTAGGCTGTCCAGCAGGGCCTGGTTCTCTTCAAGGCTGAAGGCTGGGGCTCTCTCCACAGTACGTGCCATTGCAGGGTCCAGAGGGGCAGAGACAGCAGCAGTGCAGTGGCAGATGTCGTCTTGGAGCATGTAGTGCAGGCAAGTGGTCTCTCAGGGGAACAGCCAGCAATATATATGTGCTGGAGAGGCAGATACTGTCCCTTGTGTCCAAAGTGATAGGTCCAAGTCGTTTGCATCTTCTGAATCTGGCCAATCCATGGAATAGCAGCACCAAAACACGCCCACAGCATCCTTCAAATCTTCAACTTCATGACATACATGATTTTGCAACATTGTTGTGGGTGACCAACTGATTTTCCAGCAACCGACTAGTTCGAAATTCGAAAACGCGTCCGTTGCCAGGCAAGCCCATTGTCAATGGGTGCGCACCTATCGGTCCATTGCGGTACAACGCGCACAGGGGTACAACGCTGTACCCGCACACATTGAAAGCAATGGGCCGGCCGGAGGCACCGATCGGTCCATTGCTGTTCAACGCGCACAGGGGTACAACGCGTACCCGCACACATTGAAAGCAATGGGCCGGCCGGAGGCACCGATCGGTCCATTGCAGTTCAACGCGCACAGGGGTACAACGCGTACCCGCTCACATTGAAAGCAATGGGCCGGCCGGAGGCACCGATCGGTCCATTGCTGTTCAACGCGCACAGGGGTACAACGTGTACCCGCACACATTGAAAGCAATGGGCCGGCCGGAGGCACCGATCGGTCCATTGCTGTTCAACGCGCACAGGGTACAACGCGTACCCGCACACATTGAAAGCAATGGGCCGGCCGGAGGCACCGATCGGTCCATTGCTGTTCAACGCGCACAGGGGTACAACGCGTACCCGCACACATTGAAAGCAATGGGCCGGCCGGAGGCACCGATCGGTCCATTGCTGTTCAACGCGCACAGGGGTACAACGCGTACCCGCACACATTGAAAGCAATGGGCCGGCCGGAGGCACCGATCGGTCCATTGCTGTTCAACGCATCACTGTACATGTGACTGGCATATGTCAGCATGCCTGTCTCAGATGGACATATGCCAGCCACAGATAGCTCCCAGGGAGTGAGGGGCACACCTACATCACGACAGCCTGTCCAAACCTTATCATAAGGCATGTAAGGCTGCATTTCCTATTGTGTGTATGTTGGTGTACATGTTGTCCTGTGGGTGTCACCTGTGGGCAGCCACCCCCAGGCTGTGCACGTGTTCATGGGGACAGGATCCTGGGTGTTACGTGTACGTGACCACTGTGATGTGCAACTGTTCATATCTGTGCATGTGCCATGGTCACATTTCACAGTGGTGTATGTGTATGTCATGTCACATACCCCGTGAGTCCCATGTGGGACGGTATGTTTGAGCCAGGGTGTCCCAGTGGCACAATAGTGATGGTCCTCCACAGTCTTTGTGCATGTAGTGTTTACAATGTCTCTGATTTCATGTGCACAATGGGAGACAGTCTCCACATCCACGTTGTGTGTGCATGGACTCTGATGTTGTGCATGTGTGTCACAGACGTCCATGTCTGTCCTGCCATGGCAAGTGGGGCCACTACCTGTGGGGGTCAAGGTTGTTTTGCTGTGGTGTATACATGATACTCCATGTAATGCCAGTGTCCATGTGGCATTACAGGGTCCCTGGGAATGTACCTGTCGTTGAGCTGTGGTGCCTGGGGCACATCTGTCCTCACATGTCACTGTGGGGGTTATTGTGACACGGCAGCAGGAGATGGGAACTGTGACATGGCCTCATGATATCCAATGGGCCAACCTGGGACAAATTGATGCCACCTGTAGGACCGTGTTGACAGATGTTGGCCATGTATGTACCATACATGTCCTTCCGGTACTGCACACTTCATGTAGTTGTGCCTCATAATGATGTATGTTGGGATCTTGAGTGTGTTCAATGCCGCATATGTGGGGTGACTGACAATCTTGCTTACTTCTCCTCTGCACTGCAGGGCTCCTGCTGTCCATCGGCCATTCCCAGACCTGGCAACGATGGTGGAACGGGACAGCATCCGACGGTACCGCTTCACCAGGCAGCTGATTGAGGATTTGGCAGTGCAGTTGTCCCCACATTTGCAGCCTGGCCGGCCGTATCCTACAGCGCTGACCCCCAAGGTGAAGGTGATGGCAGCCCTACACTTCTTTGCCACTGGTACCTTCCAACATACTGTGGCGACTGCTGGTGGGATGTCACAGACCATGTTCAGCCGTGTGCTCCGCGATGTTTTGGCGGCAATGTTGCTCTTCCTGAACCGGTACATCTATTTC